>OZ022500.1:87229279-88439239 GCA_963989385.1 Ctena decussata
TTGACAAAATTGCAATACGCACTTGCGTATTTGCCGTATAGGTAGCTACGCCCTTGCATAAAATGAGCCGCGACATGACAAAAAAGACGTGTATGTCCAAAGACACATTTTTTAAGAAAAAAATATTGTAATGCCCTGTGAGTGACTTGTCTTTTGCACCAATTTAACGTTTTGTAAAGAATGTTTTTGGCGAATACGAAATTACTGTTTTTATAATCATTCAAACAAAGCATTATTTTCTCTCGAAAGTGTGATTTTTTTAGGCTTTTATTTCTGGGTTCGCTTTGTGCGGTACTTACTCAACTCAATTCAAATTTGGTGTTTTTAATGCTTAACCATTGGTGTTGATGAAAGAATGCATTCATCTCCATACTGAAGGTTAAAACTAAAGTTATTATGATTTTCAATAATCCTGGTATTTCTACTTTAAAACCCCCGCTTCTCCGGTCTTTCGGATGAGACTTTAAAGCGAGGTCCCGTCTCCATATGACCTCGTTGTTGGTGGGACGTTAAACCCGAGTTCACTCACTCACTCCCTCTACTTTGAAAATATGCTAACTTTTGGCGAGGAGTATAAATAAAACAATGCTCTTGCGGATAGACTGGAAATAGTCTATCTTGCTCTTTGTTTGCCATCTTTATTCCTGCTTCGACGCCAGGTCTGCTAGCAGCACAGGCAGGCAGACAGATATTCCTGCTTACCTGTTTTCTTGATTGAAGCTTTTTGTGTTGGTGTACAAAAGTGTTCTTCAGATCCTCATATGACTTCTCCTTTATCCGGAAGTCTACCTTCATTCTCTTGTATTCTCGGCAACTGTGAACAATAGAAATTGGCCTTTTATGACATAT
Source organism: Ctena decussata (assembly GCA_963989385.1). Classification (NCBI taxonomy): domain Eukaryota; kingdom Metazoa; phylum Mollusca; class Bivalvia; order Lucinida; family Lucinidae; genus Ctena; species Ctena decussata. The sequence continues at coordinate 87,230,129 of OZ022500.1, forward strand.
GAGACCTGACACGACAAAACCAACAATGTGGTTGTGCGCCCAGCGCAGATTCAGATCAGCCTGGGCATCCGCCCAGTCTGATCAGAGTCTTCGCTGTCCGCATGGAGGTAGCTTAAACCCTTAGCTATCCTTCAAGCGCTAAGTGAAGTCTCTGATCAGAGTGGGTGGATGCCCAGGCTGATCTGAGTCTGCGCAGTGCGAACAACCACATTGTTGGTTTTCTCGTGTCGCGGCTCATATAATGGTGAAAAGGGGGTGGGATGGGGGCGGGGGAGAGAAAGAAGGGGACAACATACAATACAATAGTAATGACAAAGTAATCATATATAAATAAAAATACAAAAATGAGAGCTAAAAGATGATATTCTAGTGATCCATAGCAGAGTTACCAAACTGATTAAAACAATAAAAGAGGAAATACTTTGGATATTTAACATTTAAATCAACTACAAATTTAATTTCTTCATTTTTATTTGTTTTTTTATTTTTATTTTGGCGTGAGAATCCAATGATCAGTGGATTTGAATTAAGTTTTGATAAAGAATCCGACACCGGTAATTTAAGAATAACTTACTTTTCTGTTAAGTCATACCCTCTCTTGGTATTTCTTGGGCCACCGAATAAGAAACAATTGTCCATTGCAATCCGTTATATTTATATTTAATTTAAATTATGTTAATTTGTTATATTTTGACTTTCAAATTCTAAGAACATAATAAAACTGATGATACCAAGTCATACACCTAGTACAAGCTATAGTCAGATGAAGCCATCTGTTTGTTAATTCATTAAGACGAGAGTGGACGGATTGTTTGTTTGTTTGGTTCAGCTTGGAACAGTCGCGGGCGTGAATCCTTCCTACTCTCACAAGCCAATCTTAAAAAAGAATTGGGTACCGTGAAAAAACTAAGTATTGACACAGAAATACCTAAGCAAACAGTGTAAACCAAGATCAAATTCAAATTCAAATTCTTTATTACTCTTAGGTTACACATGTATGTAACAACATAAGGAGCAATCTATATGTGCATTTCAAAACAACTTTATGGCGAACATTTTCACAACAATTCCAACATACATACTCGAGGGCAACATCGTAGGTATTATATAATAAGAGCTGAAAATAAAGTTTAACTATTCCGAGAAAGAGAAAGAAAGAGAGAGAGAGAGAGACTGCTCTGATCAAGGTCTGCGCTGTTTGCCATTCCGACAGCAAGGAATAGTATTTGTTAAAATTTTAGAATAATTATCATAATTGGTCAACAGACTAATGTGTCTTATTACTCAGGAAAATGACGGTAAGCTGATTTTCATTGTTTGGCAAAAAAAAATTTAGCTTGTTTGCGATAGCAGATTCTATTATCAACATGATTTTAGCAAGCAGTATCTACTCGGACACGTGTACAATACGTTTTCTTATAAAGTAATTTAATAATTTAAAGTAATTTTTTTAATAATTTATTAATTTAGAAGCTATATATAACCTTTATTTCTCTCAATTCATACAAAGTATGACATAAGAGGAGCATTCAATACAAATACATTAGTTGCATGCCTCAAACCTCAAGTTATATTTGTTTGTTTTGTTTAACAGTTGTGATTGCAGTTGATCATCTTAATAAAAGAATTAATTGCTTGTCATAACACACTTTTACTCTGAAATTACTGTATGCAAAAATACTAGGTTAGAACATCAAAATATATTTCTGAAGAAAAATCCCCTGGAAGCAAATTAAGGGGACTTATTAAAGAAACTAAAATAGCAGACTCGATTTCGTTGAATTTGTTCCCTCAAGTTAAGGTAAATGGGTACACTATTAGGGGAAGTAACTCGGCCATTTTCGCTTTTGCATCCCTTCTCAGAGTAGATAACTCTTGAAAAAAAAAGAGATTGCTCGTATTTTGTAAAAGAATCTGCTCCCACGTAAGAACTGTGTATGAAAGCAAAGTCTTTCCTGTAAAGATAAATACTCCTGTTTATTGGGTGCCATAATCCTGTTTTGTAACAGTACAGTGACACTGCAATGTCATCAAAGGAAATACCTTATCTCATAGATACGACATAACAGGACCATAAAACGGGGTGAGTTCCATGAAGTAGAGAATAAACGTCTTTAAAGGTAGATCCATATTTTAAAAGCTTCTTTGTGCAGGGAACTAAACAGAACCAAACATAGGTAATCTCTGCAAAAATGGCAGAAAACCATGGAGGAGTCTGATCAAGGTCTGCGCTGTTTGCCATCCCGACAGCAAGGAATGGTATTTGTTGAAATTTTAGAATAAATACAGGAATTGGTCAACTAATTTATGTGTCCCAATATTCAGGGAAATGACGGTAAGCTTATTTTCATTATCTGGCGAAAAATCTAGTTTGTTTGCGGTAGCAAATTCTATTATTAACAAGTTTTTAGCAAGCAGTATCTACTCGGACACGTGCACAATACGTTTTCTTCAACTTTCAATTTATATTTGTTTGTTTCATTTAACAGTTGTGATTGCAGTTGATCATCTTAATAAAAGAATTAATTGCTTGTCATAACACACTCTTACTCTGAAATTACTGTATGCAAACATACTAGGTTAGAACACCAAAATATATTTCTGAAGAAAATCCTCTGGAAGCAAATTAAGGGGACTTATTAAAGAAACTAAAGTAGCAGACTCGATTTAACTGAATCTGTTCCCTCAAGTTAAGGTAAATGAGTACACTATTAGGGGAAGTAACTCGGCCATTTTCGCTTTTGCATCCCTTCTCAGAGTAGGTAACTCTCGAAAGAAAAAGAGATTGCTCGTATTTTGTAAATGAATCTGCTCCCACGTAAGAACTGTGTATGAAAGTAAAGTCTTTCCTGTAAGGACAAATTCTCCTGTTTATTGGGTGCCATAATCCTGTTTTGTAACAGTCCAGTGACACTGCAATGTCATCAAAGGAAATACCTTGTCTCATAGATACGACATAACAGGACCATAAAACGGGGTGAGTTCCATGTAGTAGAGAATAAACGTCTTTAAAGGTAGATCCATATTTTAAAAGCTTCTTTGTGCAGGGAATCAAAATAGAACCAAACGTAGGTAATCTCTGCAAAAATGGCAGAAAACCATGGAGGTGGTAACCCAATGTTAGAAATTATTTTTGCAGGTAGCAAGTACTTGCCTGGTATAAAAGCTAGTAGCAAAACTCACATATGAGCCGCGACACGACAAAACCAACAATGTGGTTGTGCGCCCAGCGCAGACTCAGATCAGCCTGGGCATCCGCCCAGTCTGATCAGAGTCTTCACTGTCCGCATGGAGGTAGCTTAGACCCTTGGCTACCCTTAGAGCACTTAACAAAGAATCTGATCAAAATAGGCGGCTGCCCCGATTGATCTGATTATGCGCTGGGCGCACAACCACATTGTTGGTGTTCTCGTGTCGCGGCTCATATTAGCAATGGTAACAAAAACTGGAGGCCAAAAACAGTTATCTTGTCAGACTTATGAGGAAACAAAATTCCATAAGTCAAAGGTATTGATAATGAACTTTGGCCTTATGACATAGAGGATCTTACATGAGTGCTCATGTATTATTGAATTTATTAAATGAGTTGGGGAAAAAGATAATATGCGAGGCTGTGCCGAGCATCTTATCGTTTTTCCCCAACGAGTTTAATAAATTCAGTAATACAGGAGCACGAATGCAAGATTCTATTTATCATGTGACATTAAAATCGCAGTTAATTAGCAAATTTTGCACTAAAACTTCATGATTTCTCCGTTAGAAAATGCAACGTTTTTTTGCACGTCAACGTACGACGTTACGACCTAATTTGCATATTCAATCCACTAGTTGATTATCGTTTTTAATGCATGGCTTTATTACACTCTCAGATGTGACGTCATATGATAAATTGTGTTTAGTCTTACATATAGCAGCAGTATTTTAATGAAAACCAAGAAGTTAACTTTTAGGCCTAGTAAAGAATTCCTAGGCAGCGACGTTTTGCTACCCACTTTTTCTTCAGGTGGCAAATGATATTTTTAGGTGGCAAATTTGCTACTTGCTACTGTTAATTTTGCACTTTGTAACCATTCACCTTACCAAAACTGCTTTTACTACACGGCACGGTTGAGGCCTCAACAAGGACATCTCAGGCTAGTTTTCAGATGTATTTAAATCTTATGCTTGGCAAGCCTCGCATAGGACTAAATAATCTGAAAACAAACCCGAGATTTCCTTGTCTCCGCCTCAACCGCATCATAGATTTTATTATTCTTACAAGGTACAATGCAACAACTTTGCTGTAAATAATCCAATTTGGCCCATTTTCTAACTTCACTGAGATCTTTTGGCCATAAGTATACTGTTTAAGTTTGTATACAATTTGTTTAAAATGCCGCATCTACTGTATTCACTAGATGATAAGCAGCATTTTTCACTAAGTGAGGGGAGTGTTAATGGTCTGATTTTGCCCATTATCAAACCTGCAATCAAGACCATGCAGCCATGAACACACATAGCCAGTTGGTTATAATTGCTCCAAACATGTTGCCTCTACAGTTTCACAAGATGATACATTTTTTCACTAAGGCAGGGACAATAACTCCAGTATTAGTGGTAAGTTTGACCCAGTATCAAATGTGATCAAGATACTGAACCCATACCTGTTGGAGATCTTTTGGCCTCTAACATTGCTCTTCAGTTGCAAGAAGATTTATTGAGAAAAGTAGAGATGCTGCCCCTGTTCGAAAGCAGTAGATATCTTATTGAGTATATTAGATATCAAATATGCCAACTGAGATATCTAATATAACATATAAGATATCTCATATAACATATATCTTATATTCTATATAAGATATCTGATATAGGATAAAAGATATCTTATATAGGATATGGGATATCTTATTTAATTTTTTATATCAGATATCTACTATATTAGATATCTAATATAGCAAATAAGATATCTTATATATCAGATATAAGAAATCTTATATGTAAAACAATATATCTCATATCTTATATAAGATATTTTATAGTCTATATCAGATATCTTATAAATTGTATATCTTATATATATATTATATAAGATATCTTATATGTAAAATTAAATAAGATATCTCACATCCTATATAAAATATATCCTATATCAGATATCTTATATAGGATATAAGATATCATATATATTAGATATCTTATATAAGATATTTTAATTGGCATATTGGATATCTTATATAGTAGTATATAAGATATCTTATTTATTATATAAGACATCTTATATATATATATATCTTATATGATAAATATCTTACATATCAGATATCTGATATTATAAATGAGATATCTGCATTCCATAATAAATAGTAAAATGGCTTGCCATACATGCATGATTCGATGGTAACAATTTGTACAAATTAGAGTGGGCAGATGTCCCAGTAGACTGATTTCAGTAGATTTTTAGCTCACCTGAGCCGAAGGTTCAGAGGTGAGCTTATAGGATGGGAGTCGAGCCGTCGTCCGTGCGTGGGTGCGTGGGTCCGTCCGTCAACACTTTCAAACATAAATATCTCAGAGACCAGTGGGCTGATCGCAATCATATTTTATCTGAAGCATCATTTGGGTGGGGGAAAGGCTGCATTAGGTTTTGGTGCCGATCAGCTCAGAACTCTGGTTTCCATGGCAACAGGGAAAACGGCGTCATCATGTTTTCTCGACTGTTTTTGATTAGATCCTTATCATACTTGCAGGTAATGATGACATACACAAGAGCTTGGATGAGTTCGAAATTTGGTCGGATTCAAGCACAGACTACGGAGTTAGCTGCCCTTGAGCGTTTGAAAAAAATCCCATAGGGTTATAATGGGGAAAATGGCGTCATCACGTTTTCTCAACTGTTTTTGCTTAGATCCTTATCATACTTGCAGGTAATGATGACATACATAAGAGCTTGGATGAGTTCGAAATTTGGCCGGATTCGAGCACAGACTACGGAGTAAGCTGCCCTTGAGCGTTTGAAAAAAATCCCATAGTGTTATAATGGAGAAAACAACGTCATCACATATTTTTAGAAAAACTTTGTCATCGCTCTATTGCCTACATTTCTCAACGGATTTTGAAATAACTTCATACAAATGTAGGGCATGACAATATCTCGAGCAAGTTCGACTTTCAGGATGCTGCGCCCAAGGTCAAGGTCACTGTGGCTATTTTTAGAAAAACTTTGTCAGCGCTCTAGCACCTACATTTCTCAATGGATTTTAAAATAACTTCACACAAATGTAGGGCATGACAATATCTCGAGCAAGTTAGACTTCTAGGATGCTGCGCCCAAGGTCAAGGTCACTGTGGCTAGTTTTAGAAAAACTTTGTCAGCGCTCTAGCACCTACATTTTCAGCAGATTTTAAAATAACTTCACACAAATGTAGGGCATGACAATATCTCGAGCAAGTTTGACTTTCAGGGTGCTGCACCAAAGGTCAAGGTCACTGTGGCTATTTTTAGAAAAACTTGGTCATCGCTCTAGCGCCTACATTTCTCAACGGATTTTAAATCAACTTCACACAAATGTAGGGCATGACAATATCTCGAACAAGTTTGACTTCCAGGGTGCTGCGCCCAAGGTCAAGGTCACTGTGGCTATTTTTAGAAAAACTTTGTCAGCGCTCTAGCACCTACATTTTTCAATGGATTTTAAAATAAATTCACACAAATGTAGGGCATGACAATATCTCGAACAAGTTTGACTTTCAGGGTGCTGTGCCCAAGGTCAAGGTCACTGTGGCTATTTTTAGAAAAACTTGGTCATCGCCCTAGCACCTTCATTTCTCCATGGATTTTGAAATAACTTTACACAATTGTAGGGTATGACAATATCTCGAGCAAGTTCGACTTTCAGGATGCTGTGCCCAAGGTCAAGGTCACTGTGGCTATTTTTAGAAAAACTTTGTCATTGCTCTAGCACCTACATTTCTCAACGGATTTTGAAATAAATTCACACAAATGTAGGGCATGACAATATCTCGAGCAAGTTTTGACTTTCAGGGTGCTGCAATCAAGGTTTTTGATTAGATCCTTATCATACTTGCAGGTAATGATGACATACATAAGAGCTTGGATGAGTTCGAAATTTGGCCGGATTCGAGCACAGACTACGGAGTTAGCTGCCCTTGAGCGTTTGAAAAAAATCCCATAGTCTTATAATGGAGAAAACAACGTCATCACATTTTCATTTTTCATCGGATCCTCTTCATACTTGCAGGTAATGAGGATATGCATAAAAGCTTGGATTAGTTAGCACTTCGGCTAGATCCCACCACTGACTATGGAGTACCTGCCCTGAGCATCCAAAAAATCAATGTCGCCACTTTTTCTTGGTTTCTACTTATCCGATCCTTTTCAAACTTGCAGGTAATGAGGAAATGCATAATATCTTAAATAAGTTCAAATTTTCGCCAGATCAGGCCAATCGCTACGAAGTTAGCTGCCCTTGACAGCTCTGTCTATTGTGCTCTTGATCGGATACTTTTTAAACTTGCATATATTAAATGAGGCCATACATAATGTTTTGGATGAGTTTAATTTTCAGCCTGATTGGACCACTGACTGTGGAGTTAGCTGCCCTTGAGCATCTTAAATATCCCTATAGGTTTACAATGTCTCTCAGGTGAGCAATTGTTGCCCTTTGGGCTACTTGTTTAAAATTCTCTTAGCCAAATTAAACATATTCAGATTTTCTACCTCTTGTTCATGTCAGACTCAAGCTGCAACGTCTTCTTCAAGATGTTGGAGGCAGGTATAAAAATATCAGACATGCAAGAGAGATTTGTGTGAATTTTTAATATCTTGGATTGACAAAAGTCTAGTGTCTGAAATGCTGCCTGCAAAATATTTGCTCATTTACTTCAGCAATTCTGGTGGAGATTTTTTTGTTTGAACATAGTTATCCTCCCTGTCTGCAATCTTGAACCTAGAACCCAAACCATTTGTAAATAAACAAACTTTCGTTCCCCAGCCTCTGGATGCACCACATGAAATTTGGTTTTGATTGACCAAGTGGCTTTAAAGCAGTTTGAAGTGCTAACGGAAAACAATGATGGACAACAAATGACAATGGCCCCAGCCTGTCCTATAATGCTCCCCTGGAGCTTTTCTCAAGGGAGCTGAAAAAGATTGAACAGAATGGAATAGGAATGATATTACTTTAAAACAATGAAGATCCTGATCAATTTGCTTGCTCTTGACTTTTTGATCAGGATCTACATTGTTTGATATAATTGAGCTGCAACACGAGAAAACCAACAAAATGGTTGTGCGCCCAGCACAGACTCAGATCAGCCTGGGCATCCCCCCAGTCAAACCAGAATCTTTGCTAAGCGCTTAAAGGGTAGCTAAGGGTCTAAGCTACCTTCATGCGGACATTGAAGACTCTGATAAGACTGAGCAGATGCCCAGGCTGATCTGAGTCGGTGCTGGGCGCACCACTACTTTGTTGGTTTTCCTGTGTAGCAGCTTATATACTGTAAAACACTTATATTTGGCGACAGCAAAATTTTGCAGTTTTTCTAAATGGACATTTTGGTGGTCCTTAATTTTGGCGGATTTGTGATTTCTGAAAAAAAAAAAAAATGTTTATGCTGACATCATAAAATTATGGGCCACTTGAGTCCAAGCTCTACAGGCTCATGGTTAATACAGTTTAATTCCTTCTATTATTTCGTAATAGGTACCTGTGTGTTGCTTCTGATTTAATTAACTTGGCAGGATTGTATGTCAATAGAATTTGAACCAATAATTATTTTAATCAACTTGGCTTAGGTACTAATTAGTATATCATGTCTAATAGGCATTTTCACACTCGGTGTTCTCCCGCTTGTTGTTTGCAATGGGGTCTTCTTTTGATCTCATATATTGTGACGTGTACAAGTAGCTGGCTTTGGATTTATGGTAGAGGGAATATATCAAATTTCAATGATAGTGATTTTCTTTTACGATCATCAATTTTAATTGGCGGTATTTTAATTTGGCAGTTTTTTTCTTTGCCGCAAATATCGCCAAAATAAAGTGACCGCCAAATATAAGTGTTTTACAGTAGAGAATACCATGTGAGTGTCTTTTGATATCAAATTTATCCTTTGATATCAAGTTTATCAGGCAAAACCAAACACAGCGTAAGAATGGCAAATCTTGCCTAGCCAGTCCGACATGTTTCAGGTCGAGCTTAATAAACTTGATATCAAAATACACTTACATGGTGCTCTATTTGTCATGCATCATTAGAAGATTTAAATGCATAAAGAGCGTCATGCAAATGAAATGCAAATGCAGTGTTTTGTTCAAACTTGCTAACATCATGAATGCATTATGATGTAAGTTGGTGACATCATTTAACAAATCCAACATTTTTACCAGGGCCAACATCAGTATGTAACCAATCGCCTTCAGAGATTGCTTCTACAGGCACAGTATTTCAGTCATGTCAGGATGATGGGAGGGTGATAATGAAAGGCTGCAAGCAATGGAATCCTATTTACGGTTGGAAAGATTTCCACCTCCAGTGGGTATCGAACCCAAAACCACTAGATCAGCAGGCCAACACTTAGCCTACTAAGCTACCAGGGCTCCTTTTTGAGATTTAGATATACAGTAAAACTTCACTGGCTCAAACCCTGATGGCTTGTTTACCATGCCTGGCTTGAACTTGTTCTTGTGTCCCTAGAATTCAGTTAGTATAGACACTAACCCTGAATGGCTGGAACTACTTTTGGCTGGAACTAATTTTCAAGGTCCCAAGCTTGTTTAAGCCATTAAATTTCTACTGTACCTGTATTTCACTGCAACAGTCTGATCAGCTGAAAATGAGATTCAGCAAGGATAACAAATGAATAAAGACCCACAATACATCAGTCTGAGACAGTTTATTTTTATCTGGCAGACAGACACTCTATTTTCTATTAAAGTTGTTTAACCCTGAAAGTGCAAAAAAGGAGACAACAAAATTTACATCTGCAAAATTTAAAAACAGCTTTGTCCAAGCTTCATCATATGAGAATTCAAAGACTACCCTAGAGAGCTTAAGTATTGGGACACCTAAAACCATTAATTTTCCATTCGTTCCAATGGAAAATTAATGGTTTTTAGGCGTCCTAATATTTAAGCACATTAGGGTAGATGGAAAACAGTGTAGACCCAGATGAGACAGCTCCAGATGTTGCCAGTTCAACTTCAGTCAACTCTCGATATCTCAAATTCGAAATTTATTCCGACCTACTGATATTTAAAAGTAAATTTTCTTGTCCCAGAAAATTTACTTTGAGATATCATTAGTTTCAGATAACAGGAATTGAGATGCAAATATAAATAGGGAATGTTTCCAAACTGTATTCTTTTGATAAGAGGTAATTTGAAATGTCAGTGTTCGAGATATTGAGAGTTGACTGCATTTTCAATTTTGGCATTTAAAGGGTTAAACTTTTTTTTAATTGTATTGAATACAAGGGGGAAAAACAATTAACAATAAACAATAGATATGTACAAATCATATGACAAATTTATACAAAAAGAGATTAAAAAGTGAGTCAAAAGACTTCTATCAAGCTAAAGCAGAGTTTAACGTCCCACCAACACATAGGTCATACAGAGACGGGGCTTGGATTTAAAGTCCCATCCAAAAGACTTGAGAAGTGTAGGAACCTGATTGAAAGTCTAGCACGTTATCCACTACACTGCTGCCACAACAAGGCAAAAATGAAAATCCAATACAATCTAGTGCCATGGGTACCCCTACTTTGATACCCTAAAGCTCTGTAAACTGGATAGATTGACTGGACTGTTTTGATGTTTATGCAGTTCTGAGTGTTTGCACAGAACTTAGTACTTTTCCCTGTGAAATGGCTCATACATAGCAGACATGCAACAGTAATCCTTTTAGGACAATTACTGCAATTAATAATTAGGGGATAACTGTACTCAAACTTGTCAGTAAATCGTCAGCTTTATGGACTGAAATTTCGTTCTGCAGGGATGTGCCAGTGGAGCCACAGAATGCAATTTGCGTCCATAAAACTGACCATTTACCTCCCTGAATGACAATTTTCAATACAGCTATCTCCATTCTAATGCACTTTTCACATTTTCACCTTTAAAAGTGTGTTACTTTACACCCAAAGCAAATGCTTTCAGCAGCGTAAAACCGGATGTCAGCTAATGAGAAGCAACATTAAATAATGACGTTTGGTTTTTGGCAGTATCACAAATTTTTGACGTTATCCAATCAGCTGTTGCATTACATACCTAAGTGCATTAGCATTCAGATGTTATTTGCATGGTGTATGTGAAGAGTGATTGCTCTAATAAGACTGCATGGGTGTGCAGAATGATCTGAGCCTCTGCTGTTCACATATGTGTTAATCATCCTTTTATATGTTGTGACTTATACTATCTTTTCCAAATAATCTATAATTACCAACAGCAATATCTAAAATCATAACATGGTAGTAACAAATTAGACACGAAAATCGGTGGAACCGATGGATGCTCCTCGAAGGCTTGGAATAGGAGAATAGTTCTGTGCTCTGCACTTCCTCTTATTGACTTCTTTCAATGTATGAAATTTCATTAAGTTCCCTTTAATACTTTTGGAGATATGCACCGGACAAGCTTAATATTGAAAAAAACTGGAAAGGGAGCTAACTTCAAAAATACTTGCGATAGGGTTACGTTTCTTGTGCATTGCACTTCCTCTAATTGTCCTCTATCAATGAGTGAAGTTTCATTTAGTTCCCCCTTTTATACTTTCAGAGATATGCTCCGGACAAGCAAAATATTGAAAAAAAAACTGGAAAGGTAGCTAACTTCCTAAATACTTGTGACAGGGTTACGGTTCTTGTGCACTGCACTTCCTCTAATTGTCCTCTATCAATGTGTGAAGTTTCATTTAGTTCCCCCTTATACTTTCAGAGATATGGTCCGGACTAGCAAAATATTGAAAAAACTGGGAAGGGAGCTTACTTTGTAAATACTTGTGACAGGGTTATGGTTCTTGTGCACTGCACTTCCTCTCATTGTCCTCTATCAATGTGTGAAGTTTCATTCAGTTCCCCCTTATACTTTCAGAGATATGCTCCGGACAAGCAAAATATTGAGAAAACTGGAAAGGGAGCTAACTTCATAAATACTTGTGACAGGGTTACAGTTCTTGGGCACTGCACTTCCCCTCGGTGTTCTCTATCAATGTGTGAAATTTTATATAGTTTACCCCTTATACTTTCAGAGATATGCTCTGGACGAAAGTGTGACGGACAGATGGACGGACGGATGGAAGGACGGATGGACTGACAAAACGGCAACTATAATATATGCTCACCCTTCGGGGAGCATAATAATTCAACAAAACGTACAAGCTCATAAAAAAATAATAAAGCAGTTATTAATTTAATAAGGTGGCATGCCCTTTTACCGTTTGCTTCCTATTTCATGATATCCATTAATGGAATCATGGATATCCATTATTTGGAGTATTCTGAATATCTATAAAACGAAACCTGGAAAAACAGCTACCCATAATTCAAGTTTGTTATAAAACATGTATCCGTAACTTACTACTGATTAAAGGTTATCGAGATTTCAAGTTATGAATATCCATATACATCTGTAATGAGATCCAATTACCAAAATCCAAAAATTATTATAGATATAAAAAATTATCTTTAGATATTTATAGCTGGAATGATGAGTACCACAAAAAGTAAAAGGGCACCCCATATTAAAACCCATTTTTCATCAAAAATATTTTGGAGCTTTTATGTCATATTTAATTACAAATTCAGGATAAACTTGGTACAGATCAAATATCACAAAAACTTTGGGATTTTTCTCATCATCAACACAGGAGTCATACAGATCACTAGATTTATTACTCTCATCCTTGCTTGGTGGTCGCACAAAACTGGTCTGTCCTTGTTTATATTCCCCTACCAATACCTTCACAACAAACATCATCTTGTTGCTTGTGTCTGTGTAGCGGTCTGAGTATTTGGCAGTCAGAGCAAAGTAACTTCCCTTGCCATATCTAGTACCGCTTGTCTGCCCACTTAGTCTGAAGTCAAAGTTTTGTCGACAAATCGCGTCCACATACTCTGGTCTGGTGCCATGGAATAGCTGCCTTTCATCAATTGATTTCTTTGGAGTCTTCTTCTGCATCCTGTCTTTTTTACTGGCAGATACAATAGAGAAATTTAAAAAAATATATCCCTTGCATGCCCTATTTGGTAAATTTTGATTTGTTTTTGCTTTATTGTACAATACTTGTGCATTTTGAGGAAAATTAATCTAAGCTTCCTTCAATTTCATAAACTCTTCCTTGAAAATAATATAAAACCTCACTGGCTGTGTTAAGAATGTAATGCTATGCTATCCATGAACTGATATTATTCATCTCAAAGATCTGATGATAATTGTGCACTGGAGAAACAGCTGAGAATTTCATCCTTGAAGCACCAAAAAGCAGATGACAAAATTTACGTTTGCAAAATTTCAAAAGTTTCATTCAGAGGGAAAACTGTAGATATACGGTAGATGAGAATCTGCTGGCTATATGAGCCGCCTCATCTGGATCTATGCAGTATGCAAATTCAACTACTGCAATGTGGCTAAATTTTGAGACACTTAAAATAATTTATTTTCCATATGGGACAAATGGAAAATTAATTTTTTAGGTGTCCCAAAAATTAAGCACATTATGGTATTTTCATTTCTGGGGCTTCAAGTGTTAATTCTGCCGGCTATATAATGTCAGACTGAAAACACTTAGTATCAATCAAAACTTTTGTACAAACTTGAAAATCCTGCACCACCGCCAATAGTTATGCTGATATCAAATGCATGGTTGTTTATATATTGTGTACTCAATACAAACATGCATAATAACCTGGCTGGTTACTCCTTCTACAATGACCCCAAACGTGTAAATCAGTCGCGTGTACATGTACTTTCACTTTAAGATGGTCTTTTCCATTTCTAAACAATTCCAAAATTCTTCTCATAAGATCAATCCAGATTTTGGGGGTTGTGTCGGAAGGGAAAAACTGCCATCCTACATAACAGACTAAATAAGTAAATAAAATGATAAAACTACCAAGAATGTGTCATTTTTAGATTTACAAACAGTATGTTGCAACTCATTTGTTTTTCTGCCTACTGGCTAAGGTAAAGAGTTTATCAAGTACTTACAAACAATAAGCTGTCCACAGTTCTCCATTCTCAACTCTCTCTATTGATGTTATTGTAGCTGTATTAGGCATGCTATCGAAAAACAGATCTTCTACCTTCGAGTATTCTCTGGAATTGCATTTCTTTGTTATCTGTTAACAGAATTTCAAAATATACACTGAGACTCTTTCACCATTTCCCATCTTTGAATTCTTTAACCCATTCTATTCGGGATACCCCTTTAGGGGTATCTGGGCAAACAATCTGGATCCAGATTAGGCCCCACAAACGTGGGCCTGATCTGAGATCCAAACTGTTTGCTGCCTAGACATCATTTCTAAAAGGGTTAGTTAGACCAATATCGTCAAAATATTCTTGATTTTTAATGCTAAGGACAATTTCAGCAGACGACAAAAAATACCCAGAGTGCAATGGGTTAAAAAAACTGTGATAGAGCAAAATGAATAGCACTGTATGAAAGAGTAGGTCTGAAAAGACTGACAAGGGGGTATTGACTAACCACATAAATACCAGAAGAAGAAAACATATGAAAGATAACTAGCTGGAAAATAATTATAGGTTATTGAATTTATATTGGGGAAATATTCGGCACGAGTTCATATGGCGAAGGACAAACAAGCTTGCGAGAAATATTCGGCACGAGTTCATATGGCGAAGGACACATGAGCTTAGGAGTGGGTCTCCGCCATATGAACAAGTGCCGAATATTTCACAATATAAATTCAATAACCTTTTTATAATATACCTTTAATAGTAATCAGCTAGTTTCATCAGTATTCACTATATAAGAAATCAAAATAAAATATCGGTATGTCAGCCCATAAATTGCTTTAAATTTGAAATAACTATATGCCGTTTAGTGTCTTCATACATCCTAAAACCACGCCCAACGGCGCAAAAGTGAAACTGACGTTTATGTATCGGACATGAAGTCAGTAAACAAATGCTGATGTCAACAAGAACTGTGCGCCATTTTCCAGTCTTAATCGCTACAGCTGTTTCCAAAATCTCCATTATTATTTGCAGAGTTTGTTATGAAAGGGTGATAGAATAAAGGTAAATCATATTTAATTGTCTTTTATGCAGTTCATACAGCAAAACCGACACTAGTGTCCTCATTTTACTTGTTTTTAAATTGCTGTCAACGATAAAAAGGCTGCCAAACTTTTTTCTTTCCAACACAAAAGTAGTTCTGGTAAATGCGACTCCTTAACTCCGTGCAACACATGCACTTAACTCCCTGCAATGTGCGAAAAATATTGCACGGCTGCTCCAATGTAAAGTGAATGGGGGTCATTTTAGGTGTATAATAAACTAAGTTACAACATTAGAGAAACGGCTATTACAAGGGAAATAAATTAAACTTGTCTCACTTGGATCACTATTCATTTTTTAAGTCTCCTGTGTGGCCATATTAGTCAACTGATTAATACAAACTTATTTTGACATATGCACACAGCATTCTAATTCTAATAATGCCTGGAAATGCTGATTTTCACTTCAAAATGGCTGCTGTACACTCATCCCAGGTGACTGGCCAAACAATTTTTGTCAAGCAACAACTATAGCATCTGAGAAATGGATGTGTATGACTTCAACAAAACTCTTCCAGAAGTTCCAGTGGATATGCCTCAAAAATAAAATCAAAGAAAATCACCCGTGGTCTTGCTGGCTGATGGGCATGAATCATTTTCATTCCGACATAAGTAAAGGCTTTTTAAATCGGGGAGACTCAAAGATGCTGGTGTCCATCACAGCGCACATAGCACTTTCACTTTGACTGAGTCAGCCAGATGTCTTTTCCAATAATTATCTCAAGCAAAACAAAGCACAGTTTGACCTTTTGAATGTGAAAATCTTTTCTCTCACCATACACAACCCCTCTGTGGCCGAATGTTCCCTAGATATATTATTTTCAAGGTATAAACAGTAGTGCAATGTGTTCGGGATGACTGCAGTCTTGCCACCAGCGATGTACTGTCCACAGACTTGTGATTAGAAAAATCCAGCCAGTCAGTAGTTTTCGACTAATTTGTATGTGCTTTGCGATTTCAGTCATTAGCTCACCTGAGCCGAAGGCTCACAAGGTGAGCTTATAGTATAGGCTTGGTCCGCCGTCCGTCGTCCGTTCACACTTTTAAGCATTTATATCTGCTAAAGTTGCAGGCCAATCTTGATCAAATTTTATGTGTAGCATGGTTGTGGTGGGGGATTGATTGCATATAGTTTTGGGACAGATTGGTTTAAAACTGTGGTTACCATTTATTTCGCTTTTCAAATGACATTCATATATACATACATGTACAAATAACATATCGGTACAAGCTATGGGATTAGAACGGAAGCTGTGTGCTTATAGAGTTCTTCTCCCTATTATGAAACATTTGTACAAATTATGGCGGATCTCTAAATGTTATAGAATATAGGTTACATAGGTAAACCAAAATTAAAACAGCATTCAGTGTTTGAAAGAAGAAATAAACAAACAAACAAAGCCTAGTTGCTGAGAAAAATAATACGTATGATAACCTCCTTGCCACAACATATAACAAAGAAAAGGAAAAAAGCAATGCAATTCCAAAAGAATAATAGGACAAAAAGGGGTGTCAGTAAAAATTTTCGACCGAGAAAGGTAGCGAGCTATCATTAGACATGTTAGAAGAGGGAACTAGGCAAGTTACTTGCCCTTGAGCGATAAAATATTTTCCCATTGACTTATAATGGGAAAATGTTGTCCGGGCCCTAGCTTCATCATTTTTGATCGCAACTTCATGTAACTTGCTGGTATCCAGGACAGCCAAAACATCTCAGACCAGTTCGAATTTGGGCCATGTTGGATCATTCTTTTCAGAGTTACTTGCCCTTGAGCGATAAAATATTTTCCCATAGACTTATAATGGGGAAAATGTTGTCCAGGCCCTAATTTGTTCATTTTTGATCACAACTTTTTGTTACTTGCAGGTATTCAGGACAGCCAAAACATCTCGTACCAATTCGAATTTGGGCCAGGTTGGATCATTCTTTTCAGAGTTACTTGCCCTTGAGCAATGAAATATTTTCCCATAGACTTTGTCATTGCTCTAGTGCCTTGATTTGTGGACCACATTCGATTTAATTTCACACAAATGATTAGTATGACAATATCTTGGACAAGTTCGTGTTTCAGCGTTCTGGGGTCAAGGTCACAGTGGCTATTTTTAGAAAAACTTTGTCATCGCTCTGACGCCTTCATTTATGGACTGATTTTGATTGAAACTTCACGCAAATACTCAGTATGACAATATCTTGAATAAGTTTGCATTTCAGCATCCTAAGGTCAAGGTCACAGTGGCTATTTTTAGAAAAACTTTGTCATCGCTCTAGCACCTTCATTTGTAGACCGAATTCAATTTAATTTCACACAAGTGATTAGTATGACAATATCTTGGACAAGCTTGTTTTTCAGTGTTCTGGAGTCAAGGTCAAGGTCACAGTGGTTATTTTTAGAAACTTTGTCATCCCTCTAGCGCCTTCATTTATGGAAAGATGTTGATTAAAACTTCAAACAAATATTTAGTATGATAATATCTTGAACAAGCTCGGGTTTCAGCATCCTAAGGTCAATGTCACAGTTGCTATTTTTAGAAAACCTTTGTCATCGCTCTGACAACTCCATTTATCGACTGATTTTGATTTGACTTCACACAAGTGTTTAGTATGACATTATCTTGAACACGTTCGCTTTTCAGCATTCTAAGGTCAAGGTCACAGTGGCTATTTTCAGAAAATCTTTGTCACCACTCTAGCGCCTTATTTATAGACCAATTTTCATTTAACTTCGCACAAATGTTTAGTATGACATTATCTTTGACAAGTTCTCATTTCAGCATTCTAGGGCTAAGGTCAAGGTCACTGTCAATGCAATTATCTCACCTTCCCAGTAAGCTTATTCTGTGATAAACAGGTAGGCTGAATTTTTCAGTTACACCACATGTGCTGTCTGCAAAGTTTCTTTAGTCTTTGATCAGCAACGTCTATAACTAGTTGCCGATTATGATGAAACAGTATTCTCATATAATATGTACTTGATATTGGTTTGCATAAGAATACGCAGAATTTAGAGTTTCCGAGGACGCCCTGAAGTACATTAAAATAGACTACTACTGACGACTCTAAGGTATTTCAGTATGTTGGTAGTCTACCACGTGTTCAAGTTCGGTTAAACGATATGTAAATTTTGCAAACGTTTACCACATATACATAAACCATTACTGTTTATCGGTGTGCACGTAGAAGCCCTAGGTGTAAGTAGTGGCACTATTCAGATGAAAGTGGTGCAGGTCAAAAAATTAGGTCACTACGTCAAACCTTAGAAAATCTTAGAAAAGTCTAGTGCACACTCTAGGGGGCACTTTTTTTTTATCCAATTCATGAAACTTAGTCAGAACCGCTTATTTTTTATGAAATCTAGGGCATGTTTGTAAGTGAATCATGTCAGGTCAGAAAGTAGGTCACTAAATCAGATATGAGAAAATCCTTGAGTACACACTAGAGGGCACAGTTTTGATCCAATCTTTGTTCAGAATGTTTATTTCTATGTAATATAGGTCAAGATGCTCTAGTGACCTCCTTCATTAACCAGTTTTGTTACCAGTATAGCTTCACAGCTGTATTGGGTTTGTTTGACATCAAAATCTGCACTCTTCTAAAACCACTGGTTTAAGGTTTGTAACAAATGAGTGAAGTGACAAAATGTGTCTCTTGATCTCAGGTGAGCTACAGGACCATTGGTCCTCTTGTTTATTTTAGGACCCTATGCATCTACAGACATAGGGT
Organism: Ctena decussata; assembly: GCA_963989385.1. Lineage (NCBI taxonomy): Eukaryota > Metazoa > Mollusca > Bivalvia > Lucinida > Lucinidae > Ctena > Ctena decussata. Next base: position 87,249,150 of record OZ022500.1, read on the forward strand.
TCTATGATTGTTGCACGTATTGACGTCTTCATTTCATTACAGAATAGCGAACAGGGATGACACTGTACGTCAAAATATGTTCTGAAAAGGAGATTCCTTGGACAGCAAGGATATCAAACAAAATGTGATTATACCAATTTTAGTTTTATTGAGTTTGCTAGTGACTAGTAGTAGTAGGATGAGTAAATTTAATCGGGTAGTAGTAGGATGAGAAAATATAATCACACTCCAATCAAAAAGTCACCATAACAGCCTTTCAAGAGCAGATTACTGAAGAAAACCTTGAGCCATGGCTTTGTTTACGTTAGTTAGTCAATATACATTAGACTAATCTAGTGTAAGTCAACCTGGTTACTTTCACAGAAGAGGAGTTAATATAGATTAAATGAATAATAAATGTATCTTCCATTGATATAAGGTGTGGATAGAAAATACTGTCACGAGGGTCACTGTTTGGAATCACTACATCTCATACTCACACCATTCTTGCATACCTTCCTATTTACAACTTTTATTTAAAATTTAGAACTCCTTAAAATGTACAATTTAAGCACTTTAGAAGCTCTAAACAAAAGAGGGAGATTCACTGATACCTGTGAGATAACTTCTTTGAATATAAATTCTCCATCGAACAAACGTAGTACCGTAGTTCATCATCAGAATTGCCTCATAGAGGCAGTCAAAATGAGCAACCACAGAAAAGGTCTTTTTATGAATTAAAAAAACAAGTCACCCGAATGCAACAATCCCTCACCTGCCAGTATATGCTCAATGTATATAAAATTGGTAGTACTACAGTCCCAGATGCTACATACCAAGTTTCAAGGCAACTGGCCCAGTGGTTCTGGAGAAAAAGATTTTTCAACGCTTTTGCCATATATGACCATGGTGGCCATCTTGGTCATGTGACCTGGGCCGTATATATAAACTTTGTTTCCCGCTTTCCCTGAAGGTTGCATATGAAATTTAGTTGAAATTGGCCCAGAAGTTGTAGAGGAGAAGTCCTTTAAAAATGTTACAGACAAATGACCTTTAGCCAAGGTCACTAAATGACCTTGACCCCTAGAATTCCTAGAGGATCAAGTTGTCTGCATTTCCATATCAAAGAGAACTATAGCAACAAAAAATGCACTTTTTTAGCTTTTCCTATTCAAAAGCATTAGAGACCAAATTTGACCGTGTGGCAAAACAAGTCAAGGTCAACCCAAGGTCATCATTTATATAAACTTTGTAGTACTAGAGTCCCCTACATACCAAGTTTCAAGGCAATTGGCCCAGTGGTTCTGGAGAAGATTGTTTAAGGGTTTTGCCATATCTGGCCATGGTAGCCATCTTGGTCATGTGACGTGGGCCAAATATATAAAGTTTCTTTCCCGCTTTGCCGGAAGGATGAACATGAAATTTAATTTAAATTGGCCCAGTAGTTTCAGAGGGGAAGTCCTTTAAAATGGTTGACACACAACAAACAAATGACCTTTGGCCAAAGTCACTAAATGACCTTGACCTCTAGTATTCATAGGGGTTGACAATGACTGCATTTCCACATCACAGAGCACAACAGCAACAGAAAAATGCACTTTTTCAGCTTTTCCCATTCAAAAGCCTAAGGGACCAAATTTGACCTTGTGGTAAATAGGTCAAGGTCAACCCAAGGTCATCATTTATATAAACTTTGTAGTACTGGAGTCCAACATGCTACATACCAATTTCAAGGCAATCGGCCCAGTGGTTCTGGAGAAAAAGATTTTTTTAAGGTTTTTACAATATATGGGCATGGCGGCCATCTTGGTAATGTGACCTGGATCAAATATATAAACTTTCTTTCCTGCTTTGCCTGAAGGCTGCATATGAAATTTTATTAAAATTGGCCCAGTAGTTTCAGAGGAGAAGTTGTTTAAAATATTGACACACAACAGACAAGTGACCTTTGGTCAAGGTCACTGAATGACCTTGACCTCTAGTATTCATAGGGGGTTGACGATGACTGCTTTTCAATATCAAAGAGCACAACAGCAATAGAAAAATGCACTTTTTCAGCTTTTCCCATTCAAAAAGCCTAAGGGACCGAATTTGACAATCCCATAAAATAGATCAAGGTCATCCCAAGGTCATCATTTATATTAACTTCGTAGTACTAGAGTCCAAGATTCTACATACAAAGTTTCAAGGCAATCGGCCCAGTGGTTCTGGAGAAGAAGATTTTTTAAGGTTTTTACCATATATGGGCATGGTGGCCATCTTGGTCATGTGACCTCGGCCAAATATATAAACTTTCGTTTCCCCGTCCCATCAAGGCTTCATATGAAATTTGGCTTCAATCTGCCCAGTGCTTTCTGAGAAGAAGATGTTTCAAAGTGTCGCCGCCGACGCCGACGGACGACCAACCAAGGCTATACTATAAGCTCACCTTGACAGGTGAGCTAAAAAATAAAATAAAATAAAATAAATAAACTTCTCCAGAAGTATCCTCAACCTCTTTGCTGTTAAGAGATCTAAGCCCGGTTCTTCAATGCATTGTTAGTTTAAAAAGTAGTAACTTAAGGATTCATCACTGGTAGTAAGTCTTCTAGCACAATAAAAATAAAGTCCTCTAATATTTTTGCTAAAAACATATGAGGAGCTTTTGCTCTGCAAAATGTATTTTACATTTTTTGGGCATAAAAATTATGTTTTTTGGTTTTTTTTGCCGAAAATATATTTGAAAATATTATGTCTTGTTAATCAACAACATTGAAAGTTTTGAACTGGGCCCTAGTAAATACAATCCCATGTGAAAGGACTATAACAGAATAATATGACATATACCTTGGTAAGACTAAAATGATCTCTTATATCCCTGCCCCTTTGATCCCAGTCAGGTGGATATGGAACTCTCACATCTCCCCCACTGGCTGTGTCAGGTTGTGCACCCGGGGTATGACTTTTTAACCTGAAATGAAGACAAAACAAATTGTGCAGCATCTGGTAAAACCCTTTGCTCTCACTTTTACTGTAAAGTCTGAAGACTTACTAAACAATCTGTAAAATAAATTAAATAACCCTTTACACAAAATGCCTAGAGAAGCAATGGAAAATTTATTTGTTTATTCTGCAACAAATCATGTTTTCGGATTGTGTATATTTATTTACTGATATCACTAGCAATTATTGATAATTCTGATGATGTTTTGATCAGGTTCCTTATGTGAGACAGTTTAATGTCTCTTTTTCATGTTGAAATTTCAAAAGAAAACTAGAAAACATTGTGTCTGTAAGATGCCCTGTGCAAAGACTGTCACAGGACATGTGTACATCCCTAAAGCACCATTTAAGCCCAAACTCTATCTAAAAAGAGAATCCAATGAAAACACTACACAAACTTCATAACCAACAGTGCAAAAATGCTGCAGAAAATATATAAGTTTAAAAGGCCATAATTCCATCAAACTTAAATCTTTCTCCACCAAAAACCCACATGAACATCTTCATTACCTTCACAACAAGTATACAATGCCTTAACTTCACCCCCCCCCCCCCCCCCCCACCTCCTTCTAAATGGGCATGAACTCTGGAAAGAAAAGAATCTGCTTGTCTAGGGAATTTGCTTCTCCAGGAGCAAATTCTTTCCTTTAACAGCAGATTTTCTTTTGAAAGAGCTATATCCTCCAGGGAAGCAAACAGGAAGTCACCAAAGTTGATTCCCTTGAAAATAAGACCTGTCTGCATAGAAGATAGCTCATCTTACAACCCCTTGCCCATCACATAAAAAAAATTCAACCAATACATCTAGTATGGACACTGACACAGATGCCATGGTGACAGAACAATAGCTCCTCCTTTACTTTTGTACATGTGAGCTAAAAATGGCAGGAAAACATGGTGGTGTACCCATACACCTTAAGGACAATTAACAGAACTTATCATTTTAATCCTATTAAATGCCCTGGGGGCATTGCATTTTACAAAAGGGGTGGGGTGGGTGTTATTTAGAGCCTAAAGTGTAGAAATTAGCCACTGCCAAATACCTCTAATACACAGTATCAAGATGAGTGGGTATACCTGAAGAGGAAGCAACTACTATTTTTGCCTCCCTTCTCAGTATGGGGTAAACTCTTAAAGGAGAACATTTGCATCTCTAGGAGCAAATTCTTTCCATTATAGGAGCAAATTCTTTCCATGAAGAGTAAACCCCATTTCAAAGAGCTACTTCATCCAGAGAAGTGAACAGCAGTTCATGCAAGTTAATATAACATTATTTTCGGAAAAGAGGCAGGGGCGTTTATTAAAGCAGGGGTGTTTATTAGGGGTTAATACTGTATCTGTGAATGATTATCAAAACTTTACAAAATAAAAATTACCTGCCCTTCATTTGAGCTAATTCTTTAACAAACACTGGTCTCCTTCTCACTGGTCTCTGGGTGCCAATCTTAATGTTAATCTGAACCATCTTACTGAAGTCAAGGACATATTCATGGCCCTCCGTACAGAACCGCATCTGACCTTCTGGGTTTCCAAGGTAAACTTTTTCTATATCATCACTTGTTATGGCTGATGAATATGCATGTTTCACCTAAAAACAAGTAAAGGGTTTCTATGGTTAAGGAGCCATTTCAATAATAGATAATCTTTATGACAGATCAAAGGAAATATACTATATGTACCATTTTCTACTGCACTATTAATCACTATGGCAGCAAAAACATTAAGTTAACTTTCATCCTTATAAAGCTCACATTACTTATGAAAACAAGCAGAAGTTAATGGTACAAACATAGAGAAAAGCTGCTTACAGTCACAGAAGGATGCTGAAGCTTTACAAACAAAACTAGGAGAAGAACTAAATAGCAATATGCTTTCGTTCCAATCATAAAAATTTCATGTTGTATTGTATATGAGTCATTCTACAAAAATGAAGGAATTTGGGCTTTTTTGTTTTGCAAAAAATAACACAACTGATTTTGATTTGTTTTATTTTAATATCAACTCTGAATATTTAACAACAATAAACCACTAATTTAGACAAGAGAATTTGCTTAAAAATACATGCTGGCTTATTTTGATTGCTGCCCTGGTTTTAAAATGTCATTCCTGTTACCACAACAAGAAACCTTATTTCCGAAATGAAATCATTATTGTAGTTATTTTCTTCTTTCCAATTAAAAAGTTCCTGTTTAGACCTCCAAGTTTACAAACTTGTTCAGAGGAAAAATTATTTGATACTAATAATATAATCAATAACTTATTATTTAACTGAAACAAAACGTTTTAAGACAAATGCCATCAAATCTTTTTTGAGAAATTGTAGGATGAGTATCTTCATTTTCTGCAAAAGGTAGATGCAGGCATCGACTTTCTAATTGGTGAATAAATGCAACAGCAGAACATTGGATTAATTTATATATTGAGCAAAAGTTGACTGGTAACAGAAATGACATTTGGTAACAGGAATGACAACAATAATTTTCAGCAGTAACATAAATGACAATATGAATGATATTCAGTATCAAGAATGACAGAAAAGTAACTTGTAATCTGACTAACAGTGAAGTAGAATTCTGGTGAATATGTTTTAGATAAAATGAGCTCTTAAAGGCTCAGAGTGACTGTTCAGTTCACCTTTAAGGTGGTGATAATCACTGCTTTGAGGCAAAGACAAAAATTCGCATAAAATGCTGAAAATTCAACAGATCTCCCCAAACATTAGCAGATGCCTTCTTTATGTAAAATGTGATTCAACCTGATAAAAGTGTACTATGAATATGTCATCCCTGTTACTTATTCTGTGGACATGTGTCATGCCTGTTACCGCGGCCAACAACAGGCTATTATATGCCGCTTATAATGTTCTGTAAAAGACACAACATATTCAAATTAGTCTAGTTGAAAGAACTGTAAATGTCAAACACAAATATCTTTCATATTTTACATATTTAATTAAATTTAAAATGTCATTCCTGTTACTTTTGGTGGGTAACAAAGATGACAGTAACAGGGATGACAGTAACAGGAATGACAAAAAGTATGCAAACTCACACTTATTTTGCTTTCTGGAGGCAAAAACTTGAAAATGTTTACACGACAATATTGATGTCTATCACACTTTTTCAGTGTTTGTATTTTGTTTTATTTGCAGCTTTTTATTTTTATAGAAAGGTGGGTAACAGGGATGACAGATTACCTGTCTTACTCACAACTTAATTTAGATAATTGTTTCATATTTACCTTTAAGCAAACTTTGCATAAAATAATTTAATGTTTTTATAAAATTGGCGCTCCTTACCTCACAAAAACCCGGTGTAAGGTCATTTTCATGGGTAGTAACTCTGTCTAAACTACAACTGCAACTGCGGTAACAGAGTATGACACGAACTGCGGGACACACCAAAGCAAACTTGACACGGCTTCAAATCAAAACCAATGGGTACACGACGCTTCTGTCATTGGTAGGTTTCTGTCACAGACTTTCATCATGTCTCTATTTGTTTTGTTTATATTAGCACTTTTTGTCAAACTGAAGTTCAACTATCACTATTTTGCAGTGGGACAAGCAAATATAAGGGGGGTAACTCTTAATTTCTTTAGAAAGAAATCTGAATAACTGAATTAACTAGCCCAGTCACTATCGTAGATGTTAGATATTTGGTCACTTTAATTAAAACATACTACCAAAGGCAAGATACTTGAAATGGAAAAAAGGTATACAAGTATTTAGGTGAGGGACAGGAATTCCTCATCTTTTGTAGAATGACTCATATACATGTTGTGAAAAAAACTGAAATACATTTTTAAACCAAACAAAACTAACAGATTCTGTTCATTCAGCTATGGTAACAGTTCATTCAGCTATGATAACAAGCAAACAAAGGAATAAACCAGTAAATATATGAGCCCCTGTCTTTCAGAAATGGTTTGAAGGAAATACAAAATATTTTAACATCTGGCGGCTTAACCATTAATAAGTCTTAAATTTTGCAACCATGAAATTCAGAGACCCATGTCTTATTTTTGAGTTTGTTGGGAACACTGAGAAAAAAAAAACGATGCTTACGCACAAATAAACATTGGTGTAATATTACATAATTTTCTTCACAAAGAGTTAAAAGATAGCCACTCCTGTGCACGCACAGCATGTGACTCTGACTGTGCACTATCTGCAAAACCTCTCAAAATAGACACTTCCTGAGAATTAAATATTTGCTTTTAATCCTGAAATTTAATAAATTTATGTTTACATACATCATCAGTTACAGGGATGCAGTAGGACATATATTTGCAGAAACAATAGCAAAATGTTTGACTCTGCTAAAATTATGATTGGTCAAAGAGTTACACAGTGCACTTATGGGGATAGCTGTAAAAAGTGAAGTGTCGTCCGAATGCTATTGAATTCCCAAAATTTGGTGTTTGTGGCTCTGTAGAATGGCTGTTTTAAAACATGTAATATCTGGTTTAAAACAATATCTGAAATCCACAATAAAAGTTTCAGAACATGGTGCAGAGAAGAACTTTTCAATCATCCCTTGTCTGCTCAACACTTTGGTCTAAGCAGTCATGGTCATAATAATTTCCATGAATTTTTACCACTTTAGTTCCTGCACCATACTGTATCCATTCATTCACATTGTCTATCCAATACCAGATCCAGTCAGTTGCCAGTGGCTCCCCCTTTGCCTCCTCTGACGACAATGTTGATAAGCGCCTCACCTCATACTTTCCACTGGTGTTTACTACACCAGTCATAGTGGAAAAATTTATCTCCATACATGAATTATCACTGAAATAATCAGAGCTTTAAATATTAAAGAGGGGTATTTGATAGAAACTCTGTACTGATGTATTTGATATTTCCCAGTAAAAACGTAATTTAGCATCCCCCCCAGTCTGATCTGAGTCTTCGCTGTCCACATGGAGATAGTTTAGACTCTTAGCTATCCTTTACACTCTTAGGCAAGAGTCTGATCAGACTGGGCAATGCCCAGACTGATCTGAGTCTGGGCTTTGCACACTACCACTCTGTTGGTTTTCTTGTGAGGTGGCTCAATTATTAAGGCAGTTTTTATGAGATGACAGTCACAACATGATCTTATTCCATTTTGACCCCTCATTAGAATTGCCTTGCTGAGGCAGTTCTGATAAAAGGTCACATTTTCATCAGATAATTCTGGATGAAATACTTTTTCTGCTTTAGCCGTATAACCTTTCTATTGACCTACTTTTTAAGTATTTCATTGGCCAATATAAATATACCCGGGATTTTGATGTAAGTAGCTTACTTTCGCTTTCTCTTTCTACTTTCAGTTTCATTTGATTGTTGGTCTATAAACTGTGTCGTGATGAATCTTGATATTTTGGTCCAAAATATTTCGGTCCAAATAGCTTTTTGCCAAAGAACATTTCGCCTGTTATGTCACTCATGTAAAATACGAAACCAACAAAAATTGTTTCTGGCTTATTAGTTGTTGATGTTGTGTTGGAACTGCGACACTTTTAAGGTTATATGTGGGGCGGTCAGCCAACCAATCCTCATTGTTATGTGCAACACAGACAGACCCCAATTAAAATTCAACAGCATTTCCGAAATCGAAACCCAAACACCAACAACAAATATGCATATCAACATGTGCATCTGTACAACCCGATCAACACATTCGATATCTAAAATGTGCCTGACTCATTCATATTACAATACACACTTCTATTTAATCTAAGCGGTTTATCTTTCTTGAAAGATATTTCTTGTTTCTTATTTCCTATAAAAAAAACCCCAGAATTTGTGATTCCTAATTAGAACCACCTTGCTTAAGGCTGTCCTAACGAGAGGTTACAACATACATTTTTACTGAGAATTAACATAAAATTTGTCAAGATTTATCAACAAATACTCACTTCCCTGGAAGTATGAAAAATTATGAACTTTATAAATATCTTACTAAGCACTAAACATGGAACAACTGTAAGATACCAGCTGGGCCCAGTTGTTCAAAAACTAACAACATTGTTAGAAAACAAAATGTTAAATTTTCAAACGTAAAACACAAACACTTTCAGTGTATCATTTTTTTGCCAAACAGTGTGACAAGCTTTTGCACTGTGAAAGCTTCTCACAGTTTTTCAGCAAATGTTTTAGCATACTTGATTTTTAGTGTACTAGAATACTTAACAAATCCTTGAGTGATGATTTTGTAAAGCTAACCATGCTTTCACACTGACAGTTTTCATAAGCTTAAAACTATTTTAAACGACTGAAATATGGCGGTGACCCTGCGCTGCTGACCAAGAGTAGACACCATTTTTGAATGGTTTTGGTGTTCAGGAAAGCAACAGGAATAATTTTCAATATTTTTGCATAAAAACATATTCTGTGATCCCTTATTATAACTATCTTGCAAAGACGGTTCTAATGAGTCACAACGTATATCTTCAATAAGAAGTAAGAAACATTATCTGAGAATTATCCTCAAAATAAAACCTTATCTAGAGCTCTGTACTGAGCATCGGTTTTGCATGTCACAACACAATAACAAATTTACCTCAGGGGCAGATATGCCTTGGAGCTGTTTGCATCGCAATAGGTTAGTTCAAGCTGCCAGTTTTCTTGATATTCCACGTCTTCCCATACATCTTCCCCACCCAGCCTGTATTGCCACTGGTATGGCAGAGATCCGTGATAGTTACGACAGGATTTACCAAAGGCGCATTTACCTCGAAGATGATACAAACATACTAATTCTCTAGTGTTACCTGTGAAGAGAATTCTGTGAGTAACTTATAATTCCTCCTAAAAGAGGGAGAATTTCCTTTTATGAAATGAGAGATATTATTTAGAGCCTGAAGAATAACTAACCAATCACTCCATTAGAGTGTTTCCATCAACCACAATGAAACTTTTCAAGAGTTGCACTTAGTTGCCACTATAAATATGAATTAACCCTTAAAGCGCCAAAAATTAAAATTGTTGAATTGGCAAACAGTGTAGATCCAGATGAGGTGGCTCATAATAAGCCACCTCATCTGAATCTACACTGTTTGCCCTCTAGTGTTCGAATTCTCAATATGATATAGCTTGGACGAAACATTTTTTGAAATTCTGCAGACGTAGATTTTGTCGTCTGCTTTTTGGCGCATCAAGGGTTAATTGATGTATCAGAAAATTCCATAAAATATATTTGTTGACCAAGAGGTAAACATCATCTTGTACTGAAATTATACAACTTCTGTAGGTCAGCTTACCCCATGAAGTAAGCAAGGGCTAAACTATACCTTGAACAGTGCCATCACCTAATGAAACCAACTTAACACAGACTTTTAAGGTAAACTGATACACTTTCAGCGGAAGCAACTGTATTTTTCACATTTGCCTCCCTCCTCAGTGCGGGTCAACTCTCAAAGAAAAGAATTTGCCTTCCTCCTCAATGCGGGTCAACTCTCAAAGAAAAGAATTTGCTCCTATTTAGGAGCAAATTCTTTACTTTAAGAGTTGACACCATTTTGGAAGAGTTTTGTCATCAAGGGAAGCAAACAGCTCACTAAAGTTGTTGCTCTTGTAATAATGGCAGAAAAATCATGGAGGTGGATCCATTCACCTTAATGCAAATGTTAACGGGCACATGAATGGATAGAAAGAGAAATTAAACCTAGAAACACAACAGAATGTTTCATTCATGTGCTCTGGAAATATATATATATACATGTATAACACAGAATTAAATGACTTGAGAATAATTATTTGTTTGAGAAAATTGAAGTTTCTATTGAAAGAATTTCAGTTTGTAATGTCATTGAAAATTGGCGGAGCATGGCAAACACTGTATGCCATGCTCCGATACCAATGAAATCATAGATATGTTACCACAAAAACTATGAGTTCATATCAATGTCAAAGTAATGTAATAAAGAGATAATTCTGCCAATGGACTAAGCACAACTGGTGAGAATTCCATAGTTGCTATGGACAGGTTACTTTCACGGATTTTGCAAGAACAAAAATGCAAATTTAACACATTAAAGCTTAATGTAAGGGTTACATAAACTTTAGGTCAGCATCAACATTCAGATAAAGTGTACTCACTGGGTGGGAGCGTACAGTACAACTGACCCGTTGTACCGATTTGTATAGTGGACGCATCTTTGTCCCAGTATGTCGGGTAAGATTCAGAATTGTTTATTTTTGTATTTCAAAATCATTATGTGTTGGTATTACCGCTAGTTCTACAAGCACAACGACAGGTCTTTTCGACATGCCCCTTTGTTTTTCTGTATATTGTTATGATGTGCTTTGTTCACATTTAACTTGAGAAAATCACTATTCTGCTTTTGATTTCGAAAGCTGCACCTGTACCATTTCTTCAAATTTTGTCATCAATTTTACATGAAAAAACCGTATCTTCATTACAAATATTTTATGGTGTATTTCGATTCAGGATCAGTTTATCTTCTTAGATATCATGCTATGTAAGGGCAATTATTTTCAAAGAAAACGATGGAGGGGTCAAAAATTATTCTGTATCGTGTGTCTCAAAAAAGATTCTCAGTAAGACATCCCATACAGTCAGAAAAATTTGGGGATGCTCAGTCTTGCTAGTCGTGTGGTTTCGTCCCGTACTTCAAGAATATTTATCATGAGTAAATCTCTTAATAGATTATCAATCTATCTTAAAAAGGGATTAACTATCATTTTTTTCGAATCAAACGTAAACTTGGTCGATTTTCTGGTTGCATGTGACGTGTTCTTATTACAAACACCAGTGATTTGCAGATGAAAATATAGATTTAGAGCAAAGAAAGTAACATCTAGCCATCTCCAAAGACGACCATTATGAAAAACATTAATAGATAAAACATTCTTACCAATTGGTTTAAATCCAAACAATAAAAGAAAACACATTTCACGCAAACAAGTCCTGAAGGTCATAGCAACAGACAAAGATTTGCCCACTATACAGATCGGACAACGGTGCACATGTACTGTACGCTCCCAACCAGTGGTACTACTCTATATCTACATAAAAGCAATCCCAACTGATAATATACAGTACCTAGTTCTCCTGTAGACATTGTTCTTGGTACATTCCTTCCCATTGGCAAAGGAATGGCCTCTTGTTGATGACTGAATTTGTCTGGCCCTAGCGACAGACTCTTGATTCTACTAGCCTGGCTTAGAACAGGCTGTGATGCCCACCTAGAATTGAAATATGAAGTTAACATTTATGTAAGTACAAATTTAACATTAATTCACATTTAACTCTGAATATATGATATTCAAAGATGCATCAAGGTTTAAAGTTCATATCTATGGGAGAATTATCCTTGAACTTGTTGGTTGCAATTTAGTGCAAAAAATATAAATTCAGGCTGTACACTGTCTAAGGTTATTTTATTCCAGCTAAATACCCCCTGAAATGGTATTGTTGTTGTTGTTGTGTTGTTGCTTTACGTCCACGGTAAACAGCTATGGTCATGTCGGGACGGTCAGTTAACCTAACCACACTATTCCTGGGCAGGCTTAGACCTCCTAAGCGGTTAACCAGTACTAAGTGTCCTTACTTTCACCAGTAACTGACAACTGCCCTTCTTGAATCAGTGGAAGTGGGAAAATGACCTTAGAAAAGATTTCATGATCAATTTCCACGAAAGTATGTGGCCGGACTGGGTATCGAACCCGGTACCTCTGGCTCTTCAGCGCTACCGACTGTGCTATGCGGCCCGACCCTGAAATGGTATAAGGGATATGATGGACCTGACATGAAAGATATGTCTTGCTTTCTGCTAGCTGCAGCTGAGACAAAATCAAGGGAACAAAAAAGTGCCCTATTAGTCTACTATTGAATTACGAATTACGGTACTGATGAGCGAATTACGGTACTGATGAACAGAACAGATTTTATTTCAAAATTCCAATAGGCTGTGAAGCCCATGAGGATATAAATACAACAAAATCAAAGGCATAACATGACAGTGTAGACACAGTATTACAATAAATATAAAATACAAAAAAAACTAAACATTAGATATTAAACAAGTATTCGTACTTGTATGATTTTTAATCTGCTAGTTACTGGAAAGCGCATGTTTCCAAAGTTTGCCCAAAATTGTGGAGAAGACTAAGAACCATTTAGTTTTTAATATTCAGTATTGTATCACATAATTTTCATTAACTTTCAGAAAATTTCAATCAGTTAAAAACTGAGTTCATAATCAAGACAAATATACAATAGCTAAAACTGACTGTAACTAAGTAAATTTTAATGTTATTGTCATCCAACCAAGAAGTTGGATACCTAATCTGGTCTTCCAACTTGGGTACTATGTGGTTTGCTCCAATTTGTTTTGTTTGGGGTACTATAAACATTCTAAGTATAAAGACAGACAGATCTAAGCAAACAGTGCAGACCCAGATCAGATAGTCTGATCAGGGTCAACACTGTTTGCCATTATATTCACAGCTATTGGAATCATTACTGCATTGTTAAACCAAACTGTTCCATTTTAGGGCAATTATGGTAATTATTTAAGATGTCCCAATTCTAAAATTTTTATGGTACTCTCAATGAAAATGAAACAATGAATCTCACCTTGCTGGACTGTCTGCCTGTGCACCACAGAGATTGTCATCATTATCATCAACATCACCATCACTGTAGAGATTTCTCAACTCACTCAACAACTGTTTGATTGGTTTAGCTGTATCTATTCCATGCTTCTTTAGTATAGCCTTCACACTATCATTAATATCATGGCTTCTTGAACATTTCTTATTAAACTGACATGTTCCTTGTAGATAAAACTTGCAGATATGAAGAAATGGACAACTTCCTGACGAAGTTTGTCTGCAGCCAGCTGCTAGATTGTAAAATTTGCATATTTTGGGTATTGTTGCTTTTGTTCTATTTTCCGGTAAGTTTAACAAGTATCTTAATGCATCTATAGGAACATTGTTTAACAAGTTCTCCCTTAACAGTCGACTGTTATGGGAAGTTGTCAGATCATGACCAAATCTACAAATGCCACCAAACCTACATTTTCCTTGAAGTAAATAAAACTTGCAAATATGAAGCCCTGTACAATCAGCATCACCATTACAAGATCCATTTCTTGAACAATGTGTTTCACAGATACTCAGGTTTGTTATCAATCTTACAAACATTTGGCCATTGTCACTATATTCTTCAAAGTTGTCAGGGAACTTTTGAAGAACTCTTGACAATACAGAGTTGTTTAAAGCAAGTTTAAACCTGGTGTTAATTAAATTGCACAATTCCGAGAAACTCAGAGGTCTCTTTATGCTAAGGAAAACATTTATCAAATGGACTGCAACTGCTTGGTCAGACGCCATATGAATCAGAAAACTCTGTAAAATAAAAAGAAAGTATATTTATTTCTAAATGCAGTACAATCTCCTTATTAAGCCATACTTGGGGTTCACATTTAAGTGAATAACATTTTCTATATCAAATACAAGTGAATATCATTATCTATATTAATACTACATAATTCGGTGCTCCAGATAAGGTGGGGTTTTCAGGAAGGAGATAATTTTTCTTATTTCTCAACAAAAACCTATTTTGTGTCCCCTCATTAAAACAGTCTCAGCAAGATGGTTCTAATGAAGGTCACAACATATGTTTTCATAGAAAAATAAGGAAAATTATTCCTGAATTATTCATTTAACCCCTTCTTGTCTGGGGAGCTCTTCATTACAAAGGAATTTATGGCAAAATTTAATGACTTAAGGTGTATGGGTATACCTCCATGATTTTCCGTCATATCTAAGAAGGATAATTTTCCTTACTTCTTACGTGCTTTCATGGGTGATGCAACTCTTCCAAACTGGGATCCAATCTTAAAATGGCAGCCATAACATGTTAATTATGTCATATCTGAACTTAGTGTGTCACAATGAGGCTCAACAGAACTTGGAAAGAAATGCCTGCCACCACAGACAGTATAAACTCAAATTAGGGATAACCTAAAGAACAGTTTGATCATGGTTAATACACTTTCAGGGAAGTAACTCTACCATTTTCATTTTTGTCCCTCTTCTTAATGGGGGTCAACTCTAAAAGGAAAGAATTTGCTCCTCTAGGAGCAGATTCTTTCCTTTTAGGGCAGACCCTTTTGGAAGGTTTCCTTGTTCTGGGAAGGAAACAGGAAGTTATAAAAGTTACCCTCCCTTTTTTTAAACCAGAGGGCCAATGGCCCTATATCGCTCACCTGAGCACTGAGGTTACAGCAACAAAACACCATGCACAACAGCAATAAAAAGCACCATTTATGTGGAGGATAATATCACAAATATTTATGAAAAAAAGCTTTATCCCCCCCGTAATGGCTTCTCAGAAGAAGATCTTTGGCTGCAATGGCAACCAATCAAAATCAGGTATTTGGGAAATATTCATATGGTTGGTAGAGGACTACTCCAGGAACATTTCTGTAAAGCTTTTGTCAAAATATCTGCAGTAACACAGAAATAAATAGCAAATGTCCACTTTCCCCATTATAAGTCTATGGACACTTTAAGTTGCCATAGAAACAAATTCACATGGGCAATGATAATATAAAAGATACTTTAGGTAGAGGCTAATGTTATCAATATGTACGCTAAGTATCAGCTTCATCCCCCTCATGGCTTCATTTTTCCCATAATAAGTCAATGGAAACTATAAGTTGCCATAGCAACCAAAGTTCTTATGGGATTGGAAGAAAAAGAATAAAATTTATGTAGAGGCTACTGTCATCAACACATCTGCACAATATCAGCTTCATCCCCATATGGCTTCTGAGCAGAAGATTTTTTTATTTTTTTTCGAAAATTTACCCTATATTTTGCCATGGCAACCAATCAAATTCAGCGATTTGGAGAAATTTCATATGAATCATAGAAGACTACTCAAGAAACATTTCTGTAGAAAAAAAATCTAAATAACTGCAGTTAGACAGCAAAAATTGCCAATTTCCATTTTCCCCATTATAAGTTAATGGAAACTCTTAGTTGCCATAGCAACCAAACTGCTGGAACAGTTGCCATAAAAAACAGTAATTCTATAGAAGCTAGTACTAAGGTTCTTTCTGTAAAGTTTGAGCTTTATTGGCCACACAGTTTCTGCGGAGATGATTTTTTAATATTTTTCTATTTTTAACTATTCGGTTGCAATGGCAACCATTCAAATTGCGCAATTTGCATAAATTTAACATGGCTGGTTAAAGACTACTCAAGGTACATTTCTATGAAAGTTTTGTCAAAATATCTGCAGTGGCATAGCAATAAATGCAAATTTTCCATTTTGCCATTATAAGTCAATGGCAACTTTCAGTTCCCATAGCAACCAAACTGCTGGAGCAATAGCAAAGAAAAACAGCACTTTTATAGAGGCTAGTACTAAGATCCTTCCTGTGAAGTTTGAGCTTTATTGGTTGTATAGTTTCTGAGGAGATGATTTTTGAATATTTTTTCTATTTTTAACCATTCGGTTGCCATGGCAACCAGCCAAATTGTGTAAT
Source organism: Ctena decussata (assembly GCA_963989385.1). NCBI lineage: Eukaryota > Metazoa > Mollusca > Bivalvia > Lucinida > Lucinidae > Ctena > Ctena decussata. The sequence continues at coordinate 87,265,626 of OZ022500.1, forward strand.
TTACATGAATTTCATTCGGTTGATAGAGAACTACTCAAGGAACATTTCTGCAAAAATTTTGTCAAAATATCTGCAGTGACATAGCAATAAATGCAAATTTTCAATTTTTCCCATACAAGTCAATGGAAACTTTAAGTTGCCATAGCAACCAAAGTTATGAAGCGATTTGGATAAAAAACAGTATTATTGGTTCCCCCTGCCCATAGATGCTATATATGAAATTTGGTTACAATGGGCCTTGTAGTTTCAGAGGAGGTGTCGTTTGAAAATGTTGACGGACGGACGGACTGACGGACGGACGGACGGATGACGGATGCCTGCCTATACTATAAGCTCACCTGTGAGCCTTCGGCTCAGGTGAGCTAAAAAAAAAAAAATGGTTGAAAAACAAGGTGTACCCATGCACCTCAACCAAGTCTGCACTGGTCACCCTATAGATGATGCGAGGTTATGTGAGTGAGGTAATACTGCGGTTTATTAATCTATTATCATATTTAATCACCTAGGGAAACCCGATATCGGGATTTCGGAGGTTGCTGAAATTCGGAGGGAAAGAATGAGATCAAGCGACAGTAGGGTCATTATTCATCCTATTTTATTTTATATGAAGGAAGGTCTAGGCGCTTTATTGGATAGATATGTCAGTTTAGAAGATAAAGATGTAAGACTTGATATCTGCAAATATTCTACTACCAACCTTACAACAGTACATAAAGAATATGAATACAAAAGTTTGAATTTTCACCTCCAAAATTTAGTTTCTATTGGACATTGCTCTCAAAATATCCGTTGAGTTTTAGGACTGGCACCACAGAATCAAAGAGAGCTGTCTCCTGTACACAATTAGCGATTCCTAAACACATCTAACCAAAATTAAAAGGCAAAATTGGTAAGTGAAAATGACACCTCTCATAGTTATTGTTAACAGGAACTTCGGAGGTACTTTGACAGGCGGATACCGGAATTTGGAGGAACGGCTGCGGGAACTCGGAGGTCCTAAGATGTGCGATCTGTTATTTTTGGGCAGAATTTGGCGTTTTCTGAGCATTTTAAAGGGAAATGAAACACGTCTATGCAGCAAATGCACATGGAAAAATAGAAACAATTAAAATGGTTAAACATATGTCTGGAAATACGAGTGCAAGTCAGTGGGTGACCAGCCTGTTTTTACTAATGGTTGAGATAAACCTCTGAGACTCTTTTACTTACCTAGTAACATGATACAATTGGCCAAACAGTGTTCTAGTACCATCATTTCAAAATTTAACAGCTCGAGGTCTTCGCACTCCTCAGTCGCTGCCTTGAATTCTTCATCGGACGCTGGATGACTTGCGATTTTACGTCATTTTCAACAGTATTTCAGTTATATCAGAACGACAGGATGGTGATATTGAAAGGCTTTGTGCAATGGAACCCAGTTTATGCTAGGAAAGATTATCGCCTCAAGTGGGGCTGGAATCTGGTCCCCTTGATCAGTAGGCCAGGGCTTAACCCATTGAGCTACCAGGGCTCCTCTTCATGGACGGACATGGCATGGTACTGGAATCCCATGCATGGTATTGACCAGCATGGTTGTGGCAAGCATTGGGATGCCATTTGACGAATCCCATGCATGTATTGCCCATGAGATTGGCTACCATGGGATTTATTTTCCAATGAATCTCATGCATGGTACTTCCCAGCTTTGTATTCAAATACCGATATCATACATGATATTTGTCAGCATGGTAGTGGCTAGCAGGTGTTCCCTATTGTACGAATCCAACCTACCATATGATCCAGCTTCTTTCAACAGTTATGTCCTTATCATTTGTGCGCTATACATGTAGCTGGAATATTTTGTAATTAGTATCTGATAAAGCAAACCTACATACATGCGCGCCTGCACGCCACTAATTTCTCTTAGCAGAACGTATAGACATTTAGAAATGACAAAGTTCAGGATAATTTATTTTATATCTGCCAAAACAAAAATAAATAAATAAAAATGTATGTTGTGTCCCCTCATCTGAAGCGCCTTGACGATATAATATGTGTTGGCGTTAGGCTTCTTATCGCACATACACACGCTCACATGCATGCGTACGCATGCACGTACACAGGTACAGTCCACTAAATGTTCATAAGGATAGCTCCGCCTCTTTCGCCGAGAGCATTAGGTTTACATTGTAAGAGAGATGACGTCATCTGTCAGTCATGCACGTCGTTAGACTTCTTGCATTATAAAAAAGACCAACAAATGATAGTTACAAAAAGGCATGTTTAATTGAGAAAATATTTTACCAGAAGGAGATGTGGTCAATTTTGGTAACTTACCCCCTGGTAAAAAAAACATGCTATTATTTTTGGGTACGAATTGGTGGTTGCAATACTTAACCTAGCTTAGCGGCTTACTGAGTTGGGAAGGCAGTGGATGTTTTCGTCTCAAATTGATAGGCTAGGATGACACTTTAAAGCAAGAGGGGTTTGGAAAACTTTGTATGTACAGTTTTGTAATAAAATGACCAGATGTTAAAATTGTGGTCTATGGAAAATTAATGGTGGAATGCAACCACAAATGTATATATTGACGGTAAATAAAGTTTTTATCTTGTACCGAACAAAGTATATGTCATAACAGAATTAAAACCGTCACAAAAAATTTCTTACTTCCAAATCATGTTAACAGAAATATTGCTTCCCTCCGAAATCTCTGCCACATACCTTTGGTAAAGCTGTTAACAATACAGATGATACCATCGATTTTGATTTTTGAATATTGCTAACAATTTTCAGTATTTTTGGACCTGTAAACTCGTATGTAAGCCAAAAAGAGATTTTATTTTCAAATGAAGATGTCATTCACTAGAACAGCTGTGCTAGTCCTCAAATATATAAGTTAGTGAAAATTCATTTTGGTCCAAAAATATGGAAGCTTCTTGTTCACAACCAATTTCCTATTCTTGAAGGTGAGTACAGAACAAAACAGAGTCGTATATACCTTCGTCATAATCTTTTGGTTGATCTGGGTTTGTTTTAAGATTTATGGTCTTCTTTTGGATCAGATACAAAAGGATAAATACTGACCCTAGGGTCGCACATCCTATTTCTTTGCCTTCGAATTCCGGCAACCTCCGAAATCTTGATATCAGGTTACCCTGGGTGTTAATGCAGAGCTCCAGATAAGTGGAGGTAATGAGGATAATTTACAGATAACTGTTCTTATTTCTCAATGAAATAACTTGTTTTTCCTCATTAGAACTGTCTCAGTCAGATCATTTTAATGAAAGGTCACAACATATGATTTTATGGAGAAATATGGAAAATTATCCCGAAATCATTCCCTGTTACCCCTTCTTATCTGGGGGCCGGACTATCATAAGCTCTAAACTGTAATCTGTGGGATCTGAAGCACTATACAAATTTTTATTGTAAAAGAAATTTAAGCTCAAATCTGTAAAGTTTCACCAAAATATTTTTAATAGCAAAGAAGCCACAGGCCAAATCACCATTTTTGACACCATAACTCCATCAGAACTGATCAATATATCTTTTCTTTCTTCTTTTTATTTGTTTAGCCTTATGGCAGGGAAGACAACCCAGTCAGACGAAATCCTGATTCTAACAAAACCCAGTGCTCCAGAAAAGAAGGGCTAACAGGGATAATTTTCAATATTTCTGCATAATAACATACACTAAGACTCCAAGACAAAACGGCAGCAATGAGGGCTCACAATGTACGTTTGTTGCCAATTTGCAATCGAAAACGCTGTTTCTAACTGTTTTTGATCCGCATTCTTTGATTGCACGAGCGTTTTCTATTGCCGCCTACCCAGTGTGTGAATTAGGCCTACAGGCCAAACAGTGAAGGAATTCGGCCTACAGGCCAGACAACACATTTTGGATATGCATATAGCCCACGGCAAGGGCAGATGCTTCAATGACATTTGGTTGAAAAACCATTTGTGAATGCAACAGTTTGTCTACAGTAACATTAATTTTGGTCAATGCGATGTTATGTCTACTGGGACATTAATTTTGATTGAATGCGACATTTTGTTAAAATTTTGTCGCATTACATCCAGATTCATTAAGAAATATAGTCAAAATCTCAGGTAGAACTTTTATTTACATCTTTCTTTTTTTGTTATGTCCAATTTTCAGCGGAGAGCAGGGCTACAGAAATCCGAATTTTTGTCGGTTCTGACCGAATATGAGTTTCAAAAACCGATTCAGTTTGCATAAGGCACATTTTTGTCGGTCCGAAAAAAACACAATTAGCGGACGTATAATGACACAATTACCTGGATTTAGCCATGTCATACCATAATTGTCCATAATTATCAGCGAATACAGGATAACAACATCACCCTAGTTTTCTGCAAAATACAGTGTTTATTTTCTCAATACACAACGTGTCATCTGCTATTTATTCAACACGCTTGCCGACTGGTTCTGCGTGCAATTTCATACTAGGAATACACACTGCAGATTTGTTAAATTGATACACCGTCTAGGATTTACCTGTACAGCTGACAGGTTGTAAATTTATTACCTATAGAAAAGCGAGGTAGACTGGAATACCAGTCAGTAATTACCTGGCAATTATATTTAGAAACTGACATGTGGGGGATCAAAGTGTTGACAATAAACTGATTGCTACAAATTACAATTAAGACAGATGGTGAATCCTGCTGATTTGTTCCTTGAAGGTTTGTTGTTGCTGCAACTATGTGATTGGGGCCAATCAAACTAGTTGAGTAATTCCTCATTGTTTTGCATGCGTGAGGTGTTGAATGGTTATGCATACCTTGTGTTTCATATACACTCTTAGATGAAAAGTCAGTAGTCAATAGTTTTCGTGACTATATTGGATAGTAGAACACATATTCATATCATCGGCCGTGCGGACCGATTTGAATTTCAAAATTTCTGTAGCCCTGAATTTAATCAATGGGCGCTCGCTCAGCCGAAGGTCTGCAACAGCAAAGCGCCCCAGTGCAAAAGCTGTCCATACTTACCTGGATTGCCCCTACTTCATACATCTACTCATAATCATTGAGAGAGGGTGTAGCAGTATATGTAGAAAGAAAAATATCTTAACATTTTTTTCACCTGTTCTCCACCCACTTTCAAATGCTAAAATACAGGAACGCTTTTCTCCTTAAAACAATTATAACAGATTGTCCCAAACCCCAGTAGGCTAAAATATAATAATTTGTAACTTTATATATCTTAAAGACTACCTTATGTATAAATCTTCGTCATGAGACAGGGAAAAAAAGTAGAGAACCTGTGTGTGGAACAAGTTTCTGTGAAACGAAACCGAAACTAGAGTAGGTTTGCTTGATTGGGAAGAAATTTAGGGTGTGACGAAAAGCCGGAAAAAGGGTGTACAGGTGCACACTAATCGCCGGGAAGGCCGGGAAGAAAAAGCCGGGAAGATAGGGGATAGTTGTCTTTCGGATTCAATATCTATCTTTCTGTATAAGATATCTAAACAAATTAGGTATCATTTTAAAGAATAGACTCTAATTCAAATATTGAATGTAAAATAAATAGATTTTTTTAGTTTTTGATTACTTTTTGGTACTTTAAAATTCCGGGAAGAGCCGGGAAGACAGCCGGGAAGATCGGGGTAGTTGTCTTTGGGATTCATTATCTATCTCTCTGTATAAGCTTTCCAAACAAATTAGGCATCATTTTAAAGGAGAGGCTCTAATCTAAATAATGAATATACAATAAATAGATTTAATGAGTTTTCTATGACGTTTTGGTACTTTAAATATTTCGGGAAGACAGCCGGGAAGATAGGGGTAGTTGTCTTTCGGATTCAATATCTATCTTTTCATATAAGCTTTCTAAACAAATTAGGCATCATTTGAAAAAGGAGGCTCTAATCTAAATATTGAATATAAAGTAAATAGATTTTGTTGAGTTTTTGATGACTCTTTGGTACTTTAAAAATTCCGGGAAGTGCCGGGAAGCTAGCCGGGAAGATAGGGGTAGCCATCTCTCTCTACCTGCATAAGCTTTCTAAGCAAATTAGGCATTATTAAAAAGAAGGAACTATTATTCAAAGAGGAATATAAAATAAAATAATTGTGTTGGCAGTAAGTAGATACCGGCATCATTCGCGCTTTTCGCTCGTGATATGATCTTCTTTACAGCTGACCTCCATAATACGTTGAATTATTACTCAACAATTCACAGCTACAGCTCAGCTATTTCTTAAACAAATGAAGAGAATCGTTTGTTATTATTATACGTGGTTGTGTCTATCTATAGGGTCATTTTTCCCTTCTTTCTTCTTTTTTTTTTTTTTTTTTTTTTATTTTTTATTTTTGCGACCTGTCACGTTAGCCTATGGATAATATTATCCATAGTTTCCAGCTGGCCCCGCGCAAAAGCGATTTTAATATACTGTTTGTTCCAACTAGTATTCGCTACTGCGGCTCGTGGAGGTGTGACTAGGTCTTGCTGCAGTAAACGCCTGTATGTACTGTTTACAGCAACCATTTGCCAGCCTTTTTTTTTATTTTATTATATATGGGGTCCTACTAAAGACAGAAAAGGACATTTGCCACCGAAAAGGACCGAAAAGAACTTTCGGGCACCGAAAAGGACTTTTTATATGCCATTTTATGCTATAAATCGTTTGAAAAAGATATTTAGGGTAAAAATATTTTATTTCTTAACATAATTTTCTTGAACATTAAGTGAAGAATGCCCTTTTCGGTGCTCGAAAGTCGGCATTTGAGATGTCCTTTTCGGTACATGCCATCTCTTCACTGACCAGAAGTGGAGTCCTTTTCGGTGCTGTAATATTGTTGTGAAACTTTAGAATAAAGATACTACAATTTATAAAAGTATTATTCAAGCGCTGATTAATATCATGATGATACAAAAAATTCTAAAGCATATGTTTTATGTGGCATTTAATGGCAAATAAAAGTCTTTTTCGGTGCCCGAAAGTTCTTTTCGGTCCTTTTCGGTGGGGTAAGTCCTTTTCTGTCTTTAGTAGGACCGTTATATATGTACTCGAAGACTTTAAGGTTGCCTCAACTGCTTCATCATACTACAGAGCGGAAAACATGTAGACAGGCCTAATGAATGATATATTGATGGAGGGAATTGCGGTTTTACGACCACTTCAACTGTATTTCGAGCTGATGGAAGGGTGATAATGAAAAGCTGTGAGACTTTGCAATGGAACTCTGTTCACAGAGAGAATTCCGCCTTCATTGGGACTTTAACTTGAGATTTTGGTGTATTAGGCAAACACTTAAACCACTAAGTTTCCATGGCTATCGACCTATTGTAGTAATTAAATAAGAAATAAGATATGACCCAGCGATAGGGAGTCGGACTCGTAACTGTAGGGTAGGCTGACTGAGCAGGAATCTAAGCAGGGAAGGTTACTAGCTTGATCACTTAAAGTCTTTGACTATATATTTAATATTATTTAGAAACGTAAAATTTTAGGTCTTTTTTGTACGACGGAAACACTGTCTGTGCTGCCAGATACATATTGAAAGCAAAATACCTATCTGCCAGAATAGGCTTAATAGGCTAATGAGTCATAAATTGAAATAAAGCAAACAATTTTATTTGCCTGTAGCATTTATCAGCAGACGATTCCTTACAAAATGAGGAATCGACATATACACATATCGTCAGAAATATAATCGAAATACTTCGGAATAGGCGAATGCGTCGGAATAGTTCAAACAAATGTATGTGGAACACGAGGACATAAAACATTAATGGCATTCAGGACACTAAAAACACGCCGCGTTTCGTAGAGGAAAAATATTACACTAAATGGGAATTGATGTGGAACTTATTTAAAAATCTAAAAAGCTCATTACGTTGAAGTACGTGATAGTCTTGAAGGACACAGAGAGAGAGAGAGAGAGAGAGACAGAGAGAGACACAGAGAGAGTGCGTGCGTGTGTGTGCGTGTATGTGTTTTTTTTTTCAAATTCCACTTATTTAAACTATTGTTCGCAATTTTCTAAACTCATATAAGCCTAGCATCCATTTGTTTGTTTCTATCTTTCCTTCTTCGTTTGAGCGATGAACGCATCCTTAGCATCAATCGAATGTACATTAAAGCAATGCAGTTAAGTGATTATGGATTTAACGAGCCGTAAATGAGTAAAATCGGACCGATACTGATGCCCCTTTTCGTAAAATTATCGTCCAACATAAACTTAAATAAATAAAAAAATAAATGAAATAAATAAAAGTAAATAAATAAAATTAATTTTTACTCCATGAGTTTATGAGGGGATTCTGCTTTTTAGTATCATGGAATAATAATCCGTGAAATATTGGTCTATCTTATTTTCAGTGTCTCCTTACAAAAATTGTCTAGTTTAGACAAATGATTTTAACTGAAGTTTAAGAAGCATTACTCCAACATCTAAAATAGTTTTATTTACGTCACTTTCGACAGGACGACTCTGCATGCGTCTAAGAAATGAAATAAAAATATGAGCAGTCTCATGATAAAACCAGTAACTTTTTGGCATGAGCGCCCAGCGAAGGCTCAAGCCAGCCAGCCCATTCTGATCGGAGTCTTCGCTGGGCGTTAAATGGGTAGCTAAGTAGCTAAGGGTCTAAGCTTTATTCATGCGGACAGCGAAGACTCTGATCAGACTGTGTGGATGCCCCGGCGGATCTGAGACCTCGCTGAATGTACGTCATTTTGTTGGTTTTGTCATGAAGCGGCTTTCAAGTTTTCTCGCTTCTTCATATTTTCTCAGTTTCTGAACAAAAATAAATATACATAATATACCATTATAGAAACTTATTGCACACGAAAAGCCTTGGTCTCCCCACAGGAGTCTGAAATTTCTTCAGTAAAATAATAATAAAAAAAGTCTACAAAATCACGTTCAGTTATGTTGCCTTTTTTGATAATCCATTGACAAAATTTCAATAATTTCTATACTACTGCCTCTCATCCTGTCAGAACGAGTAATTTTTTGTAGACACAGTTCGCCAACAAGCTTACGTTGAAATGGATGGACCAAGCTGCAATTAAATCTTAATTAGAATCTAAGATGATAATCAAAGTAAGTAAAAGCATACTGCAACCATGATTTTCGTTTTATATATATAAAAATGTCGAGAAAAAAATAGATAAAAATAATAAAGGAATAAATAAATAAATCCCGACAAAATCTAAAAAAAATTAAGGAGTTTTAGAACGGAATTAAAGGAGAACATTACTTAATTATCCGTATGTTTATTATAAATATGTACTGTTATTCCTGCCTTTCCGACTGCGCTACCTTAAATTCTCGAAATTTTTAGAACAACATAAGGTCTTCATTTTTTTCCAGAAAGCACTTGTCTTATAATCGACATTTAGCTTAAAAGTAAAAAGTATGCAAAGACCAGGAACTGAAACAATCAAAATCCAAATCCAGCCCTCAAACCATAGTTGGAAACAACTAAGATTACAAATAATCAAGATACAGAGAACATATGGCCAACCGAGTGAGCAGCATGTTCCCAAAAGGTGGCCACTCAGCAACCCAAACCGAACCAAAAATAATAAGAACATACACAAGGTAAAACATCACAGAAACTCTGACACCAAAAACAGGTAACAGAGAACCACAACAGAACTACCGCCTTGGAACGGTCAGTAATGAATTACTGGGGGGCTTAAATCGATTTTACAGGTCCAACCTCACCCTCAGTTTCTGAAGTGGTACAAAACATTTAGTCGGTTGTTCGGTTCGCATGATAACCCTCTAACTCGTCAATGAATCATCACGGTAAACACATAAATCAAATTTCAACACCATGAAGAAGCAAAGACGAGGACTCAACAGATACAACGGGCCGTCTGACAGGTGGAGATCCCTGGCCTGCCAAACAACCCCACTGGAAATCTGAAGCAAAAGAAGGTCACCAGTTGAGCCCCGGTGGACCAAGCAACAGACAAAAAGGCTCCGGTTCCAACCAACTAAAATATATAGCTTTAGGTCGGGGCCATCATAGAGTCTGACGCCCGATCCCCCGGTGTGCAATTAAAGAGTGCAGCAAAGTTATCAACCGTGATTGGGTTAATCACTAAGACTGTTTAAAGACTGTTTTTAAAAGGGTGCAAACATTATATCATTAAATATTGCAAAATAGGAGATTTTGGGTCCCACAAACTACAATCCCTCTCTTCCCGGCTGCCTTCCTGGCTCACCCCGGACATTTTAAAGCACCAAAACGGCATCAAACTTTTGACATAACTATTTTTTTATATTCATCATTTAGATAAGAGTCTCTTCTTTAATGCATCATTTGTTTAGATAGCTGATACAAAAAATAGATATTTAATCCGAAAGACAACTACCCCTATCTTCCCGGCTGCCTTCCCGGAATTTTTGAAGTGTCAAAAAGTCATCAAAAAATCAACAAAAGTTATTTATTTTATATTTAATATTTAGATTAGAGTCTCTTCTTTTAAATTATGCACATTTGTTCAGATAGCTTATACAGAAAGATAGATATTGAATCCCAAAGACAATTACCCCGATCTTCCCGGCTGTCTTCCCGGCTCTTCCCGGAATTTTTAAACTACCAAAAAGTCATCAAAACTCATAAAAATCTATTTATTATACATTCAATATTTAAATCAGAGTCCCTTCTTTAAAATGATACCTAATTTGTTTAGATAGCTTATACAGAAAGATAGATATTGAATCCGAAAGACAACTACGCCCCATCTTTCCGGCTTTTTCTTCCCGGCCTTCCCGGCGATTAGTGCTCGCCGGGTGTACATATCTATATAGATACTGTTATGGATGGGTGGGAGCTATCTATCTATCTCTATGTACTGCCACACACCCTCATGGACATTCTAGGCAGGAGCTGTGTTGGTGTATATGTTAAGAGGACAGGGGGTGATGTGAATCTGGGGGAGGCTGGTTTGGTAGAGGTTTGGGGTGGTTTGGGGGTGTTTTGGGGTGGTTTAGGGTGTTTCCACGGACCCTCCCGATAACTACGCGACATTAATGCCTTCTATGAATAATTTTGGATAATAATGGATAATGTGAACCTAGCGAAGCTTCAGATCAGCATGGGCATATGAGTCAATATTCATGAACGAATGAAAAGGAAATAATAATAGTAATAATAAAAACGTATCAGTATCTTTTTTAGACAAACGGCAGCAAATATGGATTGTCACTTAATTACTTTGGAGTAATTTGTCTTAAACATAAATTAAGTCGGTGTACAGTAATGTTCTCTTCCCAATCGCAAGCTATTATCTTTAGTGACTCCAACCCCTCCCATCCCCTCCGCCCCTCGCCACACCCCACTTGCAGCCGCAGTCGCCTCATTATCAAATCAATATTCGGTAAACGTTAAAACTTCTCACCTAGTAGGGCCATTTTAAGTGGTAGGCGCAATCCTAAATGTCAAAGGTGATAGTATATGCTCGGTACCTGTCCCTGTGGCACTCTGCTATCACCTATAGACCACGTATGATCTGTCCCTAAGTTACTTTACTGTCGCCTAAAGGACAGTTTTATCCCCGTAGTGTCTGTCCCTATTAAAAAATCGTGTGTCCCTATGGTACTCCACTCGATTATATTGAAGCTTTATATGTCTAACTATGGTATTCATATTTCCATGTCCACTGTTTGTCCCTTCGATATTTTACTATCACCTAAAGGCACGTTGTTTGGGCCTGGGATACTCTACTGTCAATTATTGGCCCGGTGGCTATCCCTGACAAACCCTGATAAAATATAATCTGCACTATGGATGATGTACGGGGAGACGTTTTACGGCCGCCACACGGCACAACACCAGCTGCAGTGAGGTAAAATTTAAAATTTTAAAAAGTTCCTTCAAGAGAAGAGAATACATACAGAAATAGAAACATGGGCCAGACTACGTAGTTTCGGCTAATAAAGCCTCGTCAGTGACCCTGACAATATCTGGTGACGAAACCAGAAAAAAGCATACTGTAATTTCTAAATGTTAATTGGATTCAAAGACTGATTAGTTTAAAAAGGATCCAAATAATATAATAGACGATGATCTAGAATATTAGTCTAGATCGATCTCAAATTTTAAAATTCTCAGAATCTATCCTTGATCTCAAAGGACGAAAATAAAATATAATCTGCACTATGGATGATGTACGGGGAGACGTTTTACGGCCGCCACACGGCACAACACCAGCTGCAGTGAGGTAAAATTAAAATCTTAAAAAGTTCCTTCAAGAGAAGAGAATACATACAGAAATAGAAACATGGGCCAGACTACGTAGTTTCGGCTAATAAAGCCTCGTCAGTGACCCTGACAATATCTGGTGACGAAACCAGAAAAAAGCATACTGTAATTTCTAAATGTTAATTGGATTCACAGACTGATTAGTTTAAAAAGGATCCAAATAATATAATAGACGATGATCTAGAATATTAGTCTAGATCGATCTCAAATTTTAAAATTCTCAGAATCTATCCTTGATCTCAAAGGACGAAAATAAAATATAATCTGCACTATGGATGATGTACGGGGAGACGTTTTACGGCCGCCACACGGCACAACACCAGCTGCAGTGAGGTAAAATTAAAATCTTAAAAAGTTCCTTCAAGAGCAGAGAATACATACAGAAATAGAAACATGGGTCAGACTACGTAGTTTCGGCTAATAAAGCCTCGTCAGTGAAAGTTGCTGTCTGTAGCTGTTGTGGTTCTCTGTTGCCTGTTTTTGGTGTCAGAGTTTCTGTGATGTTTTACCTTATGTATGTTCTTATTATTTTTGGTTCGGTTTGGGTTGCTGAGTGGCCACCTTTTGGGAACAAGCTGCTCACTCGGTTGGCCATATGTTCTCTGTATCCTGATTATTTGTAATCTTAGTTGTTTCCAACTATGGTTTGAGGGCTGGATTTGGATTTTGATTGTTTCAGTTCCTGGTCTTTGCATACTTTTTACTTTTATATGGGAAAATGCTAGAACATAAGATTTCTTGGAAACTGTTGAAGATTTTGACCTGAAAATTGGTATATAGAGTCATCTTAATTAGTGACTGAAAGTATATGCATACAAGAGGTCATGGTCATTCTTTGTCCTTTGACCCCGGTCCATCATATTTTGATAATTTAACGCATCTCCTCAAAGGCCACTGGGCCAATTGAAACCAAATTTCTTGTAGAGGCTCTAGGGGGCTGGGGAACGAAAAATTTTCAAACGGTCCTGGTCACATGACCAACATGGCCGCCACGCCCATAATTTTATATGGTAAAAAAACTTTAAAAATTTTCTCCAGACCCAATAGACCAATGACCTTGAAACTTGGTATGTAGCATCGAGTACACGAGTACTACCAAGATTGTTCAAATTATGACCTTGGGTTGACCTTGACCTTTTCTACGGCAAAGTCAAATCTGCTTTCTGTAGCTTTGATATGGGAAATGCTAGATCATAAGATTTCTTGGAAACTGTTGAAGAATTTGACCTGAAAATTGGTATAAAGAGTCATCTTAATGAGTACATGAAAATTAATAAATACAAGAGGTCAGTGTCATTCCTTGACCCTGGTCTCTATTGAGACAATTTCACACATCTCCTCTAAAGCCTCAATTTCACACATCTCCTCTAAAGCCCCAATTTCACACATCTCCTCTCCTCATCTCCTCCAATGGGCCAATTGTAACCAAATTTCATATAGAGCCTCTAGGGGTCGAGGGAATTAAAATTTGTTCAAACATGACCAAAATGGCCGCCATGCCCATATATGGCATCAACCTATACTAATCTTCTTCTCAAAAAACAAAAGATGGATGGCCTTGAGGCATGGTATATAGCAGCAGGTGCTTCAGTACTATCAAGATTGTTTAAATGATGGCATTGGGCTGACCTTGACCTTTCTTCAGGCAAGGTCAAGTATGGGAAAATGCTAGAACATAAGATTTCATGGCAAGTTTAGAAAATTTTGGCCTAAAAATTGGTATATACAGTCGTCTTAGTTAGTACATGGAAGATTTGAGGATACAAGAGGTCAAGGTTATTGTCTGACCTCTGACCCATGTCTCTCATATTTAGACAATTTAAGACATCTCATCAAAAGCCACTGGGCTAATTGTAACCAAATTTCATAAACAGTCTCCAGGGGCTGAGGGAATAAAAATTTATTCAAACGGTCTAGGTCGTATGTCCTACATGGCCTCCATACTCAGGTGAGGGATTCAGGGCCTCGTGACCCTCTTTTTTCGGTAAGGTCAAATTTGCTTTCTGTAGCTTTTATATGGGAAAACGCTAGAACATAAGATTCTTGGAAACTGTAGAAGATTTTGACCTGAACATTGGTATCTACAGTCATCTTAATGATAACATGAAAATTTATGCGTACAAGAGCTCTTAGTCATTCATTGACCTTTGACCCTGATCTCTCATATTTTGACGATTTTACACATCTCCTCAAAAGCCACTGGACTAATTGTAATTAAACTTCATGTAAAGCCTCTGGGGGGGGGGGACGAAAATTTGTTCAAAATGTCTGGAGCACATGACCAACATGGCCGCCATGCCCATATTTGGTAAAAAGTTTTAAAAGTTTTTTTCTTCAGAACCAGTAGGCGGATGGCCTTGAACCTTGGTATGAACCATTAGGTACAGGAGTACTGCCAAGATTGTTCAAATTATGACCTTGAGTTTTGGTCTACATATCTACATTGTATTTTAGGGTAAGGTTAAATTTGCTTTCTTTAGCTTTTATATGGGAAAATGCTAGAACACAAGATTTCTTGGAAACTATTGAAGATTTTGACCTGAAACTTGGTATATACAGTCATCTTAATGAGTACATTGAAATTTAGCAATATAACAGGTCAAGGTCATTCTTTGACCCTGGTCTCTATTGAGACAATTTCACACATCTCCTCTAAAGCCACTGGGCCAATTGTAACCAAATTTCATATAGAGCCTCTAGGGGCTGAGGGAATTAAAATTTGTTCAAACATGACCAAAATGGCCGCCATGCCCATTTATGGCAAAAACCTTTTCTAATCTTCTTCGCAAAACCCAAATGATGGATGGCCTTGAGGCATGGTATATAGCAGCAGGTGCTTAAGTACTATCAAGATTGTTTAAATGATGGCATTGGGCTGACCTTGACCTTTCTTAAGGCACTCAGATGTGAAAGCAAGTATACACCTGAGTATGTGCTTTCTGTCTGCCTGAGATAGCCCTTTCATTATGTAAATAAAACACAAATGTTTTGGTTTGAGTAAGGAAAACTTCCGAAATTTCTATTACAGATTAACAGCAAAACCATGTTGACCAGTTTGCTGCATGTGAAAATGTGCAAAATCGACATGTACATATAGTGCAGCTAGTCAAGCATTTTGAACAGTTATTCAGTTAACCATGTCTAGTCTAGCCTATCCCATAACCTTGCGAGGTCGTTGAGCACCATAGATGACTTTACAACAACCCCTTTCCACTGTAGTTCTGTATTTAGCTGCCCTAGTTGAGTAAGCAGTTAACTTTAAGAAAAAAAAACAACAACTGAATCCTGCAAAATTTGTATGAACAGTAAATGCCCGTTTTGGCGCAGCCCCCGAGAAGCCAAAAAAATTTAGAAAATCACATTCTGACAGACAGTGCTCCCCAGCTCACCAAAATTAAAAGCTTGCTCCCAAGCTCCCTGAAAATAACTGCAAGTGCTCCCCAACTCCCTGAAAATAGTGGCCTGTCTCCCCAGCTCCCCCAAACCCCTGGGAGGGCCTCAGCATTCTATGCCCATCGGCCGAGTTTGCTATGGGCCGAGTTGGTAATGGATGAGATTGTTTTTGGCCGAGATTGCTATGGGCAGAGTTGTCTCGGTATCGATGAGCCAGTATTGGCTGGATTCCAACAACAACAACAACATCTCCGGTATTTCTGGGTACCAACTATGGCGGTCGTTCTGGGGCTGAAAGCCCTTAGTAAAACGTTTGCAGGAAACTTCTGTTTGATAAGATGTATTGGGTAAATTAAACAGTGCATCCTTCGCCTTTCTTTATTAAGTAGCTTTGGTATCAATGCTTTTGTATTTGTTGTTGTTATAGTAGATTCCCGCCGTTGGCTTGTCGGCGAACCGTCGATGTTGACGTAGTTTGGGTAGTGTTTCGAGTATAGACTGTGTGGTCTGCTGGAACCAACTCAGAATCGGGACATATTAGATTGGAGGCCACGTATTGTCATCCTCTTGGGGAAGAACTCAGATATTTTATGCTCTTGCCGCATGTCAGTTCCACCACAGACACTTGGGGTCAGTAGGTGAATTTGGTCCAAAATTGATCTGCAGTTTTTTCCTCACTTATTTTTACATTTTGGTATACCTGAAGAACACCTTAACTGAGATAAATGGTTTGGTCATGTATTGAAAATGTTTTCAAAAGTACTTATTGATATTATTTGCTCCCTTGGCTTAAAAAAAGGTAACAGGTTGTTTTGGCCCAATTCCCTTTCGGTCCCGAGTCGTTTTGGCCCTATTCCCTTTCGGCCAGGTGGTTTTGGTCGGTCGTTTTGGCTCAATTTCTGGGATGGATCGTTTTTGCCCAATTTTAGCTGGTCTTTTTGGCCAGACTTTTCCCATAGTTATATGGTTGGAGGTTGTAAAATCATGGGAGTTGTAAATTCGTGGGTTTTAGTAATTTGCATAATATTCATGTGCAAACGATGTTTCACTTAGTGTTTATTCTCTTAACATTTAACCATGCATAAACGTTTTATTTCATAACAAAAGCCAATTCCTACAGCCTAAATAGAGAATAAAACTTTTAAAAATGTTTGACCAATTGCTTTTATGTCTTCTTTTGTTATTTCTTTTTAGCATATCTGAAAAGCGGCCACTTTCTAATCTCAGATATCAGCCTGAGAAAACATTGCAATGATTACTGATTTTGTACATTCCGGTGAACAGTTGGGCCTAGTATGGGTGTAAAATCTTATTGCAAAATTGTTCTATTATTTGATTATTATACCGAGGGTCCTTATCTGCTTTTTCTTGAAAAAGAAAGTCTTATGTTTTGAGAGTAGGACTGAATCCAGGCTCGTGATTTTTTTCCAAACAAAACCAGGGTGTGCATTGCAGGCAAAGTTGGGCGATAACTTCGCCTTGGGGCTCAAAACTTCGCCCTGGGTTTCCCGAAAAGCGAAGTTCGAGTCGCCCTGTTTTTCTGGGTTGTAAGATCAATAATTCGTCAAAATGACTGACGCCAGTACATCAAATTTCAACGCCAATTAACAAAGCCCCCTTTCATTTATCAGCGTTAATCGCATCACCGACCCTGATTGAGCTTTGATCTCTATAGGTGTTGCCGACATCAAGTCGGTAATATTAACACCACGGCAAAGCCAACGGTAGTACAGTTAATCCACTAAGTGACGAGCGAAAGAGCTTTGATCCCGCTAGCGGCAGGTGTATTACACAGTAAAGCGCATTCTGATCATGGTCTGTATTGATTTCTTACGTTATGATCTAGATTTTCTTATCTTTCAACTAGGGCGATAACAAGCAGAGTAGATATGACAAGACAGTACTCACTTAGGCAGGCTATTAATGATGGTCGCATTATTCGAAGTTCAGAATGTTAATGCTGGTCGTGTAGACAAGTGCAGGACAGCGCATCAGGTTATGATCTACATCGTTTATCATAGAATTTTATGATTGCAAAAGTTCTGCGAACAGTGTAACCCCGACGCCGGGCTGCACTTTTCGCCAATGCATTACCCGAGACTTACTCATTCTCGTCGAATCGTAGTCTACGTTGTTGTCACATATTCAGTTTCGTTTTGGGGATGAACCGGCAAATGAACGATCTTATGTCTAAAAAAAATGGAAAAATTGGCGACCAGTACGAGTTACGCATTTAGATCAATGTAAACGCGATTACCAAGCGTAAAGCCGGTAGTGCAACCGTTAAAGACGGTAACCAGTGCACGTTAATAGGTCAGACACGTGTGTCTAATCCCACTTGTTGATTTCAGTTTCAGATCAAAGGGCGCCGCCTCTGACACGTGCAACTCAATGTGTCAGATTGAACCGAGAGACGGGAGAAGGTATCTTAACCCAGACATACGCTGATAGCAAAGACTCGTATCAGCCTGCACAATATTGTAATGCGCTTGGTGTTTTCTGACCGCTAATACGGTCTTTGTGAAATGAGCGTCACCGTTACCCTTTGAAAAGCGAATACTTCCGAAGAAGCTTATCAGTCTGCACCGTTCGCATGTTCCATAGGATACATTTTATGTGGTGCGGGTCATGAGTTCACCGGACTTCCCATGCAGCGACTGTCCGCTGTGACTTAAAATATTTTCTATGTGTCGGGTAAAATGAGACCTTACGCCATGTTCAGATATGTTTTAATGGAGAAACTGAACTGAAGTTTTTAACTGAAGTTAATCAGAGTCTTCCTTTGATAGATTGTTCATCGAGTTAGCTTTCATCAGACTTTGCGAGTGCGCATGCTAATCTGCGTCGTATGCACACGCAATTAAGCACCTTTTAAAAGTATCCTTCGGAGCGGTGAGATCGCTTCCACGCGTTTGGCATTGTGGGTGTGCAAACGTTCAAACCAGCCTGCGCAGTCTTGTCCTAATGGTCAGATTTTGTTTCAATACACAACTACACTGCGCTATTTACAGTGCTGGTGTAGAATTAACTCGAGAAAACTCAGACCGGCATTGAGCCGACGACCGAAATCGCGACTTCTGATCAAAGTTTTTCCGTACAAACAAGCTATTGATCTGCTGAAATTATATAATAGAGGAACAAAACTCGGATCAGCCTGCGCATCCGCGCTATCAGAATCTTGGCTTTTCGCATCAATATATATGGATGCTGAGAAATATCTAACAAAGACGTACACTCTGAACAGTCTCTGCATATGCGCAAGCTGTCGGAGACTTCATTGGTACATTCTGTGTCGCAACACACTGATCGTAAGCAAACTTCAAAGACACCGCTAGACACTGATATCGATCGATGGCACGTGCAGATTTGTACAGGTGTGTCAGGAAGAAAGATACTTGATGCGCATTCAAGGAAAACTGACATAGATCAGCCTGCAAGTCCACGCAGTCTTATCGGAGTCTTCTGTGCTCACATTAAACGTACATGAATGAACAACGATCAGTCTGCACCGATGTGGAAATTTATTACGAATGGGGCTGGGAACAAAGTTACTGACAAGGTCATAACTTTTACTTTCAGTTTTGCGTTTTAACTCCGATAGGACCTGAAAAAATTACAAACGTCCCACTTCGCCTTGTTTCTTTAGAAGTCGCTCGGCTTCAGCTGGAAAGCGACTTCATGTCGCTCGTTTTCTGGGGCCCAGTGCACACCCTGCAAAACAGTCTGTGCATACTGTTATTTAGTATTCAAGCGGATATTACCATGCAGTGATACAGTGAATTTCAACTCGTTCAAGGGCTATGACGCTACAGTCGAAAATGTTTTAGTTGTAGGAAAGTCAAGGCGAAGCTTTAAGAATCCTGTTTAATTGTATACGTATCTTCCTTTAATTATTAACATCAGATGTAGATTGGATTATTTATAATCTGTTTAACACTAAAAAGTTTCCAAAAGCATCTTTAAAACAGAAATAATGAACCAGTGACCTGAAGTGGGTACGTCGATTTTTTATCATACGGCGGAGCACATCCACGAATTTACAACCCATTGACATTTGCTATAAATAGATTAACCAATTACATGCGGATGAATTTTCTAACATTAAAACGATATTGCTTTGCCTCGAAACTGTATCAGGCCATACATGTGATGAACTCCCGATGACCATGTGGGAGATTAGGATTTCATTTCAGGGAGATTGAGTTCTCCATCAGGGAGACTTTTTGACGGCAACTTTGATGCGTCGTTTCACATACTTTATATTTTTTATTTTAAAACAGAACGTGAACTATAGTATAGTTTGTTTAGTTTACTTTTGAGTTACTCCCCCAAGTCCCTCCCCCCCTCCCCCCCCCCCCCCCCCCCCACACACACACACACAAAAACTCCTTTCTTTAATTATTATAATTATTCATTTATTATTACATTACTGTTATTTGTATCATTAGTTTGGTATCTGTCTGGCACAGAATCTAGCTTTTGCAAAAGGGTATACTTGAGATTTCA
The DNA here is from genome assembly GCA_963989385.1 of Ctena decussata. Classification (NCBI taxonomy): domain Eukaryota; kingdom Metazoa; phylum Mollusca; class Bivalvia; order Lucinida; family Lucinidae; genus Ctena; species Ctena decussata. Next base: position 87,285,762 of record OZ022500.1, read on the forward strand.
TACAGATTTGCCTCCCTTGAAAATTCTATTTCAGTGTATCTATTTATCTTGTTTCATAAACAAATAAGTTTTGTATAAAGGTACTCAGAGCTGTAAAAACTGATATAAATGTATATAACAATGTTCAAATTCTGTTTTTGACACAAATATACCCATGCACAAGACAGAAATATCAAAACTTTCATGCGTAACTTTTACACCATTAATAGTCAAAGTTGTCGGCCATATATAATAATCCAGATATAGTTTGCACTTGGACGGACACACGGCGCCAGGTGTGTGCAACTATGGTTACGTACCGTTGAGCCACTTGGGTAACGTCGATACGAGAATTGAACAGAACAAATTGCACTTCGGGGAAAAAATACCTTACGGAGTGAGCTACAAGTGAAGACACCGATCAGCCTGCACCTCTGTGCAGTCTAAACAGAGTTTTGCATCTGTTGTCTATGCGTCTCAGGGAATCTAAGCAGTGAAAACAAGTCTCCGAATGTATTGCACATGTTTATTTTGTGTAGTTGTGAAACAGGGCTATCGGCTTTTTTTCACGTGACATATCTTCTTAACAGGTCGGTAATTCTTTGAAACATAGCTCCATGTGTTTTCACAGGTCAGTGAGTTTATTAGTGACCTGAATAATGGGATTAATGTCAACAGACATGATGTGTTTGTTTATTGCAAACAATATTTGATGCTGTGAATACAGGTCAATACACATGTGGATATCTCCTTACTGGCAGGGAAAAAGGGCATGGCGTTGGAAAAGGGGTATCAGAAAAAAATTATGAAGGGAAAACTCAGCATCCAAGAGATTCTGAAGGCTTTCCGGGAGTGCGGGAGATGGACTTCATTTCCGGGAGACTCCCGGATGATCCGGGAGACATCACATGTATGTCAGGCTATTCATCTGGTAATGTGGTCTAATTATGTCATAAGAAAATATCAAGAAATTATTTGTCATGTGACTGTCACGTGATTTAGTTCTTTTATCCACGATTATACCACCTTCAAGGCTATACTCGAACTCAATATTCTCGCGGCAATCGTATTCTCGCAGTAGTGCTACATTTAAGCCCTCGGATACATACATGTCTCCATGTTTCCGGGAGACATCACATGTATGTCAGGCTATTCATCTGGTAATGTGGTCTAATTATGTCATAAGAAAATATCAAGAAATTATTTGTCATGTGACTGTCACGTGATTTAGTTCTTTTATCCACGATTATACCACCTTCAAGGCTATACTCGAACTCAATATTCTCGCGGCAATCGTATTCTCGCAGTAGTGCTACATTTAAGCCCTCAGATACATACATGTCTCCATGTTTTTATATTGGCTTATAGGCTTCAGGAATACAAAGTAGAAGAACACTTTAGATTTCAGTTCTGTCTTTTTGGGAAGATTCTGTGACTTCTAAAAACCAGATTAGTGAAAAAATTACCAAAGATGGTAACAAGGAACACCCCAGGATGATAAAAGTGGCAATACTATAGAAAATAATTTTCTGGTCATGTTATTTCTGCTTGCATTTAATTTGCTAAGGTTGAAGCAAATATCCATGTACTGTGAGAATATGGAGTCGGTATTTCTGCCTAACCACTATGGGATAGTACTGTGTAGGGTCCTACTAAAGACAGAAAAGGACTTTTGCCACGAAAAGGACCGAAAAGCAGAGTCCCAGATAAAGGGCGCTTTTGACGCATGAATAAAGGGTAAAAACGCATCCCATTCCAATTTGTTGCATCGGGAAAATGTCTTTAAAATACTGGTTGACGCATCGATTGTGAAACGGAAGCGTCAACAAACGTCTCGTTTTTTGCGCATGGACATATTGGTATGTCTGCAAAAGCATGAACGAAAACCGCCGTTTTGCGTGAAATTTCCCAGCTTTACATGCGATTAATGCGACAGTTCGGTGCAGAAAGTGCTGTCCGGTAGATGGGTAACTACATATCTGAAAAAAATAGTACATAACCCGACTTAAAATTGGGTGACCCAGTCCATGTTTTTTTGCGTCATTGACGGGTTACAGAGTCAATAGACAGACTGCTACATTTTACACATAATAGATTGAGACACAGTCTTCGATGTTTATTTCTGGCAATTTCATCATGGCTGCCTGCACGCGAGTCAAAACAGTTCAGAAGTCGCTTTTTAAGTTTTTCCAGCGGTCTGATCCACCAGAGATATCATCAGCGGAGCTGTTAAAACCCATTATTCTTGGCCTGCTGAGTATGTGCGTTGACATTGTTGAGAAACATTAAAAACCCATACATGTTGCATCTGGATCTCTGTTTTAAAAAAATGACTTTCTTGTAATATCTTATGGCAATCAAACCACAAAACACTGCCTGAAAAAAAAATTGGGAGTGAAAAAACTTCCAGATTTTGCAGAAGAACTCCCTTGTCACAAAGTGAGGATTCAGCAACTCCCTGCTGAAAAAAGTTATCTGGAGCTCTGGAAAAGAACTTTTGGGCACCGAAAAGGACTTTTTCAAAATGCCATTTTATGCTATAAAAACGTTTGAAATATGTTTAGGGTTAAATATGTTGTTTCTAAACATAATTTTCTAGAACACAGGGCTCGATTTTTTTTTTTAACGTACTTGTCCTGCAGGGCAAGTGCTTTCAAATTTCTACTCGTCCTTTCAAAAATCTACTCGTCCTTCTTGACTGGAGTCCCTCGAACGTATTCTACTTTCACTTTCATTTTCACTCGGTTATTTCCGGTACTTTCCGTAGGTAATATGGTTTTGTCCCAATTCAGGATCGTACTGAGCGGTTTTGCCAAAGATGTTTCGTTTATAAAGATTTCTGCACCAAAGTAGATTTTTTTCTGCTTTATTCAAGAGAGGATGTGAAAATAATGTCCTATACAACTTTTTGAGTTGGATTATGCATTTGTAATCATGCAGTTATAGAGCTCAAATAACTTAGGCGAAACCACGTTGGTGCGAATCCTCCTCGGGTCGATGTTCGATATGCGCAGGCGCACTGTTTATTTACAGTTTGCCATTTCCGTTTTCATTTTTTAGACAACACGATGCCGAAATCTATGGGATTTCATGCTTTTTGCGTTACAGTCAATATTTGTTTGCTGTTTTTTTATCGATTTGTAAAGTGCTTTTCGTGAACGGCATGATTAGACAATTTTCATGGAGGAAAAACCTACTCGTCCGGCAGGGCAAGTCAGCGACAATTTCCACTTGTCCTTACCGACCATCTACTCGTAAATGCGAGCAGACGAGTGGAAATTTCGAGCCCTGGAACATTAAGTGAAAAATGCCCTTTTCGCTGCCCGAAATTCGGCATTTGCAATGTCCTTTTCGGTTCATGGCGTCTCTTCACTGACCAATGGTGGAGTCCTTTTCGGTGCTGTAATTTTTTTGTAAAACATTAGGATGAAGATACAACAGTTCACAAACTTCTTTTTCAAGCGCTGATTACTATCATGATGATATTAAAATTTCTAAAACATATGTTTTATATGACATTTAATGGCAAATAAAAGTTCTTTTCGGTGCCCAAAAGTTCTTTTCGGTGGGGTAAGTCCTTTTCTGTCTTTAGTAGGACCGTACTATGTGCAGATAAAAATATGAGACTCATCAGAAGATTGAAAACACAAAACTGCCTTTAGATTTAGATGAAATACTAGAGGGCTTAACTACATGTAGTATGTTTGATTGTTGGCTCCCATTAGTTGGCCAGATTTGCTTGTATCCTTAGTACCGTGAGAATAGGGAACGCCAGTCTAATAGACAATAAAATGTGTTTGCAGGCGTAATTTTTAAATTAATATAGTCTGGTATATAAAGGGGGGTATCAATAAGGTGGGTTTTCTGCATCCTACCAATGTTTATGCCCCCAACTTCGAAGAAGTTGAGGGGGCATATTGCTTTGGGCTTGTCCGTCCGGAATTCCGTCCATCCGTCCGTCCGTAACACTTTGAGTATGCTCTGTAACTTAGGAACTGTAAATGCTGGGGTCTTGATATTCCATAGATGGATAGATTATAAAAAACAGTGAACCCGTATTTTTTTTCTTTTCCGTCGGCCATGTACTTTCAGAGTTATGTCCCTTTTTCGAAAAATTAAATGTAAGTTTGTTAGCAAAATTTTGGAAAAAGTATTTGAGCTAGGTTGTTCATATTTGGCATACTGGTAGGGCTTAAGGTGTAGATCACCTGATTAACTTTTGGGCTAATTTTGAAAAAAATTGACTGAATTATGCCCCTTTATTAACTTTGGCATTTTTCCAACTTTTGAACCGTTCAACCTAGAGACCCGATTTTTGGTACACTAATACTATTTGATGTGTCAATCATTTTTGGTGATAATTACATTATGTTGAGTTCATTATTGACAGAGTTATTCCCCTTTTCTTATTTGTGCAAAACATTGTAGGTATGATCTATTACTCAAGAACTGTAACTGCTGAAGCCTTGATAATTCATAGGTGCATAGATCATAAAAAATAAGCAGACCCATATTTTTAATCTTTTCTGCCGGCCATGTACTTTTAGAGTTATCCCCCTTTTTAGAAAAATTGAATGTAAGTTTGTTAGCAAAATTTTGGAAGAAGTATTTGAGATAGGTTGTTTATATTTGGGATACTGGAAGATCCTAAGATGTAGATCACCTGATTAACTTTTGAGCTGATTTGTAAATATTTGACTGAATTATGCCCCTTTGTTGACTTTGGCATTTTTCCAACTTTTGAACAGTTCAACCTAGAGACCTGATTTTTGGTTTACTAATAGTTTATGATGAGTGGATCATTTTGATTATAATTACAGTATGTTGAGTTCATTATTGACAGAGTTATTCCCCTTTTCTTATTTGTACAAAACATTGTAGATATGATCTATTACTCAAAAACTGTAACCGCTGGAGCCTTGATAAATCATAGGTGCATAGATCATAAAAAATAAGCAGACCCATATTTTTTTCTTTTCTGTCAGCCATGTAGATTAAGAGTTATGCCCCTTTTAAAAGAATAAAATGTAATTTTGGGAAAAGTATTTGAGGTAGGTTATTCATATTTGGCTTACTGGAAGAGCCTTAAGTGTAGATCACCTGATTAACTTTTGAGCTGATTTGGTAAATATTTGAACTGAATTATGCCCCTTTGTTGACTTTGACATTTTTCAACTTTTGAGCGTTCAACCTAGAGACCTGATTTTTGTCGCACCTGCTAAATTGTCGCACCTGCTTTAGCAAGGTGCGATATAGGAGTTCACTTTTCCGTCCGTCCGTCAGTCATTCCGTCCGTCCGTACGTCTGTCCGTCCGTCCGTCCACAATTACCTCGACCCTAGTGGTTAAGTCCATTTCTCTCAAACTATGATACCTACAATCAGCAAACCTGGTATAAAGTTTCTTTGTAGAATGTTCTCGAGATATGTTGCACTTTTTTCTACCCTTGACCTATATTTCACGCTCTGCTGACTTTGTGAAATTTTATGTCCAAAATTACCTCGACCCTAGTGGTTAAGTCCATTTCTCTCAAACTATGACACCTACAATCATCAAACCTGGTATAAAGTTTCTTCTCAGAATGTTCTCAAGGCATGTTGCACGTTTTTCTATCCTTGACCTATATTTCATGCTCTGCTGACTTCGTAAAATTTTATGTCCAAAATTACCTCGACCCTAGTGGTGAAGTCCATTTCTCTCAAACTATGATACCTACAATCATCAAACCTGGTACTAAGTTTCTTCTTAGACTGTTCCTGAGGCATGTTGCACTTTTTCTATCCTTGACCTATATTTCATGCTCTGCTGACATCGTAAAATTTAATGTCCAAAATTACCTAGACCCTAGTGGTTAAGTCCATTTTTCTCAAACTATGATACATACAATCATCAAACCTAGTACTAAGTTTCTTCTTAGACTGTTCCTGAGGCATGTTGCACTTTTTTCTACCCTTGATCTATATTTAACCCTCTGCTGACATCGTAAAATTTCATGTCAAAAATTACATTGACCCTAGCCTGTCGGTCCATTTCTCTTAAAGTATGATACCTAGAATCATCAAACTTGGCAAAAAGTTTCATCATAAAAAGATCTCAAGGGATGTTGCACTTCCTTCTGCCATTGACCTTTATTTCAAGGGCTGCTGACTTTGTAAATCTTACCTCCAACATTGCATTGACCCTAGCATTTAAATCCATTTCTCTTTAAACACAATGGTATAAGCATCAAACCTTATGCTTGATGTATATTTCATGCTTTGTTGGCTTTGAAAATTTGTAGGTCAACCTGGCATCCACATTTGTATGTACTCTAGCATTAAAGTATATTTCTCACAAACTAACCCACTTACCATCATCAGGCATGATGGCATAAAATGTTTTCTTAAGCTGGTCTGTTGGATTGTTTAACTACTTTATACTTTAAATGATTATTTCATACTCTGTTGACTGTTGAATTTTATGTCCAGAACTGCATTCTTCTTAGCTTGCAAGTCCATTTCGCTCAAATTTGATACATGAATTCATCAAATCTAATCAAACCATGATCTCTGCTACTGTTGAAGAGCAAGACAGGTGCGACATAGCATTCTGCGGAAATCTTGTTGGTATACTTATAGTATTTGATGAGTTGATCATTCGAATGATGGTTATGTTATGTTGCATTCATTATTGACTGAGTTATGTCCCTTTTCTTCTCTGTACTTAATATTCTAGGGTTGATCATTAGTCAAGAACCCCAACTGCTTTGGCCTTGATATTTCATAGATGGGTAGAACATAGAAATTAGCAGACATGTATTTATGCTCCTTTTCATTGACCTTGTTAGGGTCAGGCATATAGTTGGGGGCATAGTGTTTTATAAACACATTTTCTAGTTTCTTTTTTTAACTGATGGTATACTCCAATGTGTCTAGTTTATTGGACCATATGTGACTTTGGTCGGAAAGCCCTACTTACTGAGCTATGGATCCACAGAAGTGGGTGGGGTAATCCAACCTGGTTTTAGCCTGTCTTGTAAAAACATTCTCATTTGGTAGAAGAGTACAGCAGACAGACAGGATTTGATAAAATGATTAACAGAACATCTAAACTATATTTCCATATCATTTTATTTGGTTTAATTTGAACATATGTTGTCAAAAAAGACTTCCTTTGACATTCAACATTTTTTGATATTTTTGTCCTCAATTTTCAATATTTCTTGGCCTTATGGTTAAATAAACAGACCAGTTGTCATCAAACTAATGTCAAGGAAGCACCCTGACCAGGACATTCGGATGATGTGACCAGAATTTCACAATGACCTAGTTTTCATGGTCGCCTGAACACATAAACTTGCTCAGAAGATGTTTTTTCATTTAATTTTGACCTAGAATTACAAACCTTTGGCCAAATTACTATTTTAACTGCTATATTATGCCCTACACCCCCATCACTAAAGGTGAAAGAATACATATTGGCTTCAGATCGGATCTCCTTGGCGTCTGCATCTGTGTCTGGGTCACATACTTTGACCTTGGAAACAAGGTCAAGGTCAGATTTTGATGACCATGACCTTGTTTCCAAGGTCACAGAAGGACTTAATATGTGACACATACACAATTGCAGATGCCAACGAGATCCGCACTGAAGCCAATATGTATTCCCTCACCTTTAGTGGCGGGGGCGTGGGGCATAATATAGCAGTTAAAATAGTAATTTGGCCAAAGGTTCGTAATTCTAGGTCAAAATAGAAAGAAAATCATCTTCCAAGCAAGTTTATGTGTTCAGTCGACCATGAAAACTATGCTATTGTGATATTCTGGTCACATCATCTGAATGTCCTTCTCAAGGTACTTCCTTGACATGAGTTTGATGATAACATGTCTGTTCATTTAACAATAAGGCCAAGAAATATTGAAAATTGAGGTCAAAAATATAAAAAAAATGCTAAATGTCAAAGGAAGTTTTTTTTTGACAACATATGTTCAAATTAGACCAAATAAAATGATATGGAAATATAGTTTAGATGTTCTGTTAATCATTTTATCAAATCCTGTCTGTCTGCTGTACTCTTCTACCAAATGAGAATGTTTTTACAAGACAGGCTAAAACCATATTGGATTACCCCACCCACTTCTGTGGACCCATAGCTCAGTAACTAGGGCTTTCCGACCAAAGTCACATATGGTTCAATAAACTAGACACACTAGAGTATAACATCAGTCAAAAAAATAAAACTTTGGTAGGATGCAGAAAACCCACCTTATTGATACCCCCCCTTTCTGTATTCCAGTCATATATATCTATTTGCCCTTCAGCATATATATCATATCATACCTATCTATCTGAATTGCCTGCATATGTATGTATGTACAGTCAAGGACCAAAAGTAATTCCACAAAAATATTTTCCTATAGACTTTAGTGTATTAACACGTTTATAAATAAGAAAATTAATTTTGATAGTTCTCGTAAGGCAAGCATAAAATAAATATGGTTGAAAAGCTAAATAAATAGTGAAATAAATACTATTTACGGAACTGATTTCTGTCCCCTCAGTGTTAAGATACAGCTTGTCAAACTTTATGTAAAACTTGAAAACAATAAGTTTCCATTGACGTTAATGGCGACGTCATGCAAAAAGTGACCAAAAAACTTGAACATAAAATTTAAAGTCATGCTGATTAGGTATAAGATGAATTACCGATATGAAACAAATATATATAGCTTGCCTTATTCATCTAGCTTTCTACTAGTACCAAAATTAATGCAATTTGTTTAACAAGAATGTCACAAAATAATTTCCAGTGAACATAAAAATACACTAAAGTCTATGGGAAATTTGATTTTGTGGAAATACTTTTGGTCCTATACTGTATGTATGTATGTATGTATGTATGTATGTATGTATGTATCTATCTATCTATCTATCTATCTATCATGACAGGGCAAATCAAATAAAACATCTTGACTTTGATAACATAAGGACCGGGTATGATAAGGCCCATATTTGGCCCCCAGAAAACTCTTTTTTCAAAAGTCTTATTTCCATAATAAATATGTATTCATATGAAAGTTCAAACCTTGAATGTAACAGCAAACTCAAAATTAACCAGTTCTTGCACAAAATATTTGTGATATTTGTACTGAACATACCCATACCCCCAGCGGATTCTGACGAAAATGACGAATTTGGTAGCCTTTGTGGCTTTCAAAATATATGAGCCCGGCCTCCAGCACATTTAATACTTTGTATATAGATAAAATTTTAATATATTTACATGCCATGAAAATATTAAATGTGCTGGAGACCGGGCTCAATGTTTATTTTTAACTTTTTGTTACCAAACTGGCAGCGTTTGGAACATTTTCCCAACGTTCTCAACATAAAAACACCCATATCTCCGCTCAGAGACAAAATAAACATATGTTGTGGGTATTCATTTTCTTAGTTAGAACACAAGGAATAATCTGGTATACATTTCATTTTGATCTGTTGGAATTTTTTGGTTAGCGTCTCTGGACTTGCAAATTTGAGTGGGTGGGGTACCTGGAGAGGCCTTACATGCAGTGCACAGGTAATTAGCGGTGCAATCTTACATATATTAATATAAGCATTTCATCAAAAGCCTGTTGTTAAGAGCTTTCAAAACTTATTGTAAATGACTTATTTCTTTAAAGGTATATGTATTAAACTCAAATTTTCTCGCAATTTTCCTTCATTTTATTGAAACAACGTAGGCATGTCAGAAATCCTGTTATTCTGAGAATTAACAAACAGGAAACATATTATTTCTGCTTGTTCCCATACGCACAAATAATAAGCAATAGAAACCATGCATTTTTAAGAGAATTTGAATGGGGGCCAAAAACGGCCCTTATCATACCTGGTCCTTTCGGTTATTTCAGCGGATTTATTTCTTCCTCTAGTATAAAAAGTTCCTATTTAAACTTAGCCTAGCAACTTGAGCAAGAGACTTTGGTCTCTTTTACGGACAGCAACTTTGCCATTTTCATTTTGGCCTCCATTCTTAAAAAGGGTGCAAGTTCTTTCATTGAAAGTTCACACTTGTTTGTGAGTGCCTCGTCCAGTGAAGCTGGGCCTCGTCCAGTGAAGCTAACAGAAAATCACATTTTGTAGTTACTTACGCTTAGTAAAAATGGATATGTACCTGAAGTAATTCATAAGAAAACAAGCAGGTATTAAGGTGTAATCAGCCTATTATCTTACAGATTTTCCACAAATAAATAATTAATGCCGAAATGACTCACCCATAAAATCGGGCCGAAACGACTCACCTTTGAAATTGGGCTGAAACAACCCACCCCAATTGGGCCAAAATGACTCACCCCGGAAATCGGGCCGAAACGACCTGGCCAAACGGGAATAGGGCCGAAACGACCCAGATTAAAAAACTGAAGATATTGAACTTTGTGTTGATCAATTTTGACCCCCCTCTCGGTAAATAGCGCTGCGCCTTCCGAATCCAACACTATCATGTAAGATACTACTTCCCCCAGTTCGCCAGACATATGCCTTTACGTGGACACCAGCATCATTACAAACATCTTTCAAATTCTTGCAATTTCTCACCAATTATTAGAGCTGGGTACCACGGAAAATAAAGTACCGCTGTATACCATGTATTTTCATCAAATACCCCAGTACATACCACGGTATACCGTGAATGCCATTCTGTTGTTGTTCTACTTTCGGTTTCGTTTGACAAGCATCATGTGGACTGTTATTAATTTGAAGTGCCTCCACCTGCGCACTTCACTCAGTCTCAGGCTCTACAGATGACTACATTCTGCTCGAAACTACTGTCTGAGTTCTTTTTCAACCCGAAGTGATGCCAAATGTGTGCCTTTCCTCACAGATTTTTCACAGCGCTGTAGCTGTCCACCATCTTGGATTGATTTAGTGCACAGACACAGGATGCATATGGTGGAAAAATTTTTCATAAATATAAATGCAAACACAAGGATTTAACCTTTTACTGATTATTTTCTTTGTTTTTATGATCTGAAAATAAAATTAATTCTTTTCTTACCGAATTAAAGATACAGATGAACTCGGCAATTTCCGTGTAAATCTTGGGTCACGGAGTACAGGTACTGCTCAAAAGTACCGCGGTTTGTACCGCCAGCACTAAATACAGAGGTTCGCCGGTATACTGGTTAAACCGTGCACCTCTTCCGAATATGTAGAAAAATAAGGACAAAAATCTTGATCTGCAATACCATGGACAATGAATTGCAGTAGACTGGTTCCATCCACTAATAGCTAGTCACAAATATTGATGGGACAACTTGGGACCAGTTTATGAATCCCAGTTGAGCATGACAGGTAGACTGGTTCTTTCGGAATTATTATGTCCCCCCACCAAAGGTGAGGGGGGACATATTGTTTTCAGTGCGGATCCCGGGCGTCGGCGTCAGCGTCGGCGTGACAGATTTCTTGCGCATGCGATATCTCTTGAACCAATAGTTGGAATTTCACCAAACTTGCATGGATACATCATTTGGACAAGTTTAAGAGCTGATTAGATTTTGGTGACCTTGACCTCATTTTCAAGGTCACAGGAGGACTAAGATGACAATTCCTTGTACCCACTGTATCTCCTGAACCAATGGATTGAATTTCACCAAACTGGCATGGATATATCATTGGAGCAAGTTTAAGAGGTGATTAGGTTTTGGTAACCTTGACCTCATTTTCAAGGTCACTGGAGGACTTAGATGACAATTTCTTCTTCTAGTGATATATATTGAACCAATATATGGAATTTCACCAAACTTGCACTGATACATCATTGGGACAAGTTTAAGAGCTGCTTAGATTTTGGTGACCTTGACCTTATTTTCAAGGTCACTGGAGGACTTAGATGCCAATTTCTTGTTCCCACTATATCTCCTGAACCAATAGATGGAATTTCACCAAACTTGCATGGGTGCGTTATTGGGACAAGTTTAATAGCTGATTAGGTTTTGGTGACCTTGACCTCATTTACAAGGTCATTGGAGGACTTACATGACATTTTTTGTACCACTATATATCTCCTGAACAAATTGATGGAATTACACCAAACTTGCATGGATACATCATTGGGACAAGTTTAAGAACTGGTCAGATTTTGGTGACCTTGACCTTATTTACAAGGTCAATGGAGGACTTACATGACATTTTTGTACCACTATATCTCCTGAACAAATTGATGGAATTTAACCAAACTTGCATGGATACATCATTGAGACAAGTTTAAGAGCTGGTCAGATTTTGGTGACCTTGACCTCATTTTCAAGGTCACAGGAGGACTTAGATGACAATTTCTTGTACCAGTGATATCTCCTGGACGAATGGATGGAATTTCACCAAACTTGCATGGATACATCATTGGAACAAGTTTAAGAGCTGATTAGATTTTCGTGACCTTGACCTCATTTTCAAGGTCACTGGAGGATTGAGATTACAATTTTTTGTACCAGTGATACCTCTTGAACCAATGGATGGAATTTCACCAAACTTGCATGGATACATCATTGGGACAAGTTTTAGAGATGATTAGATTTTGGTGACCTTGAACTCATTTTCAAGGTCATAGTCATCTATGTAGGGTATCTTTAGAACCAGTGGATGGATTTTCTCCAAACTTGCCTAGATACTTTACTTGTTCAGGCTTTTTATTCATTGGAGGGGATGGGAAATGGGATGGTGGGGGGACATCAGTTTTTCTCTGAAAAACATTTCTAGTTATACAAGAACTACCGAATGCAGACGAAGTTTGAAATTCAGTCTACCTGTCACGCGCAACTGCGATTCATTGTCTGTGGTATTGCAGATCAAAATTTTTGTCCTTATTTTTCTACATATTCAGTGAGAAATTGCGAGAATTCGAGAGAAGTTTGAAATGATGCGGGTGTCCACATAAAGGCCAATGTCTGGCGAACTGAGGGACTTAAGTATCTTACATGATTGTGTTGAACTCGGAAGGCGCAGCACTGTTTACCGAGAGAGGGGTCAAAATTGATCAACATGGAGTGCAATATCTTGTGTTTTTTAAGCCAAGGGAGCAAATATCAATAATTGCAAACGTTTTCTATACATGACCAAACCATTTATCTCAGTTAAGGTGTTTCAGGTATACTAAAATGTAAAAATAAGTGAGAAAAAACTGTGAGATCAATTTTGGACCAAATTCACCTACTGACACCGAGTGTCTGTGAGTTCCACGAGCCGCGACATGAGAAAAACCAACACAGTGGTTGTGCGCCCAGCGTACACTCAGATCAGCCTGGCTATATTGTTAATCTTCCCCGTGACGAAATAAAGTGCATACATGGGAGATAATAAATTATGCAAGTTGCGGTTTATTCCATTTCAAACTTGGAAAACTATAAGTCTAAAAAATTCGGCGGCTGAGTGGGTAAGGTGGAAGGAGGTGGCTATAACATGGGGAGGATTCACGATACAACCATCAGCCTGGGCATCTGTCCAGTCTGATCAGTCTTATCTGCCCGCATGGAGGTAGCTTAGACCCTTAGCTATCCTATAAGCCCCAGGACACCATGAACCGCCCAAATCACCTGGATCACCCATACAGGCACTAACAGAGCCAAACATTGCTTAACTAGGAACAACAGTCCACTCTAACCATGTCGCCATAAAAGCTGCATGCTTCTACAGCGAGGCGCTAGTAGTGGTTTTTATACCCATTCACTCAGTGTCTATTTTAGAATGCGCGATTGTGGGATTCACGCTAATTTTTTTCAGATCCCGCATAAAGTCAGACCCAATGTGTGACAGTCCCGCATAGAAAATAAACATCTAATGAAAGAGTCCCAAAACAAAGAATTTGCTCTTGCCTCGCAGAAAATACCGCTGTTTTGAATGAAATGGCATCATTGCCAAAGCTGGTTTCGCAACATATATGGTCCATTAAACTAGCCTTCCTTGACAGGTTCCATGAAATTCCTGAACAAATTCCATGAGAGAGTGGGTAAAATGTGTAACCTGCACCCTCATTAGCATATATCCATGTTGGAATTTTATGAATGGCTTAAAAACTATTTATCAGCAAAATAATTGCTGTAAACACATTGAAATGACCAGATAACCCCCAAGGATAAAAATTCTTTACTAATACAAAGCTTTTGTTACTTCGATCATTTTTGTGAGGTTTCATGATGATACTCCAAATAGTAAAGGAAATAGGAGCCAAAAAACATTTTCTGTACATTGACAAGTGCCATAACTCTGTCAGAGATTATCAAAATTTACCCATTAACAATCCCAAGCCAGACATTCTTGGTACAAAAGCATATGCAAAATTTGAATGAATCCGTTAATAAATACTTAAGTAATGGCACGGAAATGAAGTGTGGACTGAGGGATGTATGTACTACGGACGGACAGATGGATGGACAGACACAGGGACGGCCGACGTGAAAACATAATACCCCGCCACTACCTGGCACTACGTTTGTGTTCAAGTCAGTTTCAAAGTAGCTATAAGGGTTAGAGTCATGTTATTTGGTCATTACTTGCAACTGGACGAGGGCATGTGAGTGTAACCAACCATGCAGGACAGTGACCTATGTTTTTATGCTTCAGTGACTATGATATTTCTTTGTCCCTACATTGGTTACAGTAAGATACTTTGCACATACTTACAAAGGGGCAAGATCATTTAAGCAGCATCCTTTGTGTATGGATTTTACCTATATTTCATGCTTCATTGACTATGATACACTTCACTGATTTTATGATATTTCTCAGTCTCTATATGGGTCAGGGCCTTTTTGCTTGGCACATACTTACATATGGACAAGATCATTTCACCACCACCATCCATGTATGTATTCAGTCTATATTTTTGCTTCATTGATTTTATGGTACTTCACTGACTTTATGATATTTCTCAGTCTCTATATGGGTCAGGGCCATGATACTTGGCCCATAGGTACATATGGACCAGATCATTTTACCACCACCAATCAAGTATGGATTCAATCTAATTTTGCTGCATTGACATTATGATATGCTTCACTGACTTGTTGATATTTGTCAGTCCCTATATGGGTTAGAGACAGTATACTTTGCACACACTTATTTTAACATCACCATCCATGTATGGATTTGACTTACATTTTATGCATCACTGACTCAATAATATTTCTCAGTCCCTATATGGATGACAATCATTATACTTGAGACACTCACATACATTTGGACAAGAGCCTTTCAATACCACCTTCACTCATGACTGTGAGAGTCAAGCTCCTTTAAGGTTCACTTTGTTGTCTTCTGACAACTCTTGTTTGTATACTATTAGTATTTGATAAGCTGATTGCCCTATTCTGATGTTGGTTGCATTATGATGCATTCTCTTTTGACAGAGTTATTACCCTTTTTTTTCTTCTCATCTGCATAAAACATAATTATGGGTGATCTGTTTGTCAAGAACAATAACTGCTGGGGCCTTGATATTTCATAGGTGGGTAAATCACAAAAAATAATCAGACTAGTATTTTTAGCTCACCTGAGCCAGCGGCTCCGGGGGAGCTTATAGGATGGTAAGGCTCCGGCGTCCATCGGTCTGTCCGTCCGTCCACAATATTAAACGACTTCTCCTCTGAAACCGCAGTGCCAATTGTAACCAAATTTCATATGTAGCCTCAAGGGGACTTAGGAACGAAAAGTTGTTCAAACGGTCCTGGTCACATGACCAACATGGCCGCCACGCCCATATGTGGTAAAAACCTAGAAAAATCTTCTTCTCCAGAACCAATAGGCCAATGGCCTTGAAACTTGGTATGTAGCGACGCGTATGTGAGTACTATTAAGATTGATCACATCATGACCTTGGGTTGACCTTGACCTTTTATACGGTAAGGGAATGGGAAAATGCTGGAACGTAGGATTTCTTGGAAACTGTTGAAGATTTAGACCTGCAAAATTGGTATATACAGTCATCTGAATGAGTACATGAAAATTTATGCATACTAGAGGTCAAGGTCATTGTTTGACCTTTGACCCTGGTCTCTCATATTTTGACAATTTCACACATCTCCTCAAAAGCCACTGGGCCAATTGTAATCGAATTTCATATGGAGCGTCAAGGGGCTGAGGAAACAAAAATTTGTTCAAAGGGTCTTAGTCACATGACCAACATGGCCGCCATGCCCATATATGGTAAAAACCTAGAAAAATGTTCTTCTTTAGTACCAATAGGCCGATGGCCTTGAAACTTGGTATGAAGCATCAGGTACCCGAATACTACAAAGATTGTTCAAATTATGACCTTTGGTTGACCTTGACCTTTTTTTACGGTAAGGTCAAATTTGCTTTTTGTAGCTTTTATATGGGAAAATGCTAGAACATAAGATTTCTTGGAAACTGTTGAAGATTTAGACCTGAAAATTGGCATATACAGTCATCTAAATGAGTACATGAAAATTTATATGTACAAGAGGTCGAGGTCATTCTTCACCTTAGACCCTGGTCTTTCATATTGTGACAATTTCACACATCTGCTCAAAAGCCACTGGGCCAATTGTAACCAAATTTCATACAGAGCCTCTAGGGGCTGAGGGAACGAAAATTTGTTCAAACAGTCTTGGTCACATGACCAACATGGCCACCATGCCCATATATGGCAAAAACCTTTACAAATATCCTTCTCAAGAACCAAGTGATCGATGGCCTTCAAACTTGGTATATAGCATCAGGTACTTGAGTACTATCAAGATTGTTCAAATGATGACCTTGGGCTGACCTTGACTGTTTTTAAGGCAAAGGCAAGTTTTGGAAACTGGTAGAACATAAGAGTTCATGGCAAGTTTAGAAGATTTCGGCCTAAAAATTGGTATATACAGTCCTCTTAGTTAGTACATCGAAGATTTGCAGGTACAAGAGGTCAAGGTCATCCTTTGACCTCTGACCCATGTCTCTCATATTTTGACAATTTAAGATGTCTCCTTCAAAGCCACAAGGTTAATTGTAACTAAATATCATACACAGCCTCCAGGGGCTGATGGAACGAAAATTTATCAAGCAGTCTAGGTCACATGACCTACATGGCCACCATACTCAGGTGAGCGATTCAGGGCCTCATGGCCCTCTTGTTTTCTTTTCCATCTGCCCTGTACTTTTAGAATTATTCTCCTTTTTTTTTAAAAAATTACATGGAAGTTTGTTCCCAAAATCCTGGGAATACTGTTAGAGCTAGGATGCTTATATTTCAGATACTGCTAGGGGCTAAGGTGTAGATCACCAGATTAACTTTTGGACAAAATCCGTCAAAAAATACTGAAGAACGCCCCTTTCTTGAATTTGGCATTTTTCCAACTCTTGAACCATTTGACCTAGAACCCTAATTTTAAATGACTGATTCTATCAGTCATTCAATGCTGTCAAAGTGTATTTTGGAAAGTTGCTTGCACAGCTGTATTCTTCCGCTCAGAAATGGTGATCGTAAGGTCTGGAATTGAAAACAAGTTTTTGTACAAGGTTAAATGAGAACGTATATGACGTAGTCTTGTGCCGGTATAATTAAGTAGTTTTGTAAAATAAGAAGTATCCAACTAATGACATCAGCGGTCAAAAAATATAAAGAATACAAATCAATCTGCCAATTACTGTATTCGCCCCCTCCTCAAGCGCCGGGCCGGGTAGCGCAATCGGTAGGGCACCTGACTCGTAAGTCAGAGGTCCTGGGTTCGAATCCCGGTCTGGCCACATACTTTCGTTTCTCCTTCCGCTGATTCAAGAAGGGCAGTTGTCAGTTACTGGCGAAAGTATGTGCACTTAGTACTGGTTAACCGCTTAGGAGGTCTAAGCCTGCCCAGGAATAGTGTGGTTAGGTTAACTGACCGTCCCGACATGACCTTAGTTGTTTACCATGGACGTTAAGCATCAAATCAACCAACCAACCCTCCTCAAGCACCCCTCATACTTTATCAAGTAAAATAAATCAGCTGCCGCTGTAAAAAAAATGTTTTACAGTTGTAAACTTGCCTAAAACAGGATTCCGAGCATGTCAGTCACTGAAGAGAATGTAATGTAAAAGAAATTCAGTAGGTTTATCCACTTATCTCGCAAGTGTTATACTGGACATAATACGGTAATTGTGTGTTTATCAGTGGCTATTTATAGAATTGCCATATTGTTGTTGTTTTCATAAATTCTGCCAGTCTCCGCACATCTCCTCACGGAGTAAGAATACTTCAAAAAGTCTTAAGACACCAGGTTTAAAATGGTTTTTACATCCAACACTCTATTTACAAGTAAGTCTAACACTATTAACAGTCTAAAACTTCTTTGTAAAACATATTAGTAGGCGCAATGCGTGGGACAGATTGCCTCGATTATATGACAGTTCATCGTTTCTTTTTCCTCCGGCGCCTTGGTACCAGAGACAGCAATTTGTACCTCTCAAAGTGTAAAATGTGACATAAACGTCTACAGTGGAATTCAATGCTTCGCCATTGTTCACTATCCATATTCGGTTTACCATATTGTAAACATTGGAGTGGACATCCTCGTGGTCAATAGGTAATGCGAAATACCGCAAACACTCAGTGAAAAGCAGTACCCATTGTCAGAATTCAACGGTCCATCGAAATACCCCAAAACACCCCAAAACACCCCCAAACCACCCTAAACCGCCCCAGAAAACACCTCAAACTACCAAAAATCTAATTTCTACAACCAAATTTGATATTTTGCAGGAACTTACCCTTCTTTGGAAATGTTTGCTCATGTTAAAAATATTTATAATTTTGGATAATTGATTTACATTTGCACTTATACGGAAGAATTGTCGTTACCAAGATGTAGGCTATACTTGTATATGTGTGCTTCTATGAATCTTAATGGTATCTTACAGGTGCATGAAAACACACATGTGCAGACCAACATATTTGCAGGCATGCAAGCATATATATGTCTACATACACAACATACATACGTACATACATACATATACCACCGCACCATTATCAGCACATTCCATATGAAAATCACTTTTTCTGCATAAAAAGATAATGCTTATCTTTGATTTTACAATTTTGAAATCATAAACAGCATCAACAATACGTTTGCAAGCTATTTTAACCTGGAGCAGAATTAAGAAAAGTGGTTTGGGGTGGCTTTTAGGCGGTTTGGGGTGTTTTGGGTGGTTTGGGGTAATTCGATGGACCCAGAATTCAAATATTACTTGTATACAAAAGATAGAATTTTTGCAGGTGCATGAAGTGCTTTGTGCTAAATGGCTTATTTACATTGATGGAGCTGGACCATTAACAACAGGACTGAAGTTTGGAATTATTTTGAGCTGATGCAGCATGATTTTATTCTGATAGAATCTGTCATTTCAGGGCTATTGGCCCTTTGATTGGTAAACTGTTAGTATTTGATGTGCTGATCATTCTGATGTCGGTTTCCTTTAGTGGCAAGCATATGGTTGGGGGCATTGTGTTTCACAATTACACTTTGTAGTTCTCTTTCCCTCTCTCTGGAGGATGGCCCACTACAGACTGAAATTCTGTCTCAAAGGGCATTTAAATCCAAAACAACCAACCAACTCAATACCCCCTCTTATGTGGAGCTCTTGTAATTATGATATAATTAATACTTCAGCCTTCTTTTTTCAGGCCAACAGCATGCACTCACGATGCTGTCAGATACTACAGAGCATCAGGCAAGCCAGTCAGACCGCAAAACTCTTATATGCTGTATGTGAATTCTGTGCAGGCTCAAATTCGCCAGGAACATCCAGGTTAGCTTTTCATGCTCCAGATATTAATTAACAATTTATAAGTGTTGTATGGATGGCTGACTTGCAATTTTACGTCTTTTTCAACAATATTTCTGTCATATCAGGAAGATGGGAGGGTGATGATGAAGGTCTGCGTGCAATGGAACCCCATTTATGAATGAAAAGATTTTCACCTCTAGAAATTGTACACATGACCACAAAAGTTATTACTGTGCCTTTGGGAAACTAAATGAGAGCTAAATGCTATACCTTGTTATCATGATCAGACTTAAGAAAACATGGTTCGAGGTTATAAAACTTGAGAATAATCTCGAACTCAAAATAAAGCACACTGATTGGCTGCTTCCGAGCATTTACTCAAGGGTCACTCTTCCTATTCACGTTCACAAGTGTGAGAAGGTTAACCTGTGTTAACAGTTTGCATTTTAATAGGTCTGTTTCTACCAACAATAAGGGCTGGAAAATTCAAACTAATTGCATTTATACACCCCTTTGACTGCATCATTCATCATCATGATCATAGAATCCTAGTATGTTCTTGATCTTTATATTCTGGTCCACTAATTTTGTTTGTGACACTTTTTTATGCTTGCCTGCAGGTAGAGCTGTCATTGATTGGAGATTTTGCATATAGATATAACGAATGAAAATATCGATATATATCTGGATATTTGGAGTTTTTGGAAACCTAGTGAAAACTAGCATGTACACCCCTGTTGTAAATATGTCTTACTTTTTATGCCCCCGCCATGAAATGGCTGAAGGGCATATAGAGTTGTCCATGTGTGTGTGTTTGTGTGTTACCAAAATCGTGTCTGACCCATAACTTTGGACTGCATGGTGGGATTCAAAATTTTTTTGCCACAAATGAGTATTATGACAAGATGGTGTGTCGCATGCAAGAACCGTGTCGCTATCTGAAAGGTCAAGGTCACAGTCTGACCCATGACTTTGGACTGCATGGTGGGATTTAAAAATTATTTGTCATAAAGGATCACCATGACATGATGCTGTGTTGTGTGCAAGAACCACGTCACTGTCTTAAAGGTCAAGGTCACAGTCCGCACTTAAACTTTGAACATAGGCTATAATGAAGTGTGTTTGTGTCTGACCCATAACTTTGGAATGTATGATGGGATTTAAAAATTATTTGGCACAAATGATCATCATGATGAGACAGTGTGTCACGTACAAGAATCATGTTGCTATCTGAAAGGTCAAGGTCACAGTCCCCACTTAAGCTTTGTGCATAGGCTGTAGTGAAACATGTTCATGTCCGGCACATTACTTTGTCCTGCATGATGGAATTTCAAAATTATTTGGCATAAAAAATTTTCATGACAAGTTGATGTGTCCCATGCAAGAATAATGTTGCTAGCTCAAAGGTCAAGGTCACAGTCTGCTGACTTAAATTTTATGCATAGGCTTCATTGAAACATGTTTGTGGCTTGCTCATAACTTTATCCTGCATGGTGAGCTTCAAAATTATATTGCATAAATGATCATCATGACAAACCGCTAGCTTGAAGGTCAAGGTCACACTGCGCATGTAAACTTTGTGTATAGGCTATAGTGAAAACATTATTGTGTCCAGCCTGTGTCCTGCAAGGTGGGATTTCAAAATTATTTGGCATAAATAATGATCATGGCAAGACACACGCTGGTCTGGCATTCAACACAGGCAACGAGGCAACGTACTTTAGAACACGATTATTTTCGCATACTTCTTACATTAATTTCAAACTATGATTCTTACGGACCCGGCAGTTTGTTAGACCTCTTAGTCAAACCAGATTTTCGAAGAAATTCCGCCTAGTATAAATGCAGTGCTTGAATAAGGTTTTTCACTAATTCGTTGGCTGGTCGTTGTAGCCCAAAAATTGTTTTCAAGCATTTCTTGAATATGCATATCAATTCAGTAAAACTTTTGAGTCCTATTTCAAGAGTAGGGATTCGGATGGTCCGTGAGACTATACTTCTGAAACAAATTTATCCTGATGAGCAGAACCAGCAGGTTCCTTGTACGTTGTCTTCGTTGCCTGTGTTGAATGCCAGACCAGTGTGAGACAATGTGTCACATGCAAGAACACCATGTTCCAGTTTAACGGTGAAGGTCACAGTCTGTACATGTAAACTTCGTAGATATGCTACAGTGAAAACCTGTTTGTATTCAGAGTTGTTCGTATAACTTTGTCCTGCATAGTGGGATTTCAAAACTATTTGGCAATTCATTTTGTTGGGCACAAGGACCATGTTACTAGCTATAACTTAAAGGTCAAGGTCACAGTGCACAATTAAGCTATGTGAATAGGCTATAATGAAAACCTGTTTGTGTCATTTTTGTGTCTGAGGTTTGACTGCAAAAAAAATGTAAGTCGTTTTGATTTATATTTCATGTCTCTTGATATGCCATTTATATTGTACAAATCTGCCTCTATGAACCTAGTTATCCTACAAGTGCCAGTAACTTAAAGTGCCATCTTACTCAAGGCAGTAGGCGGGGCATCCGTGTCCTATGGACACATTTCAAGTTAAAATATTTGTGAACAGAATATTAAATACTATGTCTTTCTTACCATTACTGAAACCTAAAAAATGCTGAGATCATGTGGGATGCAATTTAAAAAAACGATTAGACGAAGTGCCTGCTGTGTGGGATGCTCTGGGCTTGGATCAGACAGCTACCAATGAGACTGAATTGTTAGTTGTTAGCCATGTTGGTGTTGTATTGAATATTGTAGGGGGAAGGCTGTAACTAATATTGTGAGAACTTGTAGCCTGACCCCATTGCTACCATTTGAGCAATTAAATATGTTTAAACTACACTAAAACCAAAAGCCGATTTGAATTAAGTTTACCAAATTTGATTTGGAACTTAAACACTATAAACAGACTGTTAAGATTGTGAACCTGCTGAGCTAATGTGACACATGTTAGAGGAGAGTTGAAAAATAATCCACTAAGCTGTTTCACTGAACTTAAAGTTTATATATATGGTTAATCCCAAACTTAAATGTGTAATGCATAAATTTTAATGACTATTTGGAAATGGGAAGAAATACAAATTGGCCTGGGAAGAAATACCAAAATTGGCCCAAACACTTCCATCACTTAGAACATCAATAAATCCAGAAGAATTGCTATAATTGTCTCAAATTTACCTTAAGTAATCTTCTCTCATAATCTCTCAAAATCTAACATGAAGTTTACAAGGAGCTCTTTGTATTTATTCAGAAAAGCAATACTCTTTTACTTCTGGAAAGTATCGATACATTGGTTTTCCGTATCGATCGATATCAGACACACAATGTATCGATTTTATCGATATATTATGATATCGATGACAGCTCTACCTGCAGAAGTACACAAACCCAAAATCTAGCTCCATCTTATAAGACAGATCTGGAGTCTAACAGCAGCATTACGCGACTGTCACTGATTTTGATATTTGGGGTTATTTGCAAGGGGGAAATCCCCATCTCAACCCCTCAAGCACCAAAAAGCAGACAACAAAATTTATGTCTGCAAAAATTTCAAAATATGTTTCATCCAAGCTACATCATATTGAAAATTCAAAAACAAGAGGGCAAACAGTGTAGATCTAGATGAGGTGGCTCATTATGAGCCACCTCATCAGGATCCGCACTGTTTGCAAATTCTGCCATTTTCATCACTGGAGCTTTAAGTGTTAAAACTGGATAAATATGGTATATTCTGACCCTTTATTAGCACAACTTTGCTAAGCAAAGACATGCTTATATGCAATATCTTTTGTGTGGATGTGCGTGCCGGTGCCCCTTTTGAAAATATTCAGCTGTTATGTTTAGTTCAGACAGAATGACACTGAGGAAGTTAATCCTCCTTATATAGTTCCATCCCTGTCTTTAAGTAACCACAGAGGCTAGAGTCTTCAAACTTGCTCCATAGATACCTCTGGGGAAAGTTTACTGAAAACATTGATGCATGTCAGGCCATGACCTATATTTCATGGTTGATTGAACATAGAACAAAATATTCATCTAATGTGTTTTTATTCAGTTTCTAAGTAACTGCAAGGGCTAGAGTTTACAAACTTGCTCCATAGATATGTCTGGGGAAGATTTACTGACAGCAGCAATGAATATCGAGCCATGACCTTTATTTCAGGGTTGATTGAACGTAGAACAAAATATTCACCTGTTGTGTTTAGCTCAGTTTCTTAGCAACCACAAGGGCTAGGGTCATCAAACTTGCTCCATAGATACGTCTTGGGAAGATTAGCCTAGCCTGACTGATGTCTATAAGCAACGATATAAAGTACTCTCAAAGGCGTCATGGAAGTTTCATTCTTTCATAACTGACGTGAAATGTTAAATAACTGTAATGTCAATCTTTATTATGACATTCACACAAATGCTGTCAATAAAACGAAACTGAAGATGTTGGATATAAAGTATGATTTGGTGAACAATATACAGCGATTCACATGGGAGAACTATTTGCATATGCTCACTGATTGGTAGCGTACAATACATGTGTGCCCCGCTGTCCAATCTGTATAGTGGGCAAATCTTTGTCCATTGTTATGGCCTTTAGGGTGTGTTTGTGTGAAATGTGTTTTCTTTATTGTTTGGATTTAAACCACTTAGTGAGAGTGTTTTATACATATATATCTGTTTTCCATAATGGAATTCTTTGGAGATGGCTAGAAGTTGCTTTCTATGCTCTAAATCTATATTTTCATCTGCAAATCACTGGTGTTTGTAATAAGATCACTTCACATGTAACCAGAAAATCGACCGAGTCAGCATTTCAATTTGAAAAAATTGTTAGTGAATCCCTTTTTATCCCCCGACCGAAAGGTTCGGGGGATATAGCGATGAGCCTGGCGTCCGTCCGTCTGTCCGTCCGTCCGTCCGCCGTCCGTCCGTCCGTCCGTCCGTAAACATTTTCTTGTCCGCTCTATATCTTGAATACCCTTTGGAATATTTTCATGATACTTCACAGTTATGTAGAACAGGTCATGACGATGTGTCGCGAACAAGAATGGTAACTCTTGCTATTGTACTTTTTGAGTTATTACCCCTTTGGTGAGTTTTTTGGCAGATTCGTGTCCGCTCTGTAACTTGAATACCCTTTGGAATATTTTCATGATACTTCACAGATATGTAGAACAGGTCATGATGATGTGTCGCGAACAAGAATGACAACTCTTGCTTTCTTACTTTTTGAGTTATTTCCCCTTGATGGTTTTAGGTGTGATTTTTTTGGCAGATTCGTGTCTGCTCTATAACTTGAATACCTTTTAGAATATTTTCATGATACTTCACAGATATGTAGAACAGGCCATGACAATGTGTCGCGAACAAGAGTGACAACCTTGCTTTCTTACTTTTTGAGTTATTTCCCCTTGATCATTTTAGGTTTGATTTCGTGTCCGCTCTATAACTCATATACCTTTTGAAATATTTTCATGATACTTCACAGATATGTAGAACAGGCCATGACGATGTGTCGCGAACAAGAGTGACAACTCTTGCTTTCTTACTTTTTGAGTTATTTCCCCTTGATCATTTTAGGTTTGATTTAGTGTCCGCTCTATAACTCTTATACCTGTTAAAATATTTTCATGATACTTCACAGATATGTAGAACAGGTCATGATGATGTGTCGCGAACAAGAGTGACAACTCTTGCTTTCTTACTCTTTGAGTTATTTCCCCTTGATTGTTTTAGGTATGATTTCGTGTCCGCTCTATAACTTGAATAGCTTTTGAAATTTTTTCATGATACTTCACAAATATGTAGAACAGGTCATGACAATGTGTCGCGAACAAGAATGACAACTCATGCTTTCTTCCTTTTTAGTTATTTCCCTTTGATGATTTTAGGTGTCGGCTCCATAGCTTGAATACCTTTTGAAATATTTTCATGATACTTCACAGATATGAAGAACAGGTCATGACGATTTGTCTCATACATGAATGACAACTATTGCATTCATACTTTGTGAGTTATTTCCCTTTGGTATTTTGAGCTGCTGTTTGAGTCTCTGCTCCATATCTGTATAAGCCTGGCCTGCTCCACAATTTTAATAACCTTATACCTTTTAGAATATTGATGAACATGCTGTGGTATCTTATCAGTGTTCCTAACTCTCTCTGATCCCCCCCCCCCCCACACACACCCACCCACCCCACCCCCCATAATTTTTTTTTCTCCTGATTTGGATTCTTTGTCCAAATTCACTTACTAGAGAGCTCAAAATTAGGTTTGTAGGGCTTGTAGTTTAAAAGTTATTCACACATTTTGAAAGTTTAATGTATCATATGCCATATATTTATATATATGGCGGCAGTTTGAGATATTACTTCTTTTTAGCAGTCAAGCATACTATTTTAGTCTGAGTGTTAGATAATCATGCATCTGTTAAACAGATTATGTCAATCAGAAGCATAAAAGAATGACAATATATTACTTGTATGTGTTTTGAAGTGCACCCTTTTTACCAAGGCCCATGGGGGTCTTCGGTCGGGGGATTTGCCATCTCCTCTGATGGCTATTTTTAGGATAGATTAATAATCTATTAAAAGATTTTACTCATGATAAATATCCTTTACGTTTGGGATGAAACCACACGGAAAGCAAGATTGAGCATCCCCAAATTTTTCAGACTGTATGGGATGACTCACTGAGAATCGTTTTTGCGACACATGATACAGAACAGTTTTTTACCCTTCAATCATTTTCTTTGAAAATAATTGCCTTTACAGAGCATGATATCTAGCAAGATTAATTAGTCCTGAACTGAAATACACCATAAAATATTTGTAATCAAGAAAGATTTTTTTCATGTAAAACTGATAGCAAAATTTGAAGAAATGATACCACTGCAGCTTTTGAAATAGAAAATAGAATAGTGGTTTTTGTCGCACCTGCTTTAGCAAGGTGCGATATAGGCGTCGGGTTTTCCGTCCGTCATTCGGTCGGTCCGTCCGTCAGTCCGTTCACATTTACGTCAACCCTGGTGTTAAAGATTTGTACAGTTTATTTCTCCAAAACCACTGCAGCCATGGTTCTCAAATTTCATATGGAGCGTGATCAGACTACAGGGCTTCAGATTACTGGAATTCAGCCTGGTCGAGAATTCAAGATGGCCGCCTGTTACTAAAAATAGCAAAACAACATAATTAACATTTTCTCTAGAACCACTAGGAATATTTTGCTGAAACTTTGCATGGAACTTCAATTCAACCTTCTTTTTAAAAATTATGAAAATGAAAAAAATCTGTAGCAGAATTAGGTCACAGTGACCTATTTTTGGTTTACTAGTCTCAATTTTGCTTGAGTGCCGATAAATCGTGAAACACTGAGTGGATTTTGCTCAGATTTTATCAGAATGATTCTTGAAAAGAGTTTTTCTCTCTTTTTTTTTTCACATTTATGAAAATGTATCATCCAAGATGGCTGCCACTGTTGTTACTAAAAATAGCAAAAACATGAAAATGACTATATTTCAGGAACCCCTGTCAATGGATTTGGACCAATTTTGTGTCAGAATGATCCTTGCATAGAGCTATTTTGGTTTTTGGCAAATTGGCCATCCAAGATGGCTGCCATCCACCGTTACTAAAAATAGCACAGACATGAAAATGGCAGTACCTTAAGAACCATTGGTCGGGTTTTGACAAACTTTGTGTCAGAATAATGCCAGAAACTATTTTTTTTTTTTTTTTCTCAATTCTTCTCAACATGATTTCTGCTACTGTGGAAATGCAATGCAGGTGCGACATAGCATTCCGAGGAATTCTTGTCTCAAGTTAAATGTGAAAATAAAGCACATCGTAACAATATACATAAAATCAAGTTGGCATGTCAAAAAGACCTATAGTTATGCTTGTCAAACTAGCGGTACTACCTGCATTTAATGAAATAAAAAGACAAAAATAAACAATTCTGATTTTTACCT
This sequence comes from Ctena decussata, assembly GCA_963989385.1. Lineage (NCBI taxonomy): Eukaryota > Metazoa > Mollusca > Bivalvia > Lucinida > Lucinidae > Ctena > Ctena decussata. The sequence goes on from OZ022500.1 coordinate 87,313,449, forward strand.
CACATATTGGGACGAAGATGCGTCCACTATACAGATCAGTACTACATGTCACTTGTACTGTACGCTCCCAACCAGTGATGTTGCACGTCATGTTTGACCTCAGTCTGAATGCATGTAAACTGCTTCAGACAAAGCTGAATATAAGTGTTGTTTTTTTTGTCTATACACCAGCATTTTGTTTAATAAGTAAGCTAAGATCTTAGAAGGGAAACAAACTTTTTTAAAACAATTCACATTCTCAATATGCGGGTTTTTAGCGCGCCTTTGCGAATGCAAAGGAGAGCTTATGCTATACCCCCGGCGTCGTAGTCCGAGTATCCGTTAGCGTTAGTGTCAGCGTCTCCGCCAGCGTCCTCATCGGCGTCCGTGATAAGGTTAACCAATGTTAACTTTTGCGTTTAACTCGATGTTTAACTCTGTATCTTACAAACTACAGTAGCTACAGTCATCATACTTGGTACATATATACATCCATACCACTGCAGCAGCTGCATCACACAATTATGTGTCCTTGACCTATATGTCACGGTTGACTGACTTTGCTGATTGACACTGTTTTTAAGGAAAAAAATTTAGTTTTCATGAGCCTTTGAATACCACCAGCGCTGTGAGGCTCAAGCTCCTGTAAGGCGCGCTTTGTTGTCTTTTGACAACTCTTGTTTTTGCTGTCAAGTACATATGTCATGGATTCTGGCCTTTTGATGGGGCTCTGATTGCTAAAAAAAATTTGTTTTACAGAACTAAAGCAGAAAGAAGTAGTAAAACTTATTGCTATAAGGTACAGGCAATTAGGGGATGAACAGCTGCAGGTACGTAGGTTTTTAGCATTCTTGAGCAAAGGTTCAGGAGAACTTTCTTAAGCGGAAACTGGTCACATTTTCTGGGGAAGTAATTATACCCCCGGCATACGAAGTATGTCGAGGGGTATATAGTTTTTGTCTTTCCGTCCGTCTGTTCGTCAGTCTGTCTGTCCGTCCGTCCGTCCGTCCGTTCGTTCGTCCGTACGTAAGTTAACATTTGCGTTAAAGTTTTGTGTTAGGTTTTTTTCTTTTGCTTCTGTTATCCAGAGCTTGTTCATAAGTGCTTAGTGTTACTACAGGATGTATACCGATCAGTATGCATCACCTTGATGCTGCTGCTGGCCAAAGGTCAAGGTCACAGACTTAGAAATTCTTATAACATTTGTGTTAAAGTTTTGCCTTAAGTTTTTAGCTCACCAGAGCCGAAGGCTCCGGGGGAGCTTATAGGATAGGCAGTTGTCCGTCGTCGTCGTCGTCGTCGTCTGTCGTATGTCGTCGTATGTCGTCCGTCAACACTTTCAAACAACATCTCCTCTGAAGCCACTGGGCCGATTGGGCCCAAATTTCATCTGTAGCATCTTTGGGCTGGGGGATTGAAAGTTTGTGTTTTTTATGAAAATCGGCTCTTTAGTTAGGTTGCTATGGCAACTTAGAGTTCCAATAGACTTATAATGGGGAAAATGGAAAAATGACATTTGCTGCCAAGCCATTGCAGATATTTTGACAAAACTTTCATAGAAATGTTTCTTTAGAAGTCTTCTATCAGCCATATGTTTTTAGGCCCACTGCTCTTTTTATTGGTTGCCATGGAAACCAAAATCCAAAAAAAGAACAACAAAAAATACTTAAAAATTATCTTCTCTCAAGCCGCAAGGCTGATTGGGCCAAGATTTCATCTGTAGCATCTTTGGGCTTGGGGATTGAAAGTTTGTGTTTTTTTCATGAAAATCTGCTTTTTAGTGTTGTTACTATGGCAACTTCGAGTTCCATAGACTTACAATGGGGAAAATTGTAAACTGGCATTTACTGCGAAGCCATCAAATATATTTTGATAAAACTTTTATAGAAATGTTCCTTGAGAAGACTTTTATCAGGTATATGATTTTTAGCCCACTGCACTTTATATTGGTTGCCATGGAAACCAAAATGCAAAAACAGAAAAAATACTTAAAAAATTATCTGCTCTGAAGTCAATGGGCCAATTGGGCCCAGATTTTATCTGTAGCATCCATGGGCTAGGGGATTGAAAGTTTATCTCCTGTATGAAAATCAGCTTCTTAGTTTGGTTGCTATGACAACTTAGAGTTTCATTGATTTATAATGGGGAAAATGGGGTCTTCAATCATCCCTATACTTTTTCTGCACACTGCTCATTTTGATCATGGCAACCAAAAGGGGAAAAAAATCGCAAAATATCCTTAGAAAGTTATCCTTTTTTGTTGCCAGGGCAATCAAAATGTGGAAAATAGTTATATATTTTGTTATCAACATAACAGACTGTCAGACTGAGATTCTGTTGTTGTATATTTTGTATTAGCCTGTACAAATGTGACCACAATTTCGAGCATATACAAACGTGATAGCAATTTTGAGCTAGAGATCTGGTGAGCTTTGTGGCCCTTGGGCCTCTTGTTTTATTTTGCTTCTGTTATCCAGAGCTTGTTCAAAGGTGCTTAGTGTTACTACAGGATGGATACTGATCAGTATGCATCACCTTGATGCTGCTGCTGGCCAAAGGTCAAGGTCACAGACTTAGAAATTCTTATAAAATTTGCATTAAAGTTTTGCGTTAAGTTTTTAGCTCACCAGAGCCGAAGGCTCCGGGGGAGCTTATAGGATAGGCAGTGGTCCGTCGTCGTCGTCTGTCGTCGTATGTCGTCGTCGTATGTCGTCGTCCGTCAACACTTTTAAACAACATCTCCTCTGAAGCCACTAGGCCGATTGGGCTCAAATTTCATCTGTGGCATCCTTGGGATGGGGGATTGAAAGTTTGTGTTTTTTATGAAAATTACCCTTTTAGTTTGGTTGCTATGGCAACTTAGTTTTCCCATTGACTTATAATGGGGAAAATTGAAAAATGGCATTTTCTGCCAAGCCATTGCAGATATGTTGATAAAATTTTTATAGAAATGTTCCTTGAGATGTCTACTATCAGCTATGTGTTTTTTGGCCCACTGCTCCTTTTATTTGTTGCCATGGAAACCGAAATGCCAAAAAAAAAAGAGGAAAAAATATGTAAAAAATTATCTCCTCTGAAGCCACTGGGCCGATAAGGCCCAGGTTTCATCTATGGCATCCTTGGGATGAGGGATTGAAAGTTTGTGTTTTTTATGAAAATTGCCCTTTTAGTTTGGTTGCCATGGCAACTTAGAGTTCTCATTGACTTATAATGGGGAAAATTGAAAAATGGCATTTTCTGCCAAGCCATTGCAGACATGTTGATAAAACCTTTATAGAAATGTTCCTTGAGATGTCTTCTATCAGCTGTTTGTTTTTTTGGCCCAATGCCCCTTTTATTGGTTGCCATGGAAACCAAAATGAAAAAAAAAAGGAAAAAAAATACTTAAAAATTATTTCCACTGTAACCACTGGGCGGATAAGGCCCAGATTTCATCTGTAGTATCCTTAGGCTGGGGGGTTGAAAGTTTGTGTATTTTATGAAAATCTGCCCTTTAGTTTGGTTGCTATGGCAACTTAGAGTTCCTATTGACTTATAATGGGGAAAATTGAAAAATGGCGTTTACTGCCTAGCCATTGCAGATATGTTGACAAAACTTTTATAGAAAAGTTCCTTAAGAAGTGTTCTATCAGCTTTATTGTTCTTGGGCCCACTGTTCCTTTTACTGGTTGTCATGGAAACCAAAATGCAATAATGATGGAAAAAAAATACTTACAAAATTATCTCCTCAGAAGCCACTGGGCCAATAAGGCCCGAATTCATCTGTAGTATCCTAATTAGGCTGGGGGTTGAAAGTTTGTGTTTTTTATGAAAAATTGGCTTTTTCGTTTGGTTGCTATGGAAACTTAGAGTTGCATTGACATATACTGGGGAAAATTGAAAAATGGCATTTACTGCAATCAAAATATGGAAAATAGTTATATATTTTGTTGTCAACTCAACAAACTGTCAGGCTGAGACTTTGTTGTTGTATATTTTGTATTAGCCTGTACAAATGTGACAGCAATTTTGATAGCAATTTTGAGCTAGAGATCTGGTGAGCTTTGTGGCCCGTGGGCCTCTTGTTTTCTTTTGGTTCTGTTATCCAGAGCTTGTTCATAAGTGCTTAGTGCTACTACAGGACGGATACTGATCAGTGTGCATCACCTTGATGCTGCTTCTGGCCAAAGGTCAAGGTCACAGACTTAGAGATTTATATAACAGTTGCATTAAAGTTTTGTGTTAAGTTTCTGCTTTTGCTCTGTTTTCATGAAAGTCTTTACTCGAACTTGTTGATATGTGCTTATTGGTACTACAGAATGGATACTGATCAGTTTGCACCACCCTGATGCTTCTACAGGCCTAAGGTCAAGGTCTCAGACTTAGAAATTTCTACAGCAGTTGTTTTAAAGTTTTGTTTCAAGATTTTGCTTTTGCTCTATCTTTTTGACAGCTTCTATTGAAATTTGTTCAGATGTGCTTAGTATTACTACAGGTTGGACACATATTAGTACCTAAGGGCAAGGTCACAGACTTAGAAATTTATATAACATTAGTGTTAAAGTTTGTATTGAGCTGTATCTGTTTGCTTATGTTTTTGATATACTTGAATGGAACCTTTTGATGTGTGACTAGGTTTACTGCGAGGTTGAGACAGTTTGTTGACAGACAAGATTTTTCTCGCTAGAGAAAAATCGGAGAATGTCATGCTATATATATTTCACAGTTATATATTGAGACCAAATGACATGGAGCAGTTTGAAGCGGTGTTTTTTAAATTACTTTTGTCCTCCAGGTTCAGTACCGAAAACGAAACTAGGAAGGAGTCCTGCACAGTTAAATCTGCTTTTTGAATGCATTTGCAGGCTTTCTGTGAAATCTTACCGATGCAGTAAGACAGACAGCTTGTATAGCTTCGTTCTAAACATACTTTCAAGAATACGCATGCTTTTATTACTACATGCTTACCCAGTTTGCGTCGGCGGTCAATTTGAACACGATGAGAACAATTTGACTAATGTAGATTAACATGGAAAAAATTAATCAGCTTAAAAGAAGAAAATGCTTAATTTACTTTTCAGAAGCTAGGTAGCAATGGATTGAAAGCATGTTTTCGTACTTCTAAAGAATATCAGATAATATTGCTCATGTAACATTGTCTTTTTTTATCGTGAAATAGTTGCACAATAGTGCTTTATATTTTTTCTTTTGTTGTAAAACCAGACCTGTGACACTGATTTGTTTGTAAACATAGCACGAACCGATTTGTTTTCATCACATCTTTCACAGGTCATTATAAAGCGGCCGTAATGACGTTGTTATTGTTTCATGTTGATTACCTGTGTTTCTATGTAACGGCCACTTCAGGAGTGTAATCATCTCGCAGTGAGGGGAGCATGTGGATATGTTTGCTTGATATCTTCTTATGGGTTCACTCTAAATTGTTTGAATATCGGTTCTCTTCTCTGCAAATATTAGTCCGGATGGGTTCGTTTTATTTTACAAACAAGTGAGAGCCACAGGTCTGCTTTTGCAACAAAGAAATGATAAAACACTATTGTACTACCATTTCACGATAAAAAAAAAAGAGAATGTTGCGTGAGCAATATTATCTGGTGTACTTAAGACGTATAAAACCATGCATTCAAATCATATGATATCTGGCTCCTGAAAATTCAGCCCGCATTTTCTTCTTTTTAGCTGATTAAATTTTTCCAAGTTAATCTACATTAGTCAAATTGTTCTCATTGTGTTCAAATTGACCGCCAAGAAAAATTAGGTAAGCATGTAGTAACAAAAGCATGCATATTCTTGAAAGTATGTTTAGAACGAAGCTATACAAGCTACGTGTCTTATTGCCTCGGTAAGATTTCACAGAAAGCCTGCAAATGCACTCAAAAAGCCGATTTAACTGTGCAGGACTCCTTCCTAGTTTCGTTTTCGGTACTGAACCTGAAGGACAAAAGTAATTTAAAAAATACTGCTTCAAACTGCTCCATCTCATTTGGTCTCAATATACAACTGTAAAATATATATAGCATGACATTCTCCAATTTTTAGCTCACCTGAGCCATAGGCTCAGGGTGAGCTATTGTGATCACCCAGTGTCCGTCGTCCGTCGTCCGTCGTGCGTCGTCCGTCGTCCGTCGTCCGTCGTGCGTCGTCAACAATTTGCTTTAAATGACATCTTCTCTGAAACCGCTAGGCCTAGGGCTTTGATATTTGGTATGAAGCATTGCCTAGTGGTCCTCTACCAAGTTTGTTCAAATGGTGGCCCCAGGGTCCAAAATGGCCCTGGGGCAGGGGGTCTTGGGTTCAAAACTAAAAAATACTTAAAAATCTTCTTCTCCAGAACTGCTTGACTCAGATGCTTGAAATTTGGTATGTAGCATTGCCTAGTGGTCCTCTACCAAGTTTGTTCAAATGGTGGCCCCAGGGTCCAAAATGGCCCCGGGGCAGGGGGTCTTGGGTTCGAAACTAAAAAATACTTAAAAATCTTCTTCTCCAGAACTGCTTGGCTCAGATGCTTGAAATTTGGTATGTAGCATTTCCTAGTGGTCCTCTACCAAGTTTGTTCAAATGGTGGCCCCAGGGTCCAAAATGGCCCCGGGGCAGGGGGTCTTGGGTTAGAAACTAAAAAATACTTAAAAATCTTCTTCTGCAGAACTGCTTGGCTCAGATGCTTGAAATTTGGTATGTGGCATTGCCTAGTGGTCCTTTACCAAGTTTGTTCAAATGGTGGCCCCAGGGTCTGAAATGGCCCTGGGGAAGGGGGTCTTAGGTTCGAAGCTAAAAATACTTAAAAATCTTCTTCACCAGAACTACTTGGCTCAGATGCTTGAAATTTGGTATATGGCATTGCCTAGTGGTCCTCTACCAAGTTTGTTCAAATGGTAGCCCCAGGGTCCAAAATGGCCCTGGGGCAGGGGGTCTTGGGTTCGAAACTAATAAATACTTAAAAATCTTCTTCACCAGAACTGCCTGCCTCAGATGCTTGAAATTTGGTACAATGTATGTAACATTGCCTAGTGGTCCTCTACCAAGTTTGTTCAAATGGTGGCTCCAGGGCCAAAATGGCTCCGGGGCAGGGAGTCCCAGGTTTGAACCATAGAAATACATAGAAAAATAATAAAAAAATCTTCTACTTCAGAACCGCAAGGCTCAAATGCTTGAAATTTGGTATGTAGTATTGCCTTAAAAAGTAGACCTTTACCAAGTTTGTTTAAATGGTGGCTCCAGGGTCCGAAATGGCCCTGGGACCGGGAGTCCTAGGTTTAAACCATAGAAATATATAGAAAAATATTAAAAAAATCTTCTACAGTACCACTTGTCTCAGATGCTTGAAATTTGGTTTGTACCTTTGCCTAGTAGTCTTTTACGAAGTTTGTTCAAATGATGATCCCAGGGTCTATAAATGGCCCCGCCCCAGGGGGTCCTGGGTTTGAACCATAGAACTACATAGAAAAATATTAAAAAATCTTCTTCAGAACCACTTGGCTCAGATGCTTGAAAATTGGTTTGATGCATTACCTCGTTGTCCTTTATCAAGTTTGTTCAAATGATGACCCCAGGGTTCAAAATGGCCCTGCGGCAAGGTGTCCTTAGTTTGAGCCATAGAAATACATAGGAAACTATTAGAAAATCTTCTTCTTCAGAACCACTTGGCTCAGATGCTTGAAATTTGATATGATGCGGTTCCTGGTGGACTCCTACAAAGTTTGTGTAAATGGTTGTCCTGGGATCCAAAATGGCCCTGGGGCAGGGAGTTTTGGGGTCGAAATTAAAATGTACTTAAAAACCTTCTACTCCGGAACCCCTTAGTGCAGATGCTTGAAATTTTGTATGATACATTGCCTAGTGGTCCCTTACCAAGTTTGTTCAAATGATGGTGCCAGTGTCAAAAATGGCCCCACCCCATGGGGTCCTGGGTTTGAACCATAGAAATACATAGAAAAATATTCAGAAATCTTCTTCTTCAGAACCACTTGGCTCAGAGACTTGAAATTTAGCTTTTAGCATTGCCTAGTGGTCCTTTACCAAGATTATTCAAATAATGGCCCCAGGATCCAAATGGCCCTGCCCCAGGGGGTCCAGGGTTTGAACCATAGCAATTCATAGAAAAACATTCAAAAATCTTCTTCAGAACCATTTGGAAATGGTTGCAAACTATCTGGTTTGTTCAAATTATGACCCTAGTTTGACCTTTAACCATTTTGCTCAGGTGAGCGATTCAGGGCCTCTTGGCCCTCTTGTTGGAATACCTTTTCTAGCGAGAAAAATCTTGTCTGAACCCTGTCAGTGAACCGCGAAAATTCATGACAGGATATATTCAAATTGCCTACCGGAAAATAGTCAAATTGTTTTTCAACAGACCTCCGCGGAGGTCAATTTAAAACTTTACCACCCGTGCTCAAGGTTCTTGTATGCTAAGAGCAGATAGCAGACTTTGTAAAAAGTCATGAAATAGGCTTTATAAATGCAGTAAAAAAAAAGGTAAAGGTTTCCCGTAGCCCAATAGCCGTAAGGGCAGTGGGATATACAGGCCCACTGTGTCTTAGGCACAGCATATGAAAGGCGGAGCCCATCCCAATCCTTTTGCTGCCTTTTCCTTCCTGATTCAAAGCAGGTACCCATTTACTGCTGGGTTGACAAGAGTTTGTTGTCGCACCAAACCTGGGCGCGATCTCACGACTTTCTGCACAGTAACAAGCGTCTCTAATCACTCGACCATTGCGCCTCTCTGCAGTGGTCTATATAAGGTCAGTATTGATAGAGACTTTTCTAAACTTGCAAAACTGATCAGTGGAACAAAAGTGATCTGTCACGATGAAAACTTGGTCCACCATGCATTGTCTGTCTTTGCTGTGGGGTTATATGCATGTACATACACAAAATCGGGGAAAAAAGCTACATAAAACCAGAGTTCAAAGGAATTTACTTTCAACTTCAACTTTCCATTTTCAAGGTCATAAGCAGATTTTCCCTAAAAACAAATTACCTCTTGAAATATGGTGTGAATTTTCACTAAAACAGCTGGGACTAGCCTAAGGTCGGATTAGTTTTGATGGCCTTTATCTCATTTTAGGGTCATAGGAGGACTTTAATTGTAACATTTTCTAGAGCTGACATGTTAACTATGCAGCATGTAAGGAAAATAACACTGCTAGGAAATTGCAGGTTGGGGGACAACCTGTTTTGTCAAAAAACATTTTTAGTTGTGCAAAAGTTCGCAATATGTTTTATGTTCATTTTTTGTTGAGCCCGCTTGCGGTGAGCGAGACATAGTTGTTACAACTTCAGTTCGATGTATGTCCGTGCGTTAGTGTGTGCTTGAGTGTGTGCGTGCCTCCGTCCGGATTTGTCTGGGCCATAACCTCTACATTTGCAGATGGACTTTAAAATAATTTGGCACAGTTGTTCTCCTTGATGAGTAGAAGTGCCATTTGAAACATTTGTTCAGGTAGGTCCAAAATCAAGGTCACACTTAAAGGTCAAATGATAAAATGGCCATAAATGTAGCTTGTCCGAGCCATAACTTCTACATTTAAAGATGGATTTCAAAATAGTATGGCACAATTGTTCTCCTTGATGAGTAGAAGTGCCATTTGGAACATTTGTTCAGGTAGGTCCAAGATCAAGGTCATACTTGAAGGTCAAATGATAAAATGGCCATCATTTGAGCTTGTCCGAGCCATAACTTCAACATTTACGAACGGATTTCAAAATAATTTGGCACAATTGTTCTCCATGATGAGTAGAAGTGCCATTTGGAACATTTGTTCAAGTAGGTTCAAGGTCAAGGTCACACTTGAAGGTCAAATGATAAAATGGTCATAAATTGAGTTTGTTCAAGCTATTTCTTCTACATTTATGGATGGATTTCAAAATAATTTGGCACAATTGTTCTTCTTGATGAGTGGAAGTGTCAAGTGACATATATATTTGGGTAGGTCCAAGGTCAAAGTCACACTTGAAGGTCAGATATTGTAATTGTCATAAATTGAGCTTGTCTGGGTCACCACTTCTACTTATTTTCCTTTGTGAAAATTTGGGAAAAAAAAGAAGAAATATGCTGGCTAAGCATGATGTTGTTTGGCTTCTTTCTAAAGGGAAGCAGTTATTTAGGCTTGACATACTTATAGGTCACAATAGCAAACAGCGGGCTCGACTGGTTGTCCCTGGACAACCTTCTAGTTTGTATTTATGCCCCCGCAGCTTTGAAAAAGTTGGTGGGGTATATTTCTTTTGGCTTGTCCGTCCTTGAGTGTGTGTGTGCGTCACACTTTCCATGCTTGCTGTAACTTTGGAACCCTGCTAGCTAGGGTATTGAAATGTCAGATATGGATTCCTCATGGAAAATTAGCTGACGTGTATTTTTAGCTCACCTGAGCCGAAGGCTCAGAGGTGAGCTTATAGGATGGGAGTCGAGCTGTCGTCCGTCCGTCCGTGGGTGGGTGCGTGCGTCAACACTTTCAAACATAAATATCTCAGAGACCAGTGGGCCGATCGCAATCAAATTTTATCTGAAGCATCATTTGGGTGGGGGAAAGGCTGCATTAGGTTTTGGTGCCGATCAGCTCAGAACTCTGGTTTCCATGGCAACAGATAGTCCCCATAGGGTTATAATGGGGAAAACGGCGTCATCACGTTTTCTCGACTGTTTTCGATTAGATCCTTATCATACTTACAGGTAATGATGACATACACAAGAGCTTGGATGAGTTCGAAATTTGGCCGGATTCGAGCACAGACTACGGAGTTAGCTGCCCTTGAGTGTTTGAAAAAAATCCCATAGGGTTATAATGGGGAAAATGGCGTCATCACGTTTTCTCAATTGTTTTTGCTTAGATCCTTATCATACTTGCAGGTAAAGTTGATATACATAAGAGCTTGGATGAGTTCGAAATTTGGCCGGATTCGAGCACAGACTACAGAGTTAGCTGCCCTTGAGCGTTTGAAAAAAATCCCATAGTGTTATAATGGAGAAAACGTCATCACATATTTTTAGAAAAACTTTGTCATCGCTCTATTGCCTACATTTCTCAACGGATTTTAAAATAACTTCACACAAATGTAGGGCATGACAATATCTCGAGCAAGTTCGACTTTCAGGATGCTGCGCCCAAGGTCAAGGTCACTGTGGCTATTTTTAGAAAAACTTTGTCAGCGCTCTAGCACCTACATTTCTTAATGGATTTTAAAATAAATTCACACAAATGTAGGGCATGACAATATCTCAAGCAAGTTCGACTTTCAGGATGCTGCGCCCAAGGTCAAGGTCACTGTGGCTATTTTTAGAAAAACTTTGTCAGCGCTCTAGCACCTACATTTCTCAATGGATTTTAAAATAACTTCATACAAATGTAGGGCATGACAATATCTCGAGCAAGTTCGACTTTCAGGGTGCTGTGCCCAAGGTCAAGGTCACTGTGGCTATTTTTAGAAAAACTTTGTCATCACCCTAGCACCTTCATTTCTCCATGGATTTTAAAATAACTTGACACAAATGTAGGGTATGACAATATCTCAAGCAAGTTTAACTTCCAGGGTGCTGCGCCCAAGGTCAAGGTCACTGTGGCTATTTTTAGAAAAACTTTGTCAGCGCTCTAGCACCTGCATTTCTCAATGGATTTTAAAATAAATTCACTCAAATGTAGGGCATGACAATATCTCGTGCAAGATCGACTTTCAGGGTGCTGTGCCCAAGGTCAAGGTCACTGTGGCTATTTTTAGAAAAACTTTGTCAGCGCTCTAGCACCTTCATTTCTCCATGGATTTTGAAATAACTTGACACAGACAATATTTCAAGCAAGTTTGACTTTCAGGATGCTGTGCCCAAGGTCAAGGTCACTGTGGCTATTTTTAGAAAAACTTTGTCATCGCTCTAGCACCTACATTTCTCAACGGATTCTAAAATAATTTCATATTGTAGGGCATGACAATATCTCGAGCAAGTTTGACTTTCAGGGTGCTGCAATCAAGGTTTTTGATTAGATCCTTATCGTACTTGCAGGTAATGATGACATACATAAGAGCTTGGATGAGTTCAAAATTTGGCCGGACTCGAGCACAGACTACGGAGTTAGCTGCCCTTGAGCGTTTGAAAAAAATCCCATAATGTTATAATCCAGAAAACAACGTCATCACATTTTCATTTTTCATCGGATCCTCTTCATACTTGCAGGTAATGAGGATATGCATAAAAGCTTGGATTAGTTAGCATTTCGGCTAGATCTCACTACTGACTATGGAGTACCTGCCCTGAGCATCCAAAAAATCAATGTCGCCACTTTTTCTTGGTTTCTATTGATCCGATACTTTTCAAACTTGCAGGTAATGAGGAAATGCATAATATCTTAAACAAGTTCAAATTTTGGCCAGATCAGGCCAACCACTACGAAGTTAGCTGCCCTTGACAGCTCTGTCTATTGTGCTCTTGATCGGATACTTTTTAAACTTGCATATATTAAATGAGGGCATACATAATGTTTTGGATGAGTTTAATTTTCAGCCTGATTGGACCACTGACTGTGGAGTTAGCTGCCCTTGAGCATCTTAAATATCCCTATAGGTTTACAGTGTCTCTCAGGTGAGCAATTGTTGCCCTTTGGGCTACTTGTTTATTCCTTTTCCCAGTTATGAGCCGTTTGAGCTAGGAAGCTGATTTTGGTATAGTAGAAGTTATTGATGTGTTAAATACTTATGTACAGGTTAGGTAACTCTGCATTCATAACTTACAGAGTTACTTCCCCTGATGTTCAATACTTATGCAGCTACTGCGTTCAAGAACCACTGGGTTTTGAAATTTAATATATGGACTCCTTATGGAAAATTTGCTTACACATATTTTTAGCTCACCTGAGCCAAAGGCTCAGAGGTGAGCTTATAGGATGGGAGTCGAGCTGTCGTCCGTCCGTCCGTGGGTGGGTGGGTGGGTGCGTCAACACTTTCAAACATAAATATCTCAGAGACCAGTGGGCCGATCGCAATTAAATTTTATCTGAAGCATCATTTGGGTGGGGGAAAGGCTGCATTTGGTTTTGGTGCCAATCAGCTCAGAACTCTGGTTTCCATGGCAACAGATAGCCCCCATAGGGTTATAATGGGGAAAATGGCGTCATCACGTTTTCTCGACTGTTTTCGATTAGATCCTTATCATACTTGCAGGTAATGATGACATACACAAGAGCTTGGATGAGTTCGAAATTTGGCCGGATTCGAGCACAGACTACGGAGTTAGCTGCCCTTGAGCGTTTGAAAAAAATCCCATAGGGTTATAATGGGGAAAAGGGCGTCATCACATTTTCTCAACTGTTTTTGCTTAGATCCTTATCATACTTGCAGGAAATGATGACATACATAAGAGCTTGGATGAGTTCGAAATTTGGACATATTCGAGCACAGACTACAAAGTTAGCTGCCCTTGAGCGTTTGAAAAAAATGCTATAGTGTTATAATGGAGAAAACAACGTCATCACATATTTTTAGAAAAACTTTGTCATCACTCTATTGCCTACATTTCTCAATGGATTTTAAAATAACTTCACACAAATGTAGGGCATGACAATATCTCGAGCAAGTTCGACTTTCAGGATGCTGCGCCCAAGGTCAAGGTCACTGTTGCTATTTTTAGAAAAACTTTGTCAGCAATCTAGCACCTACATTTCTCAGCAGATTTTAAAATAACTTCACACAAATGTAGGGCATGACAATATCTCGAGCAAGTTAGACTTTCAGGATGCTGCGCGCAAGGTCAAGGTCACTGTGGCTATTTTTAGAAAAACTTTGTCAGCGCTCTAGCACCTACATTTCTCGGCAGATTTTAAAATAACTTCACACAAGACTTTCAGGGTGCTGCACCCAAGGTCAAGGTCACTGTGGCTATTTTTAGAAAAACTTGGTCATCACTCCAGCGCCTACATTTCTCAATGGATTTGAAATCAACTTCACACAAATGTAGGCCATGACAATATCTCAAACAAGTTTGACTTCCAGGGTGCTGCACCTAAGGTCAAGGTCACTGTGGCTATTTTTAGAAAAACTTTGTCAGCGCTCTAGCACCTACATTTCTCAATGGATTTTAAAATAAATTTACGCAAATGTAGGGCATGACAATATCTCGAGCAAGTTCGACTTTCAGGGTGCTGTGCCCAAGGTCAAGGTCACTGTGGCTATTTTTAGAAAAACTTTGTTATCGCCCTAGCACCTTCATTTCTCCATGGATTTTCAAAAAACTTGACACAAATGTAGGGTATGACAATATCTCGAGCAAGTTTGACTTTCAGGGTGCTGCACCCAAGGTCAAGGTCACTGTGGCTATTTTTAGAAAAACTTGGTCATCGCTCTAGCACCTACATTTCTCAACGGATTTTAAAATAAATTCACACAAATGTAGGGCATGACAATATCTCGAGCAAATTTGACTTTCAGGGTGCTGCAATCAAGGTTTTTGATTAGATCCTTATCATACTTGCAGGTAATGATGACATACATAAGAGCTTGGATGAGTTCGAAATTTGGCCGGATTCGAGCACAGACTACGGAGTTAGTTGCCCTTGAGCGTTTGAAAAAAATCCCATAGTCTTATAATGGAGAAAACAACGTCATCACATTTTCATTTTACATCAGATCCTCTTCATACTTGCAGGTAATGAGGATATGCATAAAAGCTTGGATTAGTTAGCATTTCGGCTAGATCCCACCACTGACTATGGAGTACCTGCCCTGAGCATCCAAAAAATCAGTGTCGCCACCTTTTCTTGGTTTCTACTGATTCGATCCTTTTCAAACTTGCAGGTAATGAGAAAATGCATAATATCTGAAACAAGTTCAAATTTTGGCCAGATCAGGCCAACCACTATGAAGTTAGCTGCCCTTGACAGCTCTGTCTATTGTGCTCTTGATTGGATACTTTTTAAACTTGCATATATTAAATGAGGGCATACATAATGTTTTGGATGAGTTTAATTTTCAGCCTGATTGGACCACTGACTGTGGAGTTAGCTGCCCTTGAGCATCTTAAATATCCCTATAGGTTTACAATGTGTCTCAGGTGAGCAATTGTTGCCCTTTGGGCTACTTGTTTCTTTTCACAGTTATGCCCCTTTTTGGAGTTATGCCTCTTTTTGGAGATATGCCCCTTTTAGAAAAATGAGATTGCTATCTTGTTAGCAAGATATCTCAAAAAGTATTTGGGCTATTGTCTAGATATTTGGTATACTGATTGGGTTGGTTGGTTGATTTGATGCTTAATGTCCACGGTAAACAACTAAGGTCATGTCGGGACGGTCAGTTAACCTAACCACACTATTCCTGGGCAGGCTTAGACCTCCTAAGCGGTTAACCAGTACTAAGTGCACATACTTTTGCCAGTAGCTGACAACTGCCCTTCTTGAATCAGCGGAAGGAGAAACGAAAGTATGTGGCCAGACCGGGATTCGAACCCAGGACCTCTGACTTATGAGTCAGGTGCCCTACCGATTGCGCTACCCGGCCCGGCGTATACTGATTGGGAACGAGGAGGAGCAATTACCTGATTAAGTGTTGGGAGAATTCCGTAAAATATTGATGGAGTTATGGCCATTGTTTGAATTTGGCATTTTTCCATCTTTCGAACCGCTTGAGCTTGGAAGTTGATTTTTGGTACAGTAGTAGTACTTTACGAGTTTGAATACTTCAGTACAGATTAGGTGCATCTGTATTCACTAATTACGGAGTTATTTCCCCTGATGTTTAATACTTATGCAGCTGCTGGGTTCTAGAACCACTGGGCATAGGATTTAGAAATGTTTAGGATGACAATATCTTGGACAAGTTTGTGTTTTAACACCTTAGGTTTTAGGTCAAGTTCACAGTTGCTATTTATAGAGAAACTGTCATTGCTCTAGCCCCTTTATTTATTTCATATTTTGATACAACTGCACCCAGCTGTTAAGTGTGACAATATCTCTGACAAGTTCACAATCCAGAATTTTAGGGTCATGATCAAGGTCACAGTTGCTATTTTTAGAAAATACTTTGTCATCACTCTTAGCCCTTTCTTTATCAACCGATTTTGATATAACTTCACACAAATATTAAACATGACAATATCTGGGACAAGTTCACATTTCAACATTGTAGGTTGAAGGTCAAGGTCCTATGCTATTTTAGGTAAAACTTTGTCTTGACTCTAGTGCCTTTATTTATGAATTGATTTTGATACAAATGTTAAGTATGACAATATCTTGTAGTATTGTGGTTGATTGTCAGGGATATTAAATCTGCCCAGAGTCACTCAAAAACGGGCGTATATTGCTCTGCTTGCGGAGTCTTTGTTCTTTGGTTATAAGACAGAGGTTTCTTCTAAAACAATCCCAAAGATCTAGATCCATCTTATAAGATGGATCATCATCTAGTTCTTTGAGATTGTTTTGGCATAGATTTTAAGATGGATCTAGATCTTTTTTATTGTTTTGGAATCTTTTAAGATGGATCTAGATCTTTGAGATTGTTTTGGAAGAGAAAAACCATATGAGCCGAGACGCGAGAAAACCAACAAAGTGGTTGTGTGCCCAGCGCAGACTCAGATCAGCCTGGGCATCCGCCCAGTCTGATTAGAGTCTTGGCTGTCCGCACAGAGGTAGCTTAGACCCTTAGGTACCTTTTAAGTGCTTATCGAAGAGTCTGATCAGAATGGGCGGATGCCCAGGCCGATCTGAGTCTTCGCAGGGCGCACAACAACATTGTTGGTTTTGTCGTGTCGTGGCTTAATTATCTATCTTATATAATATAACTTAACACAGGACTGATTTACATATTTGGGGCAATTTTGGAAGGGGAAATCCCCGTCTTATAATACAAAAAATATGAGCCGCGACACGACAAAACCAACAATGTGGTTGTGCCCCAGCGCAGACTCAGATCAGCCTGGGCATCAGCCAAGTTCGACCAGACTCTTGATTAAGTACTCAAAGGGTAGCTAAGGGTCTGAGTTACCTCCATGCGGACAGCAAAGACTCTGATCAGACTGGGCGGATGCCCAGGCTGATCTGAGTCTGCGCTGGGCGCACAACCACATTGTTGGTTATGTCGTGTCGCGGCTCATATGATAAAACACTTTTTAGCTCACCTGAGCCATAGGCTCCGGGGGAGCTTATAGGATGGTAAGGCTCCGTCGTCCGTCGTCTGTCCGTCCGTCCGTCCACAATTTCAAACGACTTCTCCTCTGAAACCGCAGGGCCAATTGTAACCAAATTTCATATGTAGCCTCTAGGGGACTTAGGAACGAAAAGTTGTTCAAACGGTCTTGGTCACATGACCAACATGGCTGCCATGCCCATATATGGTAAAAACCTATAAAAATCTTCTTCTCCAGAACCAATAAGCCGATGGCCTTGAAACTTGGTATGTAGCATCGGGTACGTGAGTACTACCAAGATTGTTCAAATTATGACCTTGGGTTGACCTTGACCTTTTTTACGGCAAGGTCAAATTTGCTTTCTGGTGCTTTTATATGGGAAAATGCTAGAACATAAGATTTCTTGGAAACTGTTGAAGATTTTGACCTTAAAATTGATATATACAGTCATCTTAATGAGTACATGAAAATTTATGCGTACAAGAGGTCAAGGTCATTCTTTGACCTTTGACCCTGGTCTCTCATATTGCGACAATTTCACGCATCTCCTCAAAAGCCACTGGGCCAATTGTAACCAAATTTCATGTAGAGGCTCTAGGGGGCAAGGTAACGAAAATTTGTTCAAACGGTCCTAGTCACATGACCAACATGGCCGCCACGCCCATATATGGTAAAAACCTTTAAAAATCTTCTTCTCCAGAACCAATAAGCTGATGGCCTTGAAACTTGGTATGTAGCATCGGGTACACAAGTACTACCAAGATCGTTCAAATTATGACCTTGGGTTGGCCTTGACCTTTTTTGATATGGGAAAATGCTAGAACATAAGATTTCTTGGAAACTTTCGAAGATTTTGACCTGAAAATTGATATATACAGTCTTAATGAGTACATGAAAATTTATGCGTACAAGAGGTCAAGGTCATTCTTTGACCTTTGACCCTGGTCTCTCATATTGCGACAATTTCACACATCTCCTATAAAGCCACTGGGCCAATTGTAACCAAATTTCATGTAGAGGCTCTAGGGGGCAAGGTAACAAAAATTTGTTCAAACGGTCCTAGTCACATGACCAACATGACCGCCACACCCATATATGGTAAAAATCTTCTTCTCCAGAACCAATAGGCTGATGGCCTTGAAACTTGGTATGTAGCATCGGGTACGTGAGTACTACCAAGATTGTTCAAATTATGACCTTGGGTTGACCTTGACCTTTATTACTGCAAATTATTAAGGTCAAATTTGCTTTCTAGTGCTTTTATATGGGAAAATTCTAGAACATAAGATTTCTTGGAAACTTTTGAAGATTTTGACCTGAAAATTGATATATACAGTCATCTTAATGAGTACATGAAAATTTATGCGTACAAGAGGTCAAGGTCATTCTTTGACCTTTGACCCTGGTCTCTCATATTGCGACAATTTCACACATCTCCTCAAAAGCCACTTGGCCAGTTGTAAGCAAATTTCATGTAGAGGCTCTAGGATGCAATTTATCTAAAATTTGTTCAAGCATGCAGTCCTAGAACATAAGATTTCTTGGAAACTGTTGAAGATTTTGAACTGAAAATTGGTATACAGTCATCTTAATGAGTACATGAAAATTAATATTTACAAGAGGTCAGGGTCATTCTTTGATCCTGGTCTCTCATATTGTGACAATTTCACAAGTCTCCTAAAATGTCTCTGGGCCAATTGTAACCAAATTTCATATAGAGCCTCTAGGGGCTGAGGGAATTAGAATTTGTTCTAACAGTCTGGGTCACATGACCAATATGGCCGCCATGCCTATATATGGCAAAAACCTTTACAAATCTTCTTCTCAAGAACCAAATGATCGATGGCCTTGAAACTTGGTATATAGCATCAGGTACTTGAGTACTATCAAGATTGTTCAAAGATGACCTTGGTATGACCTTGACCTTTCTTAGGGCATGGTCAAGTATGGGAAAATGCTAGAACATATGGTTTCATGGCAAGTTTAGAAGATTTTGGCCAAAAAATTGGTATATACAGTCTTCTTAGTTAGTACATGGAAGATTTGCAGGTACAAGAGGTCAAGGTCATTCTTTGACCTCTGACCCATGTCTCTCATATTTTGACAATTTAAGACATCTCCTCAAAAGCCACTGGGCTAATTATAACCAAATTTCATACACAGCCTCCAGGGGCTGAGGGATCGAAAATTTATTCAAGCGGTCTAGATCACATGACCTACGTGGCCACCATACTCAGGTGAGCGATTCAGGGCCTCATGGCCCTCTTGTTAATGGGGTAAGGTCAAATGTTTAAAGTGTCTAAAACACTGTTTCCAATGGGCTCATCTTGAATGCAATAGTTTGTGAATCAGGATTTACAGGAAGTATACGTCCCTATCAGGAAGGAATATGATAAAAAAATCTTTTCTTGTAAAGTCTTTACAGCTGGAAAATTATACGTCTCTAGTTGGATAAAGACTGTAAACAACATTTAGGGTTGTCTTCTGAACATTTTAACTCTGATTTCTCGAACAGTAAAGGAAAATATTTGTTTATGTGTTAATACAGCACCTTAATTATTGGCAAAAGAAACTGCAGCATAAGGGCATAAACTGTGGCATTGTTAGGCTTTATAAATTAAACCTCATGTAACATAAAGGGAGATAATTAAAAAATTGACCAAATCTATAAGGCTGTCATTTAGTAAAGCACTAGAACATTCATACAAATTAAGAGGTTTTCTGGCAGTTCTGGATCACAGACACTTTCTAAACATAATTTGCTTGTTGGAAAAAGACAAAGTTTCTCCTACAAGAAAAATTAAATATTTGTCGAAGAAGTGAGATAACTCTTATTCAGCATTAACCGTATTGCACTCAGAACAGCCAAAACTCTATGGAGTTTTGGCTGTTCTGAGTGCAATACGGTTAATACTATAGGGTGAATGGGCAACACGGTGAGTACTATAGGGTTAATATGTTGATAGCCCCACCATGTACTGTGGTCAGATGAAAATTGTCCCTGCCTTAATTATTAATCTTGATATGCTTAGCACCAGCAGTGTGAAAAATGAGCAGAACCTTATGGACATTTCATTCGATGTTGAGTATACAATTACAGAATTCCTAATGATTGGGACATATATTCCTGAATAACCGGTCTAGACTTAGACAAGCTGTCCAGATATTTCAAATGAATATGGTAGTTTTAATGAAAATTATTTAATTGAAGGAACTACGATTGAGTGCCGCGCAACGTTCGGCTGAATACAAGAAAGAAATGGAGGAGTACCTTAACAGTTTGACAGAAGAAGAACTAGCAGAAATAAAAAAAGAAGAAGCAAAGATAAAGAGAAAGAAAGTAATGAAACGCATACATAAGGTAAGCAGGTCAGGAAAACTTTGGTGTTCAAATCTGAAAACAAAATTAATTGAAGTTACTGTATTTTGCGGATATAGCTATGAGCCTGGCATCATCCGTCCGTAAACATTTTCTTGTCCACTATATTTTGAATACCCTGTGGGATATTTTCATGAAACTTCACAGTTATGTAGAACAGGTCATGAGGATGTGTCACATACAAGAATGGTAACTCTTGCTGTTATACTTTTTGAGTTATCTCCCCTTTGGTGATTTTTGGCGGATTCATGTCCACTCTGTATCTTGAATACCCTTTGAAATATTCATGATACTTTACAGATATGTAGAACAGGTAATGGCAATACGTAGCGAACAAGAATGACAACCCCTGTCTTTCTTACTTTTTGAGTTATTTCCCCTTGATGTTTTTAGGTGTGATTTCATATGCGCTCTATCACTTGAATACCTTTTGATATATTTTCATGATACTTCACAGATATGCAGAACAGGTCATGAAAATTTGTCTCATACATGAATGACAACTCTGTTATTCATACTGTCCAAGTTATTTCCTTTAGGAAGTTTGAGCTGCAGTTTGCTGACTCTGTTTTATATCTGTATAACCCTGGCTTGCTCCACAATCTTAACCGGTTATTTGAGCCGATCTGCGTTCGACCCGCAACCTCTCATCACTGAAATTGTGAATGAACTTGTTGATGCATGTGTCAGGCCAGGATTATTCGTTGTAACATCTATTATCAACAAGATAATCGTCAACTTGGGGGATAACGAAACTGAAAGTAGCCTAAGTCTCTGTTGTACTGAAGTCCTATAGACTTTGCTGTTTATGCTGTAAATATTACATATGAATAAAACAGTTTGAAGAGCCTTAGGATTAATTCCAGAGCAATAATATGATATAAAAATGTGTTGGTAAGTAAAAGACTTTATAGTTACGAAAATACCCAATTGAAAAATAAAAATACCCAAATAAACACTTTTTTGAGATGTTCAATACCCAATTTACATTTGAGATACCCAAATGAATGAAAAAGGAGTGGGTAACATACCCTATTGTATAAAAAATTAATTAAGATACTGTTTTCATGATATTTCACAGATATGAAGAGCAGGTCATGACAATGTGTTGCAAACAAGTATGACAACTTTTGCTTTCTTACTTTCTGAGTTACTTCCTCTTGTTGGCTTTAGGTGTGATTTCTTGTCCGCTCTATAACTTGAATACCTTTTGAAATACTTTCATGATATTTCACAGATATGCAGAACAGGTCATGAAACTTGTCTGATACAGATCCATGAATGACAACTCTGTCATTCATACTCTCCAAGTTATTTCCCTTTGGAAGTTTGAGCTGCAGTTAGCTGTCTCTGCTTTATATCTGTATAACCCTGGCTTGCTCGACAATCTTAATACCCTTTTAACTTTGGGCTTGTACTTTAGAAGTTATTCACACATTTTGAAATGTTGAGTGTATCATTTGCTATGCATTGTGTACATGGTGACTGTTTGAGATTTTACCTCTTTTTAGCGGTCTGGCATACTGTTTTAGTCTGAATGTTAGAAAATAGTGCATCTGTTAAACAGATAATGTCAATCAGAAGCATGAAAGATGACAATATATTACTTATAGCTCGTATGTGTTTTGAAGTGCACCCTGTATACCAAAGTGCAAAGGGTCTTCAGTCGGGGGATTTGCCCTCTCCTCTGGTGACTATTTTTAGCTCGCCTGTATGAAAGTACAGAGAGCTATTGTTGTCCCTTAGATGTCAGCGTGGGCGTCACTTTAAAGTTTTACATTAAAGATTTTTTATGTGATGGGCAAGGCACTGCAGGGGAGCTATCCTGTACGGGGACAGGTCTTGTTTCAAAGGGAGGTAACTTGTGACTGTTTGTTTGCTTCTCTGGACAAAGCGGCACATCCAAAATGCTATCAACTCTTACTCCTTTATGAGTTGATCCCCATTGAGAAAAGAGGCACAAAAATGGTAGAGTTGGTTCCTTTGAAAGTGTTCCCCTCTACTTTATGTGCACCATATGCTTGTTTTAGCAAATATGATGTGTAATTGTAAATTTTATGTAGTTGTCTAAACCACTGGGTGGTTGCTTAGTCCCGGTAGGCAGTGATTTTTTGCTGACAATTTATTTTTTCTGACAATAGTCCCAAATTTTTTCCAAATTGTCAATGATTTTTTCTCTGTGATGTCATAACTGAAACATGATGTGACAAAATGGTGAATTTTGTCGATTGAACCATTTATTAACAAATCTTATGCATATTCCTGGTAGATCTTAGGGAGATTAGATAAAATACAAGTGTTAAATGTTGTCAACATAAATTAAACCCAGAAATTTTCATTTAGGGTACATCTTAATGAACTGCCTGCTCTGTCTGTGTAATCGAGTGAGTGAGTGAACTCGGGTTTAACGTCCCACTAACAACGAGGTCATATGGAGACGGGACCTCGGTTTAAAGTCTCATCCGAAAGACCGGAGAAGCGGGGGATCGAACTTGCGACCCCTGGGGTGGTAGTCTGGAGTGTTATCCACTGCGCTACAGCCGCTCCCTATGTCATCGAAGTTTACCATAGGGGAAAGCTATTTTTAATCATAACGATGTTGGAAAACACATTTTGATACTTTTTGACACTTTAAAATGATATAATTTTTAGCTCACCTGGCCCGAAGGGCCATAGTGAGCTATTGTCATACCAATGCGTCCTGCGTGCGTCGTCCCGAAATATGTACGTCAACACCTAAAAACAAATATTCAAACATCTTCTTCTGTAAAACTACTGGTCCCATGGTTCTCAAATTTCACATGGAGCATGACCTGACTCCAGGGTCTCAGAATTGTAAAATTAGGTTAGGTTGAAAATCCAAGATGGCCGCCATTACTAAAAATAGCAAAAACAACAAAATAAACTTCTTCTCCAGAACCACTGGGTATGTTTGTCTGAATTTTGGCATGGAACATCAGTGAAACCTTGGTATTCAAAATTGTAAAAATGAAAAAAATCTGTAGCGGAGTTTTGACACAGTGACCTACTTTCTGTTTAGAGGGTAATTTTGCTCAAATGCCACTGTCAGAAAATGACTTATTCAAACAACTTCAAACAACTGCTTCTGTAAAACCACTGAACCCATTAGTCTAAAATGTCACATGGAGCATGACCAGACTGCAGGGTTTCTAAATTGTAAAATTGGGTCAAGTCAAGAATCCAAGATGGCCACCGTTACTAAAAATAGCAAAAACAATAAAATCAATTTCTTCTCCAGAACCATTTGGTATATTTGGTTGAAAGTTTGCATGGTACATGAATGGGACCTTGGGATTAAAAATTATAAAAATGAAAAAAATCTATGGTGGAATTAGGTCACAGTGACCTACTTAGCGCTTACAAGACCGATTTTGCTCAAATGTCATTATTTCAAGAAAACGCAATCAATTCTGGTCAGATTTGGTCAGAAATGGTCCTTGAATGGAATTATTTCAATTTTGTGCCAGTTGACTATCCAAGATGGCCACCATGGGGCAGTTACTAAAAATAGCACAAACATAAAAATGACAATTACTCAAGAACCCTTGAATGGAATTGGACCAATTTTGTGTCAGAATGTTCCTTACATGAAGCTGTTTCGATTAATTGCAATTTGGCATTCCAAGATGGCCGCCATCTGCTGTTACTAAAAATAGCACAAACATAAAATGATAATTACTCAGTAACCCTTGAATGGAATTGGACCAATTTTGTGTCAGAATGTTCCTTGCATGAAGCCATTTCTCTTAATTGCAATTTCGCATTCCAAGATGGCCGCCATCTGCCATTACTAAAAATAGCACAAAACATGAAAATGACAATATCTCAGAAACCGCTGAATGGATTTTGATGAAATTTGTGTCAAAAATGATTCTTACATTGATTTGTTTCAGAAATAACTAACTGTAGACCAGTCATGTTGGCCACTGTTACTAAAAATAGAAAATTAGAAAATCTCAATGGAATTGGACTAATTTTCTATCAGAATGGTCCTTTCATTAAGCTTTTTCGATTTTTTGCATTTTGGCATTCCAAGATGGCCGCCATCTGCTGTTACTAAAAATAGCACAAAACATGAAAATGACAATATTTCATTAACCGCTGAATCGATTTTGATGAAATTTGTGGCAAACTGATTCTTGGTTTGAGTCCTTTAAAACATTAACAAATATAGACCCGTCAAGTTGGCCTCTGTTACTTAAAATAGCAAAATATGAAAATTAGAAAATTACAATGGAACTGGACCAATTGTGTGTCAAAATGGGCCTTGCATGAAAGCTTTTCGATTTTTTTGCATTTTGGCATTCCAAGATGGCCACCATCTGCTGTTACTAAAAATAGCACAAAACATGAGACTGACAACATCTCAGTAACCCCTGAATGGATTTTGATGAAATTTGTGGCAAAATGATTCTTGTGTTGGGATGTTTCAAAGGTAAATATATAAAGACCAGACAAGTTGGCCTCTGTTACTAAAAGTAGCAAAATGTGAAAATGAGAAAATCTCATTGGAATTGGACCAATTTTGTATCAGAATGGTCCCGTTGCACAAAAGCCAGGTGAGCGATATCAGGCCCATTTGGGCCTCTTGTTTATTTTTCATAAGTCCCAGATTTTTTTTCTACAAGTCCCGAATTCGCTCCTACATTAGATTTTAGGCGCCTGATTTTTTTCGACAATGCAAACTACAAAATGAGTAGTCAGTATAATACTTTAATGCACATAGATTGAATAGCAAGATAGAAGCATGTCTCAAATTTTTATTTTGGTTGCCTAAATGGAAGACAAAATATTTGTTGGTAATTAAAAGACCAGCCTTTTCATTATGTGCAGACCATTCTATTGCTCCATATATAAAAATTACAGTGGGACATCATGTAGTCACGAGCTGAGTAACCGTCAGTAAGATAAAAACAATATTCAGTGGCCTTCCCAATACAAGCAAGACTGCTCTACTAAATCTACTACCAACTGAATGATGTGGCATTATGGTCGTCCCATGCCAGGATGGCTAAGTTGATAGAGCAGTCTCAGTAGTACCAAGGAGGTTGAAGATTCAAGTTCCACTGCAGTCAGGGTATTTTTCTTGCTTAGGCTGGAGTAGAAGATTTATATTCTTTCTTCAAAAGTGTGTGAGTGTGTGTGCCCGTGTGCATGTGTGTGATTCGTGTGTGTGCCCGTGTGCATGCGTGTGATTCCAAAGCATCAATCTTTCCATTTGTACTGTTCTTGGTGCGCAACAGCTACCTGTTCCTCACTATAGCTTCGTTTATGTGAGGCTTGATAATTCCAAAAGCAGTGCACTTGTCCAGCTGGTGCTGGAGGCCAGGTAGCTCAGTAGGTTAAGCGCTAGGCTGTTGATCTAGCGGTCCCGGGTTTCATCCCTGCTTGAAATGTAAACGGGGTTCCAATGCACACACCCTTTCATTATCACCCTCCCATCATCCTGATATGACTGAAATACTGTTGAAAAGGACTGAAATTGCAGGTCAGTCATCCATCCAGCCGTTTCGTCTCTTGAGGGTCTGTACAGTTTTGTATACTGCACTGCAACAGATCCTTTGAAGGCAAGGAAAACACCAAAGAAAAAGAGCAGACTTGGTTTAATTGAGGCTTTTCATGACCAGTCAAGAAATGTGCGACTCGGGCCATGCCCCAACAGCAGCTATTGTATTATTAAACTGAGTTCAAATGAAATCAATGATTTCAAAGAACCACAAGTATAAAATATACACTATTACTGAGTACATACCTAACACCAGTTTCAGTGAAGCTTCAATAAAACGTGTAACACCAGCCATGCCCCCTAGCAGCAGCTAGACTACTCTATTTTCAAAATGACTCAAAATGAAATCATTGATTCGAAATGACTAGAAATGATATAATCTGCACTATGAAGGTGTACGGGGAGACCTTACCGTCGCTGCACAGCCCCTCCAGGATCATCTTAAGTTGAATAAGATTAGAAATGTTAGAGTTTGTGGAAGCTAGGAATGATCCAAAGGAATGAAAATAGCAGACTCTGTTTATTGTCCCCCGCCTTTTCGAAGAAAAGCGGAGGGACATAGTTTTCGGCTTTCCGTCCTTCCGTCCATCCGTCCTTCCGTCCGTCCGTCCGTCCTTCCGTCTTTCCGTCCCCCTAAAGTAGTAGGTACCTTGTGTGCGCAACTCCTCCTACAGTTTTATGCCGATTCTTTCGAAACTTTACAGATGTTTTTGTCATGGTCTGAAGATACGCATGTGGTTTGGATGTAATCCTGAGATTATTTTTTGTCACTTTTTTCACAAGTTGAACTTAGCCATTTTTTAGGCGTTTTTACTATCAAAGTGACTAGGTAGTGGGTACCTTGTGTGCGCAACTCCTCCTACAGTTTTATGCCGATGCCTTTGAAACTTCACAGGTGTTTTTGTCATGGTCTGAAGATATGCATGTGGTTTGGATATAATCCTCACATTATTTTTTGTCACTTTTTCCACAAGTTGAACTTAGTCATTTTTTAGGCGTTTTTTCTATCATAGTGACTAGATAGTGGGTACCTTGTGTGCGCAACTCCTCCTACAGTTTTATGCCGATTCCTTTGAAACTTCACAGGTATTTTGGTCATGGTCTGAAGATATGCATGTGGTTTGGATATAATCCTCTCATTATTTTTTATTACTTTTTTTGCAAATTGAACTTAGCCATTTTTTACATACATTTTTACTGTCAAAGTGAACAGATAGTGGGTACCTTGTGTGTTCAACTCCTCCTACAGTTTTATGCCCATTCCTTTGAAACTTCACAGGTGTTTTGATCATGGTCTGAAGATATGCATGTGGTTTGGATATAATCCTCACATTATTTGTTTTATTACTTTTTTCACATTTTTAACTTAGCCGCTTTTCCAGCTCAAACGCTTAGTGTATATACAGTGGAGACATAGTTTCCAAGGCGGGGGACATAAATTCGTTGAATTTGCTTGTTGATTCTGCACTTGAAAAGAAGACTCAAGTAAACAGAGACTTCTGATATTATGTCTTTTAAGTATTCCTTGCCTTTAAAGGGTCCATATTTTCGATTTCATCATCAGGCTAAGGCATACATGACAATAGTACTTTTAATGTTCATCAGGTGAAATAAAATTAGATCCACACTGAAAAAAAATTAATTGCTGTTACTATACTGCTAGTTTTAGACTCTAAAATGCAGTATAAGTGGTAGGAAAAAATCCGGGATACTGTAGAAAAAATCCGGGACACTAAAGTCGTTGTAGGAAAAAACCTTGACATTTGCAGTAGTTTTCGTTTGCAGAGGTTATTTCACAAATAAAATGTGACAAAGGACTAGATGCACCTATAAAATGCTCCAGCAAACAGCCTGATTGCGGAAGATCTCCAGAAAATATCTAAAATAAGTTTGTTTACTTACCCTATTGCTTTGTCACGCTAATGACTCATAAATTGTGAGAAAAATCATTGACGATTGTCAGAAAAAATCACCTCCTACGGGGATTAAGCTACCACCCAGTGTAAAGGCAGTCATTTAGTAGTTAATATAAATTTCTACGTATTGGGAGGGATAGGTCTGAGCAAACATTGCAGACCCAGATCAGACTGCTTCTGATCAGGGTCAGCACTGTTTGCCATTCCATCTGCAGTTTTGGATGCAGTGCTGCATTGTAAAACCAAACTGTTCCATTTTTAGGACAAATACGGTAATCATTTCAGGTGTCCCAATCTTTAGAATTTTTATGGTGATGGTAAACTTTTTGACATTTTTTTTAGGAGCAAAAAGAACTGAATAAACCAAAGAAGTCTATGACTGCATTTTTTCACTTTGCTGCTGCTTGCAAGGAGAAAGGAGATTTGGGAACAACAGATATGATTGTAAGTACCGTATTTCTATGTGGATAACAAGCTAGCATGTACAACACACCTTTTTCAGCTGTTCTGGAGCTGGAAGAAAGCTAGTTCTGCTGGACAATGCACATACAGCCTTCTGCATTACAGACTAACATTTTTAGCTCACCTGAGCCGAAGGCTCACAGGTGAGCTTATAGTATAGGCAGGCGTCCGTCGTACGTCGTCCGTCTGTAAGTCCGTCCATTAACATTTTCAAATGACATCTCCTCTGAAACTACAAGGCCCATATGTAGCATCTATAGGCAGGGGGAACCAATAATACTGTTTTTTTTTATCCAAATCGCTTTGGAACTTTGGTTGCTATGGCAACTTAAAGTTGCCATTGACTTGTATGGGAAAAATCGAAAATTTGCATTTATTGCTATGTCACTGCAGATATTTTGACAAAACTTTTATAGAAATGTTTCTTGAGTAGTTCTCCATCAACCACATGAAATTTATGTAAATTGCACTTTTTGGCTGGTTGCCATGGCAACCGAAAGGTTGAAAATAGAAAAAAATATTCAAAAATCATCTCCTCAGAAACTATGCAACCAACAAAGCTCAAACTTCACAAAAAGGATCTTGGTACTAGCCTCTATAAAAGTACTGTTTTTCTAAGCAATTGCATTAGCAGTTTGGTTGCCATGGGAACATAAAGTTGCCTATGTCACTGCAGATATTTTGACAAAACTTTTATAGAAATGTTTCTTGAGTAGTTCTCCATCAATCACATGAAATTTATGTAAATTGCACTATTTGGCTGGTTGCCATGGCAACCAAAAGGTTGAAAATAGAAAAAGTATTCAAACATCATCTCCTCAGAAACTATGCAACCAATAAAGCTCAAACTTCACAGAAAGGATCTTGGTACTAGCCTCTATAAAAGTACTGTTTTTCTAAGCAATTGCTTTAGCAGTTTGGTTGCCATGGGAACTTAAAGTTGCCATTGACTTATAATGGCAAAATGGAAAATTTGCATTTATTGCCATGTAACTGCAGATATTTTGACAAAACTTTTATAGAAATGTTCCTTGAGTAGTCTTCCATCAACCACATGAAATTTATGTAAATTGCACTATTTGGCTGGTTGCCATGGTAACCGAAAGGTTGAAAATAGAAAAAAATATTCAAAAATCATCTCCTCAGAATCTATGGAACCAATAAAGCTCAAACTTTACAGAAAGGATCTTGGTACTAGCCTCTATAAAAGTACTGTTTTTCTTGGCAATTACTTTAGCTGTTTGGTTGCTATGGGAACTTAAAGTTGCCATTGACTTATAATGGCAAAATGGAAAATTTGCATTTATTGCCATGTAACTGCAGATATTTAAACAAAACTTTCATAGAAATGTCCATTGAGTAGTCCCCAACCAGCCGTATTAGATTACGGCAAATTGCACAATTTGGCTGGTTGCCATTGCAACCGAATAGTTAAAAACAGAAATATATTAAAAACTCATCTCCGCTGAAACTCTTTTGCCAATAAAGCCCAAACTTTACAGAAATGATCTAAATACTAGCCTCTATATAATTACTGTTTGTCATGGCAATTGCTCCAGCAGTTTGGTTGCTATGGCAACTTATAATTTCCAATGACTTATAATTGGAAAAATGGAAATTGGCAATTTTTGTCGCACCTGCTTTAGCAAGGTGCGATATAGGAGTTCACTTTTCCGTCCGTCCGTCAGTCATTCCGTTCGTCCGTACGTCCGTCCGTCAACAATTACGTCGACCCTAGTGTTTAAGTCCATTTCTCGCAAACTATGATACCTACAATCATCAAACGTGGCATAAAGCTTCTTCTTAGAATGTTCTCAAGGGTTTTTGCTCTTATTTTCACCCCTGACCTATATTTTAGCACTACTGACTTTGTAAAACAGTCCGTCAACAATTACGTCGACCCTAGCGTCAACCCTAGCATTTAAGTCCATTTCTCGCAAACTATGATACCGACAATCATCAAACCTGGCATAAAGCTTCTTCTTACAATGTTCTCAAGGACTGTTGCTCTTATTTTTACCCTTGACCTATGTTTCATGCTCTGCTGACTTCGTAAAATGGTCCCTCAACAAATACATCGACCCTAGCTTTTAAGTCCATTTCTCGCAGACTATGATACCTAGAATCATGCAAGGTGCGATATAGGAGTTCACTTTTCCGTCCGTCCGTCAGTCATTCCGTTCGTCCGTACGTCCGTCCGTCCGTCCGTACGTCCGTCCGTCAACAATTACGTCGACCCTAGTGTTTAAGTCCATTTCTCGCAAACTATGATACCTACAATCATCAAACGTGGCATAAAGCTTCTTCTTAGAATGTTCTCAAGGGTTTTTGCTCTTATTTTCACCCCTGACCTATATTTTAGCACTACTGACTTTGTAAAACAGTCCGTCAACAATTACGTCGACCCTAGCGTCAACCCTAGCATTTAAGTCCATTTCTCGCAAACTATGATACCGACAATCATCAAACCTGGCATAAAGCTTCTTCTTACAATGTTCTCAAGGACTGTTGCTCTTATTTTTACCCTTGACCTATGTTTCATGCTCTGCTGACTTTGTAAAATGGTCCCTCAACAAATACATCGACCCTAGCTTTTAAGTCCATTTCTCGCAGACTATGATACCTAGAATCATCAAACCTGGCATCAAGCTTCTTCTAAGAATGTTCTCGAGGGCTGTTGCTCTTATTTTTACTTTGACCTATATTTCATGCTCTGCTGACTTCGAAAAATTTGATATTCAAAATTATGTCGACCCTAGTGTTTAAGTCCATTTCTCATGAACTATGATAACTGGAATGATCAAACCTGGCATCAAGTTTCTTCATAGAATGTTCTCGAGGGCTGTTGCAATTAATTTACCCGTGACATATATTTAAGGCTCTGCTGACTCTGCAAAATTTTACACCCAAAATTATGTCGGCCCTAGCATTTTAGTCCTTTTGTCTGAAAGTATGATACCTGTAGTCATCACACCTGGCATAAAGTTTATTCTTAGAACGTTCACGAGGGATGTTGCAATTATTTCTACCTTGGCCTATATTCTATGCTCTTCTGACTTAGTAAAATTTTACATTGAAAATTGTGTTGACCCTAGCATTTTTGTCCATTTCTCATACAAATTCTTTTAACTAAAGTCTTAACTACTGTGGAAGCCCAATGCAGGTGCGACATAGCATTCTGCGGAATTCTTGTTTGCTATCTCACTGCAGTTATTTGGATTTTTGTCTACAGAAAGAGTTGTCCTCTACATTTCATTTGAATTTTGACCATGTCGCAGAATTTGATTTGTTGCCATGGCAATATACAGGGGCTGACAAATCCAAAAAAAATCCACTTGCAGGACAAGTAAAAACAAAATTCACTTGTCCGGCAAAAAAAGTTGCTTGCCCAGATTTTTCACACACACACACAAACAAAAAGTTACCCTTCTGTACCACAGGAGCTTGACGTTGGTTATATTTTTAAAGGGGTCGCCTCCAGCTTATAGAATATAGCAATAATTATTAATATTATCATCGTAGGGACAAGCTCTTTAAGAGAAAAATATTCAAGGTCAAGCTCCTGTGTTCTGTACAATCATACATTCCCTAAAATTTGGAAATCTTGTCTGAGCAAAGAGTTTAGAGTATAGACCATTAGTGGACAAAGATGTTGGCAGATAGTGTAGACCCTGCTCAAATTGCATAGGAGCAGTCTGATCAGTGTCAACTCTGACTGCCAAGTATAATTACACTTTGATCCAACTATGTTAGGAGCAGTCTGATCAGGGTCTACTCTTACTGCCAAGCATTACTACACTTTGATCCAAATACGTTAGGAGCAGTCTGATCAGTGTCACCTCTGACTGCCAAGTATAATTACACTTTGATCCAACTATGTTAGGAGCAGTCTGATCAGAGTCTACTCTTACTGCCAAGCATTACTACACTTTGATCCAAATACGTTAGGAGCAGTCTGATCAGTGTCAACTCTGACTGCCAAGTATAATTACACTTGGATCCAACTATGTTAGGAGCAGTCTGATCAGAGTCTACTCTTACTGCCAAGCATTACTACACTTTGATCCAAATACGTTAGGAGCAGTCTGATCAGGGACTACTCTGACTGCCAAGCAATATTACACTTTGGTCCAAATACGTAAGGTAACTGTGGAAGCCTTTCCATTCATCTTTATAGCATACACTGTCCAGGTGACATTCGGCAGGAAAAAAACATGCTTTGTACTGGTTGACTCAGGTCGTTTGCACTTTACATCAAAGAATACCGGTATACCAAATATATTACCATAAAAGTTCTGAATATTGAGACATATGTCTGAGCAAACAGTGTAGACTTCGATCAGACTGCTCCTGAATATGAGCAGTCTGATCAAAGTCTACACTGTTTTGCCATTCTACTTTCTTCTGTTAGACGCAATAAAAATTTTTATTGATTTTTTAACTGTTCGGTTGTCCCAATTTCTAGAATAAAGATCGCTTTGTAGATCAAACAGTACCGACCTGTCTAGACTCTGTATTTTGACTCAAGCTCATCATGCATCCGAGAAGAAATCTCATTGGTCAACGGTCCACATCTAGTTGTGAAATTTCGCTAAATGATTGACAGGTGTCGCAAACACCGTCAGTAACCATTACACTGGATTAACGGATGGGTGACAATAAACAAACTTTCAGTAACTAAAGGTGAGAAAATCATGATAATTATAGCTATAAACAGCAGTGCGGCTGTCTTTTTGAACACGCTTACAGTTATTCTTTCCAAATTTTTATGTGTTGGGGATTTTCTTCTACTTGCCCGGCCGGGCGTCGAGCTGGAAATAGCACTTGTCCAGCCAGATTTGGAGCTTGTCCCGGGCGTCCGGGCAATGGATTTGTCAGCCCCTGATATATAGACCAAATTTTAGAAAAACATATTCAAAAGTCTTCTTCTCAGAAGGCATAAGGGGTATGAAGCTGATACTTCGCATACATGTAAATGACATTAGCCTCTACATAAATTTTGTTTTTTCTTCGAATCCCATCAGAACTCTGGTTGCTATGGCAACTTATATTTTCCATTGACTTATAATGGGGAAAGTGAAAATTGGCAATTTTTGCTGTCTCACATCAGTTATTTAGAATTTTTTTCTATAAAAATGTTCCTCGAGTAGTCCTCTATGATTCATATGAGTTTTGTCCAAATTGCTGAATTTGATGGTTGCCATGGCAAAATAAAGGGAAAATTTTTGAAACAATATTACAAAATCTTCTCCTCAGAAGCCTTAAAAGGGATGAAGCTGATACTTTGCATACATGTTAATGACATTAGCCTCTACCTAAATTGTGTTGCTCACATGAATTTGTTGCTATGGCAACTTAGAGTTTCCATAGACTGACAATGGGGAAATTGGAAATATTGCATTTGTTTCTGTGTTACTGCAGATATTTTGATAAAAGCTTTACAAAATGTTCCTGGAGTAGTCCTCTACCAGCCATATGAATTTTGCCTAAATCCCTGATTTTGATTGGTTGCCATTGCAACCGAAAGGCCAGATTTTCATTTTTTTTTTGCCAAAAATCTTCTTCTCAGAAGCCATAAAGGGAGATAAAGCTAGTAGATAAAGCTGAATCTTTTTTGCGTAAATGTTTATGATATTATCTTCTACATAAATGGTGTGTTTTATTGCTGTTGTGCATGTGGTTTTGTTGTTGTGACAACTTAAAGTTTTTTCATCTTAACCTCAGTGCTCAGGTGAGCGATGTAGGACCATGGGTCCTCTGGTTAAAATCATCTGACGCAATGCTGTCTAAAAGTGAGAGTACCAATTTGCTGATCGGTCCATGTCGTTAGACTGTTTTTATCCCCCGACCGAAAGGTTCGGGGGATATAGCTTATCCCCCGACCGAAAGGTTCGGGGGATATAGCGATGAGCCTGGCGTCCGTCCGTCCGTCCGTCCGTCCGTCCGTAAACACTTTCTTGTCCGCTCTATATCTTGAATACCCTTTGGAATATTTTCATGATACTTCACAGTTATGTAGAACAGGTCATGACGATGTGTCGCGTACAAGAATGGTAACTCTTGCTATTGTACTTTTTGAATTATCTCCCCTTTGGTGATTTTTTGGCAGATTCGTGTCCGCTCTGTAACTTGAATACCCTTTGGAATATTTTCATGATACTTCACAGAAATGTGGAACAGGTCATGACGATGTGTCGCGAACAAGAATGACAACTCTTGCTTTCTTACTTTTTGAGTTATTTCCCCTTGATAGTTTAAGGTGTGATTTTTTTGGCAGATTCGTGTCCGCTCTATAACTAGAATACCCTTTGGAATATTCTCATGATACTTCACAGATATGTAGAACAGGTCATGACGGTGTGTCGCGAAAAAGAATGACAACTCTTGCTTTCTTACTTTTTGAGTTATTTCCCCTTGATCATTTTAGGTATGATTTCGTGTCCGCTCTATAACTTGAATACCTTTTGGAATATTTTCATGATACTTCACAGATATGTAGAACAGGTCATGACGATGTGTCGCGAACAAGAATGACAACTCCTGCTTTCTTACTTTTTGAGTTATTTCCCCTTGATGGTTTTAGGTCTGATTTCGTGTCCGCTCTATAACTTGAATACCTTTTGGAATATTTTCATGATACTTCACAGATATGTAGAACAGGTCATGATGATGTGTCGCGAACAAGAACGACAACTCTTGCTTTCTTACTTTTGGAGTTATTTCCCTTTGATGATTTTAGGTGTCCGCTCCATAGCTTGAATACCTTTTGAAATATTTTCATGATACTTCACAGATATGCAGAACAGGTCATGACAATTTGTCTCATACATGAATGATAACTCTTGCTTTTAGACTCAGTGAATTATTTCCCTTTGGTAGTTTGAGCTGCTGTTTGAGTCTCTGCTCCATAACTGTATAACCCTGGCCAGCTCCAGAATTTGAATAACCGTGTACCTTTTAGAATATTGATGATCATGCTGTGATATCTTATCAGTGTTCCTTACTCTCTCTTACCCTTCCACATTCCCGTGACCCCTCCCGCGCACCCCCCCCCCCCCCCCCCCCCAAAAAAAAAAAAAAAAAAAAAAAAAAAATTCCAGATTTGGATTCTTTGTCCAAATTCACTTACTAGAGAGCTCAAAATTAGATTTGTAGGGCTTGTACTTTAGAAGTTATTCACACATTTTGAAAGTTGAATGTATCGTATGCTATACATTTGTGTATATGGTGGCTGTTTGAGATATTACCTCTTTTTAGCAGTCAAGCATACTGTTTTAGTCTGAGTGTTAGATAATCATGCATCTGTTAACAGTTAATGTCAAACAGAAGCATAAAAGAACGACAATATATTACTAATATGTGTTTTGAAGTGCACCCTTTTTACCAAGGTCCATGGGGGTCTTGGGTCGGGGGATTTGCCATCTCCTCTGATGGCTATTTTTTAGCTCACCTGAGCACGTCTTTGTCCTGATCGGTCTTTGTCCGTCGTCCGGCGTCAACTTTTGTTTTAAACGACTTCTTCTCCAAAACTGCTGGACGGATTTCGAAATAATTTCACAGAAATGTTCCTTGGGGGACTCTCTACCAAAATTGCTCAAATGGTTCCGCTCCGCTGAACAATATGGCCGCCAGAGCTAAAAATAGAAAAACCTTTAAACAACTTCTCCAAAACTGCTGGGCAGATTTTGAAATAATTTCACAGAAATGTTCCTTAGGAGACCTTCTACCAAAATTGCTCAAACGGTTCCGCTCCGTTGAACAATATGGCCGCCAGAGCTAAAACTAGAAAAGCCTTTAAACGACTTCTCCTCCAAAACTGCTTGGCAGATTTTGGAATAATTTACAGAAATGTTCCTTAGGAGGCCCTCTACCAAAATTGCTCAAACGGTTCCACTCCGCTGAACAAAATGGCCGCCAGAGCTAAATATAGAAAAACCTTTAAACGACCTCCTCCAAAACTGCTGGGTCGATTTTGAAATAATTTCACAGAAATGTTCCTTAGGAGACCCTCTACCAAAATTGCTCAAACGGTTCCGCTCCGCTGAACAATATGGCCACCAGAGCTAAAAATAGAAAAACCTTTAAACGACTTCTCCAAAACTGCTGGGCTGATTTTGAAATAATTTCACAGAAATGTTCGTTAGGAGACCCTCTACCGAAATTGCTCAAACTGTTCTGCTCTGCTGAACAATATGGCCACCAGAGCTAAAAATAGAAAAAAGCTTTAAACATCATTGTCTCTGAAGCCAATGGCTCGATTTCAAAAAAATTTCACAGAACTGTTTTACTCATGACTCTGAACAAAAATTGCTAAAACGGTTCCACTCCGCTGAACAAAATGGCCACCAGAGCTAAAAATAGAAATAAATCTTAGAATGACACAGAGGGCACAGTTATGACCCAATCATCATGAAACTTTGTCAGAATGTTTATCTAAATGAAATCTAGACCAGCTTTGAAACTGGGTCATGTGAGGTCAAAAACTAGGTCACTGGGTCAAATCTTAGGGAAACCTTGTGCACACTCTAGAGGGCACAATTATGATCCAGTCTTCATGAAACTTTGTCAGAATGTTCATTTTTATAAAATCTAGGCCAAATTTGAATCTGAGTTTTGTGGTGTCAAAAACTAGGTCACTAGGTCAAATCTTAGAAAAACCTTGTGTACACTCTAGAGGGCACTGTTATGATCCAATCTACGTGAAACATTGTCAGAATGTTTATTTTCATAAAATCTATACCAGATTTGAAACTGGGCCATGTCAGGTCAAAAACTAGGTCACTAGGTCAGTTCTTAGAAAAACAGTGTGAACGCTTTAGCGGACACAGTTTTGTTCTAATCTTCATGAGACTTTGTCAGAATGCACACAGTTTTGTTCTAATCTTCATGAGACTTTGTCAGAATGTTTGTCTCCAACAAATCTGGACCAAGGGTGCAACTTGGTCATGTTGGGTCAAAAAGTAGGTCACTAGGTTAAACCTTAGAAAAACATTGTGTACACTCTAGAGGGCACAGTTTTGATAACTTTGTCAGAATGTTCATATCCACGAAATCTAGACCAGGTTTGAAACGGGGTCATGTGAGGTCAAAATCTAGGTCATTAGGTTAAATCTTATAAAAACCTTAGGTACACAATAACGGGTTCATTTTCCATTTAATCTTTGTGAAACTCTGTCTGTTGGTCATATGGCTGTCTCTGAGGTTAAGTTCACAGGATACTCAGGTGAGCGATCCAGGGCCATCATGGCCCTCTTGTATATTTTTTCCTAAGGGGTATTTGGCAGGAACTCTATTAGCAACAAGGGTCAGGGTTATTGAATGCAACAACCCATTCTGATGGAGGGGGCTTAGGTTATTGGCTCACCTGAGCTGTAGGCTCAAGGTGAGCTATTGTGATCAGCCAGTGGCCGTCATCCGTCGTCAGTTGTTTGTTGTGCATTGTTAGTCATCAACAGTTTGCTTCAAATGACATCTTTTTGAAACCGCTAGGCCTGGGACTTTGATATTTGGTATTAAGCTTTGTTTGTGGACCTCTACCAAGTTTGTCAAATAAAGGCTGTGGGGTCAAAAATGGCCCTACGGCGGGGGCTCTTGGGTTTGAAAATAAAATACACTTAAAAATCTTCCTCTTCAGAACTGCTTGGCTCACATGCTTGAAATTTGGTATGTAGCATTGCCTAGTGATCCTTTTATACCAAGTTTGTTCAAATGGTGGCCCCAGGGTCCAAAATGGCCCCTTGGGAGGGAGTCCTGGGTTTGAACCATAGAAATACACTGTTCTGCCCAGAAATCGTAGAAGGCATGTTGTTTTAATGCAGAAATCAGCTTCTGACATGTTGAGCAACCCTTGGCAAAATTGGCCAAAATTAGCATTATAAATAAGGGCTATTCCAGAAAAAATGACCTTGGGGAGAAAGACGGCACTTTCTTTAACCCCACCATCCATAGAATTAAATTGCCCCTGAGACCCACCTCCTACATAATAAACAAGAGGGCCATGAGGCCCTGAATTGCTCACCTGACCAATTGGCCAAGTGGCTTTTTCTTGTGTCTGAAATTGTCAAAATATGAGTCTTGGGTCAAAAGACAGAGAATGACCATAACCTCTTGAACTGAGAAGTCTTCATGTACTCATTAAGCCATCCATATATACCACTTTTTTAGGCCAAAATCTTCAAAACTTTCCATGAAATCTTATGCTCTAGCATTTTCCCATATTTGACCATGCCACAATAAAGGTCAAGGTAAGCCCAAGGTCATCATTTGAACAGTCTTGGTAGTACTTTAGTACTCCATGCTACTTACCAAGTTTCAAGGTCACAGGTATATTGGCTCTGGAGAAGAAAAATATAAAAGGTTTATACCATAAATGGGTATGGTGGCCATGTTGGTCATGTGAGCTGGACTGTTTGAACAAATTTTTGGTCAATCTTAACCCCTCAAGGCTCTAAATGAAATGTATTTACAATTGGCCCTTTGGCTTTTGAGGAAATGTTTGAAAATGTCAGAATATGAGAGATTGGATCAAAGGTCAAAGAATAACCTTGACCTCTTGTACTCCTAATTCTTCATAATCTCATTAAGATGACTTTTTAGGCCAAAATCTTCAAAACTTTCCATGAAA
The DNA here is from genome assembly GCA_963989385.1 of Ctena decussata. NCBI lineage: Eukaryota > Metazoa > Mollusca > Bivalvia > Lucinida > Lucinidae > Ctena > Ctena decussata. The sequence continues at coordinate 87,352,434 of OZ022500.1, forward strand.
TCTTATGCTCTAGCATTTTCCCATATTTGACCATGCCGCAAAAAAGGTCAAGGTAAACCCAAGGTCATCATTTGAACAGTCTTGGTAGTACTTTAGTACTCTATGCTACTTACCAAGTTTCAAGGTCACTGGTATATTGGCTCTGGAGAAGAAAAATATAAAATGTTTCAAGGTCACAGGTATGTTGGCTCTGGAGAAGAAAAATATAAAAGGTTTATACCATAAATGGGTATGGCGGCCATGTTGGTCATGTGAGCTGGACTGTTTGAACAAATTTTTGGTCAATCTTAACCCCTCAAGGCTCTAAAGAAATGTATTTACAATTGGCCCTTTGGCTTTTGAGGAAATGTTTGAAAATGTCAGAATATGAGAGATTGGATCAAAGGTCAAAGAATAACCTTGACCTCTTGTACTCCTAATTCTTCATAATCTCATTAAGATGACTTTTTAGGCCAAAATCTTCAAAACTTTCCATGAAATCTTATGCTCTAGCATTTTTCCATATTTGACCATGCCGCCAAAATCTTCAAAACTTTCCATGAAATCTTATACTCTAGCATTTTCCCATATTTGACCATGCCGCAAAAAAGGTCAAGGTAAACCCAAGGTCATCATTTGAACAGTCTTGGTAGTACTTTAGTACTCCATGCTACTTATCAAGTTTCAAGGTCACAGGTATATTGGCTCTGGAGAAGAAAAATATAAAATGTTTATACCATCAATGGGTATGGCGGCCATGTTGGTCATGTGAGCTGGACCGTTTGAACAAATTTTTGGTCAATCTCAACCCCTCAAGGCTCTAAATGAAATGTATTTACAATTGGCCCTTTTGGCTTTTGAGGAAGTGTTTGAAAATGTCAGGATATGAGAGATCTGGATCAAAGGTCAAAGAATAACCTTGACCTCTTGTACTCATAATTCTTCATAATCTCATTAAGATGACTGTATATATACCACTTTTTAGGCCAAAATCTTCAAAACTTTCCATGAAATCTTATGTTCTAGCATTTTCCCATATTTGACCTTGCCGTAAAAAGGTCAACCCAAGGTCATCATTGAACAATCTTGATAATACTTGAGAAACCAATGCTACATATTAAGTTTCAAGGCCATTGGTCAATTGGTTCTGGAAGAGAAGATTTTTAAAGATTTTTACCATAAATGGGCATGGAGGCCATGATGGTCAGGTGACCTGGATGTTTGAACAAATTTTCATTTCCTCAAGCCCTGGAAGCTCTATACGAAATTTGGTTTCAACTGGCCCAGACTGGCTTTTGAGGAAACTGTTTGGTATTGTCAAAATGAGAGTGTTCTGGGTCAAAAGTCAAGGAATGATCTTGACCTATTGTACTCATCAGTCTTCATGTACTCATTAAGATGACTATATACCAATTTTTAGGCCTAAATCTTCAAAACTTCCCTTGAAATCTTATGTTCAAGCATTTTCCCATATTTGACCTTGCCGTAAAATGGTCAAGGTCATTTCAAGGTCATCATTTTGAACAATCTCTATAGTACTGGAGTACCCAGTGCTACACCAAGTTTCAAGGCCATCGGTCAATTGGTTCTGGAGTAGAAGATTTTTAAATGTTTGTACCATATATGGGCATGGAGGCCATGTTGGTCATGTGCGCTGGACCATTAGAAAACGTTTTCATTCCCAGGGATTATTCTGGCCCAAGATTTTTGTGAGATAAAAAATCCCATTAGGTCAAAATTAATGAGAAATTTTCAAATCTGATGAGATTTTTTCTCTCGCTGGGTCAAAGCTAGTGAGAAAATTTCAGTTCCTGTTGATTCTTTTCATTGCATGAAATATAAATCATAATGGTTAATATGAAGAAATTAGGTTTTGTTTTTCTTTATTTCCAACAATTTATTAAGGAAAATAATTTCATTAAAATGATCAAATATCAACTTTCAAACAGTTTATCTCATACCGTAATGATCCCAAGTTTTTTTGACAGATATGTCTGGGCAAACAGTGCAGACCCAGACCAGACTGCTCCTAGATTCAATGGGGTCCTCACTGTTTGCCATTCCACCTGCATCTTTCATAGTCATTACTGTATGGTAGGTAGAACCTCAAGTCTTTGTTTGAACTTTAGGTTTACAGTAATTTTTTGGCTGTCAAAAAATTTAGGAACATTACAGTAATTAACCCTTGACATGCTGAACCTGGATATGCCCCATCTTTGCAAACAGTGCAGATTGAGATCAGATGGCTTCTGAAGAAGCTACCTGATCTGGATCTTCCCTTTTTGTCATTCAGTTTCTGAAATTGTAAGAATAAATTACATCAAGAAATCTGACTGGTTGATAATCAGAAGTGTGATATGACAGGGGCCTTGCTGTTATTATTTTCGTCCCCCCCCCCCCCCCCCCCCCCCCCCCCCCCCCGGGTTTTCGGCTTGTTTATCCACTTTTTCGGTCGCCGAGTCTTGGAAGGCAGATAATGGGGTCGCTGAGGTCTCTACGGTGGAGCAAAACTATCTCAAAATGCCCTCTCGGCTCGTTTGGGCCGATATCAGTTTTCTTTTCTTCGTTTCCGCCTTTGAATACTCCATTTTGCAATGAACTACAAAAGCGCTTGCAAATATGAAACACTGATCGCAGATTTTCGCAAGAAGCTTTGCAGTGACATAGACGATGCTGGTTACCCGCATATGTTATGCAAGTCTTTTTGGCGCCAAACATTTCCGGAAACCAAAGCCTACAAAACAATCCGAATGTACCGAAATGGTCCGCATGTGCGAAAACAGAAAAGGACGATGCGAATTGAAAGAATTTCTCAGTGCGATTTTTTTTCTCAATCAGCGAAATTTTATGCGATTTGGTGTAAAAAAATGCGAGAATATCGCGAAATCGCGCCAGAAAATGATCCCTGCATTCCCTCAGCCCATGGAGGCTCCATAAGAAATTTGGTTTCAGTTGGCCCAGTGGATTTTGAGGTGATTGTTTGAAATTGCCAAAATATGAGAGTAACCTGAGTCAAAGGTCAAAGGTCAAAGAACTACCTTGACCTCTTGTACTCACAAATCTTAATGTACTCATTGAGGGGACTGTATATACACAAATTTTTAGGGCAGAATCTTCAAAACTTTCCATCAAATCATATGTTCTAGCATTCTCCTACATTTGACCTTGCTGTAAAAAATGTCAAGGTCAACCCAAGGTCATAACTTGAACAATCTTGATAGAGCTTGAGTACCCAATGCTACATACAAAGTTTCAAGGCCATCGGTCAATTGGTTCTGGAGAAGAAGATTTTTAAAGGTTTTTACCATATATGGGCGTGGCGGCCATGTTGGTCATGTGACCTGGACCATATGAATAATTTTCGTTCCCTCAACCCCTGAAGGCTGTATATGAAATTTGGTTTCAATTGGATCAGTAGCTTTTGAGGTGATTGTTTGAAATTGTCAAAATATAAGAGTTGCGGGTCAAAGGTCAAAGAATGACCTTGACCTCTTAAATCTTCATGTACTCATTAAGGTGACCGTAGATACCAATTTCTAGCCCAAAATCTTCAACAGTTTCCAAGATATCTTATGTTCTAGCATTTTGCCATATAAAAGCACAAGGAAGCAAATTTGACCTTACAGTAAAAAAGGTCAAGGTCAACCCAAGGTCATAATTTTAACAATCACGTACCTAATACTACATACTACATACATGCTACATACTAAGTTTCAAGGCCATAGTCCTATTGGTTGTGGAGAAGAAGATTTTTTTTAGGTTTTTACCATAATGGGCATGGCAGCCATGTTGGTCATGTAACCAGGTCCGTTTGAACAACTTTTCGTTACTAAGACCCCAGGAGGGTAGATATGAAATTTGGTTACAATCGGCCCAGCAGTTTCAGAGTAGAAGTCGTTTGAAATTGTTGACGGACGGATGAACGGACGGACGACGGAGCCTTACATCCTATAAGCTCCCCCAGAGCCGCTGGCTCAGGTGAGCTAAAAAGCTTCATATACCAACTACCCTTAGAATTTTAATTTTCCCAAGGCAGACCATCAGCAGAATTTGGGAGAAAAAAACATACTCTCTAGATATTTTTTTGCATTGCATCTTTCAAAAGCATGTTTGAAACTATTGGCTGGACTTTTTTGAGGCTGAGATAAAGAGTAGAAATTGTGTCAGAGAGCAAGAGGAAAAAACACTTTTACTGAACCATCTATGTAAAGAATATTAGCAGGTATCCAAGCCAGAATAATGCAGTCGTGTCAGAGACCTTCATTGCTCTTCAGAGGCTCTTACAGATGCACCTTTCTTGAAGTGTTTAGCAATTTTCCTCATCACTTAGATACAAAACGAGTTCTGTGACTTTTGTGTATGCAATAAAGCAGTGAAAAATTTAGTTACTGTTGTGTTTCATTAGTTGACAGTTCAAAGATGTCTTGTTGTAGCAGCAAATATGAATCTCATCATGACAAAAAGTTAAAAAAATAGCATTTGTGCCCAGCCCAGACTCAGATCAGCCTGCTCATCCGCAGTCTGATCAGTGTTTGCTGGCTGCATTGAAGCCCTTATGTCTTGGCTACCCACTAAGTGCACAGCTAAGACTGATCAGACTGCGGATGAGCAGGCTGATTTGAGTCTTGGCTGGGTACAAATGCTTCCCATATACATTGAAAGAAAATGAACTTTTTGGGGACTCAATTTCTTGTTGTTGACTGTTGCCTCCTCCTGCAATCTGGCCCTTCGGCCTAAGCTTATCAATAGGAAAAGTAATATATTAAACACTGTTTATAGGAACAAACCTTTAAACATCACTATTCAAGGAAGATGAACTCTGGAGATGTCTGATCATTGTTCATTCAAACATTCATACCCCGGATTCCAATAAAAACGGACAGCCTAAAAGGTTGCTGTAATTATCCTAAAATTTTAACAATACAGTCCAACCTGTGCTTACGGTCACCTCCGAATAACGGTCTCCTGAAAACAACGGTCGGTTCGGATTCCTCCCGTCGAATTTCCTGCTTGAATTACCTGGGAATAGCGGTCCACTGCGAACTACGGTCAACGGTCATCCGAATCCATCCCGGGACGCGCTAATTTCTCCCAATAACGGCCAGTCCTTGTGTCAAAACACAGTTTCACTTTCAGACACACGTGTTTGTGTATTGCCTAATCTATTTTTAGCACTAGACTGGTTATTGATTTTCGGGTGCAGTATAATTTATGTAACAAAGTGTATTGTACGCAATTTGATAGCGCATAATGCGTTTGATTCTATAAGTGTTAATTTCTGTAAGGTAATTAAGGTCAGTTTTATTCGGCTAATCATGTCTTATACAGTATGCTCAGTCAACCGATAATTAATCATCTGTAACTGATTTAATCAGTCAATCCAACGTATCGCTGAAAGGTCGTGTGCGTCAACCGTGAAAGCAAAGGTCTTTTTACCGATATGTGTGTGTATTTTGAAAACAAATTATTACAGAATATAAACCTATTTCGGAAATTTATTTTCTGGAGTATTTTAATGGTTTATATGCACTTTGAATATTGATTTCGCACACGTGCAAAAAACGCGGGAAATATTAACGCTTGCCTGCAAACAAAGGCGCGTGAAAAAAATCTCCGACGAAACTTACATTTATCAGTCGATCAAAATCGTGAAATTATTGAATCTTTGAACAACGGCCACCTGTAAACAACGGCCAATTTTGCTTTTTCCCGTGGCTGGCCTTTGTTCACAGGTTTGACTGTATGCTTCTGTCATATACAAAGGTATCCAAAGGATACAGATGGAATGGCAAACAGTGTATACTCATGACAAGGTTTGCTCCTATAGAAACAGTCTGATCTGGGTCTGCACTGTTTATGGCCTATCAGTCTGAACATCTAGAGTCATTACGGGTATTTGGTACATCTACATTGGACATTATGCAGTCATGCTTGACTGTAACATGAGGGTGAGCAAACAAATAAATCACTTTTGAGTATTCAAATTTTAAAATAATTACAGCAATTTTTTCTGTATCTGATTTCTAGATTTCTGCTTTTATTTGAAAGCAATACAGTAGAATGTCATTGGCTCGAACAGGCTTTCGACCATGAAAATTAGTTCCAGCCAAGGGTAGTTCTAGCCATCCAGGATTAGTTTCCATATAAAGTGACCTCTAGGGACCAAGAAAAGAGTTCTAGCCAGGCAGGGTGAACGGGCCATCAGGGTTCGAGTCATTGAAGTTCTACTGTAGGTCGCTCGCCTGACAGAAAAAGAGTTTAAATCAGGACAATCATTTGAAAGAATTTTTTGGTGTAATGCAAAATGTCAGAAGCCAATTTTTGTTTTGGAGTCCTCTAGGATAGGGTCTGGTGTTGGAGTAGAGAGATTAAGTATTTTATGTCTAGCTCAACTGAACAAAGTTCAGGAAGAGCGATTGTTTTTTGTCTCGCCTGCGAAGCAGAGGCGAGACATATGTATTGCTTTTCCGGTGTCGTCGGCGGCGGCGGCGGCGTAAACTTTTGTCCAGTTTTTGCGTTTAGGTCATTTTCTCAGAAACTATAAGGGCTAGAGCCATGAAACTTGGGTCATGCATACATCTGGGAGAGTACATCTGAAAGCCATCATCAATGTTGAGTCTTGACCTAGATTTTACGGTTGACTGACTTCGCAATTTTTTGTCGAGTTTTTGCGTTTAGGTCATTTTCTCAGAAACTACAAGTGCTAGAGCCATGAAACTTGGGTTGTGCATACATCTGGAAGAGTACAGCTGAAATCCATCATCAATGTTGAGTCTTGACCTAGATTTTACGGTTGACTGACCTCGCAATTTTTTGTCGAGTTTTTGCGTTTAGGTCATTTTCTCAGAAACTATAAGGGTTAGAGCCGTGAAACTTGGGTCATGCATACATCTGGAAGAGTACAGCTGAAAGCCATCATCAATGTTGTGTCTTGACCTAGATTTTAGGGTTGACTGACTTCGCACTTTTTTGTCAAGTTTTTGCGTTTAGATTATTTTCTCAGAAACTATAAGGGCTAGAGCCATGAAACTTGGGCCATGCATACATCTGAAAGAGTAACTTTCAAAGCCATCATCTGTATTAATAAGACGACATACATTTTACGGTTGACTGACTTCGCAATTTTTTGTCAAGTTTTTGCGTTAAGGTCTGTTACTCAGAAACTAAAAGGGCTAGAGCCATGAAACTTGGGCCATGCATTCATCTGGAAGAGAAGAACTCAAAGTCATCATCGATATTGAGTCTTTATCAACATTTTACGGTTGGCTGACTTTGCAATTTTTTGGCAAGTTTACGCGTTTAGTCTGTTACTCAGAAACTGTAAGGGCTAGAGCCATGAAACTTGGTTCATTCATACATCTTTGCTGATTTAGCTCTGTTTTGTGACAAAGCGCCAGCAGGCGAGACACCGCATTCCGCGGAATTCTTGTGTTGTGTTATTGTTTAACGTCCACGGTAAACAGCTATAGTCATGTCCGGATGGTCGGTTAACCTAACCACAATATTCCTGGGCAGGCTTAGACCTCCTAAGCGTTAACCAGTACTAAGGTCACTTACTTTCACCAGTAACTGACAACTGTCCTTCTTGAATCAGCGGAAGGAGAAATGAAAGTAAGTGGCCAGACCGCGTATTGAACCCAGGACCTCTGGCTTATAAATCAGGCGCCCTACCGACTGCACTATGCAGTAAAAAGGGCATATTATGCGCCGCTTGTGAAGCCCTTGTTGAAGTCTCATAGTTTCTAAACTCTTTGATGGATTTGAATTGTATCTGGTATGATGAAGATATTGGTTGAAAATTTTTTCAGCACCATCCCTACCCCTAACAAACAATTACTAGCACTTGAAGATGGACAAGCTTAGGTTTAGGCAAGCTGTCCTGTCCGGTTACAGGTCTTGTTCTAGGAGATGTGTTAGAAGTGTTTGTCAGAGCTAGGAACTTGTAACTTGGTCAGATAATTGGAAGATGTGTCCTTTTTTCTGTCCATTAAAGCAGTGTTTTAACTGGCCAGGAAGTGTCAACGTGACTGAGCTCTAGGTTACACAGGGTATAATCGATTCCGCTAATTTTTGCTTCTTGCAGAGACTGTACATCATATTTGGCTTCCGCCGAGACTGTCCGCGAACTCTTGCTTCCTGCCGAGACTTCTGTACATGATAAATTGCTTTCTGCAGAGACTGTCCGCGTGATTCTGCTTCCTGCCAAGGCTCTCAGCAGGAAGCAGAGTCACGCAGACAGTCTCGGCAGGAAGCCATTTTACGAGCACAGTAGCCTCTGCAGGAAGCAAGAGTTCGCGGTGGAAGCCAAGTATGATGTACAGGAGGAAGCGAAAATTAGCAGAATCGATTATACCCTGTGGGTTAGTGCTCTCGACTTAGGATCATGCCCGTTCACTTGCTCTAGTTAGGCATAATGTTACAGAGCTCCAGCTTAGGTGAGTTCTTGAGGTTAATTCTGAGTTAATTTTCTTATTTCTCAACGAAAACATACATTGTTACCCCTCATTAGAGCCTTCTCGGTGAGACAGTTGTAATGATGGGTCAGAATGTATGTTTTTATGGAGAAATATGGAAAATCATAACTAAATTACCCCTGTTACCCTCTCTTATCTGGAGCACTGAATATATACATCATACATATGAGACAAACACAAAAAAGGGTGCATAGCATTTCATTAGATTTAGAATCTCTGGATCTTGTTAGAGTCTTCATTTAATGGTTGTAGACTGATTTTTCTTGGTTATCACACATTGTGTGTAGAATGGTCTGAGCCTATTTTAGTCCTGCATGTTTTAATCGGCATTTTTATCCCCCAACCAGAGGGTGGCTATAGCCATGGGCCTGGCATCCATCCATCTGTCTGTCCATCCATAAACATTTCCTAAATGCTCCAAACTTGAATACCCTTTGGAATATTTTCATTATATTTCACAGATACGAAGAACAGGACATTAGGATGAGTCTTGTACAAGAATGACAACACTTGCTCTGTTACCTTTTGAGTTATTTCCCCTTGATGTTTTTAGTTGCAATTTTATGTACACTTCATAACTTGACTACCCATTTGAACATATTTGCATGTAGCTTTAGCAGTACAGCTGTCAGAGATAAAGAACAAATGAGCCACCACACGACAAAACCAAAAATGTGGTTGTGCGCCCAGGGCACACTCAGATCAGCCTGGGCATCACTACACGACAAAACCAACAATGTGGTTGTGCGCCCAGCGCAGACTCAGATCAGCCTGGGCATCCGCCCAGTCTGATCAGAGTCTTCGCTGTCCGCTTGGCGGTAGCTTAGACCCTTAGCTACCCTTTGAGCACTTACAGAAGGGCCTGATCAAACAGGGTGCACAACCACATTGTTGGTTTTGTCGTGTCATGGTTCAAATTCAGTACACTGAGAAGGACCAACATAAAACTTCTAAAAATTGGCACACCTAAAATAATTTTATAGTAACTATCCTTAAAATGGAAGATTTTGGTTTTACAACGCAGCAACAGAGCCAAAAGATGCGGATTGAATGACAAACAGTGTATACCCTGATCAGATTGCTCCTATGGGAGCAGTCTGATCTGAGTCTGCAATAATTTTAGCGCGCCTTTGCGAAGCAAAGGAGAGCTTATGCTATACCCCCAGTGCCATAGTCAGATTATGAGTATGTGTCAGCGTTCGTGTTCACGTTCATGTTTCGCGTTTGTGTCCTCATCCGTGTCTGTGAGCAGTTTAACCTATGTTAACCATTTGCGTTTAGGTCTTTTTGTCACAAAGTATAAGGGCTAGAGTAATAAAACTTGATACACACTTACATCAGAACATGATCACCTGAATGTATGCACCATGTATGACCCTGACATACAGGTCATGGTATACTGACTTTGAAAAAATTTAGGCTAATGTAGCTTAATCAATAGGGAGTTTAAGATTTAGAACGTGTACGCGTACGACTACTGGTAGCTACACGTACACGTACAAGTTAGAATTGTAGTTATGAAAGGTTAAGGTTAATGTAACTTGTTTGTGTATGTGTACCATTACGGAATGTGGCGAATCATTTTAGATGGTCGAAACAATTATCGAAAAAAAGTTTTCTAATCAGCATTATCTTTAGTCTGTGTGTACGACTGTGTGTTAACATTTTGTTGTCATCTTACCTCCTCTGTACCATGCAATTGTTTTTTTTTCTCTTTTTTTGTCGAATCTAACGTTTTAATAAACTTAGTGTCAAAACGAAAGCATATATGCCCGTTTCCCCAATATTACAGCCGGTGACCATCTTATATACCAATTTATTCCTAATAATTGCACCGTTACAAAGTCCCGACGGTTTTACGGGAAATACAGGACATCTGACTGCCAGCCCCTTGATCGTAAAATGTACGAGATAGTTCCGTAATTGTCAATATGGAAAGCTACTGCATTGTATAAAATATTGTTTAAATCTGCATATAATATTTTTAAATCAAAACACAATCAAACGCGGGATTAAAACAACTTTTTTTTACACATTTCCGTCAGTTTCCATCTTAAGGTCGCGTTCACACGAGCAAAGTTTCTATGTCACAGAAACTTTAACAAAGAAAGTATGCCAGACGTTTTGCGTTTACATTGTTCAAATTATTTGTTAAAGAAAATGTGACAAAGAATCTTTGTCAAATAAACTTTGGCCATGAAATAATTGCTGCAATGTTCACACGACCAAATATTATTCGTCAAAGTTACCTGCGGCAATGAAACAAAATCTTTGTAACATTTTCCACGTTTATAGCAAAGTTCTTTGTTACATAATCTTTAGCAAAGTTTTTCGTTTACACAGACAAATTTAATTTATTGAAGTAGCTTTACCATATATATTTGTCGAAAAAACATTGTCATATTTTGGCATTTACACAAGCACATTTTTCTATGACAAAGACTGTTTGCCATAGAAAAATGTGCAGCCGTCTTTGTCATAGAAACTTTCCCCGTGTAAACGTAGCTTTACAGTTATGGCACTATCCTGTACTTTTTACGGTGAAGGAAGGACTTTACTAAAGTCATTTCACTACTTGCGTACACCCACTTCTCAACCATCTCCCATTTTTCATAAGTTTCAATTGATTACATCGACTGACACAATCATCTGTGTCTCATCCATTTTTTTCTTTTCGTTAATTGGTAATGTAACCCATACCCAACCATGATCCCAGAGTGTCAGATTTCCCAATTTTGCTTAGGATATAATTGATCCCGACCACCTTCCCCAACTCAGTCCCATTTATGATACTTATATGTGGCCACACCATTTTTTAACTGTTAGCTCGGAGTTTGATGGTCCAGACTCATGATCAGAGGTTGCGGGTTCGATTCCAGCTATCGTCACGATTCTTTTCTGCATCTGATTTATTTCAGCGCCGTCCCTATCTCATACATTTCCCAATTTGTCCTATATGACTAATATATAGTTGAAAGGGCCGTAAAATCCGTAATCATTCATCTATCCAGCTTACAAATGCGGAGATATCTATAACAAAAACTGCCTTATTCCTCGCATGTACCACCCTCACTGTAAACATTGGTGTATCTTATTTACGCTTCACTGGTTTCCGAGTGAAAGCTTAAATCATTTCTAAGATATATGCTTTCACCTTTCACATCATAAAATAAAATGTACATTTATGAATTCAATGCGAAAACTGAATTCAAAGTACACGTTTATTAAGCTACGTGTAAACGGCCTCCTAGAAGTAGTCAACGTCTAGAATTTACTTCTAACTGGTAGAGAGTATGCAATTTTTGATGACGTATGCACACAAATCATCGCTAGACGTACACGTACACGTACAAGTTCAAAATCTTAACCTCCCTAATGTTAATCATTTGCGTTTAGTTCTTTTTCTCACAAAGTGTAAGGGCTAGAGTAATGAAACTTGGTACACATTTACATCAGCACATGATCACCTGAATATAATTATGCACCATGTATGACCTTATCCTACTGGTCATGGTCTGCTGACTTCAACAAAAAAGCATTTGTGTTCAAGTCAGTTTCAAAGTAGTTATAAGGCTTAAGAGTCATGATATTTGGTCATTACTTGCATCTGGACGAGGGCATGTGAGTGTAACCAACCACGTAGGACAGTGACCTATATTTTTACGCTTCATTGACTTTATGAGATTTCTCAGTCCCTATATGGGTTGTTTATTGTTTAACGTCCAGTTCCCTATCTCGAAAACTGTGTAAGATTTTTTCATGAAGGCTTGTATACATATAAAGCACCAACAGACGATGTGAAGAGAAAAAGAACCATAACCCTACTTTCATTCTTAACCCTCTAGTGCCCGGTGTATCATATCTGCTACATGACTCTGTTTTGGTGCCGTGACCAGGATATTGACTTGTATGTTACGTTATACTGCTAGAAAATCAGTTAAGATATCAGGAAATAAAATTAAACCTTTCCAGTTGTAATGATATGATCAGCTGCCAAAAGTCGCCAAAGTTCGAAAACACAAAATGTTTCATATATGATACATCGGGCAATAAAAACAAAAAATGTGATATTGACTGTACTTTGTCAGATATCCCTGATACTTATATGCCAATAGATTCTTTTTCATACACTCTTTTTTCATCCACAAAGGTGCCTCATAATTATTGTTAACATTTGAGTTATTCTCCCTGAAAAAAGCTACTTTTTAAAAATTAATGCCCAATGTAGGATATATGCTACATGTATATCTCAGCATCCTTGGACCTCAACACAAATTCAGACCCTGTTTTCAATTTGACTTCCCAAAGCTAGTGGCTGGATGGAATATAAATGTTTTCTTATAGTGCATTCTATGTTTGGGCACTAGAGGGTTAATTAAATTATGCCCCTTTGTTTTTTTTAGTATTGTAATTTTGTTTTAAATTTGTGTCCACTCCATATCTCCTTAACCCTTTGAAAGATGTTTTTGAAACTAGAGTCAAATGTTCACCTTATAGAGGCATCATGCAGAACTTGTATTCCAACAATGTTTGACAAAGGTCAAGGTCACACTTAGAGGTCAGAGTTCAAAAGGTAACATTATTTTTCTGCTCCAAATCTCGAAAACCGTATTAGATTACAAATATGAAGCATCATCAGACAATGTGCAGAGAAAAAGGACCATAATCCTACTTTTAGTTTTGACGGAATTATGCACCTTTGTATTTTTCATACAGTAGTTTCATTTTAACTTTGTGTTTAATGTTCAGTTATGATACTTTCCACACACTTACACATGGACAAGATCATTTCAGCAGCATTCTCTTTGTATGGATTTGAGTATATTTAATGCTTTATTTGACTTGATGATATGCTTCACTGACTTTGTGATATTTCTCAGTTCCTGTATGGGTTAGGGCAGTGATACTTGGCACAGATCTTCATATGGACAGGACCGTTTGAATACCATCGTCCATGTATGGATTCGGCCTATATTTTTGCCCCACTGACTTTATGAGACACTTCACTGTCTTTGTGATATTTCTCAGTCCCTATATGGATTAGAGCAATTATACTTGGCACTTATATATGGACAAGAACATTTTAGCATCACCATCCATGTATGGATTTGACATGTGTTTATGCTTCACTGACTCAGTCGTATTTCTCAGTCGTATTTCTCAGTCCCTATATGGATGGCAACCATTATACTTGACACTCACATACATTTGGACAAGAGCCTTTCAATACCACCAGGGTTGTGAGGGTCAAGCTCCTTAAGGCGTGCTTGTCTTCTGACAACTCTTGTTTATGACCTATTTGTCCCAGTACTAGTTTTATGGAACTAATTCAGGCTGTGGTGTCTTCTTATAGTTGTTGAGAAAATTTATGTATTTTTCAGGATGGTGTGAAGGAAATAGCTGCAAGATGGAGGGCCCTGCCTGACTCTGAGAAAGAGGTATGCCATGTGATTTAGACTTTCATATTTCTCAGGTTATAAGATGGGATTTCATTGTAAAATGAAACTGTTCCATTTTACTATAATTATTTGCTTTTCCGATGTCATTGTCAGCTGCACTACATTAACTTCACCAGCATAAAATATGGCCTAAGACCTCATAATGAAAATGAATTGCAGGTTAGAGAAAATCTCACTTTACCGTGATATGAGCAGCAACATGACAAAACCAACAAAGTGGCATGTGTGCAGAGCGAAGACTCGGATCAGTCTGGACGTCCATTCCTTCCAATCAGAGACTTCCCTGTTGGCATGGAGGTAGCTTAGACTCTAACCTATGTTTTAAGGGTGCAGTAAAGACTGATCAGACTGGGCATATGCCTAGGCTGATGTGAGTCTTTGCTGGACTTCACATGCCACTTTGTTGGTTTTGTTGTGTCGTGGCTCAATGAATTTCAGTGAGCATCTCACTTACATTCAAACAGAGTGTGGCATGCACGGTTTGCCCTAGCCGATACCAATGATGACAAAGCCTGTTACCATACGACTGTAGAATAACCTACTTTTGTGATTATTAATTTTTCAGAAATACATCAATATGAACTCCTTGTTGACTCGCCTGCAAAGCAGAGGCGAGACCAATGTATTGCTTTTGTGATGTTGGCGGCGGTGGCAGCAGGGGCCTAAACTTTTGTCGAGTTTTTATGTTTAGGTCATTTTTTACAGAAATTATAAGGGCTAGAGCCATGAAACTTGGGTCATCAATATTGAGTCTTGACTTACATTTTACAGTTCACTGATTTTGCAATTATTAGCTCGCCTGAACGAAGTTCAGGAAGAGCTATTGTACTACCCCCGGCGTTGGCGGTGGCGGCGGCGTTAGCAGAATGTTAAAGTTTTACGTTCAAGTTTTTAGCTCACCTGAGCCGAAGGCTCAGAGGTGAGCTTATAGGATGGGAGTCGAGCTGTCGTCCGTCCGTGCGTCCGTGGGTGCGTGGGTGCGTGGGTGCGTCAACACTTTCAAACATAAATATCTCAGAGACCAGTGGGCCGATCGCAATCAAATTTTATCAGAAGCATCATTTGGGTGGGGGAAAGGCTGCATTAGGTTTTGGTGCCGATCAGCTCAGAACTCTGGTTTCCATGGCAACAGATAGCCCCCATAGGGTTATAATGGGGAAAACGGCGTCATCACATTTTCTCAACTGTTTTTGATTAGATCCTTATCATACTTGCAGGTAATGATGACATACACAAGAGCTTGGATGAGTTCGAAATTTGGTCGGATTCGAGCACAGACTACGGAGTTAGCTGCCCTTGAGCGTTTGAAAAAAATCCCATAGGGTTATAATGGGGAAAATGGCGTCATCACCTTTTCTCAACTGTTTTTGCTTAGATCCTTATCATACTTGCAGGTAATGATGACATACATAAGAGCTTGGATGAGTTCGAAATTTGGCCGGATTCGAGCACAGATTACGGAGTTAGCTGCCCTTGAGCGTTTGAAAAAAATCCCATAGTGTTATAATGGAGAAAACAACGTCGTCACATATTTTTAGAAAAACTTTGTCATCGCTCTATTGCCTACATTTCTCAACGGATTTTAAAATAACTTCACACAAATGTAGGGCGTGACAATATCTCGAGCAAGTTCGACTTTCAGGTTGCTGCGCCCAAGGTCAAGGTCACTGTGGCTAATTTTAGAAAAACTTTGTCAGCGCTCTAGCACCTACATTTCTCAATGGATTTTAAAATAACTTCACACAAATGTAGGGCATGACAATATCTCGAGCAAGTTTGACTTTCAGGATGCTGTGCCCAAGGTCAAGGTCACTTTGGCTATTTTTAGAAAATCTTTGTCATCGCTCTAGCGCCTACATTTCTCAACGGATTTTGAAATAACTTCACACAAATGTAGGGCATGACAATATCTCAAGCAAGTTCGACTTTCAGGGTGCTGCACCCAAGGTCAAGGTCACTGGCTAATTTTAGAAAAACTTTGTCATGGCTCTAGCACCTACATTTCTCCATGGATTTTGAAATAGCTTCACACAAATGTAGGATATGACAATATCTCGAGCAAATTCGACTTTCAGGGTGCTGCGCCCAAGGTCAAGGTCACTTTGGCTTTTTTTTAGAAAAACTTTGTCATCGCTCTAGCACCTACATTTCTCAACTGATTTTAAAATAAATTCACACAAATGTAGGACATGACAATATCTCAAACAAGTTCGACTTTCAGAGTGCTGTGCCCAAGGTCAAGGTCACTGGCTATTTTTAGAAAAACTTTGTCATCGGCCTAGCACCTTCATTTCTCCATGGATTTTAAAATAACTTCACACAAATGTAGGGTATGACAATATCTCAAGCAAGTTTGACTTTCAGGATGCTGTGCCCAAGGTCAAGGTCACTGTGGCTATTTTTAGAAAAACTTTGTCATCGCTCTAGCACCTACATTTCTCAACAGATTTTAAAATAAATTCACACAAATGTAGGGCATGACAATATCTCGAGCAAGTTTGACTTTCAGGGTGCTGCAATCAAGGTTTTTGATTAGATCATTATCATACTTGCAGGTAATGATGACATACATAAGATCTTGGATGAGGTCGAAATTTGGCCGGATTCGAGCACAGACTACAGAGTTAGCTGCCCTTGAGCGTTTGAAAAAAATCCCTTAGTCTTATAATGGAGAAAACAACGTCATCTCATTTTCATTGTTCATCGGATCCTCTTCATACTTGCAGGTTATGAGGATATGCATAAAAGCTTGGATTAGTTAGCATTTCGGCTAGATCCCACCACTGACAATGGAGTACCTGCCCTGAGCATCCAAAAAATCAATGTTGCCACTTTTTCTTGGTTTCTACTGATCCGATCCTTCTCAAACTTGCAGGTAATGAGGAAATGCATAATATCTTAAACAAGTTCAAATTTTGGCCAGATCAGGATAACCACTGCGAAGTTAGCTGTCCTTGACAGCTCTGTCTATTGTGCTCTTGATCGGATACTTTTAAAACTTGCATATATTAAATGAGGGCATACATAATGTTTTGGATGAGTTTAATTTTCAGCCTGATTGGACCACTGACTGTGGAGTTAGCTGCCCTTGAGCATCTTAAATATCCCTATAGGTTTACAATGTCTCTCAGGTAAGCAATTGTTGCCCTTTGGGCTACTTGTTTATGTGATGGGCAAGGCGCTGTCAGGCGGGCTATTCTGGCCCTGTGACAGGTCTTGTTTTGTCACGTTTTCACATATAGCTCTATTTCTCAGAAATTATAAGGCTAGAGATATTGAAACTTGGGTCATGCATACATCTAAAAGAGTAAAGCTCAAAGCTATGATCAATATTAAGTCTTGACCTATATCTTAAGGTTCACTGACGTTGCAATTTTTTGTCAAGTTTTTGCGTTTAGCTCTGTTTCTCCAGAAGTGTAAGGGCAGCAGCCTTGAAACTTGGGTCATGCATACATCAGGGACATTAAGCTCAAAGCCACCATCAAAACTGAGTCTTGACCTACTTCATTACCCCCTCCCCCCCCCCCCCCCCACCCCCGCAAACTTGTTTGAGGGGGGTATACTGTTTTCAAGTTGTCCTTCCGTCCGTTCGTCTGTCCACAACATTTGCTCCGATTTGTTTTGTTTCAAATTTTGTCCATGGATGCAGCATGTGAAAAGAGTTGATATGCATTTTTCAGATTTTCCCAATTGCTCTAGCAGTTTGGTTGCTATGAGAACTTAAAGTTGCCATTGACTTATAATGGCAAAACGGAAAATTTGCATTTATTGCCATGTAACTGCAGATATTTTGACAAAACTTTTATAGAAATGTTCCTTGAGTAGTCCTCTATCAACCACATGAAATTTATGTCAATTGCACAATTTGGCTGGTTGCCATGGCAACCGAATGATTAAAAATAGAAAAAAATATTCAAAAATCATCTCCTCAGAAACTATGCAACCAAAAAGCCCAAACTTCACAGAAAGGATCTTAGTACTGGCTTCTATAAAAGTACTGTTTTTCTTGGCAATTGCTGTAGCAGTTTGGTTGCCATGGGAACTTAAAGTTACTGTTGACTTAAAATGGCAAAATAGAAAATTGCATTTATTGCTATGCCACTGCAGATATTTTGACAAAACTTTCAGAGAAATGTATCTTGAGTAGTCTTTAACCAGCCTTGTTAAACTTAGGCAAATTGCGCAATTTGGCTGGTTGCCACCGAATAGTTAAAAATAGAAAAATATTTTAAAAAATCATCTCCAGCAGAAACTGTGTGGCCAATAAAGCTCAAACTTTACAGAAAGAACCTTAGTACTAGCCTCTATAGAATTACTGTTTTTCATGGCAATTACTCCAGCAGTTTGGTTGCTATGGCAACTAAGAGTTTCCATTGACTTATAATGGGGAAATGGAAATTGGCAATTTTTGGTGTCTCACTGCATTTATTTAGATTTTCTTTCTACAGAAATATTTCTTGAATAGTCCTCTATGTTTCATATGAATTTTCTCCAAATCGCAGAATTTGATTGGTTGCCATGGCAAAATATAGGGTAAATTTTTGAAAGGAAAAAAGAAATAATCATCTGTTCAGAAGCCATATGGGGGATGAAGCTGATATTGTGCAAACATGTTGATGACAGATGCCTCTACATGAACTTTGTTTTTTCTTCCAACCCCATAAGAACTTTGGTTGCTATGGCAACTTAAAGTTTCTATTGACTTGTAATGGAAAAAGTGAAGCCATGTGGAGGATGAAGCTGATACTTTGCATATATATTAATAACATTAGCCTCTACCTAAAGTATGTTTCATAATATCATTGCCCATGTGAACTGGTTGCTATGGCAACTTAAAGTTTCCATAGACTTACAATGGGGAAAGTGAACGTTTGGTATTTATTTCTGTGTTACTGCAGATATTTTAACAAAAGCTTTACAGAAATGTTACTAGAGTAGTCCTCTATCAGCCATATGAATTTTGCCCAAAGACCTGATTTTGATTGGTTGCCATTGCAACTGAAAGGCCAAATTTTCAATTTTTTCATTTTTTTTTTATTTTTTTTTTTTTCCAAAGATCTTCTTCTCAGAAGCCATTAAGGGGGGATATAGCTTATTTTTTGCATAAATGTTTGTGATATTATCCTCTACATAAATGGTGTGTTTTATTGCTGTTGTGCATGTTGTTTTGTTGCTGTGGCAACTTAGTTTTTCCGACATAACCTCAGTGCTCAGGTGAGGGATATAGGGCCATTGGCCCTCTGGTTTAACCGTCTGCTGACTTTGTAAAATTTCATGTCCAAAATTACATCGACCCTAGCGTTTAAGCCCATTTCTCTCAAAGTATAATACCTACAATCATCAAACCTGGCAAAAAGTTTCTTCATAAAAAGGTCTCAAGGGCTGTTGCACTACCTTCTGCCCTTGCCCTTTATTTCAAGGGCTGCTGACTTTGTAAAGGTTTATGCCCATCATTGCATTGACCCTAGCATTTAAATCCATATCTCTTTTAAACACAATGATATAAGCATCAAACCTTATGCTTGATGTATATTCCATGCTCTGTTGGCCTTGGAAATTTGTAGATTAACCTGGCATCCACATTTGTATGTACTCTAGCACTTAAGTACATTTCTCACAAACTAAACCACTTACAATCATCAGATATGGCATAAAATATTTTCTTAAGCTTGTCTATTGGATTGTTTAACTACTTTATACTTTTAATGATTATTTCATACTCTGTTGACTGTTGAATTTTATATCCAGAGTTGCTTCCTTCTTAGCTTGCAAGTCCAGTTCACTTAAATTTTTATACATGAATTTATCAAACATAATCAGTAATCTAACCATGATCTCTGCTACTGCGGAAGAGGAAGGCAGGTGCAACATAGCATTCTGCGGAATTCTTGTCTTTGTGTCACAGTTTATACATCAGAACTTTTGTGTAAGTAAGTAAGTAAGTAAGTAAGTAAGTAATGTCTTTATTTAAAGAGGGTAATACACAGTTGGCAAAACCAATCTTCCCTGAGTGTCACAGATATACATCAGAATCTAATAATATATATTGGTGCACCTCTGTGTTTTTCCTCCATTTGTACAAAGGGGAACAGCTTTGGTGACTTCCTATTTGTTTCCCAGGGGAACCAAACCCTTCCAAAAAGGGGTCAGCTCTTAAACGAAAGACTTTCCATTAAGAGTTGACCCATATTGAAAAGGGTGGCAAAAATGAAAATGGCAGAGTGGCAGTCCCTGACAGTTCACCTGCTCTTTTTAACACTTAAAAGCATAACTAAAGATGATGACAAAAGTTACATCTGCAAAATATATAGAAACATCTTGTCCAAGCTATTTGAAGAAGAGAGGGCAAAGTGTAGATACAGGTGAGGTGGCTCATTATGAGCTGCCTTAACTGGATCAATGCTGTTTGCAAATTCTATTAGTTTCATTGCTTTTGGTGTTTTAAATATAAACAAAGGCCATTCAGAGCTGCAGGTAAGGAAAGACATTGATATTTGGGATAATTTTTAGCTCGCCTGAACGAAGTTCAGGAAGAGCTATTGCACTGCCGTCGGCATCAGCGGCGGCGTTGGCGGCGGGGTCGGCGTTAGCAAAATGTTAAAGATTTACGTTAAAGTTTTTTATGTGATGGGCAAGGTGCTGTCAGGCGAGCTATCCTGGCCCTGTGACAGGTCTTGCTATTGTTGCTTTAATAGGGTCAAGTCCGGTAAATTTGGACAACAGGTAAATTCGACATCCCATTGCAAACAGTGAAAATCCAGATGAGACGGCTCATAATGAGCCGTCTCATCAGGATTTTTACTGTTTGAACAATTAATTTTGTTTTAATTCCAAATAACTGACATATAAAGGAAACAATGTCACTGTCTGAATTTACCTGACTTGACCCTAATGGAACTCTTCAAATTGGAAAGCCCATGAACAGCCATAAGTTGCAGGCCAT
Organism: Ctena decussata; assembly: GCA_963989385.1. Classification (NCBI taxonomy): domain Eukaryota; kingdom Metazoa; phylum Mollusca; class Bivalvia; order Lucinida; family Lucinidae; genus Ctena; species Ctena decussata. The sequence continues at coordinate 87,373,289 of OZ022500.1, forward strand.
ATACTCATTTTCTTGGGCCTCCTGGGGACTTTGTCATGAAAATTGGAACAAATGGAAACTTTTTTTTTAGCTTGCCTGTACGAAAGTACAGAGAGCTATTGTTGTCACTTGGACGTCTGCGTGGGCGTTGGCGTGGGCGTCACACTTTAAAGTTTTACGTTAAAGTTTTTTTATGTGATGGGCAAGGCACTGCAGGCGAGCTATTCTGTACACGGTCAGGCCTTGTTTTTTTATTACTACATAAACATTTAGGTTTCATAGAACCCACCTCAGGGTTCTATGAAGGGCATAAAAATGTTTATATGGAGAGTGAACAAGAATTGTTCCAGAATATCATAACAACCACACCTTATCTGGAGATTTGAGCTGCAACACGAGAATCAGCAAAATGGCATGTCAGCCACATGAAGACTTAAACCAGCATGGGCATCCTCACAGAGTATAATCGATTCCGCTAATTTTCGCTTCCTGCAGAGACTGTACATCATATTTGGCTGCCGCCGAGACTGTCCGCGAACTCTTGCTTCCTGCCGAGACTTCTGTACATGATAAATGGCTTCCTGCAGAGACTGTCCGTGTGATTCTGCTTCCTGCCGAGGCTCTCGGCAGGAAGCAGAATCACGCGGACAGTCTCGGCAGGAAGCCATTTCTCGAGGACAGTAGTCTCTGCAGGAAGCAAGAGTTCGCTGTACATGATAAATGGCTTCCTGCAGAGACTGTCCGTGTGATTCTGCTTCCTGCCGAGGCTCTCGGCAGGAAGCAGAATCACGCGGACAGTCTCGGCAGGAAGCCATTTCTCGAGGACAGTAGTCTCTGCAGGAAGCAAGAGTTCGCGGACAGTCTTGGCGGAAGCCAAATATGACGGACAGTCTCTGCAGGAAGCGAAAATTGGCGGAATCGATTATACCTTGTGATCCTGTCTTCGCTGTGGACATGGAGGTAGCTGACACCCTTAGCTACCCTTTGAGCACATAGCGATGACTCTGATAAGACTTGGCAGATGCCCAGGCTGACCTGAGTCATGATAGAAGTCTCCCCTTGCACATGCCCTTTTGTTGGTTTTCTCATGTCGCAGTGCATTTTGCTGTTTTCACTGACAGGCCTATCAGGTGGTGGCTAAAAGAGAGAAAGCAGAATATGACAAGAATCTTGATGCTTGGGAGAGGGAAATGATTGAAGAGAAGAAATACCATCTTGTCCGAGAAAAACAATTGTTTGAAATTACAGGCATTAAAAGGGTAGGTTCATATTTTTCTTTTTGGTATTGGCTGTTCCAAACATGTGTATTGCATAGTGAGTTCATCATGTTAAGTGTTTATAGATTGTGAAAAATTTCGATAACTTAAACGCAAAGTGTTTATTGTATTCTTGTTGAACTGTCATTGGTTGGTTGGTTATTTTGGGTTTAACAGCTTTTTGAGACAGTATTTCAGTCTATATCGAGTCATCTCCCAGAGAGAGGGAGAAAAAAAAAGACATGATAGGAGAAAAACTGTCCAAACAACCCCTACCCACATCTAATGCAACCACAGTATGCCTTTGCCATACTATTAGCCAAATTAGTAGGATGCCCTGGCACTGAAAGTTACCCAGCACCATCGTTGGACCATGACCACCCGCAGTTGTGGCTTTTATCGGATTATCTGACACAGAAAGTCATATTAACAAACTGACATTTTTATGCCTCCACCATGAAATGGTAAAAAAAGGTAAAGGTTTCCCATAGCCTAATAGCCGTAGGGGCAGTGGGGGTTAGAGACCCACTGTATCTTGGGCACAGCTGATGAAAGGCGGAGCCCATCCCTCTCCTTTCGCTGCCTTATCCTTCCCTAATTCGAAAAAGGTACCCATTTACTGCTGGGTTGACAGAGAGAGTTTTCCAGTCGTCGGATGGCGACGGTGAGCCACGAACTCACGACCTTCCGGCGACTTTCTGCACAATAACCGAGCCACTCTAACCACTCGGCTACCGCGCCTCATGAAATGGAGGAAGAGCATAATTATGGGCCGTGACACGAGAAAACCAGTAGAGTGGTTGTGTGCCCAGCGCAGACTCAGATCAGCCTGGGCATCCGCCCAGTCTGATCAGACTCTTTGCTAAGCACTCAAAGCGTAGCTAAGGGTCTAAGCTACCACCGTGTGGCCAGCGAAGACTTTGATCAGACTGGGCGGATGCCCAGGCTAATCTGAGTCTGCGCTGGGTGCACAACCACTTTGTTGGTTTTCTTGTGTCGCGGATCATATACTGTTTACGTTTACCCTATCCATTTGTGTATGTGTGTGTGTTTACCAGAATTGTGTCAGCCTGTAACTTACTCCTGATGGTGGGATTTGAAAATTACATTGCACAAATGATCATCATGACAAAATGATGTGTAGGGTGCAAGTTCTTTGTCTTTAGCTCGAAGGTCAAGGTCACACTGCACAGGTAAACTTTGTGATTTGACTATATTGAAAACATGTTAATGTCAAGCCCATAACTTCATCCTGCATGGTGGGATTTCAAAATTATTTGGCATATATAATTATCATGACATGACAATGTGTTGCATGCAAGAACCATGTCCCTAGTTCAGAGGTCCAGGGCACAGTCTGCACTTAAACTTTGAGCATAGGCTACAGTGAAACATGTTCATGTCCGGCCCATAACTTTGTCCTGCATGGTGGAATTTCAAAATTAATTGGCATAAATGATTGTCATGCACTTGTCCTCCATGGTGGGATTTGAAAATTATTTGGCATAAATGATTGCCCTGAACTTTGTCCTGCATGGTGGGATTTGAAAACTATTTGGTATGAATGATCATCATGACAGGACGGTGTGACCTGTGCAAGAACCATGCAGCTAGCTCTAAGGCCAAGGACACAGTCTGCAGTTAAACTTAATGCATAGGTACAGTGAAAACCTGTTTGTATCTGGCCTATAACTTTGTCCTGCATGGTGGGATTTCACAATTATTTGGCAAGATGATTTGTTGCATGCAAGGACCCTGTCACTAGGTTAAAGGTCAAGGTCAAAGTGTGCACATAAGCTATATGAAATAATAGGCTAAATGAAAACATTTGCATCATATTGGTGTGTGAGGTTTGACTGCAAAATATATATCAGTCACTTTGACCTATATTTCATGATCCCTTGACTTTCCATTGTATATTGTGCAAGTCTACCTCTATAAATCTAGTTATTGTACAAGTGCCTGTACCTTAATAAGGTGCTATTTTCCTCAATGCATTAGGCCAGGGCATCTGTGTCCTATGGACACATTTTCTAGTTTTATTTCAACATGCCTCATTGTATAATCAGATGGCAGTATACTACCACAGAAGCTTCGTCTTAGGAAAAAATGAGCCGCGAAACGACAAAACCAACAATGTGGTCGTGCTCCCAGTGTAGACTCAGATCAGACTGGGCATCCGTCCAGTCTGATCAGACCCTTTGCTAAGCGCTTGAAGGGTAGCTAAGGGTCTAAGCTACCTCCATGCCGTCAGCGAAGACTCTGATCAGACTGGGTGGATGCCCAGGCTGATTTGAGTCTGTGCTGGGCGCACAACCACATTGTTCGGTTTGATGTGTCGCGGCTCAAATGAGCACACACTCTCTCAGTCCCCTCTTCTCTCTCCATTTCCCTTTCTTGTTCTCTCTCTGTTAATACTGAGCACCTCTCTCTCCTCTCTCTCCTTCTGTGGAAGAGAGGAATAGGCATGATATTCTGTTGTTTTTTTCTAGAAACAAACGAAAAAAACAAAAAGGAGGGTAGTTAGTAAGAAAACTGCTAAAACAGCCAAGAGGAAAACTGCTAAGAAAAAGACGACCGTAGGAAAGAAAGCAGCAGTGGCAAAGAAGGAATCGACAGCGGCAAAGAAGGAATCAACAGGGACAAAGAAGGAATCTGCAGCGACAAAGATGGAATCAAAAATGGCCAAAGCAGAGCCTTCATTCTTGGGTTCTGAAACAGGGATGGCAAAAACCCCTAGGAAAAAGAGAGCAGTTTCAAAGAAGCAGTCAAAAGTGGATGTAGCAATGCTGTCAGATTCTGATTCTGACTAATGAATTCAAGTGAACTGTGTCTTAAGAAATCTGTTGGAAGAATAAAGATGTATGCAAACTGAACATGTCAGACCACTCATGTATGCAGTCTGATCAGAGCAAGACTTAGTGCATTTGCGCAGAGAATAATTGGACTGTATATGGCCTGACGAGACTGTGCATGGGTTCAAGCTGTCTTAAGACATCTGTGCCACAAGTCCTGGACTGCAGAGTTATGTAAAGTTTTAGGTGAGATCTGATCCAATTAGGGAAATGGAGACACTTTAAGGGGCAGCAATTTTGCCATTTCCTTTTTTGCTTCCCTTCATAGGAGTCAGCTCTTATAGTAAAGAATTTGCTCCTTTAGGAGCAAATTCCTAAAGGAGCAAATTCTTACCTTTAAGAGAGGGCTCCAGTTTCGAAGGGCTTCAATGTCCAGGGAAGCAAACAGGTAGTCACAAAAGTTATTCCCCTTTGTAAAAATGGCAGACAAAACATGGAGGTACACGTCATGTACCTTAAAGTAAGACTTCGACAAATTCTTCTAAGCTATGTGTTTAGCTTGCAGTTCTTGTTTAGTTCCTCTCAAAAGGCAGTCCTTGTTCTTAAAATGTAAACTTGAATGAAGTTAAAGGATAACTTTACTGGGTATGAAATATTCATACTGCAAAATAAGTGAAATTTTGAAAATCTTACAGGAATCTGCTTTTAGAAGGATGAAGTTAGGTTAGATATTGATTTTATCCTACTTGCCATGTACATTAAGATATATGCCCAAAGGCAGGTTATGATTTGGCCCCTGTGGCAACATAATCACAAGTTTACTGTAAAGTGGAATTTTTTGGGGCAAATACTTATGTTACACAAACGAGTAATAAATATTTTTGAAAATTGGATTTAGCAATTCTCATAATGATTCTTTGGACTGATAAAGACCATATACACAGGGTATAAACCAATCCACCAATTTTCGCTTCCCGCAGAGACTGTTCATCATATTTGGCTTCCCCCGAGACTGTCCGCGATCTCTTACATCCTATCGAGACTTCTGTACATGATAAATGGCTTCCTGCAGAGACTGTCCACGTGATTCTGCTTCCTGCCGAGGCTCTTGGCAGGAAGCAGAGTTACACGGACAGTCTCGACAGGAAGCCATTTTTACAGGACAGTAGTCCCTGCAGGAAGCAAGAGATCGGGGACAGTCTCAGCGGCAGCCAAATAAGACCGACAGTCTCTGCAGGAAGCAAAAATTGGTGGACTGGTTTATACCCTGTAATAATGATTCTTTGGACTGATAAAGACCATATAGCCTATTTGGGATAGTTTATTTTCTTGAAACGTTGCAAATGAGAAGTAAATATTTTTCAAGTTACAGTATTGAGATTTGCACAATGTGTTCATATATATGAGAGAGAATGAGAAAGAGAGATTTAAAGGCTGTAATTATCCTAAAACTTAAAAAAATAAATGAGCCGCAACATGACAAAACCAACAAAGTGGTTGTGTGCCCAGTGCAGACACAGATCAGCCTGGGCATCCGCCCAGTCTGTTCAGAGTCTTCACTGTCCGCATGGAGGTAGCTGAGACCCTTAGCTACTCTTGAAGCATATAGGGAAGCATCTGATCAGGCTTGGTGGATGTCCAGGCTGATCCGAGTCTGCACTGGGCGTACAACCACTTTGTTGGTTTTCTCGTGTCGCAGTTCAAATGATTAAAATGGAGGAATGGCAAACAGTGCACACTCTGCTTCTTTGAAAGGAGTTTTATATCTTATCTGGGTCTACATTGTTTGCTCAGGCCCCCCCCCCCCTAACCACCCCACACTTTTCCCTCCAGTGCATACTTGAAATTCAGATGTCTTTAAGCACCCCAGTATAGTTAATACTGGAACTACTCTCCACTCCCACCCCTTTCTCCGCCCTCCCATGCATAAAGATAAAATTCAGGTGCCTTCTGGTACCCCAGTATAGTTAATACTGGAACTACTCTCCACTCCCACCCCTTTCTCCGCCCTCCCATGCATAATGATAAAATTCAGGTGCCTTCTGGTACCCCAGTGTAGTTAATACTGGAACTATGCCCTCCCACCTCTTTCTTCGCCTTCCCACGCATAAAGATAAAACTCAGGTGCATTCTGGTACCCCAGTATAGTTAATACTGGAACTACTCTCCACTCCCACACCTCTCCACCCTCCCATGCATAAAGATCAAATTCAGATGCCTTCCAATGCCACAGGAACTGCTGTGTACTCCCTTTTATAACTCAAGATGTTGGTTTTATATGATTTTATAATTACCGTAATGACCCTAAAACTTTGGACATGTGGTAAGGGGACAGTTATTGTCCCAAAATTCTTAGAAAGTGTATTTTACATACGTTAATGCATAGAAATGATGCTTAGTGAATGGCAAACGTTGTAGACCCTGAAGAAGCAGTTTGATCTGGGTCTACAGTGTGGAAATGCTGTAGACCCTGGGTCTACAATGTTTGCTTAGACCTGTCTGTCCGAATATTAAGGGTCATTATGGTAAGCATTTAAGTTACTAAAACTGTTGATCAGGTTGTATTGTTTTCTATAACCTTTTTAGTGTTGAACATGCTGAAGTTAACAAGAGTTAAACATACATTGCAAGACCTGCTGATATGCTCCTGAGGAGCATTCTGATCAGGGTTTTTGTCATATCTGCATCAGAGTGATCCACAGGATGACCCACTGTCAATCTGTATATGTATTTTACGTAGACCATAGCTTTTTACATAGAATGTAGCATTTTACATAGACTGTGGCATTTAAGGCCATCTCTGTCCTGCACTAATTGGTGGATTTCCACCAAATGCATGGATATATCATTGAGACAATCAGAAAAAGATGAGAATATTTGGGTCACAAGGAGGGGCTTTGTTAATTGTATCTTGAGTTTATTGTCAGAGTTTGAAATTTTACCAAGCTTGCATGGATAAAGCGTTAGGATGAGCCTTAAAGATGTTACGGTTGTGGTGACCAGGGCCCAGTTGTTCAAAGCATCGTTAGCCTAACGAGCTCATTAAGAGGTTGTCAACTCATTAAGTGTTTAGTGACTTTATGGCCAAATACACTGATATTTTTTGTTGAAAATATGTATTGCAAAAGCTTCTCACATTTTTACAACAAAAAATATTGGCATATTTGTGATATTAACGTTTGAAATTTTAACGTCACGTTAACTGAAGATGTCGTTAGTTTTGAACAACTGGGCCCTGGAGGTTGTTTTCAAGATGACTGCTTTCACATGACTGACTTTAATATTTGTAAGGACCCAGTTGTTCAAAACTAACAACATCGTTACTTAACCTTGCATTAAAATTTCAAATATTATTATCTCAAATATGCCAATATATTCTTTGTTGAAAAAATACTAGAAGCTTTTGCACTGCAAAAGCTTCTCACATTTATTTAACAAAAAATATCAGTATATTTGGTTATGAAGTCGTAAAACACTTCATGAAATGAACTCTTAATGAGCTTGTTAGGCTAACGATGCTTTAAACAACTGGGCCCTGATCTTTTGACAGAATTTGAATTTTCACGTGACATGCATGGATCGGTATTTGGCACTGGCTTAGTGGATGACCTTTAAAGTCACAAGAGGATTGGGTATGTTCAGAAAGGATTCATATCACTGCCATTTTATACCATTCCTGTGGTGAAGCCTCATTTACCTCAAAATTGTACAAATTGCTTTTCAGAGGTTCAGATTAGCCAGGAATTTAAGTATATTTTCTCAAATTGGGGAGAAGACCTCTATAAGCACACTCAGCTTTCGTTCTAATCCCAAGATTCTATTGTATATTATATATATGTATGTATGTTACAATTTAAAATAATGAAATATGTTTAAACCAAAGTATACTCCTCCACCTGAAAGTATGTGCACTTAGTACTGGTTAACCGCTTAGAAGGTCTAAGCCTGCCCAGAAATAGTATGGTTAGGTTAACTGACCGTCCCGACATGACCATAGCTGTTTACCGTGGACGTTAAGCATCAAATCAATCAATCAAATCCACCTGTATTATCTATTGCTCCAAATATGAGGGGTTGACAGGAATAATTTTTGGATAATTTCCCATATTCATAAAAACATATGTTGTGATCCATCTTTAGAACCGTCTCAACGAGAGGGTTCTAATGAGTGGTCACAACATAGGTTTTTGTTAAGAAATGAGAAAAATTATCTCTGAATTATCTTCACCATTACTCCTCTTTATAATATTTGGAGCACTGAATTCTTTGTAGAGTTCCTCAGAATCACTTGGGGATGGCAGTTCTAATGCAATAATGCCACATACACCGTTTTAATACTCCAAAATTTGTGTTATCAGCTGCTCTGACAGTTCATTAACTTTAGCCTCTGGCAAGCCCAGGAGACAATAGCTGTAACTTTGCAACTGAACTTGAACACAGGGTATAATCGATTCCGCCAATTTTTGCTTCCTGCAGAGACGGTACATCATATCTGGCTTCTGCTGACTGTCAGCGATCTCTTGCTTCCTGCCAAGACTTCTGTACATGATAAATGGCTTCCTGCAGAGACTGTCCGTGTGATTCTGCTTCCTGCCGAGGCTCTCGGCAGGAAGCAGAGTCATGTGGACAGTCTCAGCAGGAAGCCATTTCTCGAGGACAGTAGTCTCTGCAGGAAGCAAGAGTTTGCGGACAGTCTTGGCGGAAGCCAAATATGACGGACAGTCTCTGCAGGAAGCGAAAATTGGCGGAATCAATTATACCCTGTGATGAATGGGAACTTTTTCAAGGGAAGCAACTCTTCCATTTTCATTATTTTGCTCACTTCTTAGTTTTTGGTCAACTCTTTAAAGAAAGAATTTGCTCCTAGAGGAGTAATTTCTTTTAGGGTCAACTCTTTAAAGAAAGAATTTGCTCCTAGAGGAGCAAATTCTTGTTAGAGTAGACCTGTTTTCGGAAGGTTTTGTTGTCCAGGGCGACAAACAGATCACAAAAGTTGTCTCGCTTTGAAAAAAAAATGCAGAAAGAACATGGGGGGCTAAGCTGTTTTAGTTATAGAGTAACATTCAAGGTTGCTTTTGTTGTGTGAATATTTTCATAATGAAATCTAGGGTAAAATGCCTTTAGAAATAAAATAACCCAAGAACTTGTAGACTGACTTGTTCTTCGTTCTATCAGTCATTCCAGTTATTCTCTTTCTGCCGACCCATCCTTGCTTATTTTCCATAATACATCAGAATGTTTCATTTGAGTATATAAGTTAAACACAAAAGCTTATGTAAAAGTTTAAAAAGAAGTAGACAAACAAGAAGGATAGACAGTATACATGTATATACTCCTCGCCAAAAGATTAGCACAATGTTAAAACAAATATAACAAGATTATTGGAGATAATAACAATTGAATTCTAACTTTCTGTGGAAGTTAATGTATTCTATCATTAACACCAATGATTAATCATGGTAGAAAAAAACACCTTTAATTTAATTTGAGTAACAACTGCAGAAAGTGAACAAAGACGTATATGTCCAACACATTTTGGCAAGAAAAAAAAATATCGTAATGGGCTGTGAGTGAAATTTCTGCTTTTATAGTCATTAAAACAAAGCATAATTTTCTTTCAAAAATGTGAATTTTAGGGGCGTTTATTTCTGTGCTTGCTTTGTGCAGTGTTTACTCAAATCAATTTAAATTTGGTGTTTTTACAATGCTTAAGGGTTGATGTTGATATAGAAATGCATTTATCCTCAAACTGATGTTAGAACTAAAGTATTATGCTTTCTCATAACTTTTGGCAAGGAGTGTATACATAAAATATCCAGTTATCCTAGTCATATATGGTCACATTCACAGACTTCAGAAATTAAAGGACTAAACATAACTTTAGTGTGCATAATACAGTGGACCTCGTAACATTTTTCTGCCATTATAACCCCATTTGGGATATCATATGGGACAGGCCATTTGTCCCTTCCAGAAAATCCCAAATACATAGAGGCTCTTACATGAGTGCTCATGTATTATTGAATTTATTAAATGAGTTGGGGGAAAAAGATAAGATGCGAGGCTTTGCCGAGCATCTTATAGGTTTTCCCCGAGTTTAATAAATTCAGTAATACAGAAGCACGAATGCAAGATTCTATTTATCATATGACACTAAAATCGCATTTTATTAGCAAAATTTGCATTAAAACGTCACAATTTTGCCAATAGAAAATGCGATGTTTTTATGGACATCAACATATAATGTTACGACGTAATTTGCATATTCAATCCACTAGTGGATTATCGTTTTTTAATGCATGGCTTTATTACACTCTCAGATGCGACGTCATATGATAAAGTCAACTCTTGATGTTGCAAAGTTGTAGTTCATATCAAACTACTGATATCTCAAAGTAAATTTTCTGGTCCCAGAAAATTTACTTCAAGATACCGATAGTTTGAGATAACAGGAGTTGAAATGTATATAAAATTGGAAATGAATCAACACTACGTTCTTTGATATAAAAGGGTACTTTGAGTTTATCAGTGTCTTAAGATAACTAGAGTCAGCTGTATCGAAATTGATGTTCCGTTATTCTGCTATAAGATGCTTTTAAGCTCACCTGGGCCGAAAGCTCACAAGGTGAGCTTATAGTTGAGGCTTGGTCTGTGGTCCATGGTCCGTTCACACTTTTAAACATTAATATCTGCTAAAGGAGCTGGCCAATCCTGATCAAATTTTATATGTAGCATTGTTGGGGTGGGGGATTGATTGCATGTAGTTTTTGGACAGATTGGTTTAAACTGTGGTTACCATGGCAACAAAAAGGTCCAATAGACTTATAATGGGGAAAATGTTGTCATGGCCATAGCACCTTCAGTTTTGATCGCAACTTCTTGTAACTTGCAGCCATCCAGGATAGCCAAAACATCTGGGACCAGTTTGAATTTGGGCCAGGTTGGATGATTCTTTTCAGAGTTATTTGCCCTTGAGCGATGAAATATTTTCCCGTACGCTTATAATGGGTAAAATGTTGTCCGGGCCCTAGCTTCATCATTTTGATCACAACTTCTTGTTACTTGCAGGTAGCCAGGAAAGCCAAAACATCTCGGACCAGTTTTGAATTTGGGCCAGGTTGGATGATTCTTTTTGGAGTTACTTGCCCTTGAGCGATAAAAAATTTTCCCATAGACTTTTAATTGGTAAAATGTGGCCGGGCCCTAGCTTCTTTAATTTTGACACAACTTCTTGTAACTTGCAGGTATCGAGGACAGCCAACACATCTTGGACCAGTTCGAATTTGGGCCAGGTTGGATGATTCTTTTCAGAGTTACTTGCCCTTGAGCGATGAAATATTTTCCCAGACTTATTATATGGAAATTGTTGTTCGGGCCCTATAGCTAGCTTCTTCATTATTGATCGCAACTTCTTGTAACTTGCAGGTATACAAGACAACCAAAACATCTCAGACCAGTTCGAAATTGGGCCAGGTTGGATGATTCTTTTCAGAGTTACTTGCCCTTGAGCGAATGACTTGTAGACTTATAATAGGGAAAATGTCAGGGCCATCCCTCTAAGGCCTTCATTTATGGACCGATATTGATTAAAACTTCAACAATTGTTTAGTATGATAATATCTTGAAGCAGTTTGCGTTTCAGCATCCTAAGGTCAATGCCAAGGTCACATCGGCTATTTTTAGAAAAACTTTTGTCATTGCTCTAGCGCCTTCATTTATGGACTGATTTCGATTTAACTACACACAAGTGATAAATATGGCAATATCTTGGACAAGAACACGTGTCAGTGTTCTGGGGTCAAGGTCAAGTGGCTATTTTTAGAAAAACTTTGTCATCGCTTTAGTGCCTTCATTTCTAGACCGAATTCAGTTTAATTTCTTACAAGTGATAAGTATGGCAATATCTTGGACATGTTCACGTTTCGGCAAGGTCAAGGTCACAGTGGCTACTTTTAGAAAAACTTTGTCATTGCTCTAGCGCCTTCATTTGTGGACCGAATTCAATTTAATTTCATACAAGTGATTGGTATGACAATACCTTGGACAAGTTAGTGTTTCAGCATCCTAAGGTCTATGTCAAGGTCACAGTGGCTATTTTTAGAAAAACTTTGTAATCGCTCTAGCGCCATTTGTGGACCGAATTCAATTTGATTTCATATAAATGATTAGTATGACACTATCTTGGACAAACTAGTGTTTCAGTATTCTGGGATCAAGGTCGAGGTCACAGTGGCTATTTTTAGAAAAAACTTTGTCATCGTCTGTTGACATTAAGATTGCGGGCTAGCTACATCTTGTTTCTCTTCTAAAACAATCCCAAAAATCTAGATCCATCTTTTAAGACTGATTTAGATTTTTGGGATTCAGATTGTTTTGGAAGGGAAAAATCCTTATTTTAGAGGTGAATACATATGCTATAAAGCTAACATATGACTCTCACTCAGATCAAACGTTTGTGATGCAACACCTTCATGCCAACTAACCTAAAGGCAAAGACCTACCTACATCATTCAGCACGTTATGTACATCATTTGGCATATGACAAAATGATCAGAGCACATGTTCAGATCATCATTTATTTGGAATAATAAAGACTGAATGTTAGACTGAATGCACCAAATGCAGATACAAAAGGGACTATATTTCGCCATAAATGAGACTTCCTGAACTGTAGATATTGCAAAAGCTTTGACCAAATACATCACAATATAAGGTAACATATGTTTGGTCGAAGTCGGAAACAGACTCTTATGCGGTAAGACTGATCTGTTGATAACAGATTTTGTGCATCAAAAGCTTTTTGAAAAGTACAAGATTTGTCGTACAATTCTGAACTCTCGACCATACAAAAAGGGTTTTGTTAGGGGTGTTACCTGTATCAGCCTGGATGAAAGTCTAGTCATAAATCAGATTTATGACGTAAGCAAGAACAGAAATACTATGAGCCGTGACACAAAAAAGCAATAAAGTGCCCAACAAAGACTCAGATCAGACTAGGCAGCTACTCAAAGGATAGCTAAGGTCTAAGCTATCTCCATGCCTACAGCTAAGACTGATCAGACTGGGCGGATGCTTAATTCGACCTGAATCTTTGGTAGCCACAAACGCCACTTGGTTGGTTTTGCAGTCTTCACGAAACTCCGTCTGACCGCCTGACATGTCTGGTAAAAATTCATTCAATCTGGTAAAAATATTTAGAATTTTCAAGTAAATTTTAATCATTTTACCAGATTTGGTCCTGTAAACTCTCTGGTTTTGTCATATCGCGGCTCATATAATGGAGAATTGGATGCACAAAAATAAGAATTCCGCGGAAAATGATGTCTTGCCTGTCAGCTCAATGTCACAAAACAGAGCTATAGTGACTTGACAAAAGTACCCCACTGACACTTATACTCAAAAGAAATACAGTAGAACTTCAATGGCTCGAACCCTGATGGCTCGTTCATCCTACCTGGCTAGAACTCTTTTCTTGGTCCCTAGAGGTCACTTTATATGGAAACACACCCTGGATGGCTAGAACTACCCTTGGCTGGAACTAATTTTCATGGCCCCAAGCCTGTTCGAGCCATTGAAGTTCTACTGTATGTCTCGCTTCTGCTAGTCGTAGGGGAGACAAAAACTACTGGACCTTATTATGCTTCTTATGGTGGGGGTCCCACGAAGAAAACAAAAAAAAGTTGTTTTTTTTAAAAGCTTTAATACACAATTTAAAGTGAAAGTGTATCACGACTAGGTTATGAGTAGATGTATAATACATGTACAATATAGTTTGTGTATATAGCATATTGTGTGAGGTTTCAACAGTCAAATGGTGAACAAGTTTATATTAAATCTAAACACAGAATTACATGTACAGCTGTATGCCAGGTATTAATTAACAAAAGAGAAACTTGCATGGACTTCAATGTACTTTGTGTTTCTACTAAAATCTGATGATTTCTACCGGTACTTCACTTGTGAAATGGTAATTACCTCCTCCTAATTTCTGTTGAATTAACATTCAGGTAAACTTGAAATGGACTGCAAACAGCATGCAAATCTGTAAATGCCATATCAGAGATAAAATATAAACTGAGAGAAAATAACAAGTGAGTGACAAAGAACTGCCTCACTACAATGGTTCAAATGACTGATACATTGTTTTGAGTATCAAGCCTTCGCACAGAGAGAGGCAAAAGAAAGGTAGAAGACAGCAAAAAATTAAACTCCGCACATCAGAGTACAGGCCAACTTCGTTGTGTCAAACTTGCTTATCTCGAAAACCCTGCTAGTGTCGAAGTGATCTCCCATTCCCCCCTATATAATATTGCATTTCGACCTCCGTTGTGTCGAACTCGCTTATAACGAAAACACTGCTGTGTCGAAGTGATTTTTGATTCCCCTCCGACACTTTCCATGTGTTTTACCACTGTTTGTGTCGAAGTCAAAATATGTATTCAGAAAAGATCGCCGAAACGACAAAAAGAAAATGACGTCCATTTTGTGTAGACGTTTTGCGGTAATGAAAAACCTGCATATTTTTGTCTTTAAGCAAATTGGTACAAACATCGAACAATAACAATGAAAAAGAACGATTTACCAAACAATTGTCTTTAATTGATCGCAGTTCAATCAATTGTCCCAAATTATCCAATATTTATCCAATGATTGCGTGAAACGATGCAGACATTGTTTTGTTGATCAGCTGTTTTTGTGTGTAAGTTAATTGACTTTGAACCGCGCATACGTCACAGGTCTGGTGCGTTCGATTGGAAAGTTCGGTCAATTAGGCGCCTTTGAAATTTAATTGTTTGAACAGTATTGAGCGGCGCTCTTTGATGCGGGCTATTAGTAACATTCTTTTTAGTTGTTTGCCAAACTGTTTTAATTCAAAATGTAAAATAAAACTAAGTGAAGTGATTTTTCTTGTCTTTATTTCAATCCCGTTTTCAGTAGAAACAGTTTTACTACCTTCGTGCTGCACACGTTTTGTAGAAATACTGACTCTATGAAAGTTAAGATATTGTACATATTTAGAGCAAAAATTTTGGTGACGTCACAATTTGCCTATCTCGAACTTCGGAAAACTCGAAGTGGGTTCTCCATTCCCTTGGAATTCGAGATATCGAAGTTGGCCTGTATCTAGTGCAAGGTAGAAGCCAAAGCCATTATGGATTGAATGTCCCTGGGCCAAAAGTTCCAGGGCATCTTTCCACCAGCCTACCTCAGCCCTCATGGCTCAAATAAGATACTATAATTTCTTCATATTGCTACTGAAGACTAATATGTCAAGAATCTTCCTTGTCCGCTACTGTAAACAGTATAAGAGTTTAGTTGAATGCCATATTGCACTTCTTGAAGCATCACCAGTATTAAAGGCAAACTTCTAGTATATGGAACTAAGCTAGCTTTGAAGATAGTTTAAGTATGAAATGTTTGTGAGAAATAGGCTTGAACTTGGAGGCTGACAGACACCACACCTATGTCAGCGTTTTAGATAGCAAATTGGCAACAAAAATGCTGTTTCTAACGTTTTTTGATCCACGTTAATTGTTAAGAGCATTTTCGATTACCACCTACCCAGTGTGGACACGTTTACTGCATAATGCTGATCATGGTAATCAAACTGTACTGCAGTTATGGAGATCATCTTAGAGAGGAAGCATATGTTGTCAAGTTTAATTATTGCCTGTCATATTACTTCATGAAAAGGGTGCTAAATACTTGAATTAGCATAGTACTGACAAAGGGATTGATGAAGATACAGAAAACTGAAAAGCTATATAGTAAGGAGAGTGCAACAAAACCATCCTTGACCAACTCCACTGTTCAGAGTAAAACAACAAAGACCGACTTTTCCAAAGTAAACGGTGGAAAAGCATTACACAAATTATTAGCAGTGTTAAACTTAAGAAAGTTTTTGCTTTGTTTCTTAAATATATACAGCACACAGCCATAGAGCCACTGAAATGACCATTTCAAAAGGAAGTAATAAATATCTATATTAATATTTACAACTACTCCCCATCACTAGAGTTCCACGGCAGGTATAGTCTCACCTGTCAGCGCATTGTCACGAAATGCAGCTGGACCAGAAAATTTGACAACAGTTTATGCAAACACCAGAAAAGTAATACCATGTCTCTCACATTCTTCTACAATAAGTCACAGGCAAGACAATAATTCCAACTCAATTTTCTACTGCTAATTTAGCGCAATTTGATTGGTCAAAAGCGTACAGAAAACGGCGTTTATACTTCGATGAATCCCCTGAACCAGAAATCGGGAAATACTTCAACTAATTTCTTTGCGGCAGTTTCTAAAATTCTCTGTATAGCTCACATTTAAAGATAACAAGAGGCCCAAATGGGCCTGAAATCGCTCACCTGGCTATTGTGCAACTGGACCATTCTGATACAAAATTGGTCCAATTCCACTGAGAATTTCTCATTTTCACATTTTGCTACTTTTAGTAACAGAGGCCATCTTCCCTGGTCTTTATATATTTACTTTTGAAACACCTCAATGCAAGAATCATTTTGCCACAAATTTCATCAAAATCCATTCAGGGGTTACTGAGATATTGTCAGTTTCATGTTTTGTGCTATTTTCAGTAACGGCAGATGGCGGCCATCTTGGATTGCTAAAATGCAAAAAATCGAAAAGCATGCAAGGACCATTTTGACACAAATTTAGTCCAGTTCCATTGAGATTTTCTGATTTTCACATTTTTCTATTTTTAGTAACAGAGGCCTATATGACTGGTCTACAGTTAGATATTTTTGAAACATCTCAATGCAAGAATCATTTTGACACAAATTTCGTCAAAATCCATTCAGCGGTTACTGAGATATTGTCATTTTCATGTTTTGTGCTATTTTTAGTAACGGCAAATGGCGGCCATCTTGGAATGCCAAAATGCAAAAAATCGAAAAAGCTTAATTAAAGGACCATTCTGACACAAAACTAATCCAACTCCATTGAGATTTTCTAATTTTCACATTTTTCTATTTTAAGTAACAGAGGCCAATATGAATGGTCTACAGTTAGATATTTTTGAAACATCTCAATGCAAGAATCATTTTGACACAAATTTCGTCAAAATCCATTCAGCGGTTACTGAGATATTGTCATTTTCATGTTTTGTGCTATTTTTAGTAACAGCAGATGGCGGCCATCTTGGAATGCCAAATTGCAATTAATCAAAACGACTTCATGCAAGGAACATTCTGACACAAAATTGGTCCAATTCCATTAAAGGATTCTTGCGTAATTGTCATTTTTATGTTTGTGCTATTTTTAGTAACACCAGATGGCGGCCATCTTGGAATGCCAAATTGCAATTAATGGAAACAGCTTCATGCAAGGAACATTCTGACACAAAATTGGTCCAATTCCATTCAAGGGTTCTTGAGTAATTGTCATTTTTATGTTTGTGCTATTTTTAGTAACGGCCCCCATGGTGGCCATCTTGGATAGTCAACTGGCACAAAATTGAAATAATTCCATTCAAGAACCATTTCTGACCAAATCTGGTCAGAATTGGTTGCATTTTCTTAAGATATTGACATTTGAGCAAAATCGGCCTTGTAAACGCTAAGTAGGTCACTGTGACCTAATTCCGCTATAGATTTTTTTTATTTTTACAATTTTTAATACTAAGGTCCCACTTATGTTCCATGCAAACTTTCAACCAAATATACCAAATGGTTCTGGAGAAGAAGTTGATTTTGTTGTTTTTGCTATTTTTAGTAACGGCGGCCATCTTGGATTTTCAACCTGACCCAATTTTACAATTCTGAGACCCTGGAGTCAGGTCATGCTCCATGTGAAATTTGAGAACCATGGGACCAGTAGTTTTAGAGAAGAAGTTGTTTGAAGTTGTTTAAATCGGTCATTTTTATCCCCCGACCGAAAGGTTATCCCCCGACCGAAAGGTTCGGGGGATATAGCGATGAGCCTGGCGTCCGTCCGTCCGTCTGTCCGTCCGTCCGTAAACACTTTCTTGTCCGCTCTATATCTTGAATACCCTTTGGAATATTTTCATGATACTTCACAGTTATGTAGAACAGGTCATGACGATGTGTCGCGTACAAGAATGGTAACTCTTGCTATTGTACTTTCTGAATTATCTCCCCTTTGGTGATTTTTTGGCAAATTCGTGTCCGCTCTGTAACTTGAATACCCTTTGGAATATTTTCATGATACTTCACAGAAATGTAGAACAGGTCCTGACGATGTGTCGCGAACAAGAATGACAACTCTTGCTTTCTTACTTTTTGAGTTATTTCCCCTTGATAGTTTTAGGTGTGATTTTTTGGCAGATTCGTGTCTGCTCTATAACTAGAATACCCTTTGGAATATTTTCATGATACTTCACAGAAATGTAGAACAGGTCATGACGATGTGTCGCGAACAAGAATGACAACTCTTGCTTTCTTACTTTTTGAGTTATTTCCCCTTGATAGTTTTAGGTGTGATTTTTTGGCAGATTCGTGTCCGCTCTATAACTAGAATACCCTTTGGAATATTCTCATGATACTTCACAGATATGTAGAACAGGTCATGACGGTGTGTCGCGAACAAGAATGACAACTCTTGCTTTCTTATTTTTTGAGTTATTTCCCCTTGATCATTTTAGGTATGATTTCGTGTCCGCTCTATAACTTGAATACCTTTTGGAATATTTTCATGATACTTCACAGATATGTAGAACAGGTCATGACGATGTGTCGTGAACAAGAAAGACAACTCCTGCTTTCTTACTTTTTGAGTTATTACCCCTTGATGGTTTTAGGTGTGATTTCGTGTCTGCTCTATAACTTGAATACCTTTTGGAATATTTTCATGATACTTCACAGATATGTAGAACAGGTCATGATGATGTGTCGCAAACAAGAATGACAACTCTTGCTTTCTTACTTTTGGAGTTATTTCCCTTTGATGATTTTAAGTGTCCGCTCCATAGCTTGAATACCTTTTGAAATATTTTCATGATACTTCACAGATATGCAGAACAGGTCCTGAAAATTGGTCTCATACATGAATGATAACTCTTGCTTTTAGACCTAGTGAATTATTTCCCTTTGGTAGTTTGAGCTGCTGTTTGAGTCTCTGCTCCATAACTGTATAACCCTGGCCAGCTCCAGAATTTGAATAACCGTGAACCTTTTAGAATATTGATGATCATGCTGTGATATCTTATCAGTGTTCCTAACTCTCTCTTACCCCTCCACATTCCCGTGCCCCCTCCCGCACCCCCCCCCCCCCCCCCCCAAAAAAAAAAAATTTTTTTTTTCCAGATTTGGATTCTTTGTCCAAATTGACTTACTAGAGAGCTCAAAATTAGGTTTGTAGGGCTTGTACTTAAGAAGTTATTCACACATTTTGAAAGTTGAATGTATCGTATGCTATACATTTGTGTATATGGTGGCTGTTTGAGATATTACCTCTTTTTAGCAGTCAAGCATACTGTTTTAGTCTGAGTGTTAGATAATTATGCATCTGTTAACAGTTAATGTCAATCAGAAGCATAAAAGAACGACACTATATTACTAATATGTGTTTTGAAGTGCACCCTTTTTACCAAGGCCCATGGGGGGCTTCGGTCGGGGGATTTGCCATCTCCTCTGATGGCTATTTTTTGACATTGGCATTTGAGCAAAATTACACACGTAAACAGAAAGTAGGTCACTGTGACAAAACTCCGCTACAGATTTTTTTCATTTTTACAATTTTGAATACCAAGGTTTCACTGATGTTCCATGCCAAAATTCAGACAAATATACCCAGTGGTTCTGGAGAAGAAGTTTATTTTGTTGTTTTTGCTATTTTTATCCCCCGACCGTAAGGTTCGGGGGATATAGCGATGAGCCTGGCGTCCGTCCGTCCGTCCGTCCGTCCGTAAACACTTTCTTGTCCGCTCTATATCTTGAATACCCTTTGGAATATTTTCATGATACTTCACAGCTATGTAGATTAGGTCATGACGATGTGTCGCGTACAAGAATGGTAACTCTTGCTATTGTACTTTTTGAGTTATCTCCCCTTTGGTGATTTTTTGGTAGATTTCGTGTCCGCTCTGTAACTTGAATACCCTTTGGAATATTTTCATGATACTTCACAGATATGTAGAACAGGTCATGACGATGTGTCGCGAACAAGAATGACAACTCTTGCTTTCTTACTTTTTAAGTTATTTCCCCTTGATGTTTTTAGGTGTGATTTTAAGGCAGATTCGTGTCCACTCTGTAACTTGAATACCCTTTGGAATATTTTCATGATACTTCACAGCTATGTAGAACAGGTCATGACGATGTGTCGCGTACAAGAATGGTAACTCTTGCTATTGTACTTTTTGAGTTATCTTCCCTTTGGTGATTTTTTGGTAGATTTTGTGTCCGCTCTGTAACTTGAATACCCTTTGGAATATTTTCATGATACTTCACAGATATGTAGAACAGGTCATGACGATGTGTCGCGAACAAGAATGACAACTCTTGCTTTCTTACTTTTTAAGTTATTTCCCCTTGATGTTTTTAGGTGTGATTTTTAGGCAGATTCGTGTCCGCTCTGTAACTTGAATACCCTTTGGAATATTTTCATGATACATAAGAGATATGTAGAACAGGTCATGACGATGTGTCGCGAACAAGATTGACAACTCTTGCTTTCTTACTTTTTGAGTTATTTCCCCTTGATCATTTTACGTGTGATTTCTTGTATGCTCTATAACTTGAATACCTTTTGGAATATTTTCGTGATACTTCACAGTTATGTAGAACAGATCATGTCGATGTGTCGTGAACAAGAATGACAACTCTTGCTTTCATACTTTTTGAGTTATTTCCCCTTGATGGTTTTAGGTGTGATTTCATGTCCGCTCTATAACTTGAATCCCTTTTGAAATATTTTCTTGATACTTCACAGATATTTAGAACAGGTCATGGCGGTGTGTCACGAACAAGAATGACAACTCTTGCTTTCTTACTTTTTGAGTTATTTCCCTTTGATGATTTTAGGTGTCTGCTCCATAGCTTGAATACCTTTTGAAGTATTTTCATGATACCTCACAGATATGCAGAACAGGTCATGAGGATTTTTCTCATACATGAATGACAACTCTTGCTTTTATACTTTATGAGTTGTTTCCCTTTGGTAGTTGAGCTGCTGTTTGAGTCTCTACTCCATTTCTGTATAATCCTGGCCTGCTCCACCATTTAAATAACCTTGTACCTTTTAGAATATTGCTGTGATATCTTATCAGTACTACCTTTGTCTGACACCTCCACATTCCCGCACCCCCCCCCCTCCCCCCCCCCCCCCAAAAAAAAAAAAAAAAAATTCTCCAGATTTGGATTCTTTGTCCAAATTCACTTACTAGAGAGCTCAATATTAGGATTGTAGGGCTTGTACTTTAGAAGTTATTCACACATTTTGAATGTTGAGTGTATCATATGCTATACATTGGTGTATATGGTGGCTGTTTGAGATATTACGTCTTTTTAGCAGTCAGGCATACTGTTTTAGTCTGAGTGTTAGATAATCATGCATCTGTTAAACAGATAATGTCAATCAGAAGCATTAAAGAATGACAATATATTACTTATATGTGTTTTGAAGTGCACCTTTTTTACCAAGGCCCATGAGGGCCTTCGGTCGGGGGATTTGCCATCTCCTCTGATGGCTATTTTTAGTAACAGCGGCCATCTTGGATTTTCAACCTGACCCAATTTTATAATTCTGAGACCCTGGAGTCAGGTCATGCTCCATGTGAAATTTGAGAACCATGGGACCAGTAGTTTTAGAGAAGAAGTTGTTTGAAGTTGTTTAAATCGGTCATTTTTTGACATTGGCATTTGAGCAAAATTACACACGTAAACAGAAAAGTAGGTCACTGTGACAAAACTCCGCTACAGATTTTTTTCATTTTTACAATTTTGAATACCAAGGTTTCACTGATGTTCCATGCCAAAATTCAGACAAATATACCCAGTGGTTCTGGAGAAGAAGTTTAATTTGTTGTTTTTGCTATTTTTAGTAACGGCGGCCATCTTGGATTTTCAACCTGACCATATATTACAATTCTGAGACCCTGGAGTCAGGTCATGCTCCATGTGAAATTTGAGAACCATGGGACCAGTAGTTTTACAGAAGAAGATGTTTGAATATTTGTTTTTAGGTGTTGACGGACACATTCTGTGACGACGCACGACGCACGCCGGACGCATTGGTATGACAATAGCTCACTATGGCCCTTCGGGCCAGGTGAGCTAAAAATGACCGAGTTGGAATTATAAGAAATGAATTTTATTGTTGTGGATTTTATGGATGTCTAAACGCCGGCGAATCACTCACAAACTTAACATAAAGCCCGTAGTTTGTGAGTGATTCGCCAGCTTTTACACATCAATAAAATCCGCAAAAATAAAATTCATTCCTATAACAAGAGGGCCAAGAGGCCCTGAATCGCTCACCTGAGCAAAAAGGTTAAAGGTCAAACTAGGGTCATAATTTGAACAAACCAGATAGTTTGCAACCATTTCCAAATGGTTCTGAAGAAGAAGATTTTTTAATGTTTTTCTATGTATTGCTATTGTTCAAACCCTGGACCCCCTGGGGCAGGGCCATTTTTGACCCTGGCACCATCATTTGAACAAACTTGGTAAGGGACCACTAGGCAATGTATCATACAAAATTTCAAGCATCTGCACAGAGGGGTTATGGAGAAGAAGGTTTTTAAGTACATTTTAATTTCGAACCAAAGACTCCCTGCCCCAGGGCCATTTTGGATCCCAGGGCCACCATTTACACAAACTTTGTAGGAGTCCACCAGGCAATGCATCATATCAAATTTCAAGCATCCGAGCTAAGTGATTCTGAAGAAGAAGACTTTTTAATAGTTTCCTATGTATTTCTATGGCTCAAACTCAAGACTCCCTGCCGCAGGGCCATTTTGGACCCTGGAGCCATCATTTGAACAAACTTTATAAAGGACAACAAGGCACTGCATCATACCAATTTTCAAGCATCTGAGCCAAGTAGTTCTGAAGAAGAAGATTTTTGGATATTTTTCTATGTAGTTCTATGGTTCAAACCCAGGACCCCCTGGGACGGGGCCATTTTAGACCCTGGGGTCATCATTTGAACAAACTTGGTAAAAGACTACTTGGCAAAGCTACATACCAAATTTCAAACATCTGAGACAAGTGGTTCTGCAGAAGAAGATTTTTAAAATATTTTTCTATATATTTCTATGGTTCAAACCTAGGACTCCCTGTCCCTGGGCCATTTTGGACCCTGGGGCCACCATTTGAACAAACTTTGTAAAGGTCTACTAGGCAATGCTACATACCAAATTTCAAGGATTTGAGCCTTGCGGTTCTAAAGTAGAAGATTTTTTAATATTTTTCTATGTATTTTATGGTTCAAACCTGGGACTCCCTGCAGCAGAGCCATTTTGGACCCTGGGGCCACTATTTGAACAAACTTGGTAGAGGACCATTAGGCAATGTTACATACCAAATTTCAAGCATCTGAGCCAAGCAGTTCTGGTGAAGAAGATTTTTAAGAATTTTTTTGGTTTCGAACCCAAGACCCCCTGCCCTGGGGCCATTTTGGACTCTGGGGCCACCATTTGAACAAATTTGGTAGAGGACCACTAGGCAATGTGACATACCAAATTTCAAGCATCTGAGGCAAGTAGTTCTGGTGGAGAAGATTTTTATGTATTTTTTAGTTTCAAACACAAGACCCCCTGCCCCAGGGCCATTTTGGACCCTGGGGCCACCATTTGAACAAACTTGGTAGAAGACCACTAGGCAATGCTTCATACCAAATTTCAAGCATCTGAGCCAAGCAGTTCTGGAGGAGGAGGTTTTTAAGTATTTTTTAGTTTCGAACCCAAAATCCCCTGCCTCAGGGCCATTTTGGACCCCGGGGCCACCATTTGAACAAACTTGGTAGAGGACCACTAGGCAATGCTATATACCAAATTTCAAGCATCTGAGCCAAGCAGTTCTGGAGAAGCAGATTTTTAAGTATTTTTTAGTTTCGAACCCAAGAGCCCCTGCCCCAGGGCCATGTTGGACCCTGGGGCCACCATTTGAACAAACTTGGTAGAGGACCACTAGGCAATGCTCCATACCAAATATCAAAGCCCTAGGCCTAGTGGTTTCAGAGAAGATGTCATTTAAAGCAAATTGTTGACGATGCACGACGGACACTGGGTGATCACAATAGCTCACCCTGAGCCTATGGCTCAGGTGAGCTAATAATGACCCTTTATCTAGGATCAGCACTGCTGCAGCTAACTACATGTATACTCCTACAGAGCAGGGTATATACCATTTGTACATCGGCAATTTTTAGCTCACCTGAGCCTTTAGGCTCACAGGTGAGCTTATAGTATAGGCTCACAGGTGAGCTTATAGTATAGCCAGGCATCCGTCGTCAACATTTTCAAACATCTTCTCCTCTGAAACCACTGGGCAGATTGAAGCCAAATTTCATATGGAGTCTCAGTTGGATGGGGGAACGAAAGTTTGTATGCGGGGTCTGGGTCACATGACCAAGATGGCCGCCACGCCCATATATGGTAAAAACCCTTCAAAAATCTTCTTCTCCAGAACCAAATGGCCTATGAGCTTGAAACTTGGTATGTAGCATCGGGCAAGCGGGCCCATCATAGTTTGTACAAATAATGACCTTGCGATGACCTTGACCTAATTTATGACATGGTCAACCTTGGTACCTTAGGCTTTTATTTGGGAAAACGCTTAAACAATCTAAGTCTAAGGTACAATACTTGGTATACATGGTCAGCTAAATGAACAAATGAAGATATAATGTCGCTAAAGGTCAAGGTCATTCGGTCCATCCATCCGTCTTCAAGATTTTCAAACTTCTTCTCCTCTGAAACCACTGGGCAGATTGAAGCCAAATTTCATATGGAGTCTCAGTTGGATGGGGGAACGAAAGTTTGTATGCGGGGTCTGGGTCACATGACCAAGATGGCCGCCACGCCCATATATGGTAAAAACCCTTCAAAAATCTTCTTCTCCAGAACCAAATGGCCTATGAGCTTGAAACTTGGTATGTAGCATCGGGCAAGCGGGCCCATCATAGTTTGTACAAATAATGACCTTGCGATGACCTTGACCTAATTTATGACATGGTCAACCTTGGTACCTTAGGCTTTTATTTGGGAAAACGCTTAAACAATCTAAGTCTAAGGTACAATACTTGGTATACATGGTCAGCTAAATGAACAAATGAAGATATTATGTCGCTAAAGGTCAAGGTCATTCGGTCCATCCATCCGTCTTCAAGATTTTCAAACTTCTTCTCCTCTGAAACCACTTGGCTGATTGAAGCCAAATTTCATATGGAGTCTCAGTGGAATGGGGGAATGAAAGTTTGTATGCAGGGTCTGGGTCACATGACCAAGATGGCCACCAAGATGGCTGCCATGCCCATATATGGTAAAAACCCTTCAAAAATCTTCTCCAGAACCAAAAGGCCTATGACCCTGAAACTTGGTATGTTGCATTGGGCATGCAGGACCATCATAGTTTATACAAATGATGATCTTGCGATGACCTTGACCTAATTTATGACATGGTCTACTTTTGTATGTTTGGCTTTTATATGGGAAAACGCTTAAACAGTGGATTTCTCAGAAACTACGTAAGTCTAAGGTACAAACTTGGTATACATGGTCAACTAAATGAACGAATGAAGATATTATGTCACTAAAGGTCAATGTCATTCTATCCATCCATCCGTCGTCAAGATTTTCAATATCTTCTCCTCTGAAACCACCGGGCCGATTAAAGCCAAATTTCATATGGGGGAATGAAAGTTTATACGCAGGGTCTGGGTTACATGACCAAGATGGCCGCCATGCCTATATATGGTAACAAGACCTGTCCGCGTACAGGATAGCTCGCCTGCAGCCCATTGCCCATCACATGAAAAAACTTTAACCAAAACATCCATTTCGGACGCCGACGCTGACGCGGACGCCAGGGTGACAACAATAGCTCTTCCTGAACTTTCGTTCAGGCGAGCTAAAAACCCTTTAAAAATCTTCTTCTCCAGAACCAAAAGGCCTATGACCTTGAAACTTGGTATGTAGCATCAGACGTGCGGGCCCATCATAGTTTGTACAAATGATGACCTTGCCATGACCTTGACCTTATTTATGACACAATCAACTTCGGTACCTTAGGCTTTCATATAACTGGAAAATATGGTTAACTAAATGAATACATGAAGACAAGATCATCAAAGGTCAAGGTCATTTTTTTAACTTTGCTCAAGGTCACTGAGATTTTAAAATTAAAATATGCACACCTTCACAGTATCCGAACTACATGTACAATCTCTTCCGGTTTTCACAGCGTTGAATCGAGAGTACAAACATTCGCTTATAACCAGTAGTCGGAAATCATTATGTTTTGAGATTTTATCCGGAATCTGCTGTGTCATTTATAGCTATTCAGCTTCGAAAATGTAAAGAGGTAAGTTTAATATAATTTGCTCTTCGGTCTTTTACTTTATTACCCTGTACAATGTCGTGTATGGGTGGGTAGTAATTGGTACAGTATTCAAATCGCCCTTGGCATGATTCTTAAACCATTTTGAGCATTTTCTTACATGTTTCATAAAAAAATCTTTAGAATAAACGCGAGGCGTTATCAATCTACTTTTTGTTAGTTTTGATAAAAGAATGATAGCTAAGTTTTGCACGACACAATCTCGTGTTAAATTAAGCTGTTCGGAAAAAAAATCTGCGACGGCAAGGAGTTTTTCATTGTACAGGGCAATAAAGTAAAAGACCGAAGAGAAAATTATATTAAACTTACCTCTTTACATTTTCGAAGCTGAATAACTATAAATGACGCAGTAGATTCCGGATAAAAACTCAAAACATAATGATTTCCGGCTACTGGTTATAAGCGAATTTTGTACTCTCGATTCAACGCTATGAAAACCGGAGGAGAGAATACAGTGCGTTCGGATACTGTGACCTTTTCAGCTACTGGTTTTAAATTTGTAACAAATGAGCGAAATGACAAATTGTGTCTGTTGACAGAAGGTGTCAGGTGAGCTACAGGACCATTGGTCCTCTGGTTTCATATTCTGCCAGATAAGTAAATCTACTCATTCAATTTTTTTGGACAAAATACAATTATTTATGCTAAATGGGTACACATTCAGGGGAAGCAACTGTTCCGTTTTCATTTTTCTCTCCCTTCAACATGGAGGTCAACTCTCACAGAGAAGAGTTAATACTCAATATCTTCCCTATCAGAAAAGATCCCAATTCGGAAATATTTTGCAAGGAAGCAAAGAGGCAGTCACAAATGTTGTTTCCCTTCGTAAAAATGGCGGAAAAACAAGGGTGTACTCATACACCTTCGGTGTTCCATATTTACTGGATTTATTCGGCTATTAAACAGTGTTTTCTGCTCTTTAGAATGACCTCAAATATCTAAATCAGTCTTATAAAATTCTGCTTTGAGATGGGAGTTTTCCTTCTTAAACAATCCCAAAAAATCTAGATCCATCTTATAAGATGGATATAGATTTTTTGGGATTGTTTTGGAAGAGAAAAACACCCATCTTATAACCAAAGAAATATGCTACTTATAACCGAGGAAATATGTTATTACAGTGTTAGCATTTCACAAATACTAAAATCAGGAAACTATGGTGAACCATCACTGTCCAGGCCCAGAGGTTATAAAACTTGAGTACATTCTCAAACTCAAAATAAAGCACACTGATTGGCTGCTTCCGAGCACATGCTCAGAAGCAGCCATTCAGTGTGCTTTATGCTGAGTTTGAGATTATACTCAAGTTTTATAACCTTGGACCAAGGACTCTGCCAATGTACTCCTTTATCCACACATGAAATCCAGCAGCAGAGCCTTAAAGTGCAGGACTGACAGGTGAAAAACCTAATGAACAATTAATGATGAACAGACTCGCAGACACCAGGTGGTGCACCCATGTATTCGTTCCGCTCCCTGCTATGACCAAACTCACCAATAACAACAACTATGAACCATTACTGTGATGGCTTTCCATTCATCAATGGTCCCTCTCATACTGATGATTTACCATCATCTTTCATCAATACTGGCCAGCCCGCATAGTGCAGTCGGTAACCCTTGCCAGTGGTCCCGAGCTTGATACCCAGTTCGACCAGATACCTTTGTTTCTCTTTTTGCCAGTTGTCAGTTACTGGCTGAAGTATGTGCACTTAACACTGGTAAACTGCTGAGGTCTAAGCTTGCCCAGGAATAGTGTGGTTAGGTTAACTGACCGTCCCGACAGGACCATAGCTGCTTACCTTGGACGTAAAGCAACAAACATCAACTATTCATCAATACTTCCTTGGCAGAAGTGAAATAATACACTTGGTTTGGTTTACCGTTACTGTTTTTAACCATTTCAAGTAAGAAGCAAATGATCAGTCTGCTGTATGTATGTCTCTCATCCCAGCTCAAATCTGAAAACTCTGTCACTGCATGGATGAAATGAATAAAGGTTTAAGGTGTATGGATATACCTCTGTGGTTTGGTCGGGTTTCTTACTTGGAATCTTACTTGGAAGTAAGGGACTACTGAACCCTTACTTATGGTTCGGTTGTCAGTTTTACAAGAGAAGCAAACTAAGAAAAATTAGTGTTTGCTTCCCTGGAAGGTGAATATCTCTTTCCAAGGGGGATACTCATGAAGGAAAGAATTTGCTCTCTGAGAGCAAATTCTTTCCTCTCTTGAGTATCCCCCTATGAAAAGGGAGTCATATTTTCATGTCAGAGTGACTTCCCTTGGAAGTGGAGCCATACACCTTTAGCAACTTTCAGCAAAATTTTGATCATTTTGAGATTATGACAGGTTGATGATAATATGGTCCTGTAAGCAAAGAAATGCCATAAATGTATCATATAAATTCAGCCCACAGGAGACTTGAACCAAAGACCACATATGCTAAAGCTGAGAGCATTCATCATTCTGCCACACAATGCTTTTTAAGCATGAGCTTATGACTAATTTATAATGAAAGGTATGTACAACTGCCATGGTTGGTCCATCACATTTTATTATGGGCCCATCTAAATCTATGAAATGAATACTGTGGTGTTCTTAGGATAAATATGTCTAGTGTCTTTACATCATGATAACAAAGAAATGAGTACAAATAACAAACATTTACACATAATAAAACCATGATAATAAATAAAACCACACAAATTCTGGTAAAATAATGTACATTAATCTCACATTCTGATAAATACTCCTGCGTTATTGCCCTGTATTTTGATGGTGAATTCTTCCTAGTCATCTACATGTACCGTCAACCCTCTTTATAACAGCACTCATTACAACAGCAAAATTCATTATAACGTCATTTTTGTATGCACGGAATGGCTATATTGTTCTAAATATGTGTTCTTTACAACAGCAAATTCAGTTTAACAGCAAAATGTTTGGGAACAAATGCTGTCATTGTAAAAAGGGTTCACTGTATATTAAAATTTGCCTCTTTGAGCAAACCATACCTGCACTATAAAATGAATCATAGAGATGATATTCAAGAATGTATTTGTTTTGAATGAAAACAAAGCTCTATTGTCTTATCAAAAAGTTGGAGCATTGGTTGCTGTTTCTATTTCATATATATAAAGCTCTGTGTCAGAAGAAGATGAACCACACAATGAACTTTCAGATAAGCCTATGCCTCCATGCTTACTGGTGACAGCTTTCATGTTTCGCTTTACATATTCCTTGGGATCCAAAGACTGTTGAGCTAAATGTAAATGCATGCATTGGGCAAGATAAGGGTAACAGGGATTAAAATTTACGGGACACTTTTCAACATTTCTGCATAAAAACGTAAGACCACTCATCACAATTGGCTCACTAAGATGGTTCAAATGAAGGGTTACAACATATCTTTTTTGCTGAGAAATAAAATTTATCTCCAAGTTACTCTCAAGCCCCACCTTATCTACAGCTCTGTGCATAGGCTGATCCAAGTCTTTGTTTTTTCACTGACTGCACATACTATGCATACTATGAGGATCTTTTTCTTGTCGATGGCTCCATCTTTCTTTTCAAAATTTAAGTCATGAGAGATAAAAATCAGAATCAAAATCACAGCAATTGCTGCATCATTTTGTGGCATTGGCAACATGTTTAAATACAGTGAAACTGGAAAAGCCCAAATAGTATTTCTGTACATAAGATATCTAACATTATAATGCCAGCTAGTGTTTTATTGTGTGGTCTTAAAATGATAAACATGTAAAAAGAGGAAATGTCTGAAGAATTAAGAAGTACTTATTTGCACGCATCATACCATGCATTCATCTGCTAGTTAAGCATTAAGCACCATTAAATAAAGTAGAGAAATGCCAAACCTCACTAACCTCAGCACCCTGTATTATTGTTCTTGTGAAAAGCAGTCTCCAGTTTGTTCTCTCCGAAATGGATGTGAAAATATGAGTGAAGGTAAAATGGGAAGGTAGGCACAACAAGCCACTAGTAAGCATGTAAATAATCTGTGTGGTCTAAACATAGTCAGACCTCCATTACTAGGGCAGAATTTGATGATTCCGTAAAAAGTTTCAGTATTGGGATAGATAGGTCTCAGCAAACATTGCATATCCAGAGCAAACTGTCCTGATCAGGGTCTACACTGTTTGCCTTCCCATCTGCATCTTTTGGAAGCATTACTGCATTGTAAAACTAAACTAGTCCATATTTAGGATCATTACGGTAATTAATTAGGTATCCCAGTTTTAACAAATTTTATGTGTTCTTGTAGCTCTTTGAAAATATTGTATTTATTCTTATAAACACCAGGGCCCAGTTGTTCAAAGCTTGTTAGCCTAACAAGTTCGTAAAGATGTCAACTTGTTAAGTGTTTTACGACTTTATAACCAAATACACTGATACTTTTTGTTGAAAATATGTGAGAAGCTTTTGCATTGCAAAAGCTTCTCACATTTTTCAACAAAATATATTGGGGAATATGAGATATTTACATTTGAAATTTTAACCAAATGTTAACTAATGTCGTTAGTTTTGAACAACTGGGCCCAGCTCTCTAACAAACACCTCGTCACTTTTATGTAAAAAAAAAAAAAAAAAGATCACTTGATTCCACCAAAACTGGCTTTAGACCACCCATATTTACTGTTTATTGCCAAAAATTTGTCCGAAGAATACCATTTATAGGACTTGCAAATTGTAGCACCCCCACCATATTTCCTCTAATAACCCATGGGGATTACTACAAGAAATATGGTATGTCTTGAGGTATCTCAATAGAATGGTACTGCTTGCAAATTTTGAAGAAATGCCACAACATATGTTTTGTAGAGATATCAGAACACATGAACACATACCTAAAGCATCATGTCTCCTTTATCTAGACACCAACAGCAGAATATTCTACCTGTTTTGGCATTTCAATACAAACATTCTCCTGGGGAGGCAACTCTAATGAAATGTAACACTGTTGCACTTCATTAGGATGGCTTCTCCCCTCTTCTCCCCCACTTCCCCAGGGGGCATATCTATTGCCATGCCAAAACATACATAGAAAATGAATAACATATGTTTCACGGAGAAAATACCAATATGAAAAACTACTTTGCATTAAGACTTCACAATCACTAGACAAATATATGACACATTAAAAATGCAAAGAGAAACATGGCAAAGTCTTCTGAGGCCGCAGTCACATAACCCATAATCTTGTTGTACATCATTAGAATGTTCAGTTTGATCCCGCACAACATCAACAATCCTATTAGCAGAGACGATCTGTGAGGCAAGACAATATTCTGAAATAGAAAGTGAAACATTGTTGAGTTAAACACAGCTACAATACAGTGAGGTGCCAGCTCAACTGGTTAGAGGCACATGGTTATGGTGCAGAAGGCCACAGGTTCAAATCCCTGCTGGGCCCACCAGTGACTGGAAAACTGGCTCTATCGGCCCAGCAGTAAATGGACACCTTTTTCAAACCAGGGAACGATAAAAGCAGCAAAGGGAAAATGATGGATTCCACCTAACATATGCTGTGCCCAAGATACAGTTCGCCTCTAATCCCAACTACCCCAAGGACCATTAAGCTAAAAGAAACCTTTACTTTTTGTCGCACCTGCTTTAGCAAGGTGCGATATAGGCGTCCCGTTTTCCGTCCGTCATTCCGTCCGTCCGTCAGTCCGTTCACATTTACGTTAACCCTGGCGTTAAATATAAATTTCTCCAAAACCACTGCACCCATGGTTCTCAAATTTCATATGGAGCATAACCAGACTGCCGCACCTGCTTTAGCAAGGTGCGATATAGGCGTCCGGTTTTCCGTCCGTCATTCCGTCCGTCCGTCAGCCCGTTCACATTTACGTTAACCCTGGCGTTAAATATAAATTTCTCCAAAACCACTGCACCCATGGTTCTCAAATTTCATATGGAGCATGACCAGACTGCAAGACCTCAGAATGGTAAAAATCAACCAGGTCAAGAATCCAAGATGGCCGCCATTGCAACAAATTTCCGTTCACATTAATTTTACGTTAACCCTGGCGATAAATTCTATTAAATTAAAAACCGCTGCACCCATTGTTCTTAAATGTTACATGGAACATGTTCAGACTGCAAGACCTTAGAATGACAAAAATCAGCCAGGTCGAGAATCCAAGATGGCCGCCATTGCAACAAATTTCCGTTCAAGTTAATTTTACGTTTACTCTGGCGTTAAATTCTATTTAATTAAAAACCACTGCACCTATTGTTCTCAAATTCCATATGGAGCATGACCAGACTGCAATACTTCAGAAAGGTAAAATTCAGCCAGGTCAAGAATCCAAGATGGCCGCCATTGCAACAAAAAAGCGCTCACATTTACTTTAACCCTGGTGTTAAGATCTATATTTAATAAATTTCTCCAAAACCACTGCACCCATTGTTCTTAAATTTTATATGGAGCATGACCAGACTGCAATGCTTCAGAAAAATCAAATTCAGCCAGGTTGAGAATCCAAGATGTTTGCTACTGCAACAAAAAGCCATTCACATTTACGTTAACCCTGGTGTTAAAGTCTGTTCAATTAATTTCTCCAAAACCATTGCACTCATAGTTTTCAAATTTCATATAAAGGTAAAATTCAGCCAGGTCGAGAATCCAAGATGGCTGCCTTTACTAAAAATGGCAAAAACAACAAAATCAGATTCTATTTCAGAACCACTTGGTGTATTTGGTTGAAATATTGCATGGAACATCAGTGGGCCATGACCTCTGCTACTGTGGAAGTGCAGTGCAGGTGCGACATAGCATTCCGCGGAATTCTTGTTTTATAAGTTCAGTACCATTATAATGCTATATCTGGGGTCCACAAAGAGGCACAGCATTATGTAAGGGAAGAGTGTGATATGGAAATTAAACTACAAAAGAAAATAAGGCAAATGAGCATTATATGCTCATATATCTGTGGTCCACAAAGAGGCACAGCATTATGTAAGGGAAGAGTGTGTTATGGAAATTAAACTACAAAAGAAAATAAGGCAAATGAACATTATATGCTCATATATCTGTGGTCCACAAAGAGGCACAGCATTATGTAAGGGAAGAGTGTGATATGGAAATTAAACTACAAAAGAAAATATGCTCATTTGCCTTATTTTCATTTGTAGTTTAATGTCAATGGAAGCCATGGCATGATACCTTTATATTCAAAATAGATTATAATGAGTAGCATTATAAAGAGACTAGAGTATTTTTGTCTCGCTGCCCCATGAATAGTTTACACTTAGAGAATAAGTGGTCCAGTGGTAATACATGGTGCCACTAATCCATTGGATAAGTTCCTTCTCCCGCGTCAGCTACTATCTTTGTCCTATGGTTGTCATCTAAAACCACAGTCCCATGTATCAGTGCTTTACATTACATTAAGAACAAGAATTCCATGGAATGCACTGTCTTGCCTGTAGGTGCTCTTTCACTAAATAGGGTTAAACCTGAAAAGTTGACAGTTTATGTGGCTGGCACGGACGACGACACTGTAAAAGCAATACATGATAAGTCTCACTTTTGCTAGTTGCAGGTGAGACAAAAATACTCCAATTTCTCTAGTAAGACTGTCCATAAAGCTTGAATCTTAGTTCTTTGGAGACTCTGCAAACCTGCGAGATATTTAATTAACATAACAAGAGCTGTCGCCTGACAGCATAGCTCGCCTGAATAGGTGCTTGCCCATCACACAGTCGCTATGGTGGTGTGGACTACTATGCATAAAACTTCAGGCAAGCATGTCCATAATGACAACATATTTATAAACAAAAGCTATCTTAGAAATGAGTCATAAAAGTTAAAATAAAATTGAAATAAAAAAAATCCACATGAAATTTCCAAGTCCATGAGCTTCATGGGGGGATGGGGGGGGGGGGGGGGACTAGAATGTATCAAAACCTTGAACCATTATCTAACATCAGTCCAAGTATTAGTATCAACTGAGTCCATCGTGGCACTGTGAAATTATGTCTTCATTAATATAAAGCTTTAAACAAAATCTTTAGGTCAAAATTCAAGGGGGGGGGGGGGGGGGGGGGACTAGAATGTATCAAAACCTTGAACCATTATCTAACATCAGTCCAAGTATTAGTATCAACTGAGTCCATCGTGGCACTGTGAAATTATGTCTTCATTAATATAAAGCTTTAAACAAAATCTTTAGGTCAAAATTCAAAGTCAATGACCTAGACTTCAAGGTCATCCAGTGGGGTAAGTGGTTTTGTAAATACTCAAAAAAGTGTCTAACGTCGGTTCAAGTATAAACTAAATCTCTGCCAAGCATTATGAATCAGTATGCAATTAGAAAACTTTAATAAAGACCAAATTTCCTAAGTCCCTGACCTTGACATCAAGGTCACTGAGTGGGGTTGGGGTAGTACTCTGTAAAACTTTGGACTAATATCTACAAATGTAACTACAGTGTAAATATAAACAGAATTTATCAATGGGTTCAGGAGATATGTGTCTTTAAAAACTTTAACCAAAACATCCAATCAATAAAAAGACAATTTTCTAAGTCCATGACCTTGACATCAATGTTACTGAGGGGGCAGGGAGTAGTACATTGGAAAACTTTGGACTAATATCTAACTACAGTGCAAGTATCAAAGGAATCCATCCATGGGTTAAGGAGATATTGGGCTTTATAAAACTTTAACCAAAACATCCAGTCCAAAAAAGAACCCAATTTTCTAAGTCCATGACCTTGACATCAAGTTCACTGAGTGGGATGGGTGTGGTACCCTGTTAAACTTTGGACCAATATCTATCTACAGAGCAAGTATCAAAAGAATCCATCCATGGGTTAAGGAGATATAGTTCTTTAAAAAACTTTAACCAAAACATCCAACCGGACGCCAACGCGGATGCGGACGCTGACACGGACGCCGATGCCAGGGTGACAACAATAGCTCTTCCTGAACTTTCGTTCAGGCGAGCTAAAAAGAGTGGATAATCAGAGATTAGAATAGAACACAAATGGAAAATTATCTAAATTTTCAATCATCCTGCAGGACAAAATGTGTAGTGATTTCAATAGTTCCCGCAAGAAAGAATGAATTTATTTATTTGTCCACCAGTATGAGGCACTCATTATGGCGAGTGACTGAGTGTAAGTTTTCAGCCTCTTAGAGAGATAAGGGGCCGTATTCATAAAGCGACTAAAGTGGTTGCTATGCTGTTGCTAAGGCTAAATTTCTTTGAAGGAGATTCCCTACAACTATGAAATTTGCTCTGGAGGAACAGTCTTACAAAGACTGTTCCTCCAGACCAAATTTCATAGTTGTAGGGAATCTCCTTTATAGATATTTAGCCTTAGCAACCGCATGGCAACAACTTAAGTGGGTTTATGAATACGGCCCAAGGACATTTTAGCTGAGGAAAATGGCTTGTCAGACTTGGCTACATTCATTAGATATCTAATATGTGATACTTACATGCAATAAACGCTGTTTGAACATGAAGAAGCCAGCTTCAAGGCTCAGAAATGGTAAAACTATTGACTGAAAACAGAAAATAAATGTACAGAGTAAGGCCAAAATCCTGTTTTATTGTAAACTTTTAGGAGATTTTGAGCGGATGCAGTGTTCTGCAAAGGCTGCATTTTTGCACCATTGTCACGCAAATTTAGCATATGACGCAGCCAAAACAGTCCCTGTGGGACATGGCGCACATCGATTTTCGACCCGTCGCAGGATTCAAAGTCGGCAAGATGTCTGGGGAATTCCTATGCCAAACATTAATTTGTTTTTATCAGATTTCCCGTAGTTGTAACGGTGGTTTTGATTGGTGTATCAGATTTCTGAATCATACCGGTACTTCGATAGGTGACAAAGTATATTGATTTTCATTATGTAACTGGGTACCAGTCAATTCGCGCGACTCCAACTGACCAATGAAAATCTTTTTTTGTTATGCTCAGCAATGCTTGTCATGTGCAGCAACACTTTGTGATCTAAAACACGACAAAACCATCTTGTGGTTTTTCGCTGCACAGCCTGCGGAAAAGAAATCTAAAGCGATCAGGCCCCGGAATCTGACACATCACATTATGAAATGAGAAATACCATGGTTTCTGAAGATCTGCACATAGAATCTCAATCTGAAGCTCGAACTGAGGAGGTGAAAGCGCAACCCTCAAAAGTCATGAAAGTTGAGAGACACTTCAGGTAACAATGGTTAAATGAGTTTCCGTGGCTAAAATATGACTCTAACAAAAATATAATGACATGTGGTCTGTGAAGTCAGTTTGGCAAAAAAAAAATGCAACGACTGAAAATTGTCAGAATCAAGCACAGAGGGATATCAGCAAGATTCAAAGGTAAAGGTAGTTTAATACTGTTTGTTAATAACCAGAACATGGTCAATAATGTTGTAAAATGATGGAAAACTGATTTTTGGCCTTTAAATCACTTTCCCATCATTTTTTCCAACGTCCCCATTTTTTTTCTGAAATGTCCCCACTTTTTCAAGGGCACAGGGACAGTGTCCCCATTTATGAAATTTCTTGGCAGAACACTGTTTTGGAGTCAACTCCCATTGATTTAAAATGAAAATGGCACTGATTCTTCCCTTTCAACTAAGTTTTACAGCCTAATGCCTATTCAATATCCAAGGAAGGCAGTAGGCTCGCAAATTACCCAATCCTGAGTTGGGGAGGTAGTGACAAAAAACTCAAATCTCTATACTTTGCTTACCTGTACATACAATACACCATATCCTGAAGACAGCACCTTCCTACACAAAAATCCAACCATAAAACACAGAACAATCCTCAGAAACTCAAAATGTTTTAGCATCATTTTAGACTCAGAGCTACTACGGCTCACATTAAGAGACTCATCTGATGGTGTGGATTTCTCAGCTATGGCTGCCTTTTTCAATGGTGATATTTTAACAGTGTTTCTGACTGTCTGTCTGTTTGTTGAGTCACTATCTGTGTTTTGTGAATAACTGTCTGATATAGATACATTTTGTCTCTGCCTAAGTTCCGCATCATTTGACAATGGCTCTTTGTTTTCCACATTTTTTTCAGACACATTTCTTTCGATGATCGTTTCTCTGTCCGCAGCCCATGGGCTTGCAGTTGTAACTTGTTCTGATGTATCTGAAAATACATGACAGCAGTCATAACAGAGTTCCAGGTACCATACCCTATTGTGCTTAAATATTGGGACACCCTAACACTGTTAATGGAAAATTAATGATTTTTAGGTGTCCCACTACTAACGCACTTAAGTGTATTTCATAAGACTGGGGGTTTTCATTCTCTAGATTGACCCTAAATATCTAGCAAGTCTTGCTTTATTTGCTATAGGATGGAATTTTCCTTACCAAAACAATCCAGCAAGAGCTTCCCATGTAGCACATAGGGGAGAGTCAGGTAACTTCGGACAACAGGTAAATTCGGACAGTGATATTGTTTCCTTTAAATGTCAGTTGTTTGGATCAAAAAAAAAAAAATAACTGGCCAAACACTGAAAATCCTGATGAGACGGCTCATTATGAGCCATCTCATCTGGATTTTTACTGTTTGCAATGGTATGTCCGAAGTTACCCGACTCTCCCCCTAATACCCTCATTTTAGTGTCATGGCCTGGGTAGGATATTTATGCAAGGGCAGGGCTCAGCCTAGAGGGCAATTTGGGAGAAACAGTTTCCCAAAGCTGGCTCACTTCTCCCTATTTTGAGCTGAGGGAGAAGTGAAAATGTATAGAACATATTGGGAAATCCAAAGTTTGGGCCAAAACTTCTCCCTGAAGTCCAGATAATGTCGCAAAACTTCTCCCTGTCTGAAAGGTCTAGGCTGACGAAGGGCAGTTAATTCAAAAGTAAGCAAGCCAGAGTAGTGGTTGTTTCTCATTGTACATCACCCCGATATTATATACATTTTTTTGAAAGTTTCTTTAAAATATTTCAAACAGTTTAGGAGTTACAGAATGTCACAAGATTGTTTACAGAAGGATGGACAAGAAGACAAACAGGTGCAAAAACTATATGTAATTAATGACTGCACCTTTATTAAAACTTGTAACACATCAAATGCTATTTGTATACCATAAATAAGCTTCTAAAGTGAAGTGGCTCAGAAGCTGAGAAATGACAAAGTCAAACAAGGGAGATAATTCATAATTGGCAGGTTGGTTTGTTATTTTGGGTTTAATGGCCCTTTGAGACAGTATTATAGTCTATATCGGGCCATCTCCCAGAGAGGGGGAGAAAGAAAAGAGAAATGGTAAACAAGAAACAAAATATCCAAACAACCCCCACCTGCACTTATTGCAAGCACAGTAGGCCCTTGCCCTACTTTTATCCAAATAAGTAGGACATCAAAGTTATAACCAGCACCATCCCCCGACCACCACCCCCGATAATTCATAAATAAGTAAACCAGAGTTACCATTTTTGGTCCTGATACATTCCCTTGACAATATACACATCACCATTAAGTTTCGTAAAAATATTCCAAACGGTTAAGGAGTTACAGAATGAACAGGAAATTTATGCAAGGGCAGGTAATTCAGGAAGTAAGCATGCAAGAGTTGTAGTTCTTGCTCATGATATACTGCCCCATTATCATACACATTCCTACAAAGTTTCATTAAAATATTTCAAAGGGAAAAGGAGTTATGAAGTGAACAAGAACAGCCTAAAAAAGAAATAATGGAAGGGCAGTAACTGAAAAATAAATTAATAGTAATAAATAAGCGGAAATCTCCAGGTTTTCGTACATCCAGTTTGTCTACTTATGATTTTTTTACATTATATACTACCTTGCCCCGCATTTTTATTAAGGATAAACTTGTGGATTTAACTCAGTTTTCCCCTGGGAAGGCTCTCTATATATTGCATGTAATGATAGGCATGCTTTCTGTACCTCTAAAGTGGCCAGGAATTATAATTTATGGTCTTTTCAAAAAGTATGTGAAGCCTCATCTTTCTCTTGGACAATATTTATATTAGATTTGGCTCTAGTCTATGGTAAAGTATACAGACAAATTGTAGGTATTCCTATGTGGGCACTAATTGTGACTCTCTTGTAGCTGATCTGTTTTTGTCCTGTTATGAGAGAGACTTCATGCTGTCTCTTTCAGAGAACACACAATCTAAAGTTATTGAAGCTTTCAATTCTACTTCTCGGTATCTGGATGACCTATTGAATATTGACAATAACTTCTTTGCTAGCATTGTCAATCAAATTTACTCTTCTGAACTCCAGTTAAATTAAGCCAGCGTCTCAGATACCAAGACCTCATTTTTGGATTCATCTGATGGTTTTGTTATAAATAAAATTTACAATAAATGAGATGATTTTGATTTTGATACTGTTAATTTTCCATTTTTAGATGGTGATGTCCCCATTCTACATCCTATGGTGTTTATATTTCTCAACTTAGTCGTTTTGCTCGAGTGTCCAGTCATGCTGATGATTTAATATTTGTAATAAAGTTTTGACAGCAAAACTTCTCAAACAAGGTTATAGATATCATAAATTTCATAAAGCGTTTTCAAAATTTTATCAACCACATTTCGACTCAGTGTCTAAATATAATGTTGGATTGAAAACACTTCTTCTGCAAGGCCTTTCGGAACCTGAATTTTAAGGCGACTTGGTGTATAATTTCATAACGATAATTGGTAAAAATGACTTTCCTTATCATTTTAATATAAAAAGATTGTTTATAATATAGATGTTTTGCAACAAACTGCATGCTTGGTGGTTAACCCAATTAAGGTTAACACTTCTATTACTCGACCGTGGGTCAGGCCTATGACTTTTTAAGTTTAAGAAGGCGCCAACCTAAACCTAACTAAATAGTAACACAGACGGCTGGCGCCTGACACCCATTCCAGGACGTCTTGGGTCAGGCCCACAGTGGTTTTACTGGTAGGTTTCTTCTGCTCCAGAATTTCAGTGTTGCTATTTCTGTGAGTCCCCATGTTTGTTTTATCTTTGTTTTAGTTTTGATTTCTATGTTCCTGAGATATTACACTTATGAGTTAGGAATCTACAAACCGAACAACTAAGTATCTGATGAATTAAAGCAGGACTAACAGCCAAACCAGTTAAGCCCCCCAGTTATTTCTTTGCTGGCCCGTCTAAGGTGGCACTTCTATTTTGGTTTTTCTTAGTTGTTTCATGTGTTGTTTGTTGCTTTGTCTGTTTTGTATGGTTTGTTATGTCAAGGTTAGCCCTGACATTAAAAAATAGAAAATAGGTAAAAACGGATGTTTAATATATTACATCTAATTTGTTCTTATTGTCAGGGTTGGTGCTTTTTGTAAGACTGTTGTGTGGGCGGTGGTTGTTTTTTGTTGAGCTGAAGAACTAAGTATCTGATGTACCAAGGCAGAACAAAGGGCAAGGGTTTGGATGACAAAAAACTGGTAAAGCCCCCCCAGTAAGTTCATTAATGGCTGTCCCAAGGCGGTACTTCTGTTTTGGTTCTTCTTGGCAGTTTCACGTGTTGTTAGTTGCTACGTCTGTTATTGATATGAGCCGTTCTCTGTGAAAACCGGGCTTAATGATATTACGTAGTAATTACATTATGAACGGATGAAAAACACCAAAATTCATGATTTTTCGGACCTCTATTTATTACCATGAAAATACCTTAGGCGTTTAGATATAACAGAAAGCTTATGAATTCAGACAAAATCCAGTCATAAATATGACATATGTTGCCATGACAATGCTTATTCCACGGTAACCCCAAAGCCTTGAAAACAGATGGTATACCATCACAAAGACCTATCATTTGAGAAAGAATGTTAAGTCATGCAAACTGTCATGTATGTACTATGAAATACACATTGAAAATGAGCAAACACACTTTTTGTCCGAGTTATTTTGTGTAACAAGCGCAGAAAGCGCGTAGTGACGTTGACGTCAGTACATACTTGCATGACGTTAATAACGCCATATAAAGAAATTGCACCACCTGTTTATTTCTAAAGTCTATATCTCAGTAATAAATAATGGCAACCATCTCAAATTTTCAGAAAATGTTTAGAAAAGTTAATACTTTCCAAGGATGCAGTTTGTTAATTTTTTGTTCTCATGTCATTAAGCCCGGTTTTCACAGAGACTGGCTCATATATTTTGGTGATGTTCAGGCTAGCCTGTTGACCAATATGGAAAATGGCTGTTCACATGGCTGCCACTGGTGTTGTCTTTGGTGGTGACTAATTTTGTGTTGTCTCTTTCCCACATGGTGTCTTGGGTTGGATCTGGAATTGAATTGTGGCAGTTCCTGAGAATTTTCCTCCTTACTTTTTATGCCCCCGTGACGATAGTCAGGGGGCATTAAGATTTGCCCCTGTCTGTCCGCCTGTCTGTCCGTCCGTCTGTCTGTCACACTTTATGGTATAGAGTTTGTGTAATCAACTCCTTCCACGGTTTTCAATGGATATTTTTCAAACTTTGCAAACATGTTTTAGACATATTGAAGATGTGCATGTGGATTTTTGGTGGAGCTAGAATTAATTTTGACAGAAATACGGCCTTTTGAACTTAGTCATTTAAGGCAAACTTTTGCATTGTAATGTATAGAGTTTGTGTAATCAACTCCTCCCACAGTTTTCAGTGGATCATTTTCAAACTTTGCAGACATTTTGTGCATATACTGAAGATGTGCATGTGGATTTTTGATGGAGCTAGAATCCATTTTGACATGATAACGGCCTTTTGAACTTAGTCATTTTAGGCAAATTTTTGCATTGTAGGGTATTGAGTTTGTGTAATCAACTCCTCCCACAGTTTTCAGTGGATCTTTTTCAAACCTTGTATACTTGTTGCAGACATATTGAAGATGTGCATGTGATTTTTTCTTGAACCTAAAATAAATTTTGACAGAATTACAACCATTTGAACTTA
The DNA here is from genome assembly GCA_963989385.1 of Ctena decussata. Lineage (NCBI taxonomy): Eukaryota > Metazoa > Mollusca > Bivalvia > Lucinida > Lucinidae > Ctena > Ctena decussata. The sequence continues at coordinate 87,415,771 of OZ022500.1, forward strand.
GTCATTCTAGGGAAATTTTGCATTGTAGGGTATTGAGTTTGTGTTGTCAACTTGTCAGGTAGTTTTCAATGGATCTTTTTCAAACCTTGTCTACATATTGTGGACATATTTGAAGACATGCATGAGGCATTATGATAGATCTAAAGTTAATTTTGATAGAATAACGGCCTTTAAAACTTAGTCATTTTGGGCAATTTTTTACATGGTAGGGACTTAGTCATTTTGGGCAATTTTTTACATGGTAGGGTATAGAGTTTTTTGTAATGTTTACAATGGATTCTTTATAGGTGCTGTATGGATATACAGGTCATGTGACAGGCGCTGCACGGGGGCATCATTAGTGTCTTACAGACACAATTTTCTAGTTTAATATATACCTTAGTATATGAGTAAGGAAAATTTAAAGAATTTCACACTTCGTAGACCTATGTGTCCTGTCGGTGCTTTGATGTATGACACAGGAAATTGCATCTCAGAATGTGGCCTTACTGAACATAAAATGGATAAGATTTACTTGGCCATGAATTGCCGATACGGGCCCATCATGCGGCTGATGATGTGCTTTACTGTTCACAAAGGAATTTAATATTCTTCTAATACTAAAACAGTATCATCTTAGTGGATTACTTTTAATGTAAGTTATTTTAGTTCTGTTATCGTATTGTCATTTTCACAACTTATATAGCGCCAAATCCTGTGAAGTTCATGTTATATTTTGCAAGTGAAGTCAGTCTTTTGTAGCGGCAGTAAAGGTGCCCATTTTACATTCCTCTCTGAACATGATCGTTTTTTTTTTTTTCTTTTTATAAAATTTCATATTTATTTTACATTTTTGTTTCAATCTCTGAATTATAATTTATAAATCTGTTATGACAAGAAATAAATAATCTTTACATAACAGCATGTTTATATCTCTGATTTAGAGAAAATTTGGCATTTACCGAAAGAATTTCTACCTTTGATTCTCATGCGATGTGATTAGAATCCCATATTATAGATCTAAATAAGCACAAGTTCTGTGATTTCCTGTCCAAATTGAGCGGAAGTGTATTAAAAGATAGGAGTATCATTCGTTTGAAAAACTACAATTTACTTCCACAGAAAAACTGATTTTTGGCACGACGTAAATCTACCTTTTTACAAGTTGTAAAACATATAGTGCTGGCCGACGGTCCGTGGAAACACCCCAAACCACCCCAAAACATCCCAAACCACCCCAAACCACTTTCATACCACCCCAAACCAGCCTCCCTGGATACAAACTAGAACCCCACCCCCTCTCCCACCAAGACACCAACATTTCAGGTCATTATGCGAGTATTAGTTCTTTCCTCCCCTCCACCCTCTTCATTCTTTAATTAACGTGCCACTGCGCAAGGGGTGGGGTTCTAGTTTGTATCCAGGGTGGTTGTTTTGGAGTGGTATAAATGGTCGCCCCCTCCTCCCCCGCCCCACCCTGCGTGACATACATAAACGTACTAAATACTTTACTTTATTATACTGAGATTATTAATTTTTCATTAATATTTAAACCCGAAGTTATTAGAAGATATACATACATACATATCATGGGTAAACACTTATTAAAGTGTTCTTTTTATTTTAATCTATATAAATAATGTTTGGGATGGGTGGGAGCGGTGTTGGTGTATGTGTGGAGAGGCAGGGGGTGATGTGAATCTGGGGAGGCTGGTTTGGGGTGGTTTGGTAGAGGTTTGGGGTGGTTTGGGGTGTTTTGGGGTGGTTTGGGGTGTTTCCACGGACCCTGCTGGCCGATGAATTGATGGCCAGCTCTGTATACATGCGCCAGAATTACGTCATAATGGGAATCCCTAAAACCACCTATTGGTCCAGTTCTGACTCCTATACACACTCTTTATTCACAGCCTGGATTTTCTGCTCTTGGTTTGGGGAAACAATTAAACTGACAGTCTAGCTTTATCGCGAAAACATATGACACCGTAAATGCTACTGCTTCGGTCACTTACGCACCTCAATGAAACTTTTCTATCTCAAGAAATACTTATTACCATCTTTTCCGCTTTTTCCTAAAACTCTGTTCATGCGATCTTGAGAAGCTTGTAGAATTCTTTGTCTTCTTGCCTCACGTCTTGCTTCCAGGTCGGCCATTTTGGAATCAATTTGAGTTTCGTAAGCATAAAATTAAAAATGAATGGCAGAATTTACTCTAAATTCACTATAAATTTATCTGTTAATAAACGACATTTGTAGTTTAAAATTTCATGTCATATTATAAAAGAATTTACAGGAATTCATTAAAAAAAAAACGCTTACGAACTTATGGTGTAAATACAAATATTAGCTGCAGCTGTCAAAAACCCAAAACACACTGAAACACAGACTTTTGAAGGATGTCAGTGATAGTTTTTTCGTTTCCACTTCAAGCCCTTGCAGAAATATGTAGTGCAGATGCGGAAATGAGATTATCTTTGGTTTGTCAGACTTGTATAGGGACTATAAGGACTACTCTGGAATAGTGTTTTTCAATTGAAAGTCTTTAATAATCTGATAATGGTCGTTGCAGCTGCAAAGGATGGATCAGTTACAGAAGGGAGAAAACCATTTGATGTATTGGTGAAGACTTTCATTGCTGGAGGTATGCTGTAAATGAATGTAAGTGTGGTAGCTCAGTGATTACTGGTTAGCGCACTTGCACCTGATGCTTGAGGTTAAACCCTGGTAGCCGCGTTAGAGATTTCGGTGTCTGAACGCCACAGCTGAAAACACTTCATTAATGTCATTTGCGGGGATGACATCAAAAATTGTGCTGTCGTTTGGATTGGGATCTTAACTAGAGGCGCAGGTTAAAGATCCCTTTGTAGTTACATAGCTACAAGGAATTCATCCTGCAAACAAGTGTACATCCTACACCCTTTTACAATACTTAAGAGAGGTTGTAGCAGTATATGAAGAAGATGAAGATAATAAACCATAACAAATACAAGTTTTTGACTTTGGCACAAGATGAAGCAGTGTTGGCTTATTTACTGGCTTTATTCCTACTCAGAATAGCACACACACTGTAATATGGTCTGAATGCTAGGGTAGTAAAGGGGTGTAAGTCTGTTATGTCCTCAAACTATCGGTCTGTGCATTGAGTATTGAACAGTGGTATCGAATGAGGTACAATCCTTCTTCAGTCAGTTGACTAAAGAAAGATGGCACCAATCATCTAAGACGCTCCACCGAATCAGAGATGCAGCCAGGAAACTTGAGGGACTTCCCATATTATATGGCCTCCTTTACATTGATCCCCACAATCACAATAAGTAACTAAGATCTTAAATATTTATTTCTTACACCATAAAACAAACAACAGTAAAAAAAAACAACTGTTTCGACTGTGAGTTATAGTGGCGATTGAGTCCACAATCAGAAGAAATGCTCATTTAATCTAAATGATCAATACTTCTGAATCTAGAGCTCAATGCCACTACAAAACCTACGGTAGAAACAGGAAAAAATGTCACCAGATAAAGACAATCACTGCTGGAATCTCCACAGTCACAATCACTGCTGCAGTTTCCACAATCACCACTATTGCTGGAATCTCCACATTCACCACTATTGCTAGAATCTACACCAGACTTTTATTGACACAGGGCCCACATGGAAAACTAGCTTACTAGCCCCTCCTCTCTCTCCCCCCCCCCCCCCCCCCCCCCACCCCCATATGGCACTACTCATTCTGATTTACACTTTTCTATTTTCACAGGAACTGCAGGATGCTGTGCCAAAACAACAGTTGCCCCTTTGGACAGAGTAAAGATATTGATGCAGGGACATAACAAGCATTACCAGCATTTAGGTTGGTATAATCCAAAATATCGGATCACCTTTACCAGTTACTGAAGTTTTCCAAAACTTCAAACTGTCTTGTAAAGTTTTCTATCTGGTAGTATGTCAGACAATGAAAATCTTAAAAAAAAAAAGACAATCAAAGCAGATTAAATGGAAGTGTGTTTTGTAATATGTCTCTAGGTGAAGAGTTGACAATAACTTTCATGAATATGACTTAAGTGAGCTCTGTTGGTAGGCAAACCGCTATTGTAATTTTGACACTGGATAGCGACAATGACCTATCTCAAGATTGAGCTGTCCAATTTGGAATTCCAAAATAGAACACTGTCAATCTTGAGATTGCCCTGATTCCAAAACAATTACCAACATGATGCAATGATTGTTTGTGTGTATTAAACCGAAAGTAGAAATCAAAAGTAGATCTACACTGAAAAAAAGAAAGTTTTGAATATCCGCATCTGTTTTCATTTTGCTATTGTAAATTTACAAACAAGAGAAACATTTTGAATTAACATCTGACAGAGTGCTAGTATTCACGCAGTGCAGAACAACCGAAACCCCCCCCCCCCCCCCCCCCCCCGAAGATTAAATATTCATTGACCTTTGATATAATTGGATAAATTTTGACATACAGATTATTTGACTAATGAAATCTTGTGAAATGTGGAACAAACGTGAAATTATACTCGGCTGTGTCGAAAAAAATGGCTGATAGAAGCAAGCAGTGCTAACCTTGGTCAGACTGCTTCAGTAGGAGCAGTCTGATCAGATATATACTGTTTGCTCTGCCACATCTATCCCAGTATTTTTTCATCTTAATAGCTACAGAGATTGTAGCTCTTGAATGAGCGATGCTCATCGGCATGGAAATGGAAGGGTTGGCATGTTTGCACACACCAAACTACCAGTCCAGCCTGTGCATCCACACAGTCTGACCGGGGCTTTCACTGCTTTGTGTGAGTTTTCTGGCAGATTTATATTCAGTGAATATTGGACTGAATAGACTGGGTCTTCACTGTTTTTAGCTCACCTGAGCACAAAGTGCTCAGGGTGAGCTTTTGGGATACCCTGATGTCTGTCGTACGTCCGGAGTCAGGACGTCCGTCCTTTTTTGCTTGTGTACACTCTAGCGGGCACAGTTTTGATCCAATCTTTATGAAACTTTGTCAGAATGTTAGTCTCTATAAAACCAAGGCCAAGTTCGAAACTGGGTCATGTCGGGTCAAAAACTAGGTCACTAGGTCAAATCTTAGAAAAACCTTGTGTACGCTCTAGAGGGCACAATTTTCATCCAAAAGTCATGAACTTTGTCAGAATGTTTATCCTCATAATGTTTAGGACAAGTCTGAAACTGGGTCATGTCAGGTCAAAAACTAGGTCACTAGGTCAAATCATAGAAAAACCTTGTGTACGCTCTAGAGGACACAGTTTTGCTCCAATCTTTATGAAACATTGTCAGAATGTCTATCTCCATAAATTCTAGGCCAAATTCGAAACTGGCTTATGTCGGGTTAAAAACTATGTCATTAGGTCAATACTTAGAAAAACCTTGTGTACACTCTAAAAGGCACAGTTTTGATCCAAAATTCATGAAACGTTGTCAGAATGTTTAATCTTACACTATCTAGGACAAATTTGAAACTGGGTCATGTCGGGTCAAAAACTAGGTCACTAGGTCAAATCTTAGAAAAACCTTGTGTACGCTCTAGAGGGCACAATTTTCATCCAAAAGTCATGAACTTTGTCAGAATGTTTATCCTCATAATATTTAGGACAAGTTTGAAACTGGATCACATCAGGTCAAAAACTAGGTCACTAGGTCAAATCATAGAAAAACCTTTTGTACGCTCTAGAGGACACAGTTTTGATCCAATCTTTATGAAACATTGTCAGAATGTTAGTCTCTATAAACTCTAGGCCAAGTTTAAAACTGGGTCATGTCAAGTGAAAAACTAGGTCACTAGGTCAAATCTTAGAAAAACCTTGTGTACGCACTAGAGGGCACAGTTTTCAACCAAAGTTCATAAAACTTTGTCAGAATGTTTATCCTCATAATATTTAGGACAAGTTTGAAACTGGGTCATGTTGGGTCAAAAACTAGGTCACTAGGTCAAATCATAGAAAACCTTTGTGTACCCTCTAGAGGACACAGTTTTGATCCAATCTTTATGAAACTTTGTCTCAATGTTTATCTCCATAAACTCTAGGCCAAGTTTGAAAGAAGGTCATTTTCAGTCAAAATCTAGGTCACTAAGTCAAATCTTAGAAAAACCTTGCATACATATTAGAAGGCAAAGTTTTGATCCAATCTTCATGAAACTATGTCAATATGTCCATATATCTAAGCCCCCTATGAAACTGAGTCACGTCAGATCAAAAACTAGGTCACTAGGTCAAATCTTAGAAAAACTTTATGTACACCTTAGAGGGCACAATATTGATCCAATCTTCATGAAACTCTGTCAGAATTTTTATCTTTATGAAATTTAGGCCAAGTTTAAAACTGGGTCATGTCTGGTCAAAAACTAGGTCACCAGGTCAAATATAAGGAAAACCTTGTATACGCTCCAGAAGGCACAGTTTTGATCCAATCTCAATGAAACCTTGTCATAATGTTTATTCTTACAATACCCAGTCCAAGTTTGAAACTGGGTCATGTCGGGTCAAAAACTAGGTCAAATCTTAGAAAAACCTTGTGTATGCTCTAGAGGTCACAGTTTTGATCCAAACCTAATGAAATTTTGTCAGAATGTATATCCTCACAATATCTAGGACAAGTTTGAAACTGGGTCATGTTGGGTCAAAAACTAGGCCAGATCTTAGAAAAACCTTGTGTACGCTCTAGAGGACACAGTTTTGATCCAATCTTTTTGAAAGTTTGTCAGAATGTTTATCGTCACAATATTTAGGCCAAGTTTGAAAGTAGATTATGTCGGGTCAAAAACTACCTCACTAGGTCAGATATAAGAACGACCTTGTGTACACTCTAGAGGGCACAGTTTTGATCCAATCTTCATGAACCTTTGTCAGAATGTTTATCCTCATGATATCCAGGCCAAATTTGAAACTGGGTCATGTCAGGTCCAAAACTAGGTCACTAGGTCAAATCTTAGAAAAACTTTGTGCACACCCTAGAGGGCACAGTTTTGATCCAATCTTCATGAAACTTTGTCAGAATGTTTATCTGCATAAAATCTAGGTCAAGTTTGAAACTGGGTCATGTCGGGTCAAAAGCTAGGTCACTAGGTCAAATCTAAATGAAGTTATGCTGCAAGAATCAGAACTAACATTGCAATGATGCCAGCCACAAACTCCGTGGAATACATTAGGCTCACCACAGTGAGATAATGATGCTACCATTCTATCATCTGTCTTTGCTTAGTTCAGTCTAGTTCAAATCCATCAAAGGAACTCAACATGAATGGGAACTTTTCGTAGAAGGAACTCAACATGAACAGGAACTTTTTGGAGAAGCGACTCTGCCATTTTCAGCTCACCTGAGCCTTACAGTATTGGTGTGAGCTGCCTCTGTCATCCATCCATAAACATTTTCAAACATCTCTGAAACCTCTGGGCAGACTAAACTCAAATTTCATATGGAGCCTGCACATGGGTCAAAGGATTGAAAGTTCTTCAAATGATCTTGGTCACATGACCAAGGTGGCCGACATTCCCGTGTATGGTAAAAACTCTTATAAATCTTCACCAGAGCCAGTGAACTGATTAATGCTCAGGTGAGCGATTCAGGGCCACCATGGCCCTCTTGTCTCAGTTGGTATAGACCAACTTTACAGTTTTGTAAATGCTTAGCTAAAATGATAGCTTGTATCTGGGCTGCTTTAGATCAGCAGCATAGCTGTAGGTACAGGTTTCTGATGGTACTGATCCAGGGTGGATGACCACATGTTTTCTTATGTCATTTACCTACTTCATTGTGATGAGGAAATCCCCACATGATCTTTGGACTTTGCTTGATAATTTCTTTCTTTGTGTCTGCATTTTTGCGAAATGAAGCACAGAGAATGCTTAATCAAGAATACTTTAAGACAGTACTCTTGATTTTGTCACAGTTTTTATATTTTTTTTGTATTTAATCTTCCCTCAAAAACCAAATCCAAAAGTAGGCCTTGGTGTTCTAGATCTCCGTAAATAAAGTTGTTGCTTCGAAGCAGGGGGACAATTTAGCTAAAAAATGTCTAACCTGTCATTAAAATGAGTAATACCATTTAAAAGCACTCATGAATACGCATTCTCTTCATTATATATATACAGTCTGTTTGAAAACAATTTCAGAAATAAAGAAACAGTCTTGAAAAACCTTACCATAAAGCGGGTTGATTTGCTGGGATTTCCGGCATTCACATGATCATACACCCTGTGATCTTACTAGTTGATAACTTCTAAGTATCTCTAAAAAAATGGTATGGTTCTCATTAGAGCCACCTTGATGAAGTGGTTCTAAGAACAGAGATCTATATAGGAGGTAGTATTTGGAGATAACTAAACTATTCTTTGAAATGAAGAGGACAGACAAGCTTGGTGCCAGGAGATAGGGAACATCGTAATAAGAACATGAAAGTAAAAAAAAATATAGAGGATATTTACTTCTCTAGGTGAATACCAAATATATTTATCAAATGTGTTGGAAATATCTGCAATTTCAGGAGTACTTAGCACAATAATAATGATGATAATAATAGTCTTTACTTACAGAGGGTAACACATTTAGTTACAAACTGATTTTCCATGAGGCCCTTTTCTACACTCTAAACACATAGTGACATGATACAAAGAACAATAATATATGTACAATGTATATATTTGGGCAAAAAAACAAACAAACAAAAAACTATCTCTGAATAAATATACATTGCCATCCAGTGAACTCTTTCTTCAACTGAGTGAGTCCCACCAGCCATGGTAAGCTCAGAACAACGCCATCAGCATGGGCAACACACCCCAACAGGAAAGGTGGATGCCATGGTGATGTAATCTATGTCTGAAATGCCATACTATAAGACTTGAAAAGACATGCTGTGCACACACACACACACACCAACCAACTGGTAAACGAACTTGCACAATCAAAAAAAAAAAAAAATCAGATTAGACTATCGGCTCAAAAAGCATCCAAGTTATTGACAACTACACTATTTACACAAAATGGCAGTATAATTCTTTCTGTTCTGCAATGTCTCTCTGTCTGTAGAAAATGCACATGCCCCTATAACCACACACCAAGGCCATTTCCGGACAAACTGCACAAGCGCACACTGCTTTTTCTTTGAAACTCTCACAAACCCAATAATTAACAGGGAACTCATGAAAAGTATAAACACAAAGTATTTCCAATCCTACCCATGGTGCCTCTTTCCAGTCACCCTGCATTTCATTGTTCTGAGTGTGCGGTTATTAAATACATTTTAACCACATCTTTTTGTTGCAATTTTGAAAAAGTTAAGCGCACGGTGCGGTAAATGGGTCGATTACGGTACTTATAGACCTTTCATCCATTTAATAAAATTGCAATGAAATGAATTAACAGTACTACAGGATTTTAAGCTTTCTGGTAGGCTGTTCCAAATAATGGGTCCTGAATATGCAAAACTTTGCTTAGATATTTATTTATTTGGCCTAGGGGGAATAAAATTTTGTGATGTTGAGCAGGGGCTGACAAATCAAAAAAAAATCCACTTGCCCACAGGACAAGTAAAAACAAAATTCACTTGTCCGGCAAAAATAATTGCTTGCCCAGATTTTTCACACACACACAAAAACAAAAAGTTACCCTTCTGTACCACAGGAACTTGGCATTGGTTATATTTTTTAAATGGGTCGCCTCCAGCTTCTAGAATATAGTAATAATTATTATCATCGTAGGGACAAGCCCTTAAGAAAATAATATTCAACGTCAAGCTCCTGTGTTCTGCACAATCATACATTCCCTAAAATTTGGAAATCTTGTCTGAGCAAAGAGTATAGAGTATAGACCATTAGTAGACAAAGATGTTGGCATACAGTGTAGACCCTGCTCAAATTGCATAGGAGCAGTCTGATCAGTGTCAACTCTGACTGCCAAGTATAATTACACTTTGATCCAAATATGGTAGGAGCAGTCTGATCAGGGTCTACTCTTACTGCCAAGCATTACTACACTTTGATCCAACTATATTAGGAGCAGTCTGATCAGGGACTACTCTGGTTGCCAAGCAATATTACACTGTGATCCAAATATGTAAGGTAATTGTGGAAGGCTGGAAGCCTTTCCTTTTATCTTTATAGCATACACTGTCCAGGTGACATTTGGCAGGAAAAATGCATGCTTTGTACTGGTTGACTCAGGTCGTTTGCACTTTACTTCAAAGAATACCGTATACCAAATAGATTACCATAAAAGTTCTGAATATTGAGACATATGTCTGACCAAACAGTGTAGACCCAGATCAGACTGCTCCTGAATATGAGCAGTCTGATCAAAGTCTACACTGTTTTGCCATTCTGCCTTCATCTGTTAGACTCAATAAAAAATTTATTGATTTTTTAACTGTCCGGTTGTCCCAATTTCTAGAATAAAGATAGCTTTGTAGATCAAACAGTACCGACTGTCTAGACTCTGTATTTTGACTCAAGCTCATCATGCATCCGAGAAGAAAACTCATTGGTCAACTGTCCACATCTAGTTGTGAAATGCTAAATGATTGACAGGTGTCGCAAACACCGTCAGTAACCATTACACTGTAACCATTACACTGGGTGACAATAAACAAACTTTCAATAACTAAAGGTGAGAAAGTCATGATAATTGCAGTGCGGCAGTCTTTTTTAACACGCTTACAGTTCTTCTTTCCAAATTTTTATGTGTTGGGGATTTTCTTTTACTTGCCCGGCCGGGCGTCGAGCTGGAAATAGCACTTGTCCGGCCAGAGTTGGAGCTTGTCCCGGGCGTCCGGGCAATGGATTTGTCAGTCCCTGTTGAGGATCTTAATAATGGTAAATTTTCCAGTGCTGTTCTTTGATGAAACATTTCATTAATGTAGCTTGGCATTGCTGAATTGGCAATGTTATACATAAATTTTGCTTTTCTTAGATATAGTCTTTCAAATACAGTTAGTATTATTAAGTTTTGCATGCACTCGGAAATATTTTCTACATTATAGTCCATAATTATTTTGCATGCGCGTTTTTGCAGACCAAAAATTCTGTTCAGATTCAACTGAGTGGTGCTGCCCCAAACAATGTTACAATAATCTATGTTGGATTGAATGTATGTTTTATAGAAAGTAGTTCTGTGCTCAATAGACAAAAATTCTATGATATTTGACAGCAGCCATAAATTTCCTGATATTTTTTTGCACATTTTATCAATATGGGTAGACCAAGTGAGATTATTGTCAACGAAAATGCCATGTATTTTGCCACTGGTAATTGTATTTAAATCATCATTATTGTAATGCAGAACTAAATTTTCAGAAGTTAGACTTGATCTTTTTTTGATAAGTGGTAATCAGTATGACTTTTGTCTTTGAGGTATTCAAATGCATACAATTGTATTTACACCAGGTAGATAAGCTGTTAAGTGCAATTTGGAGATTTCTTTCAATTTCTGATTTAGACTCTCCACTAACATACATGTTAGTGTCATCTGCATACATATCTGTGTTCACAGAATTTGTGTTCAGGGGCAAGTCATTAATAAACATTATAAAAAGCAGGGGTCCAAGAATTGAGCCCTGTGGTACACCATCAATTATATAGGCATCATCTGATGCAGCATTATTAATTGAAACTTTTTGTTTCCTGTTGAGTAGGTATGTACAAGTGACATTGCTGATATATTCAATGCATGAGATGAAATATTTTTGGTATTTACCAAAAGAAATTAAATTTTATTCTTGTTTTTAAAACAGACTGCTTTACAAATAACTTTTTTCCTTGGCATTTCTCGTTAATTTTGCTTGTCTCAGCGCGTTTAGTGGGTATAATGAATGAATTTAAAGAAATCGGTGATTTAAGAAAGCTGCTTGCAGCTGCCATCGTGTGCAAATTAGTGATACTCCAGATCAAAAGTGACGTCAGAGGGTGACATCATTGCATGATTTGATGTGCTAGCATCCGAAGCGTTTTGTCAGACAAGAACACAACGCTGCAGACCTTTTTCAGAAAGAAATTTAGCCTAAAAGTTGTCAAAAAAGCCACGGTTTGCTACAGTGAAAATATATAAATCATATCAGTCACTAGTGAATTGATACAAAAAATTTTCACTGTAGATAAAATCACTTTTATCTGTTCTAGATATGCATTGGATTCACTGCTAAGTATGAAATAAATATAATTAATTTTAATTGTCTTAAAAATATATTACGGTCTTGCAGTAGAACTGTCGCACTGAGCCTGTCCAAATGAGCGGCAACAATGTATGTTTGAGATGGAAAATAATAATAAAAAAAATGATCTGAAAATTTCTCCTATCTGGGGCTTTGTACCACATGTATTCAGTTATAAGACAATGTCTGTCCTTTTCTAGACTGACCCCAAATGTATAACCCTTCTCCTTTTCAGAGGAAGCATTGCCTAACTTTTATACATGTTTATATGGAAATAAAATATTGTTTAAACTAAATGTCTAACCCAGTCATATACATGTAATACTGCTATTTTATGGACTTCTCCCTTCCAGAACAATCCCAAAAGTCTAGATCCATCTTATCAGATGGATAAACATCCATGGATAACAATCCCAAAAGTCTAGATCCATCTTATCAGATGAATCCAGAATTTTGGGAATGTATTGAAGCGGGGAACCTCAATCTTATAACCAAATTATAAATAGGGTATCATATAAAAATTCTAGATCTCTGCCTGTAGAGAAGCCTTAGGGCAGGTGGTTGGCCTGGCAGGCTAATGTTCCCCACTTAGCATAAAATCTAGAAGGGTTTTGTAATCTAACAGTGCTCCAGATAAGAAGGGGTAATAGGGATAGTTTAGGGATGATTTTCCTTATTTTTTCATTAAAACATATATTGTGACCCCTCATTAGAACCGTCTTGTCGAGACGGTTCTAATGAGGGGTCACAGTGTATGCTTTTGTTGAGAAATAAGAATAATTATCTCTGAATTATCCTTGTTACCCCTTCTTATCTGGAGCTCTGATCTAATAAAACTATTTTTGTTTGATTTCAGGAGTTTTGTCGTCCTTGCGTGGTGTAGCTGTAAAAGAGGGCTTTCTGGGTCTTTATAAAGGAAACTTGGCACAGATGATCAGAATATTTCCTTATGCTGCAATCCAGTTTATGTCCTATGAATATTTTAAAAAGGTTTGTACTTAGCAGGGGCGTAGCTAGGGGCAATTACACAGTACGCCAATCATGTTTTATACTCATTAAGGGCAATAACAGGGGAGCTAAGCCGCTAAGTTATTTCGTATTTTCGTGTCTGTTGGCAGCTAGTATTAAAATTATGCCCAATAAACAACATTTCAGCATGAAAATACGCAGGTGTGTGTTGAAATTTTGTCAGTTTGACAAAATTTCAATACGCACCTGCGTATTTGCGTATAGGTAGCTACGCCCTTGCTTAGGTCTCAAAGCATTTTGACTCTGTTAATAGCTGTTCGGTAGCATATTTTCTACCAAATTAAACCAACTAAAAGTCATTGCAAGTGAAGTTCAAGCAGCATAGACACATTGCTAGATAGTAAATCAACTTATTCAAATTTTAGAACTAGTAGTTGGTCACGGTAAAGGATTGTTAGGGAATTTGTTTCGCAATCTTTACAGTTTTGATATTCTGGAGAAGAACAACTGAATCAGCAGCTGTCAGAAAATTTTAGCCACAGTGGTAGAAAAGGCATCTTAAAGAATATGCAAATTGCACATGTCAGAAAATGGCTGGCAGAATAGCAAGCAGTGTATACCCTGCTCACACTGCTCCAGTCTGATCAGGGTCTACACTGTTTGCTCAGACACTTCTGTCCCAATATTTTGTGTTATGTTTTAATTGCTACAATTATTTTAGATTCTACAGGTTGCTTTTCTAAATCTGCAAGATCCAGTTATTAGCTCACCTGAGCCTTTAGGCTCATAGGTGAGCTTATAGTATAGCCAGGCAAACCGTTCTATTCTATTCAATCGTCCATCGTCCGTTGTCAACATTTTCAAACATCTTCTCCACTGAAACCACTAAGCTGATCGAAGCCATATTTCATATGGAGCCTACCTAAGTTGGGGGAACAAAAGTTTGTTCGGGGTATCTGAGTCACATGACCAAGATGGCCGCCACACCCATATATGGCAAAAACTCTTCAGAAATCTTCTTCACCAGAACCAAAAGGCCGATGACCTTAAAACTTGGTATGTAACATCGGGCATGTGGGCCTATCATAATTAGCTCACCTGAGCCAAAGTTTCACAGGTGAGTTTTTAGTATAGGCAGTCATCTGTTGTCTGTCGTCCGTCCGTCAACATTTTCAAACGACATCTCCTCTGAAACTACAAGGCCCATTGTTACCAAATTTCATGTATGGCATCTATAGGCAGGGAGAACCAATAATACTTTTTTTTATCCAAATCGCTTCATAACTTTGGTTGCTATGGCAACTTAAAGTTTCCATTGACTTGTATGGGGAAAATTGAAAATTTGTATTTATTGCTATGTCACTGCAGATATTTTGACAAAACTTTTACAGAAATGTTCCTTGAGTAGTTCTCTATCAACCACATCAAATTTATGTAGATTACACAATTTAGCTGATTGCCATGGCAACCGAAAGGTTGAAAATAGAAAATATATTCAAAAATCATCTCCTCAGAAACTATGCAACCAATAAAGCTCAAACTTCACGGAAAGGATCTTGGTACTAGCTTCTACAAAAGTACTGTTTTTCTTGGCAATTGCTCTGGCAGTTTGGTTGCTATGGGAACTTAAAGTTACCATTGACTTAAAATGGCAAAATAGAAAATTTGCATTTATTGCTATGCCACAGCAGATATTTTGACAAAACTTTCATAGAAATGTACCTTGAGTAGTCTTTAACCAGGCATTTTAAATTTATGCAAATTGCGCAATTTGACTGGTTTCCATTGCAACTGAATAGTTTAAATAGAAAAATATGGCCAATTAAGCTCAAACTTTACAGAAAGAACCTGTGAGAAAAAAAACCCCAGCTTTTCTACAGCTTTAGCGCAGCTTTGAAAGCTGCGCAGAAGCTTCGCAAAAGCCGGCGGTATTGGCACCTGCGTATTTAAGCTGTAGAAAAGCTAGCTTTTCCGCAGAGCTGCAGAAAAGCCGGCTTTAACGCAGCTTTATACAAACCTGCAGAAAACCGGCTTTTAAGCAGCTTTAGCGAAGCTCTAACTCAGCTTTAACGCAGAGGCACATAAAAGCTGCGTCAAACTCAAAAGCTGCGTTTAAGCTGCAGAAACGCAGCTTTTCCGCAGGTGCCAATACCGCCGGCTTTTGCGAAGCTTCTGCGCAGCTTTTCTACAGCTCTGATTCAGACCTGCGTTAAAGCTGCGTTTCTGCAGCTAAAATGCAGCTTTATGACAAAGCTGCGTTATAGCCGCGTAAAAGCTGTGTTTCCGCAGCTTCAACACAGCTTTAGGTCAAAGCCGCATAAAAGCTGCGTTTCCGCAGCTTCAACGCAGCTTTAGGTCAAAGCTGCGTTTCTACTGCTTGAAAAGCAAACCTGCGTAAAAGCTGCGTATCTGTCAGAAACCTGCGTCTTTAAAAGTTCTGGATGAGGACAGAAAAACAGAAAGGTCAAAAATAAAAACAAATAGAATTTAATATAATAAAACAGTGCTATACAAACACCTTTAAAAGGTACCGACTGTGATATGGTAAATTATCAGATCATGCAGTAACAAAAATACAAACTGAGCATAAAACTACTAAATTTCAGTGCTTATCCCATTCCCTTGACTTTTACTCACAGATAATGATGAATTTAGGGGGAAAACAATCAAAAGGAATTCAAATTCAAGTCTTTCCCATTTTGTGTGTGTGTGTGGGAGGTCACTGGGGGGTGGGGGGGTGTCTGCATGCATGCCTGCCTGTCTGTCTGCTTGTATGTCAGTTTATCTATCTGCCTGTGGTCTTAAATAATGCAAAATTTATAAGATTAAGCACAAAATGAAATTCTAGAAAAATTATATCTTACCAGAATCCAAATCCAGTGAAAATGAACAAGTTACAAACATTATCTCCACATGTTTAGCCTTAAAGTCACTGTTTTCTTTTTACTTGACTCTTTATAAATGATGACTTAAAAAGTTTTTTGGAAAGATTTTTATGCCACATGGCCCCCTCAGGGAAAATTGCCATAGCAACAAGGTAATATTGCTTAATATTACATAATACCAGATTAATGTTGATGAATTTATGCAGCTCTTCAGAGCTGCGCAAAAGCTGCGTTTCTTTATTTTCTTTATAAAATATGCACCCAATCAATTCAAATTATTAAGCAAACAAATGTAGCTAGGCCCCTGTGTCCATGTGTGACGCTAATGTTCAGATATTCATTTTTCCGTAATTTAAACCAAACATGTTGATCTTCATGCAATTCCAATTTGTAGAACAAATTTTCCCTTTGTGCTCAAAATCATTAGAAACAAAAGATAGAAAATTAACAAAAATATACCGTACCCAACCGACATGCCACAACCCTAGATATTGTATATAGTCCAAGATGGCAAAACAAAATCTCAGTTTTAGGTGAGGCAATTGTTGAAAATTTAAATACGCAGCTTTTAAAAGCTGTAGAATAGCTGCGTCTTTATGTTTAAGATGGTTTGGACTTAAATTTAAGTAATACGCAGCTTTTCTACAGCTCTCAGGAGCTGCACATTTTATCTTTATGATTTATTTGTTGAATAAAAAAGAATATTCAGCTTTTCTACAGCTTTTAGACTTAAAGATGCAGCTTTCTGAAATTAACCAAATTAAATATCCAGCTTCTGCGCAGCTCACACAAAAAAGTACAGCTTTTGCACAGCTATTTGAAAAAAAGTACAGCTTTTCCGCAGGTCTGAAATGAAACGCAGCTTTTATACAGCTTTTTAAAAAATACGCAGAAAAGCTGCAGAAAAGCGGCTTTTGCGCAGCTTTTATACAGAGCTGCGTTTAATTTTCGCAAGGGGACCTTAGTACTAGCCTCTAAAGAATTACAGTTTTTCATGGCAATTACTCCAGCAGTTTGGTTGCTATGGCAACTAAGAGTTTCCGTTGACTTATAATGGGGAAAATGGAAATTGGCAATTTTTGCTGTCTCACTGCATTTATTTAGATTTTCTTTCTTCATAAATGTCTCTTGAATAGTCCTCGATGTTTCATATGAATTTTCTCCAAATCGCTGATTTGATTGGTTGCCATGGCAAAATATAGGGTAAATTTTCAAAAAAAAAAAAAGAAAATGAAAAACTCTTCTGCCCTGAACCCATGTGGGGGATGAAGCTGATATTGTGCAAACAGGTTGATGACAGAAGCCTCTACATGACTTTTGTTTTTTCTTCCAACCCCATAAGAACTTTGGTTGCAATGGCAACTTATAGTTTCCATTGACTTATAATGGGAAAAGTGAAGCCATTAGGAGGATGAAGCTGATACTTTGCATACATATTAATAACATTAGCCTCTGCCTAAAGTATGTTTCATATTATCATTGCCCATGTGGACTGGTTGCTATGGCAACTTAAAGTTCCATAGACTTACAATGGGGAAAGTGGACATTTGGTATTTATTTCTGTGTTACTGCAGACATTTTGACAAAAGCTTTACAGAAATGTTCATAGAGTAGTCCTCTATCAGCCATATGAATTTTGCCCTAAGACATTGGTTGCCATTGCAACTGAAAGGCCAAACGTTCAATTTTTTCATTTTTTTTTTTTTTTTTTTTTTTTTTTGCCAAAGATCTTCTTCTCAGAAGCCATTAGGTGGGGACAAAGCTTATTTTTTGCATAAATGTTTGTGATATTATCCTCTACATAAATGGTGTGTTTTATTGCTGTTGTGCATGTTGTTTTGTTGCTGTGGCAATTTAGTTTTTCCAACATAACCTCAGTGCTCAGGTGAGCGATATAGGGCCATTGGCCCTCTGGTTTCTTGATGAAATGCATGCGCATTGTCACTATTGTGACTGGCTTGAACTGCTCATCTTCTGATGCTGGTCTGGACATGTATAGTTTGCATCTGTCTTAAGGCAGGTTTTCTTGTAAAGTGTGGAATTTAGTCTCTTCAGGTGAATGGGGACATTTTCAGGGGTAGTAACTTTACCATTTTTTCCCCTCCTTCTCGATGGAAGTCATCTCAAAGGAAAGAATCTGGAGCATATTCTTTCCTTTAAGAGCAGATCCCATTTTGGAATTAGGGAAGCAAACAGCATGTCACGAAAGTTGTTTCGCTGTATGAAGGTATACCCATACACCTAAATTTTTTACGGTCCAGGTATTTCCCCAGACCATAAAGGCATGTGGCTTGCAACATGCTGTCCTCTTCAAATTGCCTTTGCAACCTCCTTTTATTTCCAATGACAATTTATAAAAATGCTGCAGTCAGCCCTCTTTATAACGGCACTCATAACAACAGCAAAATTCTTTATAACGCTATTTTGATTTTCATGGAATGGCTTCACTGTTCTTAAAATGTATTCTTTATAACAGCAAATTCAGTTTAACGTCAAAATGTTAGGGAACAATTTCCATTGTTGTAAAGAGGGTCCACTGTATTATTTTCATTTCTTTGCCAGTAAAGTTGTTTTAAATTCACCTAGGATCGTTAGTAAAGTATTTATAAAGTAAATTTAGGCTAATTTTGACAAAGTGTTGCTACCAGTATATTAAGGAGTTTAAAAATTGAACAGGTCAGAATCTGATTGTTGTGTTAAAAGTGACATGCCCTCTGAAATTTTTTGGGAGAACACATAAAAATATAGAGCTCTCTAGACTAATTTGAAATCAAGGGTTTTATGCAGATATTGTAAGACATTAAACAACAGCTACATGTAAATTGTTAGAATGTAGATAAATTAAGCTGTTATATGATGGAATTTATTTTTATTTTTCATACGATATGAAATATGTTTTATCTGACCTGTTGAAATGATTTTCTCCAAGGGAAGGATAATGCTTTTGTTTGGTAGATGGAATAACAATTCAGAGAATTTCAGACAATCATGGGCTTTGGATGTTCTACATGTTATATCCAGGAATATAGCTTAGACTTTATTGGATTGAAGTAGGCCATTATGAGCTTTCCTAGCTATATTTATATATTGAACCCTGTTGCACTCAGAACAGCCAAAACTCCAAACAGTTTTGGCTGTTCTGAGTGCAATAGGGTTAATATATTGATAAAATCCGTCTCCTGTAGAACAGCTCTATAGCAACTAGGTAATGTTGCTTCCTAAATGACTTACTGAGATGAATTTACCTTGATGATACTCCTGGGCAATGAAAACTTTGCCTGAAATAGTGGTTTGAAGTACCGGTATGTTTTCATGAGAATTTTCACAGGTATTTTTTGCTTGCAACATTTCATATAATACCATAGTCCCGATCCTCTGACGTTACGCTACGCTTCAGAAGCTACACTACAGGGCCCAGAGGTAGCGATGTGTAAGAAGCTACGGAGGGCCCTGTGTACAGGTCTAATAATACAGTTAATATTTTTATTTTTTTTTTGGTTTGCTCCTTTGTGACAGATTTATATTGAAGCCATAATAATTATGGCTTGAAGCTCTGCAGTTTGACCAATATCAATGAAATGAGACAGCCAAAACAAAGGGTTCAGTACACTTCATTACTTCAAAAAGTTTTGATAACAACCTTCCAGATCGTCTGAATCTGATTTTAATATCAGCAGAACTGAAGACAGTTACCTGACTATATAAACTCATTTCGTAAATGTGTGTTTTCATTGACTGAGGAAAGGTGAAAAATTTCTAAATTTTGTGTTTCACATGCTGATTTACCATGAAATATGATATTCAGGTATATAGAATATTAAGCATTTTGTATCCGTTTAGCTTTTGTATCAGCTGGTAGATTTGACAGATGCACATTCCTACTTTTCTGCCTGTCATGGCTGATATGGAAAAATAAGACAACTTAATTTGACCGCCACATGAGACAACCAACAGAGTGGTTGTGCGCCCAGCGCAGGCTCAGATCAGCCTGGGCATCCGCCCAGTCTGATTAGAGTCTACGCTGTCTGCATGAACGTAGCTTAGATCCTTAGCTACCATTTAAGCACAAAGGGAAGACTCTGATCAGACTTGGCTGATGCACAGGCTGATCTGAGTCTACGCTGGGCGCACAACCACTTTGTTGGTTTTCTCATGTCGCGGCTCATTTATATTTCCAAACAGACTGGTTTGTCTAAACCTCTGTGAGTCTAATTTAGAATTTTGTCTTACAGGTTTTACAGGGATTAACGCACCATGTACATCCACATGTGGTAAATCTTCTGTCAGGCTCTCTAGCAGGTTGGTCATATAGTAATATTTACACTCTTGGTGTATTTACTGAAAAGCCTGTAGTAAACCATTGGCATGTAATGTAGTTTACATTCCAATAATTACATTAAGCCACGCGACGTAAATGACGTCAAAATAAACAATGGCTTCTACAATCTGATTGGACGTTGGCAAAGCCATGACGTTATTCATGGTGTTCCGCTGTTAGCAGAAAAACTGTGTGGAGATGTTTTACTGCTTCAATTTTAGCACTTATATAAGATTTTGTCATCAAAGTTTTGATTGCAACAAATGTAAATATAAGCAATGAACTTAATTTTTCTGATGTTTATCGAAGTGTAAACTATGTTGGGTCACTAGCAAAGTTTACATGAGCCCCTTCGGGGCCCATTGACTTTGCATGTGACCCAATGTAGTTTACACTTCTGTAAACCTCAGAAAATGAAATTCATTCCTTAAATGATTTGCTGTTAAATGAGGTGTTTCCTCCTCTAGAAGGACTCCAAATATCAAAGCAGTCTTATGTTATTCTGCTGTCAGATGGGTTTAGCTCTTCTAAAGCAATTCCAACAATCCAGATCCATCTTTAAGATGGATCTGGATTGTTGGAATTGCTTTTTTGATTAGGGTCGGAAAATAGTACCCCTAAATAATAGCTTGTATCATGCTAATATTAAAACAATAATATTTATGGCAAAAATATAAGACAGATCTAGATATTTTGGTTGTTTTGGTAAATAGGGTAAGGCATAGGGAGAGAAATACCTACTGTCAGAGTGATCTCCCTTGGCATGTATCCGCTTATCTTTCACCCAGAAATTACAGGTACAAATTAGCTGCTGCATGAAACAGGTGCCTTAGCCATTTTCAGACAGTGAGGAGGTTCTAATCTAAAAGGAATGTGAAGATTTTAATCAGTCTGTACATCTGTTTTGTCTTATCAGTCTTCTATGTTTGCATCAATACTTTATTATTAGCAGGGCTTTGGAATGCAAAGGAGAGTTTATGCAATACCCCCTGGGTCGTAGTCAGGGTATGCGTTAGCATGGGTGTTAGCATCCTCGTCAGCGTCCGTAATCAGGTTAACCAATTGTTAACAATTACGTTTAACTCGATGTTCAACTTTGTATCTTACAAAGTATAGTAGCTACAATCATGGTACTTGGTACATATATACATCTGTATGACTGCAGCAGCTGCATCACACAATTATATGTCCTTGACCTATATGTTACGGTTGACTGACTTTGCTTATTGGCACCGTTTTAAGGCAAAATTTTTAGTTTTGATGATACCTTTAAGACAGGAGAGTTGGTTCTTGGACAAATAGCATATCCCTTTAATTGCAGCAGCTGCAAACATCCATGCTAACCCCTGTGTCCTTGACCTTTGTTCATGGTCAAGTGATTTTGCCTTATATTTCCAACACTGTTTGAATTAATTTCATACCTGGTATAGTTGATCAGTTTAACTTTGGGAATGACCTCATACTATTAATAGATCACTGTGACCTACATGTCATGGTTCAGTGATTTTAACATATCTTAAGCACTGACCTCCAATATTTGTAGGACTGTGTAACTGAAAATCAAGCACTCATGAGGTGCACTTTGTTGTCTTCTGACAACTCTTGTTTTTGTATTACAGGTAAAGTTTTCCACAGCTTTAACAGGTGCTTGAAAATTTTACCTTATGCATCTTATCCATCCCAGGAGCTAGATAAAAATATCATGTGTTGTAAATGTATTGTTATATAGGAGATCACAAATTGGTGGCATCATGACCTTAATTGTACAGAAGATACCATGAAGATGGCAAAAAATGACATCAGAATGGCATCAGCTTTAATCAAATAAACAAAATTGCCTTTTATGCATTTTTGTGAGTTGCGCAGCTTATATCAACGTTATAAATCAAAAAGTATGTAAAAGGAATCTGTCATCAATCAGTCTGTGGATTGTGGTATGAATAGAAAAATTTGTCTCTTTGCAAACTGTACAGCATCACTTGGCAAGCCTTGTGACGCTGAAAAGTGACTTTTGGCTCAGATTTTTCTATGTGCATTCTACACCCATGAAATATGCTATCCTTATATTCTGATGAATCATCATCACATAGTAAAAAACAAACCTTATATTCTGATGAATCATCATCACATAGTAAAAAACAAAGATCCTGATCAGCATGATCATATTCGACAGCTGATCTTAGTTTTAGGGTTCACTGCCTTGCAGTACGGAAACTTCTGAAAGGAACGAAAATTAGACAATGAGCGTTATAGATAGATTTGCAAAATATGAAAATTTTAAGCACACTTCTTTTAATTATGATTAATGCAGCATCCTAAGATTGTTTCTCGCTTGTGAGATGTGGTTATACATTGTTTTCATTTTAACTTTTCAGGTCTGAGTGCAGTATTTGCAACATACCCTTTAGATGTAGTGAGGGCAAGACTAGCATTTCAGGTCACAGGGGAACATATATACTTTGGTGTGGTAGACACTTTTCGCACAATAGGTATAGAAGAAGGCAAGAAAGGATTTTTCAAAGGGATAATACCCTCACTTCTAGGCATGGCACCATATGCTGGTAAATTGGCT
Organism: Ctena decussata; assembly: GCA_963989385.1. Taxonomy (NCBI): domain Eukaryota; kingdom Metazoa; phylum Mollusca; class Bivalvia; order Lucinida; family Lucinidae; genus Ctena; species Ctena decussata. The sequence goes on from OZ022500.1 coordinate 87,438,661, forward strand.
GTTTCCTGTATTTTTGTATTATTTTAATGATTATGGTTTAAAATGACCTAAATGTACCTGGAATTATTGAAGTGCATGTCAGAAAAAGAAAAAAAAATAATGTGAACTGACTTTCCTTTGTCAACAAACGCATTAAGTTTTAAGTCATTAATGTCTAAATTAGTCTTTAATAATGATATATTTTCTTTTGACTAATTATTCTTTTCACATCACCATTTTTTTTGTCTTTAAGATTTTAATACAGGTATGTGTGTGGATAAAGTAAATGACAAAAGGATAATTGATATTAAAAATAAATACAATGTATGAAAGTCTTCAGCTTCTGACTTAGGAGTTTCACATTTTGAAATATTTTAAGTCATTTTGCAAATCTTATTTGCCAAAGATGATATACATGTAACATGTACAAGAAATTGTGACTGCTTTTGATATTGCATGTCATCAATGTCATCAAGATACTACCATATGTATTTGATCATAAGATGGGGGTTTTCCTTTCTGAAACAATCCCCAAAGTCTATATCTGTCTTACAAGACCGATCTAGATTTTTGGGATTATTTTGGAAGAGAAAAACACATGTTATAGCTGAATTACACAAGACTGATTTACATAATATTTGTGGTAATTTTGGAAGGATAAATCTCGGTCTTATAGTGAAATATATATGGTAAATGCTCTGTAAATGCATTAAGAACCATGTGATGTTCTCAGCTTTTTTCTCAAAAGGCTATTGCATCAAATTAAGAGCTATGCATTGCTATCAGATTTTAACTAAAATAAAGCTATTGCATTACATCAGTCACAGATACCTGAAGTGTAGCTGCAAAAGCATTTGAAATGTATGAAACCAGGAAAACCAAGGAGCATACCATATCCTGAACTCTTATTATATGTATTAAGCATATGTGTTTGATTTCAGGCTTATCATTTTACTCCTTTGAGACCCTGAAAGCTTTTTGTTTGAGCACCTTTCCAGACACCCTGGGCAGGCCATGTCCCAAGAATACTGGTGGACTAGTATTATTCACACCTGCTAAGCTTTTATGTGGGGGTCTGGCTGGAGCTGTGGCACAATCTTTAGTGTAAGTTTCAGTTTTAATTTTTACTGGCAAAATTTCCATTTTTAAATGTTTTTCTATCATTAGCTCACCTGAGCCGAAGGCTCAGAGGTGAGCTTATAGGATGGGAGTCGAGCCGTCGTCCGTCCGTGCGTGCGTCCGTGGGTGCGTGGGTGCGTCAACATTTTCAAACATAAATTTCTCAGAGACCAGTGGGCCGATAGCAATCAAATTTTATCTGAAGCATCATTTGGGTGGGGGAAAGGCTGCATTAGGCTTTGGTGCCGATCAGCTCAGAACTCTGGTTTCCATGGCAACAGATAGCCCCCATAGGGTTATAATGGGGAAAACGGCGTCATCACGTTTTCTTGACTGTTTTTGATCAGATCCTTATCATACTTGCAGGTAATGATGACATACACAAGAGCTTGGATGAGTTCGAAATTTGGCTGGATTCGAGCATAGACTACGGAGTTAGCTGCCCTTGAGCGTTTAAAAAAATCCCATAGGGTTATAATGGGGAAAATGGCGTAATCAAGTTTTCTCAACTGTTTTTGCTTAGATCCTTATCATACTTGCAGGTAATGATGACATACATAACAGCTTGGATGAGTTCGAAATTTGGCCGGATTCGAGCAGAGACTACGGAGTTAGCTGCCCTTGAGCGTTTGAAAAAAATCCCATAGTGTTATAATGGAGAAAACAATGTCATCACATATTTTTAGAAAAACTTTGTCATCGCTCTAGCACCTACATTTCTCAACGGATTTTAAAATAACTTCACACAAATGTAGGGCATGACGATATCTCAAGCAAGTTTGACTTTCAGGATGCTGCGCCCAAGGTCAAGGTCACTGTGGCTATTTTTAGAAAAACTTTGTCAGGGCTCTAGCACCTACATTTCTCAGCAGATTTTAAAATAACTTCACACAAATGTAGGGCATGACAATATCTCGAGCAAGTTCGACTTTCAGGATGCTGCGCCCAAGGTCAAGGTCACTGTGGCTATTTTTAGAAAAACTTTGTCAGCGCTCTAGCACCTACATTTCTCAGCAGATTTTAAAATAACTTCACACAAATGTAGGGCATGACAATATCTCGAGCAAGTTCGACTTTCAGGATGCTGCGCCCAAGGTCAAGGTCACTGTGGCTATTTTTAGAAAAACTTTGTCATGGCTCTAGCACCTACATTTCTCAATGGATTTTAAAATAACCTTGACACAAATGTAGGGCATGACAATATCTCGAGCAAGTTCGACTTTCAGGATGCTGCGCGCAAGGTCAAGGTCACTGTGGCTATTTTTAGAAAAACTTTGTCATGGCTCTAGCACCTACATTTCTCAGCAGATTTTAAAATAAATTCACACAAACGTAGAGCATGACAATATCTCGAGCAAATTTGACTTTCAGGGTGCTGCACCCAAGGTCAAGGTCACTGTGGCTATTTTTAGTAAAAACTTGGTCATCGCTCTAGCGCCTACATTTCTCAACGGATTTTAAATCAACTTCACACAAATGAAGGGGATGACAATATCTCAAACAAGTTTGACTTCCAGGGTGCTGCGCCTAAGGTCAAGGTCACTGTGGCTATTTTTAGAAAAACTTTGTCAGCGCTCTAGCAACTACATTTCTCAATGGATTTTAAAATAAATTCACACAAATGTAGGGCATGACAATATCTCGAGCAAGTTCTTTCTTCAGGGTGCTGTGCCCAAGGTCAAGGTCACTGTGGCTATTTTTAGAAAAACTTTGTCATCGCCCTAGCACCTTCATTTCTCCATGGATTTTGAAATAACTTGACAGAAATGTAGGGTATGACAATATCTCAAGCAAGTTCGACTTTCAGGATGCTGTGCCCAAGGTCAAGGTCACTGTGGCTATTTTTAGAAAAACTTTGTCATGGCTCTAGCACCTACATTTCTCAACGGATTTTAAAATAAATTCACACAAATGTAGGGGATGACAATATCTCAAGCAAGTTTGACTTTTAGGGTGCTGCAATCAAGGTTTTTGATTAGATCACTTGCAGGTAATGATGACATATATAAGAGCTTGGATGAGTTCGAAAATTGGCCGGATTCGAGCACACAGTACGGAGTTAGCTGCCCTTGAGCGTTTGAAAAAAATCCCATAGTCTTATAATGGAGAAAACAACGTCATCACATTTTCATTTTTCATCGGATCCTCTTCATACTTGCAGGTCATAAGGATATGCATAAAAGCTTGGATTAGTTAGCATTTTGGCTAGATCCCACCACTGACTATGGAGTACCTGTCCTGAGCATCCAAAAAATCAATATCGCCACTTTTTCTTGGTTTCTACTGATCCGATCCCTTTCAAACTTGCAGGTAATGAGGAAATGCATAATAACTTAAACAAGTTCAAATTTTGGCTAGGTCAAGCCAACCACTATGAAGTTAGCTGCCCTTGACAGCTCTGTCTATTGTGCTCTTGATCGGATACTTTTTAAACTTGCATATATTAAATGAGGGCATACATAATGTTTTGGATGAGTTTAATTTTCAGCCTGATTGGACCACTGACTGTGGAGTTAGCTGCCCTTGAGCATCTTAAATATCCCTATAGGTTTACAATGTCTCTCAGGTGAGCAATTGTTGCCCTTTGGGCTACTTGTTTTTATAAAGGGAAACATTTTTTGTGACTTTAAAGAAGTAGTTACAATAAATAAGAGAACAAGACCTTTAACTTCCTGCATGGGACCCTTGAAAAAACAAAAAGGTGGGTATCAAAGACTCCTCAAATTTGGAACCGAGGAAAAACCAGTGTTCAGTTAGACCGGCAGGATGGATAGCTTAAGACAAGTGATCTCCTAATGCAGGCTCAGTTTGCACTATATTTTGATGCGAGAAACCTGGAAAAGATGGCTGCAGAAGACAGGTGACCCATTAATACAAGTGACTACATAATCAGGTTTAATATCTGTGGCATTTATGTAAATGCCTGAAAATTAATGCCACAAATCACATTTGTTAAGTCGACTCCACAAATGCAAGGTGGTCTTGTGGTTGACGTTATCTAGAAATCATAAAATAGTTGCAGCATGTCTAGCTATTTGTATGCATTTTCTTTGCTTTGTAAGCAAACTGTACAAAGAATGACACAGCTTAGTGCATGTACATGTATTATTTATATTGTTAGATATCCTCTAGATGTTGCTAGAAGAAAAATTCAGCTAGCGGCTATGCTTCCAGAGGCCGACAAATATCATGGGTATGTATCAGAGGTGTTTGTCACTATTTAAGGAATGAATGTTATTTTTAATGTTTACTGAAGTATAAACTACATTAAGTCACGAGCAAAGTAAGTGAATCCCAAAGGGGTATTAGTAAACTTTTCTCGTGACCCTATATAGTTTATACTTCAGTTAACATTAAGAAAAATAATGTTTATTTCCTGTATAGATTATCATTAAATGATACTTTTCATCAATAAAAAGATAATCAACAATAAGCAATACATGTATAAGAATCGTTTTAAAAACATTAACAGCAGAATTTTGCTATAGTTTGGAACAGCCACATTTTCACTGCCTAACAGTAATATCCATCCCCTGCTATAGATTTCACATGCAAGTAGGTGTAGTGAGCTGTCACTCAGTGTTTGCTTGCCAGCCAAGTACATGGCATGTTGTAGATTCCATGTGCTATATAGTGAGGGGATCTGTCATTCAAAATTTGAGATCCCCAATTTAGAATCATTTCGAAAGTTCCAAGGGGTGAGTCTAAATACCACAGACCACTACAGACCACCACAGACCACCACAGACCACTACAGACCACCACAGACCTCACCACAAACTACCACAGACCTCAATACAGATTATCATACACCCTCTAAAATAACATTTTAAAGAGTTGAATATTTAAAAATACAAAATTTGACAAAATTTTAGAAAGTTTTATGTTATAATTTGGTGTTGTATTTTATGTACCACAGACCACCACAGACTACCACAGACCACCACAGACCTCACCACAAAGTACCACACACCTCAATACAGATTATTAAATATCTTCAAAAATAACATTGTAAAGAAAAGAAAATAAAAAAGTTTAAATTTTGACATTTCTTTTTTTTTTGGAAAATTTTATGTTATATTTTATGTACATATATATATAATGAGTAAGCAGACAGGATTAACAATAACATGATTTTCCCTGTCCTTAAAAAAGTTTTTTGGATGCATTAATTTGGCATTTTTTTTTTACATTTTGCTCTTTGAAATGTTATTTTAGAGGGTGTAATGATAATCTGCATTATTGTCTATGGTAGTCTGTAGTAGTCTGTGGTGGTCTGTGGTAGTCTGTGGTGGTCTGTGGTGGTCTGTGGTAGTCTGTGGTGGTCTGTGGCATTTAGACTCACCCGTTCCAAGTGTAATTATTGACTTGAAAATAACATTGACTCATGCATCATCTAAATGGGTTTACAGAGAGCTTTGCATGGAAAATGTAAATATTACGATGTAGACAGATGATGCCAAGTATAGACAAGTCTGTCATTACCATCAAACATTGTAAGTCATCAAAAGAAACATCATTTTTTGCCATTTCCAACTTCTGTCAAGCATCATGCTGGTGTTAAGGTAAATTGGTACTCTTTTAGGGGGAGCAACTCTGTCATTTTCATTTTTGCCTACTGTCTTAATTAGGATCAACTTTATCTCTTGACTGGAGTGTTTTGCAGTTTGCTATGTGAATGTGCAGCAAGAATCTCTCACAATTCTTTCAGGCCTTGTGTAACTATAATAAGCTTGTACAGTGAACCCTCTTTACAACGACAGCGTTTTTCACAAAAAAATTGACATTAAACTGAATTTGCTGTTGTAATGAATACATTTTTAGAACAACTTAGCCATTCTGTGCATATCAAAATGACATTATAAAGAACTTTGCTGTTGTAAAGAGTGTCGTTGTAAAGAGGGTTGACTGTACTTTTTTACTGAAAGATTGTTTTGTTATTTGTGCTTGTTCTTGCACAAAGTCAAGAATGTTCTTGCTAATGAAAGAAAGTTAATATGGCATTCTTAATTAGAGTTTCAAGTCATGATTTCACCTTATTACCACTTCAGGCATGCACAACCATTTTTTCTGCAATTTTTACCGTGGGGCACAACTTTTTTCACTTCCTGTTTGCTTCCCTGTACAACAAAGGCCTTTCAAAATGGGATCTTCTTTTACAGGAATGACTTTGTTCCACTAGAAACAGTTTGTTCCGAAGGGAGCAAATTCTTTCTTGTCCAAGTTGATCTCCATTGAGAAGGAGGAAAAAATTAAAATAAAGAGCTGCTTCCCCAGAAAGTGTATCCATTCACCTACAGCATTTATACTTAAGAGCTTAAACATTTGTTATTATCCCCTCGCACCACGAAGTGGTGAGGGGATATAGGTTTTGTCCCGTACATAAGTACGTACGTAAGTACGTACGTACGTATGTTCACCTTTTGTCATCGCTCTAGCACCTTCATTTCTCAACGGATTTTAAAATAACTACACACAAGTGTAGGGCATGACAATATCTCAAGCAAGTTCGACTTTCAGGGTGCTGCGCCCAAGGTCAAGGTCACTGTGGCTATTTTTAGAAAAACTTTGTCAGCACTCTAGCGCCTTCATTTCTCAATGGATTTTGAAATAATTCACACAAGTGTAGGGCATGACAATATCTCAAGCAAGTTCGACTTTCAGGATGCTGTGCCCAAGGTCAAGGTCACTGTGGCTTTTTTTAGAAAAACTTTGTCAGGGCTCTAGCGCCTACATTTCTCAATGGATTTTGAAATAACTTCACACAAGTGTAGGGCATGACAATATCTCGAGCAAGTTTGACTTTCAGGGTGCTGCGCCCAAGGTCAAGGTCACTGTAGCTATTTTTAGAAAAACTTTGTCAGCCCTCTAGCGCCTACATTTCTCAATGGATTTTGAAATAACTTCACACAAATGTAGGGCATGACAATATCTCGAGCAAGTTTGACTTTCAGGGTGCTGCGCCCAAGGTCAAGGTAGCTATTTTTAGAAAAACTTTGTCACCACTCTAGCGCCTACATTTCTCAACGGATTTTAAAATAACATCACACAAGTGTAGGGCATGACAATATCTCGAGCAAGTTTGACTTTCAGGGTGCTGCGCCGAAGGTCAAGGTCACTGTGGCTATTTTTAGAAAAACTTTGTCAGCCCTCTAGCGCCTACATTTCTCAATGGATTTTGAAATTACTTCACACAAGTGTAGGGCGTGACAATATCTCGAGCAATGTCGACTTTCAGGGTGCTGGGCCCAAGGTCAAGGTCACTGTGGCTATTTTTAGAAAAACTTTGTCAGCCCTCTAGCGCCTACATTTTTCAATGGATTTTTAAATTACTTCACACAAGTGTAGGGCATGACAATATCTCGAGCAAGTTCGACTTTCAGGGTGCTTCGCCCAAGGTCAAGGTCACTGTGGCTATTTTAAGAAAAACTTTGTCAGGGCTCTAGTGCCTATATTTGTCAACGGATTTTGAAATAACTTCACACAAATGTAGGGTATGACAATATCTCGAGCAAGTTCGACTTTCAAGGTGCTGCGCCCAAGGTCAAGGTCACTGTGCCTATTTTTAGAAAAACTTTTGTCATCGCTCTAGCGCCTACATTTCTCAGGGGATTTTGACATAACGTCACACAAATGTAGGGCATGACAATATCTTGAGCAAATTTGACTTTCAGGGTGCTGCGCCCAAGGTCAAGGTCACTATGGCTATTTTTAGAAAAACTTTGTAATGGCTCTTGCACCTACATTTCTCAATGGATTTTAAAATAACCTTGACACAAATGTAGGGCATGACAATATCTCGAGCAAGTTCGACTTTCAGGGTGCTGCGCCCAAGGTCAAGGTCACTTTGGCTATTTTAAGAAAAACTTTGTCAGCGCTCTAGTGCCTACATTTCTCAATGGATTTTGAAATAACTTCACACAAATGTAGGGCATGACAATATCTCGAGCAAGATCGACTTTCAGGGTGCTGCGCCCAAGGTCAAGGTCACTGTAGCTATTTTTAGAAAAACTTTGTCATCGCTCTAGTTCCTACATTTCTCCATGGATTTTAAAATAACTTCACACAAATGTAGGGTATGACAATATCTCGAGCAAGAAGTCTTCTGCGAGGGGATTTGTATCGCCTGCGATACCTTGTTGCATAAATATTTGTATCACATGCCATCAACAGGCCTGTTACAAAACCATGTATTTACAAGGCAACTCATGTGCTGTTAAAAATCTGCTTTGACACTGTCAAAATATTTGTCCCGGGGCACTAATATTATTCTGCAACACAGCTGATCTGTTAATCACTCTTATTTATGGCTTGGCCCTGAAAGGTGGATATTAATAAACAGGTGCACACACGTGTCGAGTCACAAAATAAAGTGCAATATTTATTTGCAAATTTTAACAAATATTTTGTTGAATTTATGCAATAAAAGCCACCAATTATCTTTTCCAGTGCATTAACATTTGCCTGGGGCCGTATTCATAAAACGACTTAAGTGGTTGCTATGCTGTTGCTAAGGCTAAATTTCTTTGAAGGAGATTCCTACCACTATTAAATTTGCTCTGGAGGAACAGTCTTACAAAGACTGTTCCTCCAGACCAAATTTCATAGTTGTAGGGAATCTCCTTTATAGATATTTAGCCTTAGCAACCGCATAGCAACGACTTAAGTGGCTTTATGAATACGGCCCCAGGTCCTGAGGGAGATGTTGATAATCTAGGGCTTTCCAACATCTCCCTCGGAGACCTGGCAAATGTAAACGCATGAAAGACCATGTTTGATCCTTATATTACAGAACTTGTCATCAAACATGCCCTGTCTAGAGTTATGTACTTAATAAAACCACAACTTTATTTACAGGAAAAAATGGTGGAGTATACTGCACATGGTGTATCGAGACCATGGCATTAGTAAAGGTTTATATCGAGGACTCACGATTAATTATTTACGTGTGATGCCTATGACAGCAGTGTCATTTACAGTGTACGAGACGATGAAACAGCTGTTTGGACTAGACACTGGAGTCACCAGATAATGAAGGCTTTCCCTACACTACCATAAAAATTCTAAAAATTGGGACACCTAAAATAATTATCATAACTGTCCTAAAAATGGAACGGTATGAATTTTCAAAGCAGTAATGTGTCTAGAAGATGCAGGTGGAATGGCAAACAGTGTAGACCCTGATCAGACTGCTCCTTCAGGAGCAGTCTGATCTGGGTCTGCACTGTTTGCTCAGGCCTATCTGTCCCAATACCTAGAATTTTTATGGTATTTTTGTTTAGTTCTACAAGCTCTGTGGATTCCAAAGAATGTGTGGAAGAACGGAAAAAGTTATGTAGGAAATTATTATTTTTAATTTGATGTTATGAACAGTTCATTTCATGATCATTTTAACAACACATCTGTGGTTGTAGAATAGGAGTGGTTTCATTAGAATCAACTCACCATTGCACATTACGAATTGTGATACAAGAGGGTGAGGGAATGTGATGATAATTGCGAGATAGTATTTCAGATTTCACCACAAAAATATGTTCTGCTTTCACAGAGGCAGTATTAACAAGGGCTGCAACTGTTTTTCATTTATTAAGAAATGTTCTCAGAATTATCATCAGCCCTCCTCCTTTTCTAGAGTAGATATAAAGCACTACCATTATCTGTAGCTGTCACTTCATAAATGATATCAAATCAGCATGGAACTCATTAGATGATCAATCACAACCTATCCATCTTAATGTTTAGTTGTTTTTACAACAAACCATCACAGTTCATTATAAAGAAACACCGTTCACAGGTAAACTTGTTTTATTGTTCATGAGACAGAAACACTGTTCAGAGGTATACTCTGAGTACAAGATATATTTTCTTTGTCCTATCAAAGAGGTGCAAGAACTGTCATGAGAGTTATTGTTTAATCTGACATAAATCATAACAGTTGAGTTGGATATTGAACCCTTTCAACACTGTTGTATGGAGCTGTTATGAGATTTATTGTTTAATCTTGACTGTATCATAGCACTTCATGTGAGTGGGTACCGGTACACATTCAGGGGAAGCAACTATGCAATTTTCATTTTGCCTCCCAACTCAATGGGGGTCAACCCATAATGGAAAGAATTTGCTCCCAGGGGAGCAAATTCTTTCCTTTAAGAGTTGACCCCATTGAGAAGGTGGACAAAAATGAAAATGACAGAGTTTCTTCCCCTGAAGTGTACCCACTCACCTTAACAGCTACCAACAGCAAAAACTACAATCAGTCTGAGAATCTGTCCAGTTTAGCTAGAGCCTTCAGTTTTGCCTGTAGGGGTTTTAAACATATTGTGTGACAACAACACAGGTTTTGATCAGACTGCACAGATGGGCATGTATTAAGCACCTATTTTGTATGTCACAATTAAGTTTTTATGAAGAAATTACAACTGAATATTTTATGAAAAGTTTAGTAAAATCTTGCTGAAGAGTTTTATCCCGAAAACTTTTGTTCATTTTGTATCTTGTGCTAAGCCTGAAAACGAGAATTTAAATGTGTCTTTTAAATAATAAAATCAAAACAAAATTTTTGGAAAGTGAATGCTTTCAAAGCAGATACTGCTGTGGCTCAATCACTCAGTGATGAGAGTGTACTGTATACCTCTTTATCATAAGACGTCGCTGTTATTCAGTGGATAACCTCGTGTCATAAAAATCGTATGACCACACGTGTAATAACACTTTGGCGCGTACACGTAACATCATTGACAACGTCCATGTCAACAATGCATTTTCTTATTGAAATACTGTTCAGTTTGAAGGTGATAAAATGCCATTTAAATGGGTCATATGATAAACAGAATCTTACACTTATGGTCATTTGATATGAAATTTATGAAACTCTCCAAAGGCTCGTTTCATAAATTTCATATGAAATGACCACTCGTGTAAGATCCTCTATTCATAAAAATGTGAAAATTTTTATTTAAAATGTTAAACATTTCAACATTTGTCACCAGCTCATGCATATCAAAATCAGGTATTGAAATGGCTTGTTTTTCATTGCAGCATTTAATGATTATGTAAACCATTACTTAAGCAAATGGCTGTTCAGTGCACCTAAAAGCAGCCAGGCCCAGAGGTTATAAAACTTGAGTACATTTTCAAACTCAAAATAAAGCAAACTGATTGGCTGCTTCCGAGCACATGCTCAGAAGCAGCCAATCAGTGTGCTTTATTTTGAGTTTGAGATTATTCTCAAGTTTTATAACCTTGAACCCAGGTTGTCAGAGTCATTTGACTCACATGATCAGGAAACATTTAATAGGGCTTAGTGATATCAATACAATTTACATTAGTATCTTTTCAAGCATTTGTTTTGTTTTCATGGATCAGCATTGTTTCATGTAATTACATCATGACAAAATTTTTCTGCAGGTGTTTGCAGACTTGGCTTTATTATGCAGATCATATTTGAGCTGCAACACACCAAAACCAACAATTTGGCATGTGCGCCTATCAAAGACTCAGATCTACCTGGACATCCCCCCAGTCTGGCCAGAGTCTTCACTGTCAGCATGGAGGTAGCTTAGATCCTTAGCTACCCTTCTAGCACCTAGCAAAGACTCAGAGTTTGCACTGGATGCACATGCCACTTTGTTGGTTTTGTCGTATCTCGGCTCATTTTTCTGTATTCACAAATCCTTAACATTTTAATGCACTTTATAGTACAGGCCAACTTCGATATCTCGAATTCCAAGGGAATGGAGAACCCACTTCGAGTTTTCCGAAGTTCGAGATAGGCAAATTGTGACGTCACCAAAATTTTTGTTCTATACATGTACAATATCTTAACTTTCGTAGAGTCAGTATTTCTACAAAACGTGTGCAGCACGAACGTAGTAAAACTGTTTCTACTGAAAACGGGATTGTTACTAATAGCCCGCATCAAAGAGTGCCGCTCAATACTGTTCAATCAATTAAATTTCAAAGGCCCCTAATTGACCGAACCTTCCAATCGAACGCACCTGACCTGTGACGTATACGCAGTTCAAGGTCAATTAACTTACACACAAAAACAGCTGATCAACAAAACAATGTCTGCATCGTTTCACGCAATCATTGGATAATTATTGGATAATTTGGGATAATTGATTGAACTGTGATCAATTAAAGACAATTGTTCGGTAAATCGTTCTTTTTCATTGTTATTGTTCGATGTTTGTACCAATTTGCATAAAGACAAAAATATGCAGGTTTTTCATTACCGCAAAACGTCTACACAGCATTGGCCGTCATTTTCTTTCCGTCGAATACACATTTTGACTTCGACACAAACAGTGGTAAAACACATGGAAAGTGTCGGAGGGGAATCAAAAATCACTTCGATACAGCAGTGTTTTCGTTATAAGCGAGTTCGACACAACGGAGGTCGAAATGCAATATTATAAAGGGGGGAATGTCCGGGAATGGGAGATCACTTCGACACTAGCAGGGTTTTCGAGATAAGCAAGTTTGACACAACGAAGTTGGCCTGTAGTTTGAGTATCACAAGTCATATTTTAAGTTGCTCTTTATCAACTGTTCACAATTTTATTTTTAAATTGAACAGATCAAAAGCATTCAAAGTGACCACAATTTAAATAGATCAAATTGTTTTAAAGAAGTAGTGCTTTTAATAGATGAATCTAGCTGTGGTTTTCTTGATTTTAAGAATGCTTGCATGTAGAATGTACAGGTAGAAATAAGGAGCCCTGTTTTATTTAAAAATGCTTTTATGATTGATGTGTTCAGTGACACAGAATCTCCAGTGCTATATTCAATTAAATGAAAGTAGTGTCAATTTCTATGTTATCTTTTAATTTACTACTAAAAAGTTTAAAAATTGGGACACCAATAATTGTCATGTAACAGTTTTTCTTGCACATTGGACAGAAAATGCCATTCTTTTCACCTGGGATAGAAAATCTTATCTTACCCAGGTGTTCTTACCCAGGACCAAATAAAAATCACAAGCATTCAATGCATTGGTTGTATTGGAGGTCACGTATCTGCGTCGTCAAGTGACTTTGGCGTTTAAGATAATGTCGTCACTAAGACAGGAAAAATGATGTCAGTTTATGCATGTCAGACGTTGACGTAAAGAACCGAATGGCGATCGTTGAAAGGGGGCCTTCTTTCAAAATCAAATAGAAACCTCTCAAGTACTAAAATTACGCATTTTAACAATTTCTAAAATTAAAACAAAACTTGGTGTGCTAGAAAAAGTATCTTTCATCAGTGTGAGGTGCAGATAGAAAAATCCGTCACTCTGGATCACTGTTCGGCATCACTGATGCCGAACAGTGACCCTCGTGACGGATTTTTCTATCCACAGCGGATTTTTCTATCCACAGCTGATGCCTATGAAAGATACTTATACTGTCCTAAAATGGAACATTTGGTAACTTGTCCAGAAAATGCAGATGCAGTGGCAAACAGTGTAGACTGTGATCAGACTGCGCCGTTTGCTCGGTCCTAACTGTCCCAATACTTAGAATTTTTGCCGTAATGCAAGGTTGCTGATATATGAGATGAGACAAAACAAAACCATTAAAATTGCATGTATTCCTTGGAAAGACCCAGATCAACCTGTGCATTCACTCAGTCTGATCGGAGTCTTTGCTGTGAGTATGGAGGTGGTGTAGACGCTTAGCTATCCTTTTAGCACTGAGTAAAGACTGATCAGACTGGGCAGATGCCCAGGCTGATCTGAGTATTCGCTGGGGGCACGTGCCAGTTTGTTTGTTTTGTCATGTCACAGCTCATATATATTTTAATGCTCACAAAACCTATAGAAAACTAGATAGCTGATGAAAACTGGACGAAAATCAGCATGAGATGAAAGAAGTGTGAAAGTTTAAATAATTGACATTGGATGGTCATTGAATCAGTTACACTTATTAATAACATGGAATTAAATGAATTGAGAATAATTGTTTCTTTGAGAAAATCTGAAATTTCTGTTGAAAGAATTTCAGTTGTAATGTCTTTGAAAAAATGGTGAAGCATGGCACACACTGTATGCCATGCTCAGATACTAGTGACGTCATAGATCTGCTGCCATAGAAACTAAGAGCTCATAATGACAATGAAGTGATGTCATGGAGGTGTCATTCTGCCAAGGTACTGAGTACAACAGTTGTTAATTCCATAGTTGCTACAGTAACAGATCTATGAAGTCATTGGTATTGGAGTATGGCAAACAGTGTATTCCATGCTCCTCTCAAATTACAAGTGAGATGCTATCTGAAACTCATGCAATGGAGAGGTGTGATTTTCTCAAACCTATAATTCATTCTCAAATAATTTAATTCTCTGTTTAATGTGAGTTTTAAAAATGTGAATGTTCAGAAATAAGGCATTGTAAACTACCATTCTTTTACAGAATACACATTTACTGACATAATAATGTTTTATTTAGTTCAAATATGATTTCATTAGTCTTAATATTTTTACCCCATGGCATACTATGTATGCAAGGGCAGCCACATAGCATGCATGTCAGAGTATGTAACTTTTTATGTCAAATATTTGTCCCAAATGGAAAACTAATGTGTTTTATGTGGCTCAATATTTAAGCACATTTAGGTAAATTTTCAAGGGAAGCAACTGTACCATTATCTTGTTTGCTGTACTTATCTAATTTGGGTCAACTCTTAAAGGAAAGAATTTGCTCCTTTAGCAATTTTCTACTTTAAGATTACACCCCATTTTGGAAAGGCTTCTTAAGCAAACAGGAAGTCACAATAGTTGTCTCCCTTTGAAAACATGTTGGTATACCCATACATTGTAATGGTCTTTTATTAAAGTCCACGGCCCAGTTGTGCAAAGCATTGTTAGCTTAACAAAGTGGTTACTCGAGGATTTGCGTAGTCTTACAGTACTCACAAAGTCAGGGGCCGTATTCATAAAACCATTTAAGTCATTGCTATGCTGTTGCTAAGGTTGAATTTCTATGAAGGAGATTCCCTACAACTATGAAATTTGCTCTGGAGGAACAGTCTGAAAAAGACTGTTCCTCTAGAGCGAATTTCATAGTTGTAGGGAATCTCCTTCATAGAAATTGAGCCTTAGCAACAGCATAGCAACGACTTAAATGGTTTTATTAATACCGCCCCTGTTGTGGTAATATTTTTTGCTGAAATATTGTTAGGAACTTTTGCACTGCCAAAGCTCCTCACATTTTTGTTAACAAAAATAGTGGTGTTTTTATATATATCACGTTTGAAAATTTAATGTCTTGTTAGCTAATGACGTTATAAGTTGTGAATGAGGTGACTGGGCCCTGATTTTGTTGGTTTGAGTCAGGTCAAGTCATGATTCTAATGTAACCTTTGAGTCACACATGTACCTCCTCCCTATGGTCATCTCACTTATTTCCTGTCACCCCAGAATGATATTATTTCAAAAAGTTTTTTTCTCCTGTGTACAAGCTTTACATCTTCCAGGGCAAGTAAGATTTTCTTACTTGCTCAGCTTGCAATTAATTGGAGTGTCTGTCACCATCAGCAAATTTTTTCAGCCGTGGGCCCTGGGGCCGTATTCATAAAATGACTTAAGTGGTTGCTATGCTGTTGCTAAGGCTAAATTTCTTTGAAGGAGATTCCCTACAACTATGAAATTTGCTCTGGAAGAACAGTCTTACAAAGACTGTCCTCCAGACCAAATTTCATAGTTGTAGGGAATCTCCTTTATAGATATTTAGCCTTAGCAACCGCATAGCAACGACTTAATTCATTTTATGAATACGGCCCCAGCTGTTTAAAACAAATGCTGTCATTAGTTAATATGACAGTTGTTACAGTTTATTGCATAAACACAGCCATGTTTTGCTGGAGGGGAGGAGATTTTAAGCCTACACACTTTTTCAGCCAAAAAAATCAACACTGATTTTATGTGTACTAGAAGGCAACAAACCCTTTACTAAGGACTTCATTATGTAAATGATGCTTTGAACAACTAGGCCAAGACCATACAATATGAGAGTGACATATATTTTAAATCATGTTATTGTGGTATTTAAAATATGCGGCGCAGTATAGTAGCTTTTGTAGTGCTTCTCAAAAGTGCTTTGGATACTGGCCCCATTGATCATGATCTTTAAATTTCTAAAAAGAGGGCATGAAAAAAGTGGAAAATGGCATATCTGACCAGAATTGAGAATTAGTCTAGTCAGTTTTATGCCTGTGTAATCTTGAGTATTAAAGGGCTGTATATATTAAGGCAGGATTAATAATAATTCTGGGATAATGTTTTATTGTTTTTCTGAATAAAAACATGTTATGGCCCCAGATTAGAACTACCTCATGCAGGCAGTTATAATTTGGGACCACAACATGTTTTATGACGAATCTCAGAATAATTATTAAATGCACCGTTTATCTTGGCTCTGCTAAGTGCTTTATGCAAAAATCAGCATCACATCTTGACATAATAAATGCAAAGACTTGTATGTATGAAAGATTGTGCTTTTGCCCATATTGCCACACCATTTCTTAACCTGCATTACAATGACTGCTAGCACAAACTTGAGGTGGTGTTAATCTGGCTGTGCAAAGTAATGCGTGCAAGATGGAGACCAGGGTACATACTTTTCACTTTATAGGCTGAAACTTGTACTTTGACAATGTTGCATAATTTGATTGAAAGTGTGTAATGCATAAATATACAAGTATTAAACAGGTTATCATAAAATTCATATATTGTTTAAATGTACGTACAATTAGTATATTGAAATTTACATGCCCAAGCATACTGTGTGGACCCAGAAAACGTCACACAGTCTAATGTGTGATTTGCTCTCCCTCACTGAATTATGGTATTATGAGATTTATTTCTTGTGATTGACTGTGGATGACTTTGATATAGTAGCATTAAGAGAGACAACTGCTTTGCCTTAAAGGGCTACTACACTGTTTTCTTCACTTTTTCCAGAAATAGTCCCAAATGACAGGGATTTATGAGAGAAACAGAATGCTGAAAACCCCTCCGAAAAATTCTAACCCAAACTGTAATTACTGACAATTTAAGTTTATGCAAATTAGATTTTAAGCCCCACCCACATTTTCTTTTCTACAGCTTTATTTGCATAATGTCATTTGGATTCAAGCTGTTATCATCATATACTGATGCAAAATATTTGATTTTTTCATAAAATGAAGTAACTTATTGTACTTAAACTATATAAGGAGAAAAAAAGTACATGTATAGAAAAATATAAAATAAGGATTTTTTTTTAATTTTAATAATACGAATTACTCAAATGACGTCATAAGAGTCCTTGCATATTTTTCAGGTAATTAAAATGTAAATTCTTTATAACTTTTTAACCCTTAGGAATTTTTCCTTGCAGTTTTCGACACTCTTCTAGATAAAATAATACCAGTTATTTCCAGTGATTTCAATGCATGTTGAAAAACAGTACAGTAGCCCTTTAATAGCTCAGTGTTCTTCTAGCTTTATACACTGTATTAATGCTATTAAAAGCCCCGGGGCATTGCATTTTATGAAATGGGGGTGTTCTTTAGAACATAAATTTTAGTAAAATGTCACTGTCTAAATACCTATATTAAACAGTATTAAGGTGAATGAGTATACTTCTAGAGGTAGTAACTTTACTGTTTTTGTCTCCCCTCTCTGTAAGGGTGAGGGTCAACTCTTAAACGAAAGAATTTCTTCTCCGGGAACAAATTCTTTGCTTTGAGAGTAGACCTGATTTCAAAGAGCGATCTGATCCAGAGAAGCAAACAGCAAGTTAATATAACATTATTTTCGGAAATGAAGCATTGGGCATTTATTAGAGCAGGGGCATTTATTAGGATTAATATGGTAGGAGCATCATTAATATTTGATATTAGATTAACTTACTTATCTTATCACAGTGCTCAAATAGGAAAGTATAATACAAGATACTATAAACCAACATATTGCTACAAATCGTTTTTCTACAGTTTTGGGTTGGTTTGAGGTGCTGTGTGTGTTTGTATGTGTACATGAGCACATGTGTGTGACACTGGATTAATTTTACTTTGCTATAAATTTTGTTCATGGTGGCTACGTCACAATCATGATTTTAACAGTAAATGAGTGACAACATGACAAAACCAATAAATTGGCATGTGCACCCAGCAAAGACTTGATCATGCACCCAGCAAAGACTTGATCAGCCTGGGCAGCTACCCAGTCTGATCAGCCATCCCTGTTGGCATTGAGGTAGCTTAGACCCTTAAGCTACCTTTTAAGCACACAGCAAAGACACTGATGAGACTGAGTGGATACCCAGGCTGATGTGAGTCTTTGCTGGGCGCACTTGCCTCTTTGCTGTTTTTGTCCAATAATGTAACTTGCAGTTACCCTGTACTTGAAGCCAGGTACCAGAACACTTTGAAAAAGTGATCTGTTTGTAAAAGAAAATATGAGCCGCGACGCGACAAAACCAACAATATGGTTGTGCGCCTAGCGCAGACTCAGATCAGCCTGGGCATCCGCCCAGTCTAATCAGAGTCTTCGCTGTCCGCATGAAAGTAGCTTAGACCCTTAGCTACCCTTTAAACGCTTAGTGAAGAGTCTGATCAGATCAGGCAGATGCCCATGCTGAATTGAGTCTGCGCTGGGCGCACAACCACATTGTTGGTTTTGTCGTGTCACGGCTCATATCTTTTTAGTACATGTATCCTGGAAACTACCTTATTACATAAAATGATGACATTGCTACAGAGAAAGAACATTAGTTCAGGGTAACTGCACTTTCAGTACAACTGGCTTATAAGACCCCAGATGTACTGATTGTCTTATCCGATGCAAGCTTATTTCTTTTCCAAATATTACAAAACTGTTATAATCTTTTGATCTTGATGTACACTGGACACCCCGTTGTCAGTGCATTATACAGTTGGTTTATAGTCCCTACTTTGCTAAATATTCAGACACCTAAAAAAACAGTATTTTCCATTTGGGACAAATGGAAAATTAATAGTTTTAGGTGTTCCAATAATAAGTACATTAGGGTACACTACTGTCATAGTTCTAACTTCTGTCCGAATTATTTCTTCATAAAGGGTATTGAATTGTTTTACATTTTAAAACTGAATACATTGTATCAATTCTGTTATTTATTCTGTGAATATATCATTACTGTTATTCCGTGGAATGGTGTTTAGCTTGAACCAAATAAGTAAACCTGAAAATAATGGATAAACTTGTTTATTTTCATAACTATTGTCAGAATTAGCTCCTCATAGAGGCTGTTGAACTGATTCAGTTATATGTATATCAGTAGTGTATATATAAGAACTTTATATTACATAATTACCTTGTGTGAATATAAAAACTGAATGTATTAATGCTGTTATTACATAAAATGGTGTTAACCTTGAAACAAAAAAGTAAACTTCAAAATGGTTAATAAATGAGCTGCCTCTTCATGGCGCTAACAATACTTTATACAGTTTGTCTGTTTATGTTGACCAGTTTCTACTTTATATGAGGGACTGACTGTCCCAGAATGCAAAAAAATAGTGGAAACAAACTTTTCAAATCAGATTACATTGTATTTATTACTTTGAGCATCCCCTTTTGTTCATCACTGTAAATCAAAAGAGACATATGAGCCGCGACACGAGAAAACCAACAAAGTGGTTGTGTGCACAGCGCAGACTCAGATCAGCCTGGGCATTGCCTCAATCTGATTAGATTCTTGGCTTTGCACTTTAAGGGTAGCCAAGGTTCTAAGCTAGCTCCATGCGGACAGTGAAGACTCTGAACAGACTGGGCGGATGCCCAGGCTGATCTGAGTCTGCACTGGATGCAAAACCACTTTGTTGGTTTTCTTGTCTTGCGGCTCATATAGTAAATGAAGTTGTACTGGCATATCTACTTGTTTTTCTACCATTTGTAAAAAGGTAAACACTTTTTGTGACTGCCTGTTTGCTTCCACGGGCATGAAGGCCCTTCTAGTAAGGGGTATACTCTTAAAGAATTGCTCTAAGAGGCCCAAATTTATTTTCTGTAAGAGTTTGTGCCCTTGAGAAGGGAGGCCAAAAAGAAAATGGTAGTGTTGCTTCCCCTGAAAGTGTATCCATTCACCTTGAAAACACAACAGACTAGGAATTGCAGACTGATCGTCATTTTTTTGTAAATGAATAAGGTATCTTTCCATGTGAATGGCTCAATCTTAAAGAGTTTCTTCGATTCAAAAGAAGGAACATGGGTCATACTTCGAAATTTCGGCTATTCAAGTATAAGACGGGGATATTTACT
The DNA here is from genome assembly GCA_963989385.1 of Ctena decussata. NCBI lineage: Eukaryota > Metazoa > Mollusca > Bivalvia > Lucinida > Lucinidae > Ctena > Ctena decussata. The sequence continues at coordinate 87,459,028 of OZ022500.1, forward strand.
CCCTCCAAAATGACCACAAATTTTTCGATTCCAAAACAATCCCAAAAACCTAGGTCTGTCTTGTAAGACAGGTTTAGATTATTTGGGTTGTTTCGGAAGAGAAGTTTTACAGCCAAATAAATATAACATATCAGTTTCATTCTTTGTGAGCAGGGATACGGACTAACTCATTTTTCATAGGAGCAAGCTGGGCCACTAAAAACTGAAAACTAGTCGCCCAGCCAGAAATTTAGGGGCCCACATTTAAAACGTGAGAATCTTTTATTCACAATCTGCTCGAGAATTGCACCGTTTCTGTAGGCTTTGTAGTAAACCCTCCTTTCTTCAGAGTTTTGCTTCCTTTGAGCAATCGGGTGTAATACACTAGCGATGTATCGCCACATTACGCTCAAAAAATGCATAAACGGCCAAGACGTTTAGCTGCCAAATCTATCTGTCTATCTATCTTACATTACGAGGAGGTGGCCATGTTGTTTTTCTCATAGTGAGTAAAATCCAACACACAAGTATGACGGAACACCGCATATATTTAGCAGATATCGGCGCGGAAGTTAGCAATACCCTTTGAGGTGACGGATTTTACTCCAAGCCAAAAACATGCCAGACACTAGCCGACAGCTCACGATTGCAAACTGGGTGACTGTCATTTTAATTTTAGGCGCCCAGCCGATTTTTTACTCGCAGTGGGCGAGTGGGCGACCGCTAGTCTGTATCCCTGGTAAGGTATATGAAACAGACCTTTTGTCTGTTTGGAAGAAGACATTACTCAAATATGGGCAACTGCATGGAAAGCAAGAATATTTCAAGAGTGATATTAGTCAATAGCCATATTCAACTTGGCATTTTGTGCTTCATGATTCTTAGCGTGAAGCACTTTTTCTAAAGAAAAAATGCTTCACGCTAAGAATCATGAAGGACAAAAAGCCCAGTGGAATATGGCCAGTGTTTTATTTATTTTTGGTTTATTTAAGGTAAGGAAAGTCAGAACAAATAGCATAAACAATGCCTACTGTAACAAAATCTTCATTAAAAAGTATAAAAAATTTTTACCATTAACATCTTGGAATGAACATAACCATAAATCAAACTTATTAACATGCACATAATATCCTGAATCTTAACAACTGTTTGGTCTTCAGAACTAAATTGCTTAAGAACACATCTACTAGCTACATTTTTGATAAAATACATACTGAATCAATTCTGTAATGCATGTCATATTGGATTTATCCTACAATTCTAACACCGGTCGCCTATACAGCAAATGGTAAAATCAAGTGATTTATTGCAGAACAAACCACGGGTGGACTAGGGTGACGTTATTTAGCGTCATTCAGTCATTTTGGTTTCTTTGTAGATGTTAGCTTTCATTTCCATGAATAGAGTAACTTGTTTTCTGGCATCAAAAACTTACAAAGTACATGTAAACACCTCTATTACAGTCAAAAGTTATAGGCGGGACTGCTTCATGTATGGCAGAAAACTGGAAAAAATCTGAAGGATACACTTGCATTTTCACCGTTTCTTATGTGTTAGAATCGGAACAGATTCTAGCTAACAAGTGATTTGTTCTCTTATCACTCGTTTTTGGTCAGTCATCAGTGAATACATGTATATCACTCGCACTTCCCCCCTCGTGATGTATCCACTTCATGACTGACCTCCAACCAGTAATATATTGGGCAACAAATGAGCCGCGACACGACAAAACCAACAATGTGGTTTTGCGCGCAGCGCAGACTCAGATCAGCCTGGGCATCCACCCAGTCTGATCAGAGTCTTCGCTGTCCACATGAAGGTAGCTTAGACCCTTAGCTACCCTTTAAATGCTTAGGAAAGACTCTGCTCAGACTAGGCGGATGCCCAGGCTGATCTGAGTCTGCGCTGGACGCACAACCACATTGTTGGTTTTCACGCGTCGCGGCTCAAATCACTGATAGCTAGAATCTTTTTCTTAAATATGGATAACCCAATGTGACTACCACAAAGTCAAAGTCAGTTTATCTCAGCTGTGAACATCTTATAAAATTGTATGCAAATATTACCACATGCAGACCCTGATCAGTCTTATCTTTTGAGCAGCCAAGTTTGGTTCTACAATGCTTGTTGGAATTAGGATAAATTCCCTACTACTGTATGCAAGTAGTACTCCAGATAAGGGGTAAAAGGGATAATGTAGGTATAATTTTCCTTATTTTTCCATAAAATCATATGCTGTGAGCCCTCATTAAAAACGTCTTGCTGAGATGGTTCTAATGAAGGTAACAGCATATATTTTCATTAAGAAATAAGAAAAATTATATCTGAATTATCCCTGTTACCCCTTATCTGGAGATCTGAAATAAATCCTAACAGAGCAAAGCACACCATAAGAAACCAGAAGACACTTGAACCTATATTCTTACACAATAAGCCGTATTTACCTGAGAACTGCCCACACAGAAAGGTATGTTCCCAGATAAATCTTCTGCGGTAAAGTGTTAATGCCCTGGCTGTGGCGTAGGCCTGTTTTACTCTTGCAAATTTTTCTTTGTATGGAGTAAAACATCCAAAAAAGCAGACTGTTTGCCTTGTAAATTTCACAAAAGAGCATGCAGAATCTTCACTGCAGCTCTTGACTGACAGCTAAACTGTAGGTGTTGTAATTTTGTCTACACTTCAACAGAACAGTACATATGACACAAAACTACAAATCCTGTCATAGAAATGAATCAAGTTAATTGAAATGAAATAATGGACTCGATATCAATTCAGAATGTGTAAGAATAATATTCAACCACTTTTTTAGCTGTTTTTAACATTTGAGCCACCACACGACGAAACCAAGAAAGTGGCATGTGTGTCCAGCAAAGACTCAGATCAACCTTGGTATCCGCCCTGTCTGAGCAGTCTTTGCTGTCAGCATGGAGGTAGCTTAAATCCTTAGCTGCCCTTTAAGAGCACAGCCAAGACTCTGATCAGACAGTGTGGCTGCCCAGGCTGATCTGAGACTTTCCTGGGCGCAATGCCACCTTATTGGTTTTGTAATGTCACTCATTTGTTGCAGCCCTTGGTCAAAATTAACAACTGCCAGTATGCATCAGTCTTTGACATCCACTGCAGGCAGAAACAAACCTAAACACCTCATACCCAAAGTCGTATTTGCAACATGAAGAATTTAAAATCTAATCCCAGTAATGATCAGATGTCTTTAAGTCTAAGCCAAGTAATGATCAGACCTCCTGTCTTGGGCACATGGGTATTGCATAGGTCAATACCAGCATGTGCACATTTATAACCTGCTTAAAGTAAATGCATTTAGTCCAGACAACACCTGGACCTTGAAGCTATGAATGACCAGAATAGAGAGCACATGATGCAAACTTCAAGATGTCCTCTAGATGTCCAAGTTTCTGATGATTCTAACATCACCATGTTGAAATGCCAAAATATATGTTGTTATGCAATAACAACAGAATTTACACAAAAATTAGAATAACACCGACTACCATAATGACCCTAAATATTTTGACAGACAGGTCTGAGCAAACACTGTAGACCCCGATCAAACTGCTCCTCAAGGAGCAGTTTGATCAGGGTCTGCAATGTTTGCCATTTACTAAGCATCATGAGGCTGCATTAACATGTGTTAAATCCACTTTCTGAGAATTTTCTAACAATAATTGTCTGACTTCTAGGTGTCTGAAATTCTAGGGTCATTACGGTATTTCTGTAGCAAGCCAACATCAGGCCAAAATTAAAATTATGTTGGTTTGCTGTTTACCAACCGACCCGAGGTTTTCCGTGCGACCCAAATATTTTTTTTCGATTTCCAAAAAAAAAAAAAATTTTTTCCCCGACCCGTCCCGGTAAAGTCCGGATTTTAGTCACGACGTTGCCTATATCCCGGTATTATTTGTTTGTGTCGCTTATTTAACCGTGTGCGCGATCCGAATCAGCTTACCGCTTTAAATTTATTATTTCAACCAATGAGCGTTTCTTTAACAATGATTTGTGTTGTAAAATGGCTTCGGAGGCGAAAATCGCCCGAGTCGAAGCGACTTTATGCGTGTCTGTCGTTGTCAAAAAAGCAGGAAAAAAGTGTACAGTAGTTAAAAACGCATTGAAAAGAATCCCCACATGCAACACATGGGAAGACCTCTTCAATGATGCAATAATAAACGTTTCAGAAGACGATTTGTCCGACGATATCGTCGACAAATACTCAAAGGTCGCGTCCATATCTGTCTGAAAACTTCGGGTCAGTATGGTAATCCCAACAGGGGACAATTTTCACAACTATGAAGTTGAAATTATTGTTCAGAGTGTAATCAGATTAAAGAACAAAATCATGTCAAGATTTATATTTTTTCAGTCCTGTGCTTTAGTGGGAAACACTTATTCTGTGTGATCTTTAATTTCAAATTTATGTAGCAAGGCCTGTTAAAATGGTTATAAGATTCCATCATTGCAAACCATACTAACACTAACTTTCTGTGCCTGCCATACATATATATGTATAATATACAAAAAAAAAAAAAAGCCTACCGACCGACCCACTTCTACTATTAGAAAAAAAATAAAAAGCCTACCGACCGACCCACCTCTAATTTTCTGGGTCGGTAAACAGCAAACCAACAATTTTTTAAGGTTGGCCCCATAGTCAAATTTGGTCCCTTACAATGGAAACTTTCAAAAACATTTACACCCTTATGTAATACATGTACAAGGTATACAATAAAATTCTAGCACATTCTTGTATAGTGCTCTGGAAAAGAGAATGACTGTACAAGGTACATGTAGATATGAATTTGATGCTGGTATACACACTTGGTCCATCATAAAGCATTTTTATCTTTCAATAATATTTACATCTTTTTTTTGTAAGTAGTAGTTGCAAACAAAGAAGACCATTTATACAAAAGTCTGTATTTTCATGTTTTGCATCAGCTTTTGCCAACTGCAATGACCAAGTGCAATTATATTCATATGAGCTGCGATACGAGAAAAACCAACAAAGTGGTTGTGCGCCGTGCGCAGACTCAGATCAGCCTGGGCATCCACCCAATCCAATCAGACTCTTCGCTAAGCGCTTAAAGGGTAGCTAAGGATCTAAGCTACATACATGCGGACAGCGAAGACTGATCAGACTGGGCTGATGCCCAGGCTGATCCGAGTCTGCGCTGGGCGCACAACCACATTATTGGTTTTCTCATATCGTGGCTCATATGTTTGAATGAGAAACAGACTTATGATTTAAACTCACAAAATAGATACCGGTAACAAAAATCAAATTTCAAGCAAGATGGCTTTATCATTATATTTATAATCACATACAAAAAAGGGAGAGAGAGAAAAATAAAAATAAAGAGAAATGGATAAACAAATTTATACTCGCCTATCTTTAATATCATTAAAGAAACATAAGTACAGCTTTTATATAAGAAATAATATTTCCTTACCAGTGAATTATCCCTGATTAACACATGATGTTGGAGGGCAGATCACAAAATATTAATTCACAACAGCAAAGCTGGAGTGACTTAATTTTTTCATTTGCCCAACAACACTTGTTAATCAGCAATAATTTGCTGGTTATGAAAACTTATTTTGTTTCTAACATTATACAGAATGAGAATGCAAGATTATTATGTTTACTATGGTATATGTACTATTTTCAGGCGGATGTCAAAAGAAGTAAACATGGAGTACATGATGTTTACATCTGACATCATCAAGGCACAAAATTTGCATGCTGAGACATTCGCAACGTGATTTATTACAAATTTTTGTATGACGCTGCTTCCTATATGCTCAATGGAGAAAACGTTAATGTCATGTTAGAACGTTTTACGAGACAGATCAGCAGTAAATTTGAGCCGCGACACAACAAAACCAACAACAACGTTGTGCACCCAGCGCAGACTCAATTCAGCCTGGGCATCCATCCAGTTTGATCAGACTCTTCGTTAAGTGCTCAAAGGTAGCTAAGGATGCCCAGGCTGATCTGAGTCTGCCCTGGGCGCACAACCACATTGTTGGTTTTGTGTCGTGGCTCATTTTATTACTACATGTATAATACTGACTAGTTTATGGCTAACAACTATAAATAAGTACTATAACTTAGTGTAAATAATATCTTGATAAAGCTTTCTTCTCCAGACATTCTCTATTGTTTGTCTACCAGTGCTGAAGTGGATTATTCTAAGGCTGCTTGAGATGATTTCTGATTTCCTCATATGAGCCACGACACGACAAAACCAACAATGTGGTTGTGCGCCCAGCGCAGACTCAGATCAGCCTGGGCATCCACCCAGTCTGATCAGATTCTTTGCTGTCCGCATGAAGGTAGCTTAGACCCTTAGCTACCTTTTAAGTGCTTAGGGAAGACTCTGATCAGACTGGGTGGATGCCCAGGCTGATCTGAGTCTGCGCTTGGTGCACAACCACATCCTTGGTTTTCTCGTGTCGCGGCTAATATCATTAACACAAGGGAAAACTTCATTTATACTACTGGTACTTCTGCTTGTGTTGGTAAACAGTCCCTGGGTCATATTGTTTAATCTCTTACTGACACCACTGATACATGTTGTAATATTATTACTGACACTGCTCTTCCAGGCCTTACTATAGTTTATGACTGGAATGTTATTGCCTGGATTACTGACATTTTTACTTAATTTACCACCACTAGCTTTAATTCTATGGTCCTTCTGCTCACGTTTGCCAAGAAAGTATGCAACCCTGAACACGAAACAGCATGTCTTACAACTTCCAGCAGAAGCCACACTATCCACTTTCTTGTGTACTATGAGTTGATATATTCCAAGTGATGGAGTATAGACACTGATCACATTGGAATAGCTTCTACCAACTGTGATATAAATGTGCATTGGGACACACTAATCTTTAATTTCGGTAATAAGCATTCCCTACTTTTGATTTACACACATCCACTACTCGGCCTGTCAGAAATTGCTTGTTGGATTGTAAACAGTGCAGACTCTGATCAGACTGCTCCTAGGAGCAGTCTGATCTGGGTCTACACTGTTTGCTCAAGCATGTCTGTCCAAATATTTAGTGTTCCCATTAAATGTTTAAGATTGCTTACTGGTAAGAGAAAGAGTACACAGGCATCTGGGTAGATAGTGGTAGTTGATTATTTTCAAGTTGATTAAGATGATTTCTAATATTGCTGTTTAAGTTCATAATATCATTAACATTTGGAAGAACTTCATTCATATTACTGACATTTCTATTGGAGCTGGTAAACAGTCCCTGACTGACACTAAATCCATTACTGACACTGCCAGTAATACCATTACTGACACCACCATTTATGACTGGATTTTTACCAACTGGATTGTTGACACTTTTAGTAACTCTACCACTGTTAGATTTCATTCCATGCTCCTTCTGTTCATGTTTGCTGAGAGACTTCGCATCCCTGAACACTACGGCACAGGTTTTACAACTCACAGAAGATGTCAGGCTGTGGACTTTCTTGTGTGCTTTGAGTTGCACATTCCACGCGACAGAGTAGGGACACTGGTCACAGCGAAACGGCTTCTCCCCATTGTGGGTTCTCATGTGTGATGTGAGTTGGTACTTTTGAACTGATGAGAACTGACAGATCTCACACCGGTACTGTTTGTTACCTGTAGAAAACAAAATACACATGTATTTTTAAAACACAACATACAGGGAAACTTTATGCTATTATTGTTATAACATGTATTCTTAGATTTACTTTCTGTATGCATAGGCAGAGTAGCAAACATTGCAGGTTTTTATCATACTACATAGATCTTTCAAGTGATTGGGAGCACTTTTACAGGAAGAAATTTTAATTTAGTGCTCCAGATAAAAAGGGGTAACAGGGGTAATTTAGGGATAATTTTCCTTATTTTTCCATCAAAAACATATATTGTGACCCTTCATTAGAACCATCTCACTGACTTTTGCATCTTGCATATTATTGACTGACTTGACTATGACAAACAAGAGGGCCATGAGGCCCTGAATCGCTCACCTGAACAATTGGCAAGGTGGCTTATACTTATCATGTCTAAAATTGTCACAATATGAGTTTTGGGTCAAAAGTCAAAGAATGACCATGACCACTTGTACTCATAAATCTTCAAGTACTCATTAGACAACCATATATACCATTTTTAGGCCAAAATCTCCAAAATTTTCCATGAAATCTTATGTTCTAGCATTTTCCCATATTTGACCATGCCGCAAAAAAGGTCAAGGTAAACCCAAGGTCACTATTTGAACAGTCTTGGTGGTACTCTAGTACTCCATGCTATTTACCAAGTTCCAGGGCCATAGGTGTATTGGTTCTGGGGAAGAAAAATATTAAAGATTTATCCCGTAAGTGGTAATGGCGGCCAAGTTGGTCATGTGACCTGGACCGTTTGAACAAATTTTCATTCAATCAACCCCTGGAGGCTCTATATGAAATGTGTTCACAACTGGCCCTTTGGCTTTTGAGGAAATGGTTGAAAATGTCAAAATATGAGCAATCTGGATCAAAGGTAAAAAAATGACCTTGACCTCTAAGTCTTGTACTCATAATTCTTCATGAACTCATTAAGACAACTGTATATACCCATTTTTTAGGTCAAAATCTTCAAAACTTTCCATGAAATCTTATGTTCTACCATTTTCCCATATTTGACCTTGCTGCAAAAGGTCAAGGTCAACACAAGGTCATAATTTGAACAATCTTGATAGTACTCAAGTACCCAATGCTACTTACAAAGTCTCAAGGCCATCGGTCAATTGGTTCTGGAGACGAAGATTTTTAAAGGTATTTACCATATAAAATATTAAAGATTTATCCCATAAGCGGTAATGGCGGCCAAGTTGGTCATGTGTCCAGGACCGTTAGAAAATATTTTCATTCCATCAACCCCTCGAGGCTCTATATGAAATTTGGTTTCAATTGGCACAGCGGTTTTAGAGCAGATTGTTTGAAATTGTCAAAATTTGAGATTTCTGGGTCAAAGGTCAAAGAATGACCTTGACCTCTTGTACTCAAAAATCTTCATGTACTCATTAAGATGATTCTATGTACCAATTTTTAGGCCAAAATCTTCAAAACTTTCCATGAAATCTCATGTTCTAGCATTTTCCCATATTTGACCTTGCCGTAAAAAAGGTCAAGGTCAACCCAGGGTCATAATTTGAACAATCTTGATAGTACTTGAGTACCCAATGCTACATACCGACTTTCAAGGCCATCGGTCTACTGGTTCTGGAGAAGAAGATTTTTTCAGGTTTTTACCATATATGGGCGTGGTGGCCATGTTGGTCATGTGACCTGGACCGCATGCACAAATTTTCATTCCCTCAACCCCTGGAGGATCTATATGAAATTTGGTTACAATTGGCTTTGTGGTTTTTGAGGAGATTGTTTGATATTGTCAAAATATGAGAGTTCTGGGTCAAATGTCAAAGAATGACCTTGACCTTTTGTACTCATAGATCTTCATGTAGTCATTAAGATGACTGTATGTACCAATTTCTAGGCCAAATCTTCAACAGCTTCCAAGATATCTTATGTTGCAGCATTTTGCCATATAAAAGCATGAGTAAGCAAATTTGACCTTACAGTAAAAAGGTCAAGGTCCACCCAAGGTCATAATTTGAACAATCTTGGTAGTACTCGTGTACCCGATGCTACATACGAAGTTTCAAGACCATCGACATATTGGTTCTGGAGAAGAAGATTTTTTCAGGTTTTTACCATATATGGGCATGGCGGCCATGTTGGTCATGTGACCAGGACCGTTTGAACAACTTTTCGTTCCTAAGGTCCCAGGAGGCTCTATATGAAATTTGGTTACAATCGGCCTAGCGGTTTCAGAGAAGAAGTCGTTTGAAATTGTGGACAGACGGACGCCGGACGGACGCCGGAGCCTTACCATCCTATAAGCTCCCCCGGAGCCTCTGGCTCAAGTGAGCTTAAAACTTTAAATTGGAAGTAGATGAGTAAAATGCACTAAAAGACCCACGATAGTAATAGTATGTATACCATTTCCTTGATATATTTTTTTTAATGTTGCATCTCAATTTTCGACTTAGTAAGCAGTGTACTGAAAGATGGTTGGATGACTGGCCTGCAATTTTTTGGCCCTTTCAACAATATTTCAGTTGTATCAAGCCAATGGAAAGGTGCCAATGAAAGGCTGTGTGCAATGGAACCCAGTGTATGACTAAAATGAAGCCCATCTACAGCAGGACTCAAACCCCAGATGTTGGCTTAGCAGGCAAGTGCTTAACCCACTGGTCTTCTTAGGTTTTTTACTGATATACATTACCTAAATGAGCATTCATGTGTTTCTGTAGTCTGGCAATGGTGTGAGTGGCATATGAGCATAAAGTACATTTCTGTGTCTTTTCCATCTCATGGCTGTATCGTATGTGGCGTTTCAAGGCTATAGCAGTAGTCAGGTCTTTCCCACATTGGTCACAAACAAAACTTCCTGAGTTAGCTGTACCATTACATCGGACGGAATGATATGACCAGTTACCTCGACTAACAAACACCTGACCACATTTATCACAGGTCAAAATAATATCTTTATGAGCTTCTCTAGTATGTATGACAACTTCAGCAGCATTGAAGAATTTCTCTGAGCAGTGTTTACACTTGAATGAAGGCACTTTGTGAACCTTAGACATATGAGCTTTCCACATCCTGTAGCTACTAGCAGTTACTCCACACAGTTCACAAACTCTCTTGTTCACAAAGTCATCAGTGTGAGCCTCGTTATTGTGTCTAGATATTTCTTTGCGATAACTTAGTATATATCCACATTTTTTACACTCCAATTCACCATTTACATGCTCTTCAATATGGAATCTTATCTTCTCTTGGACAGCTGACTGAAATCTTCCACATATCAAACATTCATATGACTGGTAAGATTTCTCTTCAAATGACTTTCCTCTGTCTTTCTGGGCCATTGATTCAACCACAGTAGTTCTAAATTTATCAGTATTGTCTTCAAGTTCTACTCTTATTCTCTTGGAATTTATTGCGTTCTGTTTTTCCAGTGATTTCTTTGCATAGATAAGCTTTGGATCTATCCCTTCTGTATTTATGTCTACTTCTATGCCTTTTGATTGTCTCACTGTTTTAGAATTCCTGATTTGCTTAGAAAGAGTAACTTTCAATGACTTGGACACTGCTTTTCTTTTTCGTGGATTTCCTTGTTTTCTCTTTTTATTTTTGTAAACAGAAGTAGACTTTATGTTTCTGTCATTATTCAAACAACTTGTATCTTCTATTTTTATATCTGTTTCATGGTCAGGTATTAAACTCTCATCACTTTTATTTATGGTTATATTTTCATTACTCTCTAGTTCTGCTTTAATTGTCTCATTAAAAGATACCTCTTCTTCTGCCCCTTTTGTTTTAAACTTTTTAACATTTACAACATCTCTGGAATTCCTTTTCCTTTTTCTAGCTTTTATTGTTTTAGGTTCTGCTTTATTTCTTTGTTCTGTGATGTTTTTCTTGAAAGCTTTGTGTTGTCTACTACTTGGTTCTTGGGCATGTGCATTAACTGGTTCATAGTCAACAGTGTTATCTTGTAATTCCTCAAGAATGTAGTTATTGCTGTTGTCAGTCAGCAATTTGTTATCACTGCTATCTTTAAATTGTACTTCATCAGCTGCATAATGCTCTTTGCTTATAGGTTCATCAGTCAAATTACCATTGACTGAAAATTTAATAGTGACTGGAGTCTGAAAACTTGAATCTAAACTGCAACTTCTTGGCTCATTTACAGTCAAACTCTGAAGGTTTTCATTGGTTCCTACAGCTTCTTCCGAAGTGTGCGCTTTTCCATAACTTCCTTCTAATGAACAATTAATCTTAAGTTGACTGTACTGCTGAGAATCAAAGCCATTTTCAGGATGTTGATTCCCTGATTCTGTATTCTTTTTGCTACTACTGGGAACCAATTCATTATCTTCTCTAATATATGGAGTCCAGTCTGTTATAATAACATAAGAAACATCAGACAACCCGTCAAACCTGACTGGTCTGCTTATTATGTTTCTCTTGCATTGGCCCCTCTCGATGCCATCAAGGGATATAACTCTTATTGTAGATTCTAATATCACCTGAAAGAAATAGTTAGCACTACAAAACAACATCTCTTTACCTGTCACACTAAATGGAAGGCAAAATATTTAACCTCTCACGTATGCTTTTAGACAGCTATGAAATAAAAAAAAATAGCTACCATATTAATCCAATTAAATGCCCTCTACTTCTTTTCCAAATATAATGTTATATTAACTTGTATAAATTCCTGTTTACTTCTCTGGATGAGTTAGTTCTTTGAACTGGGCTCTACTCTTAAAGGAAAGAATTTGCTCATAGAGGAGCAAATTCTTTCCTTTAAGAGTAGAGCCCATCCCTTCTGAGAATGAAGGCAAAAATTAATAGAATTACTTCCTCTGACAGTATACCCATTCATATTAAAACTGCCAATTACAGGTATTTTGGAGGTGACTGATTTAATACACTTTAGGTTCTAAATAATGCCCCCTTTAGCTCATAGGAAAAACCACTTGACCTTCCATAAACAGAACTAGGCTTTCTCACTTGTGTGTTGCCCAAAGTGGTGACAGACTTAACAACTCTTATCCACTAGGCCACCGAGGATAATCTCATATACTTTTACAGATATCTTGCTGAAAAGGTTTCATTATGATTTTTTTGCAAAGGGGCAAAACCTCCAAAAAGGGACATAACTCAAATGAGTCAGCTATTTTTTGATGATGACTCAACATATGAAATTTCAAAACTCAAGCATGCATGGTTCTTAAGATATAGTATGCATTGAAAAGCATGCTGAAAGGGCAGACAACCCAGAAGCAATATGCCCTTTCAACTTCTTCGAAGTTGGGGGCATAATAAGGATTCTCATTACCTGAAACTCTATTTGAGTGTCTGGAAGACTCTCTATGGTAAAAGCATTCAAGACTTGGCCACTCACACTCATTCTTGTCCAGTCTGAAAACCTGAAACACACAAAATGAAATGCCTTTCCAAGAACTTAAGAGGAAAGTGTTTTATTGTTTTGGTTAAGATACAGCTCGATCAATACAATATTTTATCATATAATGTCACATCTGAGAGTGTAATAAAGCCATGCATTAAAAATGACAAGTGGACCATTGGTCCTGTAGCTCACCTGAGTCCATTCAGCCTCAGTACTCTAGGGTAAGTTACTCTAAGGCAAATTGTACAATATGGTCTAATGTCAAATGCATCTGAGATGTTATGCTTGTCGACAGCATTTCCATATCATAAAGTCTCATAGCAACAGAAAAATGCATTTTTTCAGCTTTTCCATTCAAAAGCCTTACAGCAAAAATTTTATCTTGCCATAAAATAGATCAAGGTCAATCCAAGGTCATCACTTTATACATTTTGTAGTACTAGAGTCATAGATGCTATACACCAAGTCTCAAAACAATAGGCCCTGTGGGTCTAGGGAAGAAGATTTTTTTTTAAAGTTTTATCATATATGGACATGGTGGTCATCTTGGACATGTGACCTGGACCAAATAAATAAACCTTCTTTCCCCTTTTGCCTGAATGCTGCATATGAAATTTAACTGAAATTGGCCATGTAGTTTCAGAGGAGATGTCCTTTGAACATGTTGACACACAACACACAAATGACCTTTGGCCAAGGTCACTAAATGATCTTGACCTCTAGAATTCTAAGGGGTTGAAGTTGACTGCATTTCCATATCACAGTGCATTATAGCAACAAACAAGAGTTGTCAGAAGACAACGAAGCGCGCCTAATGGGTGCCTGACTCTTAAGATTACAAAGTATCCCGACTCAAAACATTGTTAACATAGTTAACCAGGGGTGAATTTGGTAGTTAGTGCATAAATGAAGTTTGCATCAGAAGCTAGACTAAGTCAGTTGTTCCCTTTGCAGACTTCTCATGTTTCCTTTGGCCCCATCCCATAACCTCACCCCTAGCCTGAACCAGTTGTCAAAGCCTGGTCTTGGGTAAGTATCATACTACATTTAAACTTTGTAGCATAAAAGGTATCAAAGTTATGAGCTCGAAGAGAAATGCATATTCATATTTGCATATTTATTAAATTTATTATAGTGCTAAAGGTATAAGGCAAAAATCACTCAACCATAAATAAAGGTGAAGGACACAGGAGTCTGCATGGACACTTTGCTGCTGCTGCAACCCAATCCTCCAGGGAAGGTCCTTACCAAATACGAAGCAGGTCCCTCGAATGAGTTTGGAGGTATGAGCCTTAAACTTTAACATCAAGATCATCCTAGATATTGACCTCTTGCCCCACCCTGGACAAGGATTCTGGATATGAAGGTGGGTTGATGAAAGAGGAGAGGTAGGGGGGTGTCATAGTGATCTATAAATAGTATGAGGTCATTCGCAATGTCAGACTGATCCACTGTGCCAGGTATAATGTTAATTCAGCAAATAAAGCTAAAGGTAGAAGGCAAAATCAGTAGACCGTGAATAAAGGTCAAGGACACAGGAGTCAGCATGGAAGCTTTGCAGCTGCTGCAATTATAGGGATATGCTATTTGACCAAGTGTCAAGTCTCTTGTGTCAAAGGTATCATGAAAACCAGGGATCAAGCTAGAGGGAGACTAGGGAGAAATAGTCTCCTTGCAGGATCAAACTTCTCCTTGTTCTGAGCTGAGGGAGAAGTTTAAATGTATAGATTATATAGGCAAGGATCAAAGATGGGCAGAAACTTCTCCCTAAAATCTGAAAAACTTCTTCCTCATTCTGACCTCTAGCTTGATCCCTGAAAACTAAAAAAATTTTCCTTAAAAACAGTGCCAAACAGCAAAGTCAGTCAACCGTGACATACAGGTCAAGGACACACAATTGTGTGATGCTACTGCTGCAGTCATATGGATGTATATATGTACCAAGTATGATGACTGTAGCTACTGTAGTTCGTAAGATACAGAGCTAAACATGGAGTTAAACGCAAAAGTTAACATTGGGTTAACCTGTCACGGACGCCGACGAGGACGCTGACGCTAATGCCCACGCTAACGGATACTCAGACTACGACGCCGGGGGTGTTGCATAAGCTCTCCTTTGCATTTGCAAAGGCATGCTAAAAATGCACTTTTTCAGCTTTTCCCATTCAAAAGCCTAAGAGACCAAATTTAACCTTGCGGTAAAATAGATCAAGGTCAACCCAAGGTCATCATTTATATAAACTTTGTAGTATTAGAGCCCCAGATGCTACATACCATGTTTCAAGGCAATCAGCCCAGTAGTTTCAGAGAAGAAGATTTTTTTTAGCTTTTTGTCATATATGGGCAGGGCAGCCATCTTGGTCATGTGACCTGGACCAAATATATAAACTTTCTTTCTCACTTTTCCTGAAGGCTGCATGTGAAATTTAATTGATATTGGCCCAGTTGTTTCAGAGAAGAAGTCCTTTGAAAATGTTGAAAAACAAAAGATTGATTTGTTGCTTTACCTCCACAGTTAACAGCTATGGTCATGTCCGGACGGTCAGTTAACCTAACCACACTATTCCTGGGCAGGCTTAGACCTCCTAAGCAGTTAACCAGTACTAAGTGCACACATTTTCGCCCGTAACTGACAACTACCCTTCTTGAATCAAGGGAAGAAGAAATGAAAGTATGTGGCCAGACCGGGTATTGAACCCAGGACCTCTGACTTAAAAGTCAGGTGCCCTACCAAATGCATTATGTGACCCGGCTGACACAACAGACAAATGACCTTTGGTCAATGACCTTGACCGCTAGTATTCATAGGGTTTGGTTGACTGCATTTCCATATCACAGAGCACAATAACAACAGAAAAATGACCTTTTTCAGCTTTTCCCATTCAAAAGCCTAAGAGACCAAATTTGACCTTATGATAAAATAGGTCAAGATCAAGCCAGGGTCATCATTTATATAACTTTTGTAGTACTATAGTCTAAGATGCTACATACCAAATTTTAAGGCAATCGGCCCGGTGTTTCTGGAGAAAAAGATTTTTTGAGGTTTTTACCATATATGGGAATGGTGGACATCTTGGTCATTTGACCTGGGCCAAATATATAAACTTTCGTAAACCCAGCTTGTTAAGGCTCCATATTAAATTTGGCTGCAATCGGCCCGGTGGTTTCTGAAAAGAAGATGTTTAAAAGTGTGGACGTCCGACGCCAGACAATGCACCAAGGCTATACTATAAGCTCACCTTGACAGGTGAGCTAAAAATCAACTAGTGGATTAAATATGCAAATTACGTTATAATGTTATGCATTGACGTCCACAAAAACATCACGTTTTGTAATGGCAAAATCCTGACATTTGAGTGCAGAGTGCAAAATTGGCTAATAAAATGTGATTTTAGTGTCATACGATAAATAGAATCTTGCATTCATGCTCCTGTATTATTGAATTTATTAAACTAGTTGGGGAGTAGCCTCGCATCTTATCTTTTTCCCAAACTTGTTTAATAAATTCAGTAATACAGGAGCACTCATGTAAGATCCTCTTTATACATAATAGAGACCTATTTATGGATTTCATTTTTTCCTGTGCTTAATCAAGAGATGCCTTGCCTTACATCATCTACGCAAGACTGGTTTTGCCCCTCCCCCCCCCCCCTCTATCATCTACGCAAGACTGGTTTCCCCCCCTCCCTCCCCCCTCCCCTACAATGACTTATTCAATCACTTATTACTGATTGTTCTATGGCAGTGCTTCCATTGTGGTCTATGGTCTATTGTCATTACTGTATGTTGTGTATGCTTTTCTGTGGTTTTCAAGAAGTAAATTTGTTTTGTTTGTTTGTTTCCTCCTCATTCTCATGTAAGTTTTATGTTCATAAAAATAGAAAAAAGTAAAAATAGAAGTTTTGTGTCCCTAATATTTATGTTTGGTTAAGGCTAGCTTTATGACCACCTACTTGAGAAGGAGCTGTTTACTTTGCTATATATTCCTAATACTGTCTTACCCAGGGAGAAGAACTTGATAAGCATATCGCTTCCGTTCTAATCCCATAGCTTGTACTGATATCTTATTTGTTCATGTATGTATATATGTATGTTAACTGAATAAGCAAAATAAACAAGAGGGCCATGAGGCCCTGAATCGCTCACCTGAACAATTAGCAAGGTGGCTTTTACTTATCATGTCTGAAATTGTCAAAATATGAGTTTTGGGTCAAAAGTCAAAGAATGACTATGACCACTTGTAGTTGGTTGGTTGGTTGATTTGATGTTTAACGTCCACGGTAAACAACTAAGGTCATGTAGGAACGGTCAGTTAGCCTAACCACACTATTCCTGGGCAGGCTTAGACCTCCTAAGCGGTTAACCAGTACTAAGTGCACATACTTTCGCCAGTAACTGACAACTGCCCTTCTTGAATCAGCGGAGGGAGAAACGAAAGTATGTGGCCAGACCGGGATTCGAACCCAGGACCTCTGACTTACGAGTCAGGTGCTCTACCGATTGCGCTACCCGGCCCGGCTGACCACTTGTACTCGTAAATCTTCATGTACTCATTAAGACAACCATATATACCATTTTTAGGCCAAAATCTTCAAAACTTTCCATGAAATCTTATGTTCTAGCATTTTCCCATATTTGACCATGCCGCAAAAAAGGTCAAGGTAAACCCAAGGTCACCATTTGAACAGTCTTGGTGGTACTCTAGTACTCCATGCTATTTACCAAGTTTCAAGGCCATAGGTGTATTGGTTCTGGAGAAGAAAAATATTAAAGATTTATACCATAAGTGGTAATGGCGGCTAAGTTGGTCATGTGACCTGGACCGTTTGAACAAATTTTTCATTCAATCAACCCCTGGAGGCTCTATATGAAATGTGTTCACAATTGGCCCTTTGGCTTTTGAGGAAATGGTTGAAAATGTCAAAATATGAGCGATCTGGATCGAAGGTAAAAAATGACCTTGACCTCTTGTACTCATAATTCTTCATGAACTCATTAAGACAACTGTATATACCAATTTTTTAGGCCAAAATCTTCAAAACTTTCCATGAAATCTTATGTTCTACCATTTTCCCATATTTGACCTTGCTGTAAAAGGTCAAGGTCAACACAAGGTCATAATTTGAACAATATTCTTGATAGTACTCAAGTACCCAATGCTACATACAAAGTCTCAAGGCCATCGGTCAATTGGTTCTGGAGAAGAAGATTTATAAAGGTATTTACCATATATGGGCATGGCGGCCATGTTGGTCATGTGTCCAGGAGCGTTAGAAAATTTTTTCATTCCCTTAACCCCTCGAGGCTCTATATGAAATTTGGTTTCAATTGGCCCAGTGGTTTTAGAGCA
Source organism: Ctena decussata (assembly GCA_963989385.1). NCBI lineage: Eukaryota > Metazoa > Mollusca > Bivalvia > Lucinida > Lucinidae > Ctena > Ctena decussata. The sequence continues at coordinate 87,477,388 of OZ022500.1, forward strand.
GATTCTTTGAAATTGTCAAAATTTGAGATTTCTGGGTCAAAGGTCAAAGAATGACCTTGACCTCTTGTACTCACATATCTTCATGTACTCATTAAGATGATTGTATAAACCAATTTTTAGGCCAAAATCTTCAAAACTTACCATGAAATCTCATGTGCTAGCATTTTCCGATATTTGACCTTGCCGTAAAAAAGGGCAAGGTCAACCCAGGGTCATAATTTGAACAATGTTGATAGTACTTGAGTACCCAATGCTACATACCGAGTTTCAAGGCCATCGGTCTACTGGTTCTGGAGAAGAAGATTTTTAAAGGTTTTTACCATATATGGGCGTGGTGGCCATGTTGGTCATGTGACCTGGACCGTATGAACAAATTTTCATTTCCTCAACCCCTGGAGGATCTATATGCAATTTAATTACAATTGGCCAAGTTGTTTTTGAGGAGATTGTTTGATACTGTCAGAATATGAGAGTTCTGGGTCAAAGGTCAAAGAATGACCTTGACCTCTTGAACTCATAAATTTTCATGTAGTCATTAAGATGACTGTATGTACCAAATTTTAGGCCAAAATATTCAACAGTTTCCAAGATATCTTATGTTGCAGAATTTTGCCATATAAAAGCATAAGGAAGCAAATTTGACCTTACCGTAAAAAAGGTCAAGGTCCACCCAAGGTCATAATTTGAACAATCTTGGTAGTACTCGCGTACCCGATGCTACATACCAAGTTTCAAGGCCATCGGCCTGTTGGTTCTGGAGAAGAAGATTTTTTCAGGTTTTTACCATATATGGGTATGGCGGCCATGTTGGTCATGTGATCAGGACCGTTTGAACAACTTTTCGTTCCTAAGGTCCCAGGAGGCTCTATATGAAATTTGGTTACAATCGGCCCTGCGGTTTCAGAGAAGAAGTCGTTTGAAATTGTGGACGGACGGATGGACGGACGGACGGACGACGACGGAGCCTTACCATCCTATAAGCTCCCCCGGAGCCGCTGGCTCAGGTGAGCTAAAAAAAATATGTTTAAACCATAATCTCTTATCACTTGTGTTGCTATTTCCTGTTTGGTTTCATGGTAAGGATGTGAAATTTAATTGAGCCACAACAGGACAAAACCAACAAAGTGGCATCTGCCCAGTCTGATCAGAGTCTTCACTGTCTGCATGGAGCTAGCTTAGATCCTTAGCTACCCTTTAAGCAGACAGTGAAGACTATGACCAGACTGGGGAAAAGCCCAGGCTGATCTGAGTCTTTGCTGGGCACATATGCCCAATTTTTTGTGCAAGATCTTCAAAACTCTCTATGAAACCTTATGTTCAAGCATTTTCCCATAAAAAGCACCAGATAGCAAATTTAACCTTGCTGTAAAATTAAAACTTAAGCTAGATATAATTCAAACAAACATTCCAACAAAGTTTCACAAGGATCCAATAGAAAATGATGCCTTTATTAGCACAAGGGTTTTTCTATGATTTGACCTAGTGACCTAGTTTTTGACCTGACATGACCCAGTTTTTCCACATGGCCTAGATTTCAAAGAGATAAATATTATGTCAAAGGTTCATGAAGATTGAACCGAATCTGTGCCCTTTAGAGTTGGAAATAGGTTTTTCAAACATTTGGCCTAGTGCCCTAGTTTTTGACCCAACATGATCCTTAGATTTCATGAAGATAAACATTGTGACAAAGTTTCATAAAGATTGGATCAAAACTGTGCCCTCTTACCTGTATACAAGGCTTTATTCTGAAATTTGACCTAGGGACCTGTTTTTTTTATCTGACATGATCCAGTTTCAAATTTAGCCTAGATTTCATAGAGATTAAATGAGGTTTTTCTCAGATTTGACCTAGTGACCTAGTTTAAAACTAGGTCAGCATATTTCTTTTTTAAAATTTCCGTTAACAGAAATAAGTACAACTAATGGCCATGACAAGCTCACTTTATGACAATACTATCATTTGACCTTAAAGTGTGACCTTTACATGTACCTTAAACCACCTGATCAAACATTTCTACTTATAAATCAAGGAGAACAATTGTGCCAAGATATTTTGAAATCCATCCATAAATGTAGAAGTAATGACTTGGACAAGCTCTACTTATGACAATATCATATGACCTTCAAGTTTGACCTTGACCTTGGACCAACCTGAATGATTGTTTTACATGACACTTTTACCAACTTCATTATCATGCGCCATTATACACGCCTACCAATCGCTCTCATGCAAAACCACGGTTCAGAACGCCAATCCATGAGAGGAGTTAACGGTTTTGCAGGAGAGGAGCCAAAATCGTAAACAAATTTGACATCGGCACAAGGTTTGAGGTATTTATTTTCTCTGAAAACTATTTATGCAAAATATAAGAATGCTATTTTGTCACATATAGATTGTTTCTTCGGCATATGAAAGGATTAGGCACATGGTCATGCATTATTCCAGATATGCATTTAGTACGGCTAAGCATGTATTCAAAGTCAGTCTCGGCGATATATACATGTAGGGAAAAGTCGCATTCTCTTGCTTGATTTTGAGTCTCTGACCTTGGCAGTCGCTAAGAAGTGAACAGAACTACTGTATACGTGAATCTAAACGTTGAAATTAAGTTTCCCGTGATGGACAGTTTAGAATTTAGAAAATATACGCAAAACCTTGGCATCGTCAGCCCGGTTCCGCATGAGATAATAGAAAATATAAGGAATTTTTATCAAACACAAAAACAGCTTCTGAACAATAATTGGATCAAAACTGACATGAACTTTGTGATATATCATTAGTATATACATTGCAGATGACTTTCTGGCTGTTTTAATCCCCGTTTATCTGTTGATGAGGCATGCAAGAGGGTTTGAAAGAGGGTTTGCAAAAGGCCTTAAAAGACAAACGGGGAATGAAAACAGCCAGAAAGTCATCTGCAATGTATAAAATAATGATTTATCACAGATTTCATATTAGTTTTGATCCAATTATTGTTCAGAAGCTGTTTTTGTGTTTGATAAAAATTCCTTATATTTTCTATTATCTCATGCGGAACCGGGCTGACAATGCCAAGTTTTTGCGTATATTTTCTAAATTCTAAACTGTCCATCACGGAAAGCTTACTTCCAACGTTTGGATTCACTCAAACAGTAGTTCTGTTCACTTCTTTGGGACTGCCAAGGTCAGAGACTAAAAATCAAGCAAGAAAATGCGACTTTTCCCTACCTGTATATATCGCCGAGACTGACCTTGAGCACATGCTCCGCCGTACTAAATGTATATCTGGAAAAATGCAAGACCATGTGCCTAATCCTTTCATGTGCCGAAGAAACAATCTATATGTGACAAAATAGCATTCTTATATTTTGCATAAATAGTTTTCAGAGAAAATAAATACCTCAAACCTTGTGCCGATGTCAAATTTGTTGACGATTTTGGCTCCTCTCCTGCAAAACCGGGAACTCCTCTCATGGATTGGCGTTCTGAACCGTGGTTTCGCATGAGAGCGATTGGTAGGCGTGATTATAGAATCCCGTATTAAATAAGCATAAATTATGCGATTTCCTGGTGAAAACTTTTGAAAATGATCAAAAGCATACTCAAAGATAAAAGTACCATTAGTCTCAGTGTCTATTCTAGAGAGGGGGATGGGGGGATTCACCCATATTTCTGACAATTCCCCCCTAATTCTTAGCAGAAGGGGGGGATTATTTTCTTTATTTTATTCATAAAAATAGATTTAAATGATATCTAAAAGCATTGTGTTCACTCATTGATACTAAATTATAGCTAAAATACTAGGTACAATTGTTTTTATGTAGTTTAAAGCCAAATTTTAGAGTTACAAGTGTGAATGATACCTTTTCTCTATTGAAAATCCCCCCTATTTTTTCCATCCTAGAATAGACACTGTAGTCTTTTCAAAAATTACAATTAACTACCACAGAAAACTGGTTTTGCATGATGAAAATCTACCTTTTAATACAGTGAAACATAGTGCTGGCTGATGAACTGACAGCCAGCTCTGTGCGCATGCGCCAGACTTACATCATAATGGGAATCATAACCTATCACCTTTTATCCACTTCACTGTCCTACTTTTACTCATCTTATTATTTTAGCTAATATTCTGCCTTTTTCTGCTTGACGCACATCCCTGCCTAGAATGCACGCGAGGGTGTGAGGCAGTATATGGAGGTAGATAGGAATCCCTAAAACCTAATTAATAAGAAGTGCAGCATAGGACAAAACAGATTTCCAAGTACTGAATAAGATACCATGACCACCAAATTTCAGACACTGAAAAGGGCCTTTTGTCACTTAGAAATATATATTCCATCCATAAACATTTTTAACACATTAAGACATGGTAGCGTTAAATTGCAAATAAAGTCCTTTTTGTGGTGCTCGAAAGTTCTTATCAGTCCTCTTTGATGGTGTAAGTCAATTTTGTCTTTAAAAGGATCTGCCATAACGGCCCTGGATCCAAACAGGAAAAAGGCCGAACAGTGATTCTTGAAAAAAGGGTACAATTGCAGTGATTTTTTTTACAAAGGACGCACAGGTAAATGAAACACTGCAATTGTGGAGGAAAAAAATCTAAAAAAATGAATTTCCTTGCATCGTTTCAAAGACATGAATTTCTAATATAATAGTAGACAGGCCCTGTCTCACCTCTGTAACGACAATTTTAATGCCATATTTTGCCCTAAAACCACTTTTTTACTATTTACTTGGTGTGGGTAATATTTTGGCACGAACCGTCCCGTAACCCCAAACTGTCACCTATTTAGACTAAAGCATGTTCGTGTGTGTGTCTGTTTAACATCGGCGACATGTTATTTCACAATTGTACCCTTTTTGGCTTATAGATTGAAAAGCTCGTTCCGGTTTGAGACTGGATTTGTTCATGTTTTCCTTCACTTATACGAGGGTTTCATCGCAATAATCAGAGAACTCGTCCGATTTTGTCTATTTATATCCATATCAGGTTTACCGCATCTGCTAAAAATAATGATGGAATTTTATTCTATTTTTGGTCGCATTGTCGCCAACAGTCGGCACTTTCCGTATCCACGACTCTCAGCATACAAGTTTACGCTTTTCCCAAAAAGTTTGCTATCTTTATTTTGCAGCGGCGTTGGGCGAAAAAAGGGCCTTAGAGTATTGAGTAATGTATTTACTTAGAGCAGTCACCACACTCGAGCTAAAGCATCTGTGCAGACTGACCAGGGTCTTTCTTTTTCGGCAGATCCAAAAATATATCATGCTAACTGAGGATAGATTTATCAGATTGTGCTGAAGCGTGGGCCGATTTAAATTTTATATATCTGTAAACCTGTCAAAGCAGAAAAAACCAAAGTCAAAATTTATTGTTTAAATTCAGCAAGCAGGCGCTACTGATTTTTTTCCTCGTCACTCATCACATCTTACCGAATAAAGTATACGATCTATCTGTGTGTGTGTGGCTAACGTGCACAACTGACCGTGTTTATACATGTACAATTGTTAAGCCGGTGTATAAATGACGCATAGTCATTGTGCTATGTGGGAGATGAAATTGGAAAATTTAACAAGACTTACCTTCGAAGAAGGGAAGGTGCAGTTTAGTTGAAATTTCATCGACCACAAGCTCCTTAAGGGGTCACACACCCTCCCACCCAAACCCAAATATTATGCATGATTCTTCATAACACTGGATCAAGATATTGCTTCTTGGAGATGCCATTTGCCTGTGCAGCATTTCTGTTGATCACTTCAACCTTTTTTCAAGAATTGGCTGGGAAGCAGTTTGCCAGTGATAATAACGTCATTTTGATTGTACAGGAATTTCTTGTCATGCAAGAACCTTTGTATGCAACTGGAATCCAATCCGTCCCCAACAATTCTCCTCACCTCGATATAGTCACGCACGGAACTGAAAATTCAGTTTTTGGATGTAGGGTAGTATTAAGTTTGTAAAAAATGACCGCATAAATACTTCTTTGTTTTTGTTACAAAATGTATCAAAAGATTTGTGAGATAGTGTAGAATACTAGGATAACACAACTTTTTTTTACTTTAGATCCGTGCTTTAAGAAAAACGTAGATAACTGAGTAACTTTTTGTTCATTTTCTTTATTTTCCCTATATACTATTAGGAAATGATGGCCATATTACTCAGAGCAAAAAACAGGCCCGGATCCAGACCACCGCGTACTGGTGGGGCTCTGTCTATCTGGCGGGGCTGGGAGGTGCCGAGATGTATGTGTGTAAAGGGGAATATGGGGTGGGTGAATATATGACATAATTAGGGATGAAGTTTCGATATTGTCTTTTTTGCTTTGAAATATATGTTGTGATATCTCATTAGAATCGCCTCAGCGAGGCGATTCTAGTGAGATTTCACAACATATATTTTAATCTTACCACATGGATATATGATCTCAAACTATCATCCGACACTCATTATTATTTGGGGCCTACACATAACACAGAGGCCCAGATGGCGGGGCTGAAGCCCCAAAGCCCACCCCCTGGATCCGGGGCTGAAAAGGACCGCATTAAATGTAAATTTAAAAGTTTGAAAAAAATATCTATGTGCAGCTAAAAAAGTGCACTATATTGACCTAACACAACAGTTTTCATTTTTTATTCGAGGAAGACAAAAACAGAGAAAAACTGTCAATGTCCTATATGATTTAATGCTATTTAAGCTCACGCGATATCGTCGTTTACAGGTAGATTATACGGGTCTGAGGAAAAAAGTTGCCCATAAACTGCGGCATCGCTGGCCTGAGAGGGGATTTAGTTAAGAAATAAATTATAACGAGAAATGAACAACAACTACTTCATAATTAGGCTGTAGCGGAAATGATAGTCGCAGGGGGCGCTGCGTCAAGGTAGGTAACTCCAGTCGTTTCTTGGCAGATTTTTTTCAAACCGAAAGTAGGTATAAAACAGGTTGTTAATCTGAAGATCGGTAATTATTTTCGCTAAAAATCTTGTTAGTGTATGCCTGTTTTTGTGTTGTGTAAGTTCTACATTCGATGACACATAATTTCGTGATTTAAACTGTGCTAATTTCCCGGTTCCAGGATTCCGAACCGTTCCGGAAATAGGATTATGTCCCTTTCATATGTTAGGTATGTTTTGAAACTTGAAACTATTTTTCTAATTTCGCCGTTTTTAGCGCGTTAATACTTGTGTTTCTGGAATTTTCTCCCTCAAGAGAAGGACAACAGCCATTACTAACGTTTTGGGTCATTGAATTTGGTCAGTCAAAGTGGACAAAGTGGACAGGTAAATTCACAGGTGGATGACCTTACTATGCATACTGTGCATGATTTTCTCAAGACCATGTTTGGGAGCAATATGAATTTATAACAGGATATAACCAGAAAAGTGAGTTTTGTGCTGATATTACTCCCCCTGTTTTCTGCCAGTTTTTGGAGTGTTTACTTTGTATCTAAGCACAGTGTATAAGCGGACAGTCACCAAATCGGAAGCGACAATTGACTGTACACCCGAAAATCATTAGTGACACATAAACAACTTGTGAGGTGAAACGGTCAAAAGCAGGTAAGTCCTTATCGAATTTGTTCTTTTAGATGCGGTTTTCGACGTCGGGGAGAGAATTGGATGTACTTCACCTGTAGCATTGTCAGTTTGACATATCACCACCCAATCTCTGTGTAAAAATCAAGTTTTCCTGCTTAATCACCAGTTTTGCTTTATTTTCTGTCGATCGACACGGACAATCGGGGTTAAAAAGACTAGAATTATGGCATCATTTCTGTTAAAACCAACATAAAATGATCGCTACACCTTTATCCTGTGATATCCAATAGCTGAATCCATCGAAACATTACTTAAAACAAATATATTGCCTCCTGAATCGCACACGTTCGTCTCATTCGACTGTCCGACTAGTGACAACTGTACCTAATCATTAGCGACATACCAAGAAACAAAAACTGTCCGACTAGTAGTGATTGTATTTTCACATTCATGACGATCATTTTCAACAAATGCTTGAAAAAGGTAATAAAAATATCGTATTGGATGCTTCCACTGGGATCATCATTTGGGGAGAAGGCTATCAAGCATTTCTTGATAAAGAAATGATCATATGGCTAAATTTTTCTCTGTCAACATTTCAATCAAAATTCTGACCTAGCCGCGTACCGCTTTTGTGGTGCGTTACTGGTTTTCAGAAATTCGCATTTTCCGTCTTCCGGTACCGTTTAAGCAACCATCAATGCAATAAAAAGTAAAGAAAGCTACATGTAAACCCCAGCCACCCCTTACCTGTAAAAATACATTTTGACCTGAATTATTATTAATCGATCAATTTTCTAAGCAAATTCTGTGTCTGTGAAGACAAACTCAGTAAGCTATGTCTCAGAAAATCCATGGTCATTGGTCAAATACCACAAATTACATTAATAAGCGAGCTTGGAGTTTCGAGTTTCCGGTTGGACTGGAGGAGAAAGGTCAAAGGTCACGATTGGAAAAATCCGATAGGTTATCATTACGGTTACCTGTTCAGTCGATATAAAACACGTTTTTCATGATTAAAAATCATTGATATGATTGAAAATTGTTTTCAACTCAGAGAAAATGGATATCCACAAGAGTAGCATAGGGTATCAATGTAGATCTAGGTGACAATATTGTGCCGTTTGTAAAATATGTTTTCATAACTTTTAAGCTGCTAGTCTGACCATTGAGATTAGTTTCACCTGTTGAAAAACACATTCAAAGTACATTTTCTTTATACAGAAAAAATCAGAAACACTCTCAGTATTTTCATGTTATTTCGAATCTTATGAATAAATCATTGAGCCTCCCATGCTAATCTGTGCAAATTTATGGTAGATATAAACAGCATACTGGACTTCTGAAACAAACTCAATCCAGAAGAAGTTCTTACCCTCCGTTGTCGTTATATTTCGATAAAGAATACATAAGTAAAAATATTTACTAACACATTTTCTGCTCAATAAGACTTACAAGAAAATCGTCGCTAGTCGTTCTACACCATTTTTTGTTTTTGTCACTAGTCGGACAGTCGAATGAGACGAACGTGTGCGATTCAGGAGGCAATATATTTGTTTTAAGTAATGTTTCGATGGATTCAGCTATTGGATATCACAGGATAAAGGTGAAGCGATGATTTTATGTTGGTTTTACAGAAATGATGCCATAATTCTAGTCTTTTTAACCCCGATTGTCCGTGTCGATCGACAGAAAATAAAGCAAAACTGGTGATTAAGCAGGAAAACTTGATTTTTACACAGAGATCGGGTGGTGATATGTCAAACTGACAATGCTACAGGTGAAGTACATCCAATTCTCTCCCCGATGTCGAAAACCGCATCTAAAAGAACAAATTCGATAAGGACTTACCTGCTTTTGACCGTTTCACCTCACAAGTTGTTTATGTGTCACTAATGATTTTCGGGTGTACAGTCAATTGTCGCTTCCGATTTGGTGACTGTCCACTTATACACTGTGCTAAGGGTTTCCAAGGGCCCAAAAAGGACATTTGAAAGGATCCAATGAGGTGCTCAGTGGTAATTATGTGCTTTCTATGGTCATGTGATATCATTTCTATTTATATTTTGTAGGAAATTTTGCATCCTATTTTTAAGTACAAGTCACTATAGGCTGAATTCATTTCCTTCGGTCCTCAAACGCTAGTTCTTATAATTCCCATTCTGTTAGTATCAACATATTGTAATGTAAACAAAATGTAAAAACTCGGCAAGCCTTTCCTTTTGAAAAGGAAACTTTATTTCAAGAATCATTTCGAAACAACCAGTTACCGACACAATGGGCGGTCGAATTAGTGAGTCCCGTGAAACACAGGCATACAAAAAACAGAAAATATCGAGTGTCTACAATGTTCACCAAATGTCAACCCTGACATACCTACCGAACTATAATACTACCATATCAGAACAACCAATTGGGCCTAGAATGACTTCGATTTGATGCTGTTTTCGCTTTTAATTGGTGTATCCTTGCACCTTGTCAACATCGCGTGTGTAAAACGTCATCAATATTGCTAAGAAGGGTAAAATCCATCGCCCGCACAACCCGATCCCAGGTAGCCTGGGACAGTATATCTATCTATCTATCTATCTATCTATCTATGTTTACTGCGTCTCCCTCTACTGAGTGTTGTGAAAGGGTTAGTAAGAATAAAAGTAAAAAAGTGATAGTGATATCTAATATGAAATAGGTGTTACCTAAATGCATGCAAAAGCAGATTTTTTTCTTTTACAAAGCTGAGGGCAAATAATCAGCAGCCATTTAACTTCTAATTAGTTCAGGACCCGGTTGTATCAAAGTTTTCGTGGTTAGCGACTTATCATTTAGTAATTGTGCGGGGTGGGGAGGCGGTTGAAAACACTGAAATTTTAGACAACAAGAAAACATGCTAAAGTAATAATAACGATATTAATAATAATCTTTATTTATAGTCGCTTATTTTTTATCAACAACTAAGATAAGCTCTGTAGAGCTTTTATTGCGACTTATTAAGACAAATAAGACTCTTGAATGAGTTGATTACACAAACATTTTATGCGTGAAGGCCAGACAGATGGACAGACAGGGGAAAACAAAATGCCTCCTGACTATCGTCACGGGGGCATGGTAAAGTTTATGATATCGAAAGTAAGTTATAGTTAATTTTCAACACTTTTTGTCAGAAACTCGAGTCTATTTCTGGGAAGATACGTTTATTTAAAAGGATGAAACTCTTGTGAAAATCTTTCAGAGATAACTAATATAAAATATACCATTGTGCTGGCAATGGGATTTTCATTTTCCGAGCCACTTATAATTAGCACATGTAGTTTACCGTTCGCAGGGATGTACGACTTTGCCTGTGTACTGGTTCCTCATGTTTCTGTGCACTGTCTACTGTGACAGAAGTTTTACACACGTATACAATCATGCACACATGTTGCCGTTGTATTCTGTTTTCTTTGTACGGTGTTGGTCGGGTAGGGCGATGGTGCTGGGTAAGTTTCAGTGCCGGGACGTCCTACTAATTTGGCTAATTGCAGGGCAAGGGACTACTGTGCCTGCAGTGGGTGCGGGTTGTTTGGACCTTTTTTTCTCCCTTTCATCAGTTCTCTTTTCTTTCTCCAGCTCTCTATGCGACGGCCCGATATAGACTGAAATACTGTCTCAAAGGGCCGTTAAACCCAAACTAACCAACCAGCCAACTGTTTTCTTTCTATGGCAAATTATGTGCTGTGTTTGGTCTATTGTTTACTGCTTACTTTCTGCTGTGTCTTCTCACTATCTACTGCCTATTCCAAATAGTTTTTGCGCACACGCAAGAGCATGCGTGCGCACATCAAGCTTTTCTAAAACTCTGGCATGTGTACACGTGCATGTGTACAAAGTCAATTTGGCAGTTGAAAGTAAAGAGTAGACCGGAAGCAGTATACAGCATTAGTTTTGGGCAAGCATACAAATAGGGATATATCCTGCAGGAAAACAACATTGAATCAATATTGATTCAGCGTCGGTTCAGCGTCATGACGTTGAACCAACATTGTTTCAATGTTGATCAAACGGTGTGTGCCAAATATCTAGGCTCCAAGGATGGGAATGGCATGAATAGAAAGGGTTCCTTTCAGGCACGCAACGTTGATTCAACGTTGTAGGACGGATGTGTAGGGCACTAATATGGGAATATCATGCATACAAAAAGGAACACACTCTGCAGGCACACAACCCTGGTTCAACGTTGTGTACCCAAGACGCAGGCTCCCAAAGGCAAACAAAGGGGTACACACCCTTTAGGCACACATCGTTTAATCAACTTTGTGAGCCCGATTTGTAGGCTCCAAGAATAGAATTTCATGCATACACAGCGGTACATACCATGTCTGCACACAACTTTTATTCAACGTTTTGTGTCCGATGTGTAGGCCCCCAGAATGGGGGTGTCATCTTACAAAGAGTACATATCCTGCAGGAACACAACGGTAATTCAACGTTGTGTACCTGATGTGTAGGCTCCGAGAATGGAAGTGTCATGCATGCAAAGAGATAATTATCCTGTAGGCACATAACGTTGATTCAACGTTGAGTGTCCGATGCATGGGATGTCATCTTTCAAAGGGTACATATCCAGCAGACACACAACGCTGATTCAGTGTGGTAGGTCCGATTTGTAGGCTCTCAGAATCGGGACGTCATGTATACAAAAGGGTACCCTGCAGGCACACAAACGTTGAATCAGTGTTTAATCAATGTCGTTCAACGTAGATAGCCCGATGTGTAGGCTCCTGGAAATCAAAGATTGTTTCGTCCACCAGATTGTCAAATCGGGCCACAAGTTTTATGAAAAGTCCTTAGATGATGGTGCGTTGCCCGCGTTGTCTTGTGACGTCATCATGTCGTGACACACTTGAAAACAATGGTCAATGCTGTGTTTGTAAACATACTTTGACGATGCCAACGGGAAAGTGAAGCAAGTTTTTTTAAAGGAAAATGTATCGCTACCAAGCTTTGGATAATTTACAACTACTGGATGACATTTGAATGGCTAAAGGTTCTTGCTCTGCATGGAAGTCATTGCACATCGAGGTATTTGGTTCTATTCACGAATTTCCGTGCCCTTCGTATTCTACATCGACCATGTTGTCTTTAAAATAGTCGCTTTTCCGAAATATCGAGGTCAATTCTAACGATGGCGGCCATCATATCCAATCGAATCGACACACGAGGTTAATGGCATGTGATTTATGACGTAGTGTCCCCTATTGTTTGTTTATTTATCCTTTTGCTGATACATAGCTAAATCAGTTACCGTTTACTTATTTGGACTTCTAACTTGGATTGGCCGCCTTTAAAAATAGAACAAAAAGAAATAAATGTTGAAGAAAACTTTTTTGGTCACTCTCTCAGAAGCGGGACTTCGTCAAGGAAGGGCATGTGATCGAGGATGGCTCTCGGCTCGGTGTTACTTTGCATTACAGAAACTGGACAAATCTAATGTAAACAGCTTAAGGGCGCAGCCATATTTGTCCAAAAGTTTTAAGCTGGAAGGTGCTGGATTTGCTCTTTGTGGAAGTAGCTTTTCTTTTAATGATGCATGTTATCTATAGGCGTGTAGCAGCACGGGCGCGCTTCGCGCGTCCGCGCGCGTGAGCTTTGCTCACGCGCGTTGCTTTTGCACGTAAAAGAATGATAGTGAGAATAGAAAAAAGATGCGCGGTGGCTCAGTGGTTAATGCACTTGACTCTGACGCCAGAGGTCGTCAAAAAGAAAAGGATTTTCTTCTCTTTTCTTGAATGTTATACTGTTATGAGTAGCACAGGCAGAAGCACAAATCTGTACCACAAGAGATGAGTCCAGCACCGCAGGATGAAAAAAAGAGAAGGATTTTCTTCTCTTCTCTTTTTTCATCCTGCGGTGCTGGACTCATCTCTTGTGGTACAGATTTGTGCCTCTGCCTGTGCTACTCATAACAGTATAACATTCAATACTACACATATTGAATTATTTTGGTGGATGGAGCGACTATATACTCATGATACTGATGAAGGCTGAATGAGGCCAGATGTGGACCATTCACCCAGATGTGGACCTGAGTAAGTGTTGGCTAAGAAAAATTACTCTGCAAATTAGGGAGGATTGTTATTAAGAAAGTCTCTTTAAATAAACAGATGTGTGTGAGGGCTTGACCTCGCCATATTTCAATATCGTCATATATACTGCTATATATTGCCACATACTGCTACAGATTCTGAGAAAATCACTGCTAGAGTTGGTTTTATTCCCACATGCCGTGGTTGTGTGTGAGGGCTGTCCTCCCTCGCCATACCACTTGAACTTAGAAGTTTAAGCTTTAGGTTCAATTGTCAACGTTCTCATGTGTTCCGGTTGTGTGTGAGGGCTTGTCCTCGCCATACCACTTGTCAGAAGTATAAGAAGTTATAACTTCGGTATCAATAAACTATAGCCAGGGAATGAATAAACTATAATTATAGAACAACATAATATTACAAGAACTTTACCACTTGAATGAAGTTTAAACTCAAGAAATTTCCCATGTTCATGTGTTAACTTTCCCATGTGTTCTGGTTGTGTGTGAGGGCTTGTCCTCGCCAAAACACCTGTAAGAAGTATGTACAAATGAAGTCATAAACTTCGGTATCAGTAAACTATAATTATGGGAAGATTAGTGAATAATAAATAGAGAATAAGATGATATTATAAGATCTCTGTACTAATCTATGGTTGAGGGCTGTTTTCGCCACTATGTTATTATAAGGATTCCATGTTCAAGTGTTAGCAGTCCTATCAACAATCCAAAATGAGTGCCAAACAGGATAATAACAGACCGAGGCAGTCATCAAGTGATACAAATAGCTCCGGCTATCTTTGCCAAAAATGTGACTCGCCAGAGGACAAAGTAGTTACATGTACAGGCTGTAAACTAGCTTTTTGTACGAAATGTGCCAAAAATTGGTGATCAGTTGTATGAGTGTTTAATGGGTGGTGAATTAGACGATTTCCATTGGACGTGTAGAAGTTGCAAAGCCATGTTTCCAACCCTTGAAAACATTGCAGGAACACTGCAAGACATTCAGAATAAAAATGATCGTCGAATGACGAATATTGAAAATAGAATGGAAAAGTTAGAGTCAAATACTAGAAATGAGGTGGCATCACAATTAACAGTGAAAAGTAGTATATTGGATTCTGTAAAAGGGGACATATATTCAGTGGTTGATCAAAGGAACAAAGAGTTAGAAGATAGGAAGAGAAGGGAACTAAATCTAACTGTCTTCAACCTTGTAGAACACCAGCATAGATCTGGTGTTGAGAACAAGCGTGCAGATGAACAAGCTATATTGAATATTAGTGCCAGTTTGGGTTTAGAGAACCTTAATATAGTAACCTCTTTCAGGTTGGGTAAGAAGGATGACTCAAAAATAAGGCCACTAAAAATAGTATTAGATTCTAAGGCTCAAAGAAAATTTCTGCTGGACAATGCCAGACATATACCAAGAAAAGCTAACAAAGACTATCATAAGGTTATCATTTCAAAAGATCTTACCACACAACAGAGAGATGAAAGAAAAGAATTAATTAAGAACCGAAGACAGCAAAGGACCGCTCAGCAGGCAACAGGTGATCAGGAGAGAAATAGTGGTAGGGGAGCCAGCCCAACAACCAGGCAATTTGTCTTAAGTGAACCAGAAAATGTAGTAGAGATGCAAGTTGATGTAGGGTTACCCAGTCCAATTCATAGCAGTAACACACAGCATTCCCAATATTCCCAGTTAAATCAGTTAAATTTATCTGATAGCTCTTTGTATACTAGTGTTTTTGAACAAACAGCAGTAGTTAATATAGATGAGGATCAAACTCTACCAGGTGGCATGCCATCAGAGGATTTTGGAGCATCTGGACGGCGTCTAGATGGCTCCTTTGATGTATAGGACCCCAGTTTTATCAATGTACACAGTGAGCCCCCTAGGCCTACTGAATTAAACAGTCCTGGGGTTTCTAATGTAAATACTAAAAGTGCATTGAAAATTTTGTATACAAACGCTGATTGTCTAACTCAGTCTAAATTGGCAGAGCTGAATATATTATTGAATGAAGTACAACCAGATATTTTAGGGATAACAGAGGTTTTTCCTAAGCGTTCATTATTTGATCAACAGGATGTTTTTTATGATATTGAAAATTATGAACTGTTTCTAAGTGATTTAAGGAAAGGCAGAGGTGTTGCATTATATATAAAGAAACAGTTGAATCTAGTCCAAATTGAATTTCAGACAGAATTTGAAGAATCAGTGTGGTGTAAGGTTTGTCTGCAGAATCGAGACTGCTTGATAGTAGGATGTATTTATAGATCACCAAATGCCAATAGTGAAAGTTTTAATAATTTAAAAGAACTTTTTCAAGTGGTTAGAAATGCTAACTATAGTCACAAACTTATATTAGGTGATTTTAATTTTAGGGATATTGATTGGTCAAATACATGCACCCGTGTTTCAGAAGAGCATATAGCAACCCAATTTTTAGAGTGTGTAAGAGACACATTTTTCTTCCAACATGTTAAACAGCCAACAAGAATACGTCAAGGAAATGAACCATCAGTCCTAGATCTCATTTTTTCTAATGAGGAAGAAATGATTGGAAATATAAATCATCTTCCTGGAATTGGCAGAAGCGATCATTTGGTGCTTGTTTTTGAATTTAAATGTTACAGTACTCAGGAGTCGAAAGCCAGTACTAATCAGAGATTAAATTTTTTCAAAGGAGATTACACCACCATTAGGCATATACTGGAAGATATAAATTGGAATCAAAAATTTGAGGGCATGAACTTGCTACAATCCTGGGCAGAACTTGCTGAACTTTGTGTCGAATTAATGAAGAAATACATACCGGTGAGTAGTTCTGATCAGGCTCGTAGGAAATTCAGGAAACTCAACAGATCATGTTTGCAAGCAGTCAAGGAGAAACATAAGAAATGGTTAAAATACAAATATTGTAAATCTGACAACAATTATAATAATTATAAGGCTGCTAGAAATAAAGTAACATATGAGTTAAGACATGCACAATACAATTATGAAAAAGATCTAGCTTCCAAAATAAAATCTGACAATAAGATTTTCTGGAATTATGTACGTTCAAAATCAAAAGTCAAATCAACAGTGTCTAAGCTTCAAATGACAAATGGTTCCTTGAGTTCAAGTGATCAAGAGACAGCTACAATTAACCCTAAACAGCTATTTTACGAGTGTGTTTGAACCCAAAATAGATAAACAACTGCCAGATTTTCCAGCTCGACCATACAACTCAACCCTGAATGACGTAGACATAACAGTTAACCATGTAGAAAAGGCTATAAATGTTTTGAAATCCAGTAAAAATCAAGGTCCCGATAATTTCCATCCTAAATTCCTTAAAGAGACCATACACCAGATTAAAACTCCATTGAAAATCATATTTACGAAATCTTTAAATGAAGGAATACTCCCTGAAATTTGGAAAAATGCAAACGTTAGTGCAAACTTCAAGAAAGGAGAAAAACAAAAACCCGAAAACTATCGCCCAATCAGTCTGACATCTGTCCCAGGGAAAGTAATGGAAAGGATTATTAGAGATGCTATAGTAACACATATGACAGCCAGCAATTTGTTTTCTAGTGTTCAACACGGTTTCATAAAGGGAAGATCTTGCACTACACAGCTCCTGGAAATTATGGAAGATATCAGTGAGGCATTGGATAATGGGGAAGAAGTCGATGTGATTTACCTTGACTTTTGCAAGGCCTTTGATAAAGTGCCTCACTTTCATCTTCTGAAAAAAATTTTTGGGTATGGTATTCAAGGGAATGTATATGAGTGGGTTAAAGATTTTCTGTCAAACAGGGTTCAAAGGGTGGTTGTTAATGGTTCTGAATCAAACTGGTCGGAGGTAACAAGTGGAATTCCTCAAGGCAGTGTGTTAGGGCCCATTCTGTTTCTAGTTTACATTAATGACTTACCTGATGTAGTGGAGGTGCTTATGAAACTTTTTGCCGACGACGCTAAATTATACCATAAAGTAACAAACCATAAAGAAAATGAATTACAGCAAAGTCTTGATAGAGCAGTCAAATGGGCAAAGGATTGGGAAATGTTCTACAATACTGATAAATGTCATCAGCTTCATATTGGAAAGCATGAAACAGATTTTGAATATACCATGCAAGTAGGAACATATCCAACTCAGCTAGAAAGGGTAGAGAAAGAGAAAGATTTAGGAGTTATAGTTGACAGCAAATTAACTTTCAGAGGCCATATCAATGCAAAAATAAATTTGGCAAACAGAAATCTAGGGATAATTTTTAGAACCTTTACATATCTTAGTCAGGAAGTATTTTTAGATCTGTACAAATCCCTAGTTAGACCACATCTAGAGTACTGTACGCCAGTTTGGTCACCTTACTATAAAAAGGATAGAATTATCTTGGAAAACGTGCAGAGAAGAGCTACAAGGCTGGTCAGTTCCTGTAAAAATTTGTCTTACTCCGAGCGTTTAAGAAAATTAGGATTACCAACACTAGAGTACAGAAGAGAAAGAGCTGACTTAATACAAGTATTCAAAATTTTACATGGTATTGACTGTATTGATAAGGAAAGGTTGTTTACAACAGCGCAGAACACAGCAACCAGAGGCCATTCATTTAAGTTATATAAAGAAAGATCAAGGCTCAATGTTCGTGCAAATAGTTTCTCTAACAGAGTAATAAATTCCTGGAATAGTTTGTCACAAACTGTAGTAGAAGCACCCTCCCTTAACGCGTTCAAAAGTCGCTTGAACAAACATTGGCGATATCACCCTGAGAAGTTTGAAGCTGCGTGCTATAAAGCAGGTCCTTCTAATGGACAGTACTATCGAAAAGCGCCTCAAGAAGTCAGAGCGACTTATCTTGGTGTCGACGACTGGTAAAAGACTGGTAAAAGGTAAAAGACTGAATTTTTGTGATAAAATGCCGCGTGAATGCTGCCCGGTGTATTTCAACTGCCCTTCGATTCTTAAAGACATTTAGTGATAGTTACAGACTGGTGCATGCTGCCTCGTACTGTAAAAGTTTTTAGTCAGCTCTGCACTCCAGAAGAATACGTATAACTACGGTGACCCTAACAAGGGTGGAACTCCATAGTACAAGTTACAAGGTCGTTGGTTCGAACCTTACCCAGGGTGAAATCTTCCTATGTCCGAACGCGTTTTCCTAGCATTATTTGCAGGGATGATGCTAACAAGAGTGCCGTCCTTCGAATCGGGACGTTAACTGGAGGCCCCCTGTGCAGGGAGAGTCATCCCCTGTGCAGGTTAAAGATCCCTACTATAGCCACAGTACATGGCTATATGTAGGCTTTCTCCTGCAACACTGGAGTGTACAAAAGTACACCTGCTCATAATACTCTGAAAAGAGGGTGTAGCAGTAGATATAGAATGAAAGAAAGAAAGAAAAGATGAAAGTGTTAGTATTGTTAGTAAAGTAATTAGATAAAAGCAGGGTAAAAACAGATCTTATTTTCTATGGCCTTTGATGATTTATCTTGCTCACTTCGAGCTTGAAGGAGTCAAGATCTTTTAAAAGAACTATACCTGTAGGGAGCCGGTTCCACAAAACAACAGTCATTGGAAAAAAAGGAATACCGATAATAATCTGTAGTAGCATGTACCTGGCGGAAACTTAGTGGATGCATGTGACGAAATGATCTGATAGGACGCTCAAAATACGAAGGCATTGGCAAGGCAACAAGACTGTACGTGATCTTATAGAACATCGCGAGGCGAGCATCATATCGGCGATTTTCTAGGCAGCGCCAACCGAGGTTACTCAGCATCCCAGTTACACTATCATACGAGGAATATCTACTTGTCACCCATCTGGCAGCCCTTCTTTGCAACATTTCCACTTTTTGGACATTCTGTTTTGTGAAAGGGCTCCAGACGATGGAGGCATACTCAATCTGGGGTCGGACTAAATTTTTATAGGCTAATTCTTTTACGGACTGATTTTTAGTTTTAAAATTTCTTTTAACAAAACCTAAAGTTCTATTAGCCTTATTTGTAATTTCATTTATGTGGGTGTTCAAGCTAAGATCTTTAGATATGTTTACCCCAAGGTATTTTGCACTGTCAGCAGCCTCCAGAATATCCCCATGGAGGGTATACTGGGAAATGATGGGTTGTCTGGATTTACTTATATGTAGTACCTGATATTTGCTTGGGTATATGGAGAGATAGATACTAATCGGTGTTTCCAGTCAAATTCACACGGAAGAATACCTGCATAGTGAGGAATTTCAATGTTCATGTTAGGTCAAAGCATAAGGAAAATAAGCCACTCCCCTCAGTTCGTGTAGACTGGAGCTCCCTATTCTCACAGTACTTATGGTACAACTAGGTCTGACCTTATAAGGAGGATCAACAATCCAAAATAGTGCATGTAGTTTAACTTTTCAGTATTTCATCTAAACCTCATGAGATTTTTGTGTATGTTGTATACTATAAAACATTTCAACTTTATATATTGCTTGGTCTGACCGACTCAGTGAGTTAGAATCAGTGTTAAGTCAATCGGGGGACAACTGTTATAACCATGATTTAGAACAATTGGTGCAATTTCCGATTCGGGAGAAAAAAACAAATAACCTGAATAGTGACATAAGGGCAGATCCCAGAGAGTTCTACCGGCACATTAATAGTCAAAAGAAAGATACGCAAGGTATCCCACCTCTAAAGAAGAAATGGTAGCAGTACCAATCTGGCTGATCAACAACAGAGACAACAGTGACGTTGAGTCCGTGGATCAGGGATGGTAGCAGTGTCGCAGAATCAGAGTAGAGGCAGAAGAATTTACTGAAAGTTTTCGGAAGTGTTCAACAAAAGCGAACACTTCTAAGTCCCTCTTCCTAATCTCTCGGTTCCTTTCATGGAGAACACTCTTGTTTCGGCTGAAGGTGTAACAAAGGCTTGAACCCATCTAAAGATTTAGGACCCGATAAACTGCATCCTAGTTTTAAAAGAACTAGCATATGAATTAAGCCCAGTGCTTGTCCACCTCTTCCAACAATCTATTGACACGGGTGAACTCCCCAAGGAATGATCTCTTGCAATTATATGCCCGCTCGTCAAACAAGAGCTTTCGCCTGACAGCATATATGTAGCTCGCCTGAACTGGTGCTTGTCCATCTCACAGGCATTTGTCGCTATGGCTGCACTAAATAAAACTTGATGCCAGCATGTCCATGTATTGTCAACACAGTTATCATCAAAAGCTTTAAGATAAAATTCTATGTCAATGACATTGACTTCAGGGTCACCCAATGGGGTTGGGGTAGTATTTTGTGAAAACTCAAGCCAGTATCTAAATCATTTCAAGTATAAACTAAATCGATCTCAAGCGCTATAGAACAATATGCTACCCAAATTTCTAAGTCCATGACCTTGACCTCAAGGTCACTGAGTGGGGTGGGGGTGGTACTCTATAAAATTTTGGACCAGTATCTAACTACAGAGCAAATATTAAAAGAGTCCATTCAAGAGAAAAGGAGATATTCTTAATTCTAAAACTTTAAAGTGTGACCTAATGTTTGACCCCTAAGCCCCGCCCCAGGGTCTGCCCCTAGAGTATGTTATGTAAAGTAAGCTTATTCTGTGATGTGATAATGTTCAAAATATGGAATGGTTCTTGCCAGCGGTTGCTGAGATATGAATGTTTAAAAAACTTTGCTGTAAAACTTTAAAGTGGGTGTGACCTAATTTTAATCCCTATGCCCCACCTCAAGGCCTCACCCAAGGGTATGGTGTTATATAATAGAAGGATAAGCTATGACATGATTATACTCCAAATATCGAAGGGTTCGGGCTGGTGGTCGTTGAGATTTGGAAGTTTAAAAAAAAATGACGTAAAAACTTTAGTGTGACGCCGACAGCGACGACAGGGTGACAACAATATCGTTCTGTACTTTCGTACACGCGAGCTAAAAAGGAGACAGGTCTTTGGCTTGCGATTACCGATCGGTTTCTCTAACTTCACTACCATGCAAGTTACTTGAACGAATTGTTTGCTCTAATATTATGGCACATTTGGATGAACATAAACTTTTGTCAGACAAACAGCATGCACTTCTGAAGAAGCATATTGTTAAACTCAGTTGATCATGGTTGTAAACGACTGGGATAAAATCTTGGATAAAGGCGGCCAGGTTGACTTCGAGAAACTTTTGACACACCCTCTCATTATTACTTAAATTTAAGCTACACGGCTATGGTATTGGTGAAAAGACACTGAACTGTACAGATTCTTTTCTCAGCGGCAGGCAGCAGAGTGCAGTAGTAAATGAAAGTTAAATAGGTGGAAAGACACTGAAATGTACATATTCTTTTCTCAGCGGCAGGCAGCAGAGTGCAGTAGTAAATGAAAGTTAAATAGGTGGAAAGACACTGAAATGTACAGATTCTTTTCTCAGCGGCAGGCAGCAGAGTGCAGTAGTAAATGAAACTTAAATCAGCAGAGTGCGGTATTAAATGAAAGTTAAATCAGAGTATTTAACTTTCATTTACTACTGCACTCTGCTGCCTGCCGCTGAGAAAAGAATCTGTACATTTCAGTGTCTTTCCACCAATACCATAGCCGTGTACCTTACATTTAAGTATTAATGAGAGGGTGTGTCAAAAGTTTCTCGTAGTCAATCTGGCCGCGAGATACTGCACAAATTTGGCGCAAAAAATTAACAAGACAATCTTTGTAAGCTATAAACATGTGGTTACATGGGTACAAAATAACACACGTGCCAATCAATAGACTATTCAATTGAATAGTACAGACAATATAGTTCTAACACTTGACTGTAAACAAAAGTGAAAAAAAAAAAAAAATAGAAAAGGGCCACCTTTTGTAAAGTCGAGGTTCATTTTCCACAACCTTTCTACACTTTCTACAGGTCGATAATATTCTTATCCGATACCTCGAAAAATGTGATTACACTGCGTACAAAGTGAAAACAAAAGGGGCATGTTTTGAAAAGGCTATATATATCTTAAACAGCCTATCTACATTAGGGTACAAACTGGTACACGCCTAAGTTAATGTCTTTTGCTAATATTTCATATTGTGCATCCCAGAAAACGTGGCTATGCTGCATACATTGCTTACAAGTGAAAATAAGAACGGCATCTTTTTGTAAAGTCTATGTACATTATCTACAACCTATCAACACAAAGGTTACAGGTCGGCACAAACACATACTTGATGATTACAGATAATATTCTTATCCGATACCTCGAAATATATGATTACACACATATTTTTGCCATGTCTGTACCCTTATGTAGATAGCCTGTATCCTATCTGATACCTCGAAATATGTGATAAGACTGCGTACACTGCGTACAAAGTGAAAATAGAAGAAGGCATGTTTTAAAAGGCTATATACATCTTTTACAGCCTATCTACAAAAGGGTACAAACTGGCACACGCCTTAGTTGATTTCTTCTGTTACTATTTTATTTTGTGCATCTCATAAAAATTGGGTACACTGCGTACATTGCTTACAAGTGAAAATAGAAACAGCTACCTTTTGTAAAGTCTATGTACATTGTCTACAACCTATCTAAACAAAGGTTACAGGGCAGTACAAACACATACTCGCTGATTACAGATAATATTCTTATCCATTACCTCGATATATGTGATAACACTGCGTACAAAGTGAAAATAGAAGAGGGCATGTTTTGAAAATGCTATATACATTTTATACAGCCTAACTACATGAGGGTACAAACTGGCATACGCCTAAATTGATGTCTTTTGCTAATATTTTATATTGTGCATCTCAGAAAACGTTGGTACACTGCGTACATTGCTTACAAGTGAAAATAGAAACGGCCAACTTTTGTAAAGTCTACATTGTCAACAACCTATCTATACAAAGGTTACAGGTCGGCACAAACACATACATGTACTAGATGATTACAGATAATATTCTTATCCGATATCTCGAAATATGTGAATACACTGCGAACACTGCGTACAATGTGAAAATAAAAGAGGACAAGTTTTGAAAAGGCTATATACCTCTTATACAGCATATCTACATAAGGGTACAAACTGGCACGACGTTGAACTGTCTGCAGTGTATCCGTGACTTCAAAGTATACTGCTAAGCTTAGAAAAGTTGAAAACTCAGGATGACTGGAGCTTGAAGATGTCAACTAAAATTTTGAAACAACATAGTCCCAAGAACAAAAGAAGAGGTCTCTCTCAAGAAATCTAAGATTCAGTTCTTGATAATCAATGTCGATTTGAGAATTCTGATATTTTGGAAGCGTGGAAGTTTTCAGTCTGGTTCCTAGTAACACAACAATACTAAATAGAAACAGTAACTCATGAAACTGAATCCCCGCAGTGACGTCATCGGATGGTCACGTGGGTAACTTGGTTGGCAAAAGATTAGCAGGGGATAGGATAGTCTGAAGTGTAATTGCTAAAATGCGTAAAAGATAATTAAAACAAGTGCGAATAAATAGCTACCGATTTAAAACGATCGGAAATAAGGTCTTAGTCACCTGTCATACGAAATCATTTGATTAAAGGTAGGTTCCTGGCCTAGCGATAACAATTATGTTCACAAAATAGTTTTGTCTTTTTCTGGGTAGTATTGAATTCTCTTATTTTTCTGAAACTGTTGCTACTGAGAAAATCGTCAGATGTTGTAGAAAATAGTCGTTTTCCCTTTGGTTTATTTTCTTTTGTTGGAATTCCAGTTCTAAAAATAAATATGTATATATGTCTACAAGTCCGCAGTTTCTGATGTCATTTGCCAACGGCTAATTTTCTCTTGCCGTGAGCTCTTCAAGAGGTCCTGGCATGGCAGATGGGTTAAAACTATCCCAAAATGCAATGCAGCATGACGTCAGTTATGTTATCTATTTTTGGCGCGAACTAAAAATAGCGCTAACTGGTGTGCGAAGCAGAGTTAGGATATCCCTTGCAAAAAAAACTTTTCTACGAGTTTTTGATTTACACTTTTTAGTGAAACTTATTCATTTCCTCTTTATAAGTGCTTTCTATTAACTTGGATAAAAATCATCAAAATTATGATGCATTCCAAAGTACAGGAACCTACCTTTAATTGAATTCATCTTGTATAACGCGTATTCGAATACACCCATCAACTTAACCAGGCTGTTTTTCTTAATAACTACGACTAAAAAATATTAACAGAATAAAATGAAAATACTGTAGATCAGTACCTTAATCTTGTATTTATTAGTATAAATAGGATAAGATGAAAATAATAATAATAATAATAATAATAATAAATAATATAGAAATTAGAATATTATATCTAAGAGAATCTAAGCAGAATTACTGTAAAATGTCGAATGGATTTAGGGACAAGAACATTTAAAAATAAAAATAATAGAAATAATAATATCTATCGATGGTTGCGCTTTCTTAAGATTTTATTAACAATAAAGATAGAAAGAAAAAATAAATATAAAATTTCCTTTTAAAAGGAAGGCTTGCCCAGCTAAGACAGTGAAATTTTCATGAGTTGTTATTGAAGTGAACCCGAGTGTTAGTGCACTTTCTGTTGCTAAATTTTATTTAGCAAAATATTTAATTTCTAATTTATTGAATGGTGGCATTATCCGCGGGTGTAAGGTTAAAACAAGAGTAGAATTTATTTGAAAAACAAATTGAAAATTATATTTAAACACACACACACACGCACACACACACACACAACAACAACAACAACAACAATAAAAAACAACAGTTCTCCAACGTTTTGGCCGGCCGTTTTAGGCATGTCTCAAGGAAAATAACTATATGGACCTATTTCAAGTCTTCTTCACGGCTGTTGATTGAGTCACATTTAGTCTGAATCAAAATTTTAGGAAGGACTGTTTCAAACCCATTTCTATGGAATCTTGGCACGTCTGAACTTGGCATCAAAAGAAGACAATAAATTAATATTTACTGAAGTTCATTTTTGGTTTAAGTGGCATCAGTGGCAGTGACTGGAACAAAATTTTGACACTCTGAGAAGAAAATGCATGTTGCTGTTGTTTGGGACAATAACTTGCTTTACACCATTTGGGAACGAACAACAAAGCACGGAACCCGTTGCATTCGTATTTCCATGAACTCCCGACAAATGAAATTTATCTCTTTTCAGTAAATGTGATAAGGGAAGAAAATCGTCAAAAGCGCTTGTGTCTAAATTTAAACAATAAATTTGAACTCTGCTCTTTCAGATTTTACACTGATACACAGATCAGTCCACTCCGGCATAAGCGCAGTCTAATCAGTCTAGCCTCAGCATGAAAGATGAAGAATATATATATATGCCGAAAAAGACTGATCAGATTCAACGAATGCATCGGCGCTGGACAGTGTGCCGGCTGCTCTGACTAGTCAGATTATGCGACGCCCTAAGGCCTAGTTTTCGCGACGCCGCTGCATGATTTTTTTGGAAAAGCTAATGCTTTGCGCTAAGCTATATATAAACACTGGTTCTTACACAAATTTTGGTATTTTTCTTAGGATGCAATGCCAAATACTTTGCATTGCATTCAGAGTTTCATTTTTTATGCAATCAGTATATAAAAAGCAAACGAAATGTGGCCAAGTTCAAGGCACTTGTAAAAGAAAAACGTGCTTTTTAACGGAAATATTTAAAAAAAAAAAAGTACATGAACTTTCAAAAATAGAATAAAGTTTCCATCGTTATTTTTAGCAGATGAGGCAAATCAGATATGGATAAAAATAGACAAAATCGGACGAGGGATTTGTTTGTTATGTCTGTGAAGAAAATAATGAAGAAATGCTGTCTCAAACCGGAACGAACTTTCCGATCTCTTTGGCTTAATTGCGACCCTAAAAAGTTTAGAACGAATCGTTGCAGTACACACTCACTGTGTACACACTCTCCTGGTATTTTCCGACTAAGCGTGACGTATCGTTTCTTCCGAAAATAACTCGGTATCACTAAACCACTTGAATACTGGCTCGCGCTCGACAGCGCAAGCCAAAAATAGAGACGTATGTTTCTGCTAACGGATAATTAGCCGCACTCGACGCACAAACAGTTTATTTCAGATACATGTTTATTTCAAATTGTCACCACAGGACAAAGGCGGCGTTTTTTGGAACTATGATAAGATGTCCTTGATCAAAGGATCCACTGAAGACAGCGAAGATACTATTAAACAACAGGAAACAAACATTTTTAATTCTGAAATTTAACATAGGATACAGACTCAGATACTTTTTATTAGAGCATCTATGATAAAAAGTATATATTGTATTTTGCGAATGCGAGATCTAACAAATTAAGAACAGTTTAATGCTAACAATAATTCAATGATAAAATTGAATTTCGCATTTCATCTCGTTTCAGTATAAGCTTTTAGCTATATCCTAAAACAAGTAAATGCCACCTAAAATATTGATTTTAAAAGTTTATAAAATTCTATGATAGAGCTAAGACAACAGTATCTTTTGAAAGTTACATGAAGTTCAAAAGCTTGAACTAAGAAATATAAAAGAAAAAGATATGCATCTGAGTCATTCATCAACAATTCACTGCCATTTATTCGTTTAACTGTTTGTTTGTCCGTTCGTTCATTTGTTGTATTTCCCGTTTCCCTTTTTACACGCTACTCTAGACTTTTATTTTGCGCTATGAACATGTGTGAGAAAAAGGGAAAAAAAATGAAGCATGTTAGAACGCAAATAAATCATTAAATTCAGTTTCATCAAAGAAAATGTAGGTCTTACATATTTTCTGTCTAAAACATTATACTTTTGCTGTTTTAAATTCATATTTTACACAAACAATCACGCGCATTAACTATATTTTATATACTGTATCAACCTTTCTGCCAACCATACTCGGGGAATCCCCAAGGTGTCTTATTAGTGACGTCACGCTTTTATCTCCTATTCACATAAACAATAAAATATTTGAATATACCCATGGGCTGCGAAAACTCGGTTTCAAAGAAAAACAGGCTTCCAGTGGATACGGATATTTCTTCTGCGTAATTATCACGTCAATGCCAGTTTCATTCAAGGTTAGTGACTGTACTTATGACTGTAGTTGTTGAGTATTTGATATTCCAAGTGCTATAGAAAGCTGTATCTCAAAGAAATTTAGAAGGATGATGTAAACATGAAATAACTCAAGCAGGTAGTTCTTCATTCAGTTTTCTAGAAATCGTTTTGTTTCTCTTGTTTCCCTTTGAGGCATAATTTTTTACTAAAGCACCAAGATCATTCAATTCTTTTATGCCCCCGCCACGAAGTGGGGAGGGGCATATGTAGGGATTTGAAACTTGCAACACAATTCAGACATGCACTGAACATGTGCATGAGGGAAAAAGAACTTTGATTCAGGTCTTTATTGCAGAGTTTGTCTTTATTGCAGAATTATGTCCCCATGAATAACATACATATTTTGACCATATTTCCATAGCTTATATACAAGCTCACCTTTTGTCATTGCTCTAGCGGCCTCATTTATTAACCGATTTTGATATCACATCACAGCCACATTGGGTAGATCCAACGTCAAGGTCACAGTTGCTATTTTTAGAAGAAAAAAACACTTTGTCATCCCTCTAGCACCTTTATTTATCGTCAGATTTTGATATAACTTCACACAAATATGTCTTAACACATTACTCATCTAGTGAGGCATATGGCGGGGCATTTATCACCTTTAGTAATTGTCTAGTTTATGTTCTTAGTTCTATGAGAAGTTTGGGTATTTGTAGAGCTCTGAAACAGTGGGCTATTCCTAGTTCTATAATACATACATGCAGTTCAGCCCAAAAGAAAAACAGCAACGACTCAGTGACAATTAAATAGACATTCAGTCAGTGCTAGTTACTGGTCTTGCGGCACTGAAACAGTAGCCGGCCGGCGCCAGCTATTCTATTACACCAATATAGGGATGTCTTACTGTCCTGCAAGATGCTGGGGTCGTATTTATAAAAGCCTTTTAAAGACAGGGATGGGACAATATAAGGAGGATTAACTTCCACAATGTCATTCCGTCTCTTGATCTCATAGTGTCAACACCTCCAATCAGCCAATAAAATCATCACTACTGTTATTTCTGGTCCCCTGATTGATTGACTAATTTTCACACCTTTACCTATACAGGTAACATTGTTATGTGCTGGGAACCAGACCCCCCGGCAGAGAAGTCCTGTCTTTAAGTCGTTGCTGTGCTGTTGCTAAGGCTTAATTTCTATAAAGGAGATTTCCTACAACCATGAAATTTGCTCTGGAGGAACAGTCTGAAAAAGACTGTTCCTCCAGAGCAAATTTCATTGTTGTAGGGAATCTAAACCTTAGCAACAGCATAGCAACCACTTAAAACGTTTTATAAATACGGCCCCTGAAAACTTAAGGATTCCATATTCGAATTTAAATGACTAATCCGGTGTATATTACAAGGATATGTTGCTTTTTTCCAACAAAAATAAGACTATAAAGAGTTAAAAAGTTGTTCGGTTTAAACAGCATTTTATTTGTGATAAATTACATACATATACATATTTACAAAACAGCTCAATATAAGATCTGACGGTGAGCGTAAGCTTATATGATAGCCATTGCTTGGAAATTGTTGCACAACTGATTTTAGTTTGTTGGTCTGTTGCCTTAGTCTTGGTTGCATCTCATGAAGATAACACTCCCTCGGGAAGTTCTGATCACTGTCTAAGAAGATAAACCAAAACACGAATGAGCACCTAGTTGTGCAAGGAGTATTTACTAATTATTGACATATATCATTAAGAGCCAGTGTTTTAATATGTATGTTTGCAGTCAGGCAGTCCGAATGAAAGGTCACAATACTTTTTATATGAAGAATAGACAGTAATCAGTGCGGAAAACCTATGTCACAGCACGTGATTTTAATAAATGGGTCCACGGGATATTATAGAAATCGTGTGCGACTCAGTTAAGACTTTGTTTGATAATTTCATTAATACTGGTCAGATTTGCATGAAATTTGAAGCAGATACCCCACAAAAATTATTGAAATATGCCCATCTAATTAAATGGTGGATGGATGGATGGATGACACGCGATTTTTGGTACTATTCAACAGTATTGCAGTTATATCAAGACAATGGGAGGAAAACAATGGAAGGCTTATGCAATGGAACCCTGTTTACGGTAGGAGAAATTCTCGCTTCAAGCGGGACTTAAACCCGGGTCCGCTAGATCAACAGGCCAGTCCTTAACCTACTGAGGCTACCCACTCCCCCCACTCCCACCCCCATCTTATCAAATCTCCTTACAAAATCTGATTCCCCATCTTATTTAATTTCCTTACAAAATCTGATTCAAAAGTCAATGACGAGCAACCACATTTTTCTCAGGCTGGTCGACGATAACTTTTAAATCAGGTTTTTGTCAGGAAATTTAAATAGATGGGTATATTATAATTTTTGCGGGGTATCTGCTTCAAATTTCATGCAAATCTGACCAGTAATAACGGAAATATCAAACGAAGTCTTACCTGAATCGCACACAATAAATGTTCTAATATAAAACATTCCGTGGATCCATTTATTAAAACCAGGTGCTGTGACGTAGGTTTTCTGCAGTGGTAATTATCCCATATTTATCATCTAGAATGCACCTTATTTAGAGATGTGCTAAAACGGCATTCATTTAGACATCCTTAAATGGTTCGTTTAGCTTATTACCTGATGTCCAAAAACAGTATTTCTGTGTATAAAATGCTTGACCACAAATATTTCGACTATGTGACTTGCAGGTATGATCATTAAAACTGAATTCATGCCTGTATAGATCATTTGTCTCCGCACATGTTTTCACAACATCAGAGGTACATGTGTTATCACTTTACTCAGTAAATCGTTTGCAAAACCATCACTTGTGTGTGGGTTACCATCAGAGCCAGTGTATGTCTCTGATGATAACTTGCCCCTGTTAACCTCACAGCTATGTGACTTATTACCAGTATGAATCAGTTGATGTATCCAAAGGTGAGATGTCCCTATAAACGACATTAAAATATCACTGCCGTATTAATGAGTTCCCCTCTGAAATGCTGCCACAAAACAACACATATGTGACTTATCACCTGTATAAATCAGTTTATTCTCTGAGGAGGACTAGCCTGTATAATGTATAAATTCATTGCCTTAAATATCATACAGCTGTGTTTTATCACCAGTATCAGTTAGCAGGAGTTAGCCTAGACTTCTCAGACAGCGCTCATATAAGATTTTTCATAGAGGTTCTGATTGAAACAAGCTTTAAATATCAACAATGAACTCTTTTTTTTTGATGTTCAATAAACCTCAGGAAAATGAAAATCATTCCTCAAATACATTGTTAC
This sequence comes from Ctena decussata, assembly GCA_963989385.1. NCBI lineage: Eukaryota > Metazoa > Mollusca > Bivalvia > Lucinida > Lucinidae > Ctena > Ctena decussata. The sequence continues at coordinate 87,508,309 of OZ022500.1, forward strand.
TTTCCCTTTGCTCAAAAAAGGGAGAGGCCTGTTAGAGGGACTATTTCTCCCTCTTCTCCCTCTAGGCTGACCCCTGAGTCAGCCTATGTCGCTTGACTGTTTAAACACGTTTCTAAATCATCACAGCTATGTGGCTTATCACCTATTACATGAATCAGTTTATGTCTCCGAAGATCACTTGCCGTTATAAACGCTTTCCCACAAGTATCACATGTATGTGGCTTATCACCAGTATGAATCAACCTATGTCTCCGAAGATCACTAGCGTCTGTAAATGCTTTTCCACAACTATCACACATATGTGGCTTATCACCTGTATGAATAAATTAATGTCTCCGAAGATGAGTAGACCTTTGAAATGCTTTGCTACAGATTTTACATGCATATGGTTTATAATCTGTATGAATTAGTTTACGTGTCCAAAGATTACTTCCCTGTTTAAAATGTTTTCCAAAATCATCAAATCTATGTTATCATCTGCATGAACCAGTTCATGTCTCAGAAGATCACTTTCCCTTGTAAATGATTTTCCTAAAATATGTGGCTTAACACCTGTATGTATGAACTTATGTCTCCGAAGATCACTTGGGTCTTTATATAATTTTCCACAAATATCACACTTATGTGGCTTATCATCTGTATGAATCAATTCATGTCTCTGAAGATGACTAGACCTTTTAAATGCCTTGCCGCAGATTTTACAGGTGTGTGGTTTATTACCTGTATGAATAAGTTTATGTGTTCTAAGATAACTTGCTTGTTTAAACTCTTTACCACAAATATCACACATATGTGGCTTATCACTTGTATGAATCAATTCATGTCTCCGAAGATGACTAGACACCTTAAATGCTTTGCCACAAATTATTCACGTATGTGGTTTATCACCTGTATGAATGTGTTTATGTGTTTGAAGATCACTTTCCCTTATAAATGCTTTTCCACAACTATCACAAATATGTGGCTTATAACCTGCATGAATCAATTTGTGTCTCCGAAGTGAGCTTCTCAGTTTAAATGCTTTGTCACAAACAGTACAGCTAAATGGTTTATGAATCAACTTATGTTTCTGAAGATCACTTGTGTCTGTAGATGCTTTTCCACAAATAACACATATATGTTGTTTATCACCTGTATGACTCAGTTCATGTCTCCAAAGCTCACAAGGCCTTTTAAATGCTTTGTCACAAACCATACAGCTAAATGCTGTGTCACCAGTATGAATCATCTTGTGTCTCCGAAGATCACTGTTCGTTGCAAATGCTTTTCCACAAATATGACATATATGTGGCTTATAACCAGCATGAGTAAACTTATGTCTGCGAAAACTACTGGCACATGTAAATGCTCTTCCACAACTATCACATATATGTGGCTTATCGCCAGTATGAATCAATTCGTGGCTCCGAAGATACCTTGCTAGTTTAAATGATTTGTCACAAACGGTACAGCTAAATGGTTTGTCATCAGTATGAATCAACTTATGTCTCCGCAGACGACTTTCATCTGAAAATGTTTTCCCACAGTAATCACACAGATGTGGCTTGTAACCAGTATGAATCAGTTCATGTCTCCGAAGACAGCTAGGCCATTTAAATGCTTTGCCACAAATATCACAACTATACTGCTGCTCTCCTGTTTGAATCATTTCTCCAAAGACTTCTTGTCCGTGCAAATGATTTGCCTCAAACATCACAGCCATGCGGCTTATCATCAGTACCAATCAGTTTATCTGTCCGGAGATAACTTGCATGTTTAAATTCTTTGACACAAACACGACAAGCATATGGCTTATAATCAGTATGAATTAGTTATCCCACTAAAATACATGCCCCTATAAACCCTTTATCAGAAATTCTGCAGTCAATGTATCTCCAGTGTATAGTGACGCGAACTCTTCTAATATCATGTATCCCCTGAAAAATAGGAATTAAAGAGTTAGAATTCTATTTTTATTTATGCATTCATCAATTATTTTACATAGTTAATAAACGTTTTATTATAGAAATGCATTTTCTTTATTTGTCACTTTATAGTAAGAATCTTGCTATCCTGAGCTTATTTGTCTTCAATGCAGCTGATGTTATGCCGTGTGACGGCCCTAAAACGTTGTGTTTGTGTTATTGTTTAACGTCTATGGCAAACAGCTATGGTAATGTTGAGGTGGTCAGTTAACCTAACCAAACTATTCCTGGGCAGGCTTAGTCCTCCTAAGTGGTTAACCAGTCCTAAGTGCACTTACTTTCACCAGTAACTGACACCTGCCTTCTTGAATCAGCGAAAGGAGAAATGAAAGTAAGTGGCTAATCGCGGGTATCGAACCCAGGACCTCTGGTTACCCATGGCTTTTTCCTGCAACGTTCCTTCCCAAATCACTGTCTTAAGAGGTCCGGTATCGAACCCAGGACCTCTGGTTACCCATGGCTTTTTCCTGCAACGTTCCTTCCCAAATCACTGTCTTAAGAGGTATTTTAACCTATATGGCTTGTTTCTTAAAAATCCGTGCTAAGGGTGCTTTTCCCGAGAACTCTTGAGGTCACATGAGTATGAAACGGAGTATATCTATTTGCTGAAATAGACTATACATGTGTTCACACGAGGAATTAATGTGACTGTTTTATTTTCCTTGTATTTTTGTTTCCAAAAACTTTATTATACTTAATTGAAATTAACTAAATGTGTGTTGTGACTCAAATACTTAAGAACAATTATTTGCAAACAGAAATGAAATAATATTATAATATGATAAAAATAATAGTTCTTAGAATGATCGCAACTTTGTCTATAGAATATCTGACAGCTGTCGTGCGGATAAGGATTCATATCGGCACGACCGTCTTGCGGATAAGAATTCTTATCGGCACTCCGCAAAACGGTCGTGCCGATAGTCACTCCCGTAAAATTATATTGTTAAACAAACGTAACACTGTATGAATCTGCAACCACACACTCAATATCTATGTTTGCAGAAGAATCAAATTAATAATCGCTGTTTTAATCTTATATACAAACCACAGAACCATGCTCTGAGCAATCACCGCCGCAAATTCAATAATATTTTTATGATTAACGCAACTCCTGTATGACAATAACTACAACTGCAAACTTGAACAGCCTCCTGCAGGGTCCTGCTAAGCACTGCTAGACACCACGAAGATACACAAATGAGACTGAATGCATATAAGGACAATGAAGTGTAGGCTACTAAATAAAACGAAAGGACGGCGGAAAGTGTTCCCAGTTGTTTTGGCTCATCAGGTTAAGACCTTATTAGGGCCCTTACATCCCCACCGACATACATGTAGCTCCTATGTGAAGAGTTATATTAGCAAATAAGCCTTAAGCCTGCTTAGAATGAGAGGGTGGATAGCCCCTTCTTGAAGAATGCCAAGCAAAGGGCCTCAGCTACAGAAGCTGGGACAGAAGACGGGAACTTAAAGCTCGTCGGAATTTGAAGGAGTGTATGGATGTCAAAATTAGTCTGATCTGGTTCTTGCGGTAGACAGAGGCGTCTAAACGATTTTGACATTGGGGAGGCGACTTTTATTATCATTTCTTTCTATTCTCTACCCTCGGTCCCCAAAGGCCACCCGCATATGTTGCAAAATTAATTCGTCATATATTTAATTATCATATCTGACACTTGTTGGTCGCATGGTGTGCAGAAACTTGGGTCTGATAAAATGCGGACAGCCTGGCCAGATGCAATGTGATCATCTCACTGATTAGCCTTCACATAGGCCTACTAACCTATTTACACTTGTTGATCATATACTCTTGTTTTAGCAGTCGGTTCAAAATTTCATCAGGAGCTTTTGTTGTATTGATATGTAACTTGCCGTCTTCAAATAAATCTTATCTTATCCAAAAAGTTCAACAGAAGAGCAAGGGCCAACTGTGCTTGCAGTAGGTGCAGATGGGGGTTGTTTGAACATTTTCCTCTCCATATATATATGAGCCGCGACACGAGAAAACCAACAATGTGGTTGTGCGCCCAGCGTAGACGCAGATCAGCCTTGGCCTCTGTCCAGTTTGAGCAGACTCTTTGTTAGGTGCTCAAAGGGTAGCTTGACTGGGCGGATGCCCAGGCTGATCTGAGTCTGCGCTGGCCGCACAACCACATTGTTGGTTTTCTCGTGTCGCCGCTCATACATCTTTTTCCCTCTCTCTGAAAGACGACTCGATAAAGACTGAAATAATGTTTCAAAGAGACGTTAAAACCAAACCAACCAACCAACCAACCAACCAGAAAGTTCTTAAAAGTGTAAACAACGGCGTATGAACGCAGGTGTAGCCAATACGGCTTCACTTAATTAAAGGGATACGTTAAGTAAGCCAAAAATGGCTAAGATTTGACCTAGTGACCTAGTTTTTGACTCCGCATGACCCAGTTTTTTTTAACTGTTCTAGATTTTATTAAGATAAACATTCTGACAAAATTTCAAATTCATGATGATTGGATCAAAACTGTTTTAGTTTAAACATATTTTATTGCCTCTTAATATGTCAAGCAATTGGGTCGGACCACAAGTTCTTTCAACATTAGTTACGGTCCTCCCAATACAGTAATATATACATCAAGACAATAAGGCAATGACGTACAAAACAATACATGTACAAATAAATTTTGAAACGCAAATGGTAATTTTCCAGATAAGGGGCGGCCAATGACAACCAACGACCATAAGAATATGTGCAGCGAACACTCACTAGAACCACCTTTTCGAGGTGGCTCTAATAAGGAGTCACAACACATATCTTCACAAGAAACCAACAAAACCAATTCCAGAAAATATCGGCGAAAACCTCCCCCTATCTGGATTGAGTAACACAAATTTGATTTTTACCATACTTAAGAGATATTATATACAAAAAGTCATTTAGAGAACAGAACGAGGAGAAAGAAAATAAATAAATAAAATAAAGGAGTGTTAGATTTCCGGGTATGAATAGACAAGGAATACAAGAATGAAAGAGTGGAAATTGTAGAAAAGAAGAAAAGAGGAGATATTATGAGTTTATGGACTTGACTGACTCCAGTTCTAGTCTTTACCACTTTTTATACGATCAATACAGGCTCAGGACATCAAGAACAGCTGTTTTACAGATCTGAAAAATCAAAACTGTGCCCTCTGTGTCATTTTAAGATTTATTTCTATTTTTAGCTCTGGCGGCCATTTTGTTCAGCAGAGTGGAACCGTTTTAGCTATTTGGTTCATCAGGGCCATGAGTCAAAAATTTCTGTGAAATTATTCATAAATCGAGCCATTGGCTTCAGAGTAGATGTCGTTTAAAGGTTTTTCTATTTCTAGATTTCTATTTCTAGCTGTGGCGGCCATTTTGTTCAGCGGAGTGGAACCGTTTTAGCAATTTTGGTTCAGGGCCATGAGTCAAACATTTCTGTGAAATTATCTTGAAATCGAGTTACTGGCTTCAGAGATGTCGTTTAACGGTTTTTCTATTTTTAGCTCTGGCGGCTATTTTGTTCAGTGGAGCGGAACCATTTTAGCAATTTTGGTTCAGGGCTATAACAGAAACATCTGTGTGAAATTATTTTGAAATTGGCTTACTGGTCTAAGAGATGTTGTTGGAAGAAATTGTTGACGGACGGACGACGGACAAATATCGATCACAATAGCTCACCTTGAGCACTTCGTGCTCAGGTGAGCTAAAATCATGTTTTTATTGTTATATTTTCACTTTATTTTAGACCCTTCCTATGCTGTTTTCGTGGTTGGTTGGTTGATTTTATGCTTAACGTCCACGGTAAACAACTAAGGTCATGTCGGGACGGTCAGTTAACCTAACCACACTATTCCTGGGCAGCCTTAGACCTCCTAAGCGGTTAACCAGTACTAAGTGCACACACTTTCGCCAGTAACTGACAACTGCCCTTCTTGAATCAGCGGAAGGAGAAACGAAAGTATGTGGCCAGACCGGGATTCGAACCCAGGACCTCTGACTTACGAGTCAGGTGCCCTACCGATTGCGCTACCCGGCCCGGCCTGTTTTCGTGGTAATTTAAGAATATGCCCTATAGATAATAACGTATTCGGCCGTTAAACAGCTGTCGCCATAACGTGGCGTCAATCGAACGCTGCCAGGTACCGTTAGAGGTAAATTTTGTGACAAAGATCAACTGAGCCGGCGTCTGTGAAGAGATGACTGATCGTTTGTCTTTTTATTGTTTTTAGATAACGGAACATTTCTGAACCTGCTTTTACAACGAAATGTTGCAATAGTGGACTGACTCGTAGTAAAAGCACCGGAGGCTACTTTAACGCATTAGATAATAATGATAAAAGTTTAGATCCTTTAAGAGCAAAGAAAACATTCATAAGTAAGAAGTTGGGCCATACCGCGGTTTCGGCTATTCAAGCCTCATCAGTGACCCTTTAAATCTGGCACAAGGAGCCAGAGGAAAAAAAACAGTAAATTTGCAGTTTTAACATGGCAGTCGTCTCAAAGACTGATATAAGTCGAAAAATACCAAAATATTTCAAATTTGTTTAGAAAATGAATCTAAACGTATGATCATTTCTGACTTCTCAGAATATATTCCATGAGTTGGCAGAAAAAGTAAACAAATTCAATACCAGTTGTGATTATGATTTATTTTAAGCTTGTTTCGATATTATTTGTGATGACACAAGGTGCACGCACCATCGATAACATTACAGTTTCTGCTTCTGCAAAGCGTTTGTTGATTTAGGGGCTCGAATCTGGTAAAGTTGGACAGCATGTAAATTCGGACAGTGACATTGTTTCCTTTAAATGTCAGTTGTTTTGGAATGAAAACAAAACTGACTGGACAAACAGTAAAATCCTGATAAGACGGCTCATTATGAGCCGTCTCATCTGGATTTTCACTGTTTGCAATGGTATGTCCGAATTTACCCGTTGTCCGAAATTACTCGGCTCGACCTTGTTCCACGGCTTAGCCAGTAAACTCGCTACAGTTATAAAACTTAAACTTGTGATGATAACAATGAAAACATGATTCCTGAGCCTTAATGTTTTCTTGGTGACCTTGCAATAGTGTATGTGTCTATTTTCTTTTACAACGCACTGTATGTAGTTTTTAAAGCATCAGAAAACGAGCCGATGGTTACACAAACTTTTTTTGTGGTTGCTGGTTTCGCTTCTATGCAGAATGGTTAGCTCGCTCCGGAAACCAGAGACATGACCACTAATTTGTTCCAGCATGTACTCTACAAATTAACAGTATGAAAAGACCGAAAAAAATGTTTTAATTTTCTCGACTTTTTTTAAGCTCAAACAAAAAGTACAAACATTCTGTTTATTTCAGTGATCATGACCAAAGATGAAAAAAAATCTAAACTATGGCTAATGAAGCCAAAACCAAGATAGATTTCTTCGTTATGGGTTATAGTTTCAACACCAAAAATGAACGCATTTTTCATCACCGAAAGAAAGCTGGTCTTTAAAAGGTTGATATCGCCAGAATCATGACCTAGTGCCAGTAGGATAAGAACACATTTATGTAAACTTTCAAACAAGGCTGAGACTGTCATTATCAAAAAAAAATCACAATCAATGCCAGTTTCTCACACAAATTAACCTAAAAATGTGTAATTCAGGTGAATTCCGCAGGTTTGATTTTTCACACCACCCCTTCTGTTAATGAACTTGTTTTTGCCGATTTAGAAGAAATCATCTCAGGGGAAAATGATCGCTACCGTCCAGATTATTATCGAAAAACTTTCTGAAGCCGGACTATTATATTATTTCTCTTTTTTCCATCTTGTTAAAACAGGTTATGAATAAATAAGACAATAGACCAGGATTTGATCTAAAGCCCAAGGCTTAAGAGGACCAGCTCCTGTTATTTTGACTTTGGTGTTTTTAGCAATCAGACATATGGTATATGTCAATATATTGCTTTTGAATATGTGTATGATGCGCACTTGAATATTCCACCCGAATGAACTTGTCCATATATTGATTTTGCATGCTTTGCATGTGCGCAGCTGTGCATTAGTAACTTTGCTAGCATATTGCTATGTAGGCACTCTACATTGATAGCGAGAGTAAATCCTGAATAAACCTTCCATTTTTTTTTACATTACTATCATACTGTTAGACATCATGAACTTGTCCAGCGTATCCCAAGCCCGGATCCAGAGCACCACATACTGGTGGGGCTCTGGATAACTGGCGGGGCTTGTGGGTGCCGATGTGTTTGTGTGGGAGGAAAGGGGACAGGAGCGAGCGGGGGAGGGGGAGTGGGGCTTGAAAGTAATTAACATACATGTAATTAAGGATCAATTTTGATGAGAATTTTTGATAATGACCTTTTTGCCTTGAAATATATGTTGTGATATCTCATTAAAATCGCCTCGCCAAGGCGATTCAAATGAGGTGTCACAACATATATTCTAATCTAACCAGGCCAATGTGGCGGGGCTGAAGCCCCTAAGCCCACCCCCTGGATCCGGGGCTGGTATCCTACATTATACATACCAATCCTTATAAAGATAAAATTGATACATTGCCCTTTCCAATCAAAATTTATTTATGTTTTCAATTTTGCCTTTTTTTCCCGAAAATTTGCCTATGTCATGTCCTTTCTAAAACAGGTGTTAGCGTTCTCAATTATTCAAGTGCCCTAATGCTTTACCAGAACTGAAACTTCAGCAAGGAAAGAATATATGATCAGTTTCATATCGCACAATATTTGCGTGAATCTGAGGTTTTCGAAATTGTTGGTGTTCCAAACACAATGGAAAGCTATCGACTGCCCAGTTTCTTTTTTTCTTTCTTTTCTTCTTGCTGAGTATATGTGTAGTATTTTCCTATTTGTACTAAGTAATGATTCCCAGGTTAGCCACCTTTTGAATATACCGGCCTTTCGACGTGTTGAAATGTAAGCCCTGTTTTGGTGTCATCTACAGAGGAACACTTTTCTGATTATCCTAAAAGTAGATTTCTTCCTCCATGGCATAACTTAAAGGGACAGGCTGTTTATTACTTTTTGTTCGAGTTAAAACGAGGACAGACTATAAAACGTATTTTTCAGTGTTTTTCTAGTGTTTATTTGTAGAATACATGTTGTAACAATAAATTAGTAACTTTGCTAGCATATTGCTAGCAAAGTTACTTATTCCTTGTTACAACATGTTACAGAGATATGATTTGTGAGTTAAAAGGAGGGCAGACTAAAAAGTATTTTAGCAGCGCTTTTTCTGATATTTATTTGTAAAAGACATGTTGGAACAAATTAGTGATCATATACATGTATCTGGTTTCTGGAGCGAGCAAGACGTTCTGCACAGGCAAAACCAGCACCCACACAGAAAATTTGCAACAATTTGTGCGTTGTATCGATGCCTCAAAAAATGCACAGTGCGTTGTAATAGAAAATCGACATCAAACTATTGCAAGGTCACCGAGAAAAAATAATTGAACAGGAATCACGTTTTTATTGTTGAATAATGGGAATGCAATAATAATTGTGCTAAAAATTGCGAATTTTATTCAATATTTGGTAATTTCATTTGCTACCCCGACATTGTTAAGTCAAAATTCAGGGATGTATCCGATTTACTGGCGAAGCTGTGGAATAAATCAACAATGCTTAACAGACTTATAAACTGTAATGTTATTCATGGTCCGTGCAAACATAACAGCTATGGTTAATCAGCAGTATCGATTTCATTTTGTGTCCATAAATCATTTGCCCATGGAAATGCTTTATCAGAAGCATTACATTTTGTGTGGCTTATAACCTGATAGTCTAAAGTCCAAAACAGCTTTTCAGTTTTAAAACATGACTATGTGCAGCACATGAACTCTAAGAGCCATATACTGAGTACAGAGGTAAATATCACAACATCACAGGTACATGTGTTATCACTTGCCTCTGTAAATCCTTTGCAAAACCATCATTTGTGTGTAGGTTACCATCAGAGCCTGTGTACAGCTCTGATGATAACCTACTTCTGTTAAGCTTATGCCATGAACAGCACAGCTATGTGACTTATCACCAGCATGAATCAGTTTATGTATCCAAAGGTGAGTTGTCCTACTAAATGACATTAAATTTCACAGCCGTAATTACCCGTATGAACCTATTTATGTGTCTATTTAAAGAGCACTTGTTGTTGTAAATACACTGCCACAACCGTCATATGTAGCTGTAAGACCCCTTACGCTTGTACAGTCTGTCTGTCACAAATGTCACAAGTATCCCAGCAGGCACATGACGTCGAAATGACGTCGAACTGACGTCGACGCGGCGTTACGACGTCAGTACGGCGTCAGTACGACGTCATTTCAACGTCATGTGCCCACTGGGATATATGACTGATCACCTGTATGATAAGTGAATGTGTCCGAAGATAACTTGTCCCTCTAAATGCTTTCACCATCACAACTATGTGGCCTATAGACGACTTTGTGAATCAATTTATGTCATCGAAGAAGATGCTTTGACATAAAACATCTCAGCTGAGTAGCTTGTGACCAGTATGACTCAGGCTGTTCCCGAATATCACTTACTCCTGTACATGCTTTGACACCAGCATCACAGCTATATGCCATTTTTCCAACACTTTCGAGCATATACGCCCAGCTGTATGTATAAGTTGACGTCTCTGATGTTAACTAACCATATGCAACAATCAGTTAATGTCGCCAACGACTACTTGTTTATCATATTAATCATATAAACACCCCGGGGCGTTGCATTTTACGAAAAAAGGCGATATTAAAGCCAAAATCTTTAAAACTCAGACATTGTCAAAATACCTCTAATAAACAGTATTAAGGTGAACGGCTATACTGCCAGAGGAAGCCACTCTACTATTTTTGCCTCCCTTCTCAGGAGGAGTCAACTCTTAAAAGAATTTGCTCCTCTAGGATTATTTTCTTTCCTTAGAGAGTCAACTCTTAAAAGAAAGAATTTGCTCCTCTAGGAGCATAGTCTTTCCTTTAAGAGCAGACCCCTTTTCAAAGAGCTACCTAATCCAGCGAAGCAAATAGGAATTCATGCAACATAATATAACATTATTTTCAGAAAAGAGGCAGGGTGCAGTTATTAGAGCAGGTGCGTTTATTAGGTTTCTATCTTATGGTGCAAAAATCACAACTAACACGCTAATCACTTGCATGATTCAGCTCTTGAAAGACTCCCAAAAGGACATGTCCCCTTAAACACTTTCGCACAAACAATCCTGTTATGTGGCCTATGGCATGAGTGAATCAGTTTGTATCTCCAGAGAACACATGATCCTAATACTGCTTTGTCCCAATTATGATAGCTATGTGGCATTATCACCTCTTTGAATCTGTGTGCGGAAAACGACTTCCTCGTTGAAATGCTATGCCACAACTAGCACAACTATGTGGCTTATCACCTGCATCAATCAGTTTAGTCTTTCAAGATGACTACTGACGATATGACGATACAACTAGGAAATTGGTGAAATGGACGTTTCCATTTTCATATTTTAATAGTTCTATTATTCAAAACATCGTAAGTTATTACCATAGCGTCGACCATAACGCGTCGGAAATAGTGACTATCAATATTAACAGTGTGTCTTCGCTTGAATCTACACTTTTCGCGGAATAGGTTCGTATTCCTAAAACTCATTGCCGACAGTATGGATCTTGACGTGACTATCCGTTGTAAGGGCAAATGCAAATATGAATGCTGTGTTGGTAAAAACTTTGGAAAGACTTTGTCAATATATTCTTCAGTATTCATCTGTTATGGATACATTCATAAACTTTTGAAGCCGGCATACGCCCTACACGCCCTACACAAACAGGTCAGTTACATTCTCGCGATCGTAAAAAAAGATGGACACCTTTCACCCCAAAACCCAGTCATCGTAATTTTGATAAGTTGTTTTGCAGACTGCCGTAAGAGGTTGAATATACTAGTGCGCGTTATTTTGACACTCGTTATTGACAGGTAGGCGGTCCGACACGTGGTTCAGTGCTCCATACAGACAATCTCGATTTGCCCGTAGGCGGTCTTTTCGTCTAGCTAACACCTTCGTTAATCCGATTAGTTATGACACGTGCTAGAATGGCGATATTTCATACTTCGGGACAAGATCAACCGGCCGTAAGTAACAATTATTGGACGTATCCTGGGCGTAATATACGGCCATACGTCCGTTAACGGAAGCCCTGATGTGTCCCAAGATCCACTTCTGTGTTTAAACACCCGCAATCATCACTGCCATATGGCTACTGGCTATCACCTGAATGAATCAATGTATAAGTCCGAAGATCACTTCCGTGTTTAACCAAACCCAAAATCACCACAGCTATGTGGCTCATCACCTAAATGAATCAGTTTATGTCTCCGAAGATCACTTTCCCTTAAATAGGCTTTCCCACAAGCATCACATGTATGTTGCTTATCACCAGTATGAATCAACTTATGTCTCCGAAGATCACTAGCGTCTGTAAATGCTTTTCCACAACTATCACATATATGTGGCTTATCACCTGTATGAATAAATTCATGTCTCCGAAGATGAGTAGACCTTTGAAATGCTTTGCTACAGATTTTACACCCATATGGTTTATAACCTGTATGAATGAGTTTATGTGTCCGAAGATTACTTGCCTGTTTAAACTGTTTTCCACAATCATCACATCTATGTAGCTTATCACCTGCATGAACCAGTTTATGTCTCAGAAGATCACTTTCCCTTGTAAACGATTTTCCTAAAATATGTGACTTAACACCTGTATGTATGAACTTAGGTCTCCGAAGATCACTTGGGTCTGTATATACTTTTCCACAAATATCACACTTATGTGGCTTATCACCTGTATGAATCAATTCATGTCTCTGAAGATGACTAGACCTTTTAAATGCCGAAGATAACTAGACACCTTAAATGCTTTGCCACAAATTGTTCACGTATGTGGTTTATCACCCGTATGAATGAGTGTATGTGTTTGAAGATCACTTTCCCTTATAAATGCTTTTCCACAACTATCACAAATATGTGGCTTATAACCTGCATGAATCAATTTGTGTCTCCGAAGAGAGCTTCTCAGTTTAAATGCTTTGTCACAAACAGTACAGCTAAATGGTTTATGAATCAACTTATGTTTCTGAAGATCACTTGTGTCTGTAAATGCTTTTCCACAAATAACACATGTATGTTGTTTATCACCCGTATGACTCAATTCATGTCTCCAAAGCTCACAAGGCCTTTTAAATGCTTTGTCACAAACCATACAGCTAAATGCTGTGTCACCAGTATGAATAATCTTGTGTCTCCGAAGGTCACTGTTCCTTGCAAATGCTTTTCCACAAATATGACATATATGTGGCTTATAACCAGCATGAGTAAACTTATGTCTGCGAAAACTACTGGCACATGCAAATGCTCTTCCACAACTATCACATATATGTGGCTTATCGCCAGTATGAATCAATTCATGGCTCCGAAGATACCTTGCCAGTTTAAATGATTTGTCACAAACGGTACAGCTAAATGGTTTGTCATCAGTATGAATCAACTTATGTCTCCGCAGATGACTTGTATCTGTAAATGTTTTCCCACAGTAATCACACAGATGTGGCTTGTCACCAGTATGAATCAATTCATGTCTCCGAAGATGGCTAGGATATTTAAATGCTTTGCCACAAACATCACAACTATGCTGCCGCTCCCCTGTTTGAATCATGTTTCCAAAGACTTCTTGCCCGTGCAAATGATTTGCCTCAAACATCACAGCCATGCGGCTTATCATCAGTACCAATCAGTTTATCTGTCCGGAGAGAACTTGCCTGTTTAAATTCTTTGACACCAACTAGACAAGCATATGAGCCGCAACACGACAAAACCAACAAAGTGGTTGTGCGCGCAGCGCATTCTCAGATCAGCCCGGGCATCTGCCCAGTCTGATCAGAGTCTCCGCTGTCCGCATGAAGGTAGCTCAGTCCCTTAGCTACCCTTTAAACACTTAGCGAAGAGTCTGACCAGACTGGGCGAATGCCCAGGCTGATCTGAGTCTGTGCATGGCGCACAACCACATTGTTGGTTTTGTCGTGTCGCGGCTCATATGGCTTATAATCAGTATGAATTAGTTATCCCACTTAAGAACATGCCCCTATAAACCCTTTATCAGAAATTCTACAGTCAATGTATCTCCAGTGTATAGTGACGCAAACTCTTCTAATATCATGTATCCCCTGAAAAATAGGAATTGCAGAGTTAGAATTCTATTTCATCAATTATTTTACATAGTTAATAAACGTTTTATTATAGAAATGCATTTTCTTTATTTGTCACTTTATAGTAAGAATCTTGCTATCCTGAGCTTATTTGTCTTCAATGCAGCTGATGTTATGGCGTGTGACGGCCCTAAAACGTTGTGTTTGTGTTATTGTTTAACGTCCACGCCAAACAGCTATGGTAATGTTGAGACGGTCAGTTGACCTAACCACACTATTCCTGGGCAGGTTTAGTCCTCCTAAGCGGTTAACCAGTCCTAAGTGCACTTACTTTCACCAGTAACTGACATCTGCCTTCTTGAATCAGCGAAAGGAGAAATGAAAGTAAGTGGCCGGACCGCGGGTATCGAACCCAGGACCTCTGGCTACCGATTACGCTCTGCGGCCCGGCGGTCGTAACATGTATCCCCGAATATCATCATCGTGCAGATCATATTTTCTGGATCTAGTTCATATAGTGTAGTTTGATTCTAATAGAGTTCTGCTTAAGTCGGTACTAGGGGCGTGGCTAGAGTAACACATGCTATTACTGCACAGGAAAAGACCCAATTAAACCGAGACTGTTGTTTCGTTTCCTTGCTTTCGAATGACCTCACTATACAGACCTTATTTATAAAGAACAAATGAAAAAAAAGATCATTTTATTTCTGTTTTTTTTTCTTTTGGTACATTCATCGATGTGTAAACGCCAGCGAATCCGTCAAAACGTAACATCAAACGAAAGGAAACCACTCACAAACTGAATGAAGCCCGTGTTTAAGTTAAATTTGCTTCTTTCCCTTTACGTTTTGAGAGCGGAACGTAGGATTGTATTGTATTAATTCCTGATCATTGCCTATGTTTTTACTTTCGACGGCGTTCACACATTGATAGAATAAAATAAATAAATAAATAAATAAACCAGAGGACCATTGGTCCTGTAGCTCACCTGAGTTCATTCAGCCTCAGCACTCAAGGGTAAGTAACTCTAAAGTAAATTGTACAATATGGCCTAATTCCAAATTTGTCTGAGTTGTTATGCTTGTCCTACCTAATATCAGCAAGTTTGGTGAAGTTACATTTAAGAAAATAAAGTCACACTTGTCAGAGAGTTTATGCATGTCCTGGTTATCAGCAAGTTTGATAAAGTTTCAATAAAAAATTAAGTTGTTATGCCCAGGACAACATTTTCCCCATTGTAAGTCTATGGGAAAATGTTTCTGTCTTTAAGGGCAAATAACTCCAAAATGAATATTCCAATTTCAAACTCGTCAAAGATTTTATGCCTATCCTGATAATAATAATCATAATAATAAAGACTTTTCTTCAGATAATCTGCAAGTTTCATAAAGCTGCAATTCGAAAAAGATTAGCCTTTCAGTTGTCATGGCAACCAATCAAAGGCAATGAATTGGCAAAATTCATATGGTTGGTAGAGAACTACTCTAGGGAAGTTTCTGTAATACTTTAGTCAAAAGATCTGCAATAAAACAGAAATAAATGCAAATTTCTACTTTTCCCATTATAAGTCTATGGAAACTTTGAACTGCCATAGCAACCAAGCACATGGGCAACAAAAATAATACAATACAATTTATGTAGATGCTAAATGTCATTAATATGTATGCAGAGATTCATCTTCATTTCCCACATGGCTTCAGAGAAAAATATTTTTTTTAAATATTTTTAAGAAAATTTAGTATTTGGGTTGCAATGGCAACAAATCAAAATCAGTGAATTTGATAAAATTCACATGGATGGTAGAGGACTACTCCAGAAACATGTCTGTAAAACTTCTGTCTAAATATTACAATAACACAGAAATAAATGCCAATTTCCACTTTTCCCAATACAAGTCTATGGAAACTTTGAATTGCAATATCAATGCAAACACACAGGCAAAAACAATGATAAAAAAACAACA
Organism: Ctena decussata; assembly: GCA_963989385.1. Lineage (NCBI taxonomy): Eukaryota > Metazoa > Mollusca > Bivalvia > Lucinida > Lucinidae > Ctena > Ctena decussata. The sequence goes on from OZ022500.1 coordinate 87,524,445, forward strand.
TTATGTATGTGGTGGCTAATGTCATGAACATGTATGCAAGTAATCAGCTTCATCCCCCTTATGGTTTCTTTAATAATTTTTCAAAAGATTTTCCTGTATGTTGCCATGGCAACCAATCAAATTCAGTGATTTTGACAAAATTAATATCAAACATACATGTACTCATGGAACATTTCTGTAGAAAAAAATCCAGATAACTGCACTGGGATAGCAAAAATTGCCAGTTTCTCTTTTCCTCATTATAAGTCAATGGAAACTATCAGTTGCCATAGCATCCAAACATGCTGGAGCAAATTGCCATGAAAAACAGTAATTCTATAGAGGCTAGTACTAAGATCATTTAAGTAAAGTTTGAGCTTTATTGGCCTCATAGTTTCTGTGGAGATGTTTTTTTTTTTAAATATTTGTCTATTTTTAACTATTCGATTGCAATGGCAACAAGCCAAATTGTGCATTTGCATAAATTCAGAAAGGCTGGTTGAGGACTATTCAAACAACATTTCCATGAAAGTTTTGTCAAAATATCTGCAGTGACATAGCAATAAATGCAAATTTTCCATTTTGCCATTATAAGTCAATGTCAACTTTAAGTTCCCATAGCAACCAAACTGCTATAGCAATTGCCAAGAAAAACATTACTTTTATAGAAACTAGTACAAAGATCCTTTCAGTGAAGTTTGAGCTTTATTGGTTGCATAGTATCTGGGGAGGAGATTTTTTAATATTTTTTTCTATTTCAAACCTTTCGGTTGCCATGGCAACCAGCCAAAGTGTGCAATTTACATAAATTTCATGTGGTTGATAGAGGACTACGCAAGGAACATTTCTGAAAATGTTTCTCAAAATATCTGCAGTGACATAGCAATAAATGCAAATTTTCCGATGTTCTCATACAAGTCAATGGAAACTTTAAGTTGCGATAGCAACCAAACTTCTACAGCGATTTGGATAAAAAACAGTATTATTGGTTCCCCCTGCCTATAGATGCTATATATTAAATTTGGTAACAATGGGCATTGTAGTTTCAGAGACGATGTTTGAAAATATTGACGGACGACGGATGCTTGCCTATACTATAAGCTCACCTGTGAGCCTTCGGCTCAGGTGAGCTAATAAATAAATACAATATACAAACAAACGAAGTTAAATAAATAAATGAAAGAAATTAAATCTTCAAAATCTGAAATTTCCATGTGTGTCCGTCCTAAATATTTTTTCTTATTTGTGTGTTTTTTCGTCTACAAAAGATCGTTATTCTACTTCTGTTGAAGCGTTTAACATGTCCGAAATAATATACCTATTGCGCAAGACAACTCAATTTGAAATAACACACAGCTGTATATTGAAGGAAAAATCCTCAATCGCTTCCTTCTTATTATCTTTTTATTTAATTATTTATTCTCTTTAGTTTTCTTTTCTTGATATATATTATATCGTTATTTACGTCAAGCACTCGCTCGCTTTACAGGATTTTTTTTTCAGTTGAAAGAAAAAGAGTCTTATATGGATGCAACGTCAAGGATTTACTGATGTTAAAATCCATCTCTGAATAGGCTGTCTGTTGATCGTTTGTTTGAAAATAGTCTGTTGAAGTTATTACGCAATTAAGCTGACTAAATGCATCAATATTATATTTCTGGGCATCGGAATTTTTATGTGTCACGGTCTCTTTAAAATATCCTTACCAGGAACCAAAAGACGCAGACGACGGCGAGAGTCGAGTGTGACATTTTGCACACAGTATAGATTTCCATCCAGGCTCCACAGGATAATGCAAAGAATTTTGAGCCTAGAATTATCCAGTATTTGTCAAGATGGCTGAAATCAAGAGGATTCGGACGGTACTATACCACTCTGTGGGCAATGGTCAAGATGAGCGCTTCAATCAGACCCTCCCACAATTGCTGGATACTCTGGCTTTGGTTGGTTGGTTGTTTTCGATTTAACGGCCCTTTGAGACAGTATTTCAGTCTATATCGGGCCGGGATACTCTGGAGCCTGCTCTGAAGTCTGATTGGAAATCATACATGTTGCCTCTTGTCCATATGAACAATGCCAGGCAGCATGGCACAAAATGATTCTCACCGCGTTTTTTGATGTTCGGCCGTTACCCTAGGTTGGCAATCGATGCTATCTTTTGTCTTGAGCCCACTGCAGAGAGTGGCAGGAGCCAGGCCTAGTTCACCACTAATTTCAAGTTATGTATGTCTCGCTTTTGCCTGCAAAAAAGGGTTCTGAAGAAGCAGAGTGTCAGAGCGGTTTGAAGTGTATTATGATCAAAAAGTGTGTGACAGCCACCTAGCGGTTGCTGACAGGGTCTTTGATAAGAGCTCTTAGCCCCAAAGGCAAGACCAAAATCGCTGATGACTGCGTAGAGATGCCGTACATTGAGACGGAAATCCCAAACAAGGATATTCTAGTCTATGAGGTTCAGCAAGAAAACAGGAAAGATCGAGCACATTCCTTTCACTTGTCTACCTTCTGAACGTCTTCTTTTGGCTTCTCAAAGTAGATATAGAGGAGCCATAAAAGACCAGGTGGTAGGTAGATCTAGGTAGGTAGGTAGATGCACCGCTACATTTTAGTGATGCACCTGTAAATTTTATTGTAGACCAATAAAATTTATGTGGATCCACCTTTATTTTATCGGTTCACCAATATTTAGATTTTATAGGTCGATCGATATAAAAAAGAAAAAAAAACTGGTGAACCTATAAAAGTCTTGGTGGACCGATAATATTGCTTCTCATATATTTTATAAGAGCAGCGAATTTATCAAGGTTGGCTGGGAAATACCGGTTGCAGAATTACAAGCGGTAATTACCATCCTGGGAAATACTCCAAAGTTCGACAAAGTGGGAAATACTTGGAAATATGAAGTTTTAGAGATGCCTTTGCTAAAATATTGTGCCATGTTTCATTAAATTTCAGTTGGTAGCATTCATTTGTTCTCATTTATATACACATCACGCAAACTAGAGATGGCAGTAAGCATGGCTTACTAAATACCCCCCGCATTTAACAGTTAAGCATGGACCTTCATCATCTAGCGTCCTACTTATTTGAATAGTAGTAGGGCAAGGGCTTACTGTGCTTGCAGTAGGTGCGGGTTGGGGTTGTTCGGACATTTTTTCTCTCGTCTATCATTCACTATTCTTTCTCCCTCTATTTGGGAGACGGCCTGATATAGGCTGAAATACTGTCTCAAAGGGCTGTTAAACCCAAAACAACCAACCAACCAAATTCATCATCTAAGTTTTACAAAGCTATACAAAGCATACATGTTATGACAACAACAAACAAATATAGCTCATCCTATAATCCTATCAAGGTAACTGAACATGTCTACTTTTATCTAATATTGGCTCTCGTGAGCAAAGCTGGAAAAACCTTGGAGAAAAAATTAAGAAAATCGGTCAAGCAGTCTAGAAGGAGTAGTGATAACAAACTTTTATTACAAAAATTACAAAGGGGAATAACTCAGCAGGCAAACACTTCTGGGAAGAAATGGACAACACGGGTCAACTTTTTTCGAACCAAATTTGAATACAATCAAAGCAAAAATGACTAAATCCCTCCCCCCCCCCCCCCCCCCAAAAAAAAAATTTAGATAAAAAATATCAAAAAAGGGGCATTACTCCAGAAAGAGGGGTCAGATTTCAAAGTGGAAACCTTAACGCACATCTTCATACCAATATGTGTTCACATACTTAATTTCAAGAAAATCGGTCAAGCGGTCTAGGAGGAGTTGCGATAACAAACTTTTTTACGAAAAATATAAAGGGGCATAAATCAGCAGGAAAACACTTTCAGGAAAAAGTGGAAAACAAGTGTCAACTATTTTCTTATGATGCATCAATGAACCAAATATGAATAAAATCAAAGCAAAAATGACTAAAAAAAAAAAACAAATAAGGGCCAAAAATATCAAAATGGGGCATAACTCAAGAAATAGGGGTCAGATTTCAAAATGGGAACCTTAATGCACATCTTCATACCAATATGTGTTCACATATTTAATTTCAAGAAAATCGGTCAAGCGGTCTAGGAGGAGTTGCGACAAACTTTTTTTACGAAAAAATATAAAGGGGCATAACTCAGCAGGAAAACACTTCCAAGAAAAACTGGACAACACGTGTCAACTATTTTCTTATGATGCATCAATGAACCAAATTTGAATAAAATCAAAGCAAAAACGACTAAAAACCCCCAAAATTAGGGCCAAAAATATCAAAAAGGGGCATAACTCAAGAAATAGGGGTCAGATTTCAAAATGGAAACCTTAATGCACATCTTCATACCAATATGTGTTCACATACTTAATTTCAAGAAAATCGGTCAAGCGGTCTGGGAGGAGTTGCGATAACAAACTTTTTTTACGAAAAATATAAAGGGGCATAACTCAGCAGGAAAACACTTCCGGGAAAAACTGGAAAACACGTGTCAACTATTTTCTTATGATGCATCAATGAACCAAATTTGAATAAAATCAAAGCAAAAACGACTAAAACCCCCCCAAAATTAGGGCCAAAAATATCAGAAAGGGGCATAACTCAAAAAATAGGGGTCGGATTTCAAAATGGAAACCTTAATGCACATCTTCATACCAATATGTGTTCACATACTTAATTTCAAAAAAATCGGTCAAGCGGTCTGGGAGGAGTTGCGATAACAAACTTTTTTTACGAAAAATATAAAGGGGCATAACTCAGCAGGAAAACACTTCCGGGAAAAACTGGAAAACACGTGTCAACTATTTTCTTATGATGCATCAATGAACCAAATTTGAATAAAATCAAAGCAAAAACGACTAAAACCCCCCAAAATTAGGGCCAAAAATATCAGAAAGGGGCATAACTCAAAAAATAGGGGTCGGATTTCAAAATGGAAACCTTAATGCACATCTTCATACCAATATGTGTTCACATACTTAATTTCAAGAAAATCGGTCAAGAGGTCTAGGAGGAGTTGCGATCACAAACTTTTTTTACGAAAAATATAAAGGGGCATAACTCAGCAGGAAAACACTTCCGGGAAAAACTGAAAAATACGTATCAACTCTTTTCACATGCTGCATCCATGGACAAAATTTGAAACAAATCGGAGCAAATATTGCGGACGGACGAACGGACGGATGGACGGACGGACAGACAGACGGACGGAAGGACAACGTGAAAACAGTATACCCCCCTCAAACAAGTTTGCGGGGGGTATAATAAGGTTATAAATTCAAGAATGGTCCATCCTAGCAGTCTCACAGCTGATGATTCTTGATTGTTTCAAAGGCTATAATTTCAAAGAAAACTGTCCTCTAATTTCTTATTTATGAAAATGACAAGCTGTCAAGCCCTTGCTAAACACTGTCAAGCCCTTTGTAAACACTTAACAATGTTTCAACACTGTATTTTTGAACACAAGATATTTCATCATTTAGTTCTCATACAAAGATTTATACCAAACACTAGAATGTGTCCATAGGACACGAATGCCCCCGCCTACTGCCCTAAGTAAGTTGGCGCTTTGTTTAAGGTACTGGCACTTGTAGGATAACTAGGTTCACATGTTTTATTGGTTTCCTTAGGCAGATGTATTGTGCTTCTCGGATCAAAAGAAGCGTGCGTGTGGGTGGGTGTGTGTGTGTGTGTGTGGGGGGGGGGGGGGGGGGTTGGAGGGGGTCATGACTTTGATATATGATAACATTCTGTATCTTAACACAGAAATGGATGTCATGCAACAGAAATAGCACGGAAACAAGTAACTTTTCGAAAAACCTAACAATCGTAAACCATTTTTTTTTGTATGAAATAAAGTTAAAAAGGGTCATAACTCTAAAAGTATTTGGCGGATTTTACCCTTAATTGAACCTGACCTGTATTTTATAATTATATATCTGTGTATAATACATGAAACCAATATATAAATCTTTTCAAAAGATAATGAACGGAAACCATTTTTGTACAAAATAAAGTAGAAAAGGGGACATAATTCCTATAATAATTGACGGAATTTACCCTAAATCGAATTTTACCTGTATTTAATGATTATATACCTGTGTACAAAAAAGAAATCCAATACACCAACCATTTTAAAAAGATAATGAAGGAAACCACCTTTTTTATATAAAATGAAGTCAAAAAAGGGCCATAACTCCCACAATAATAGACGGATTTTACCCTAAATCGAACTTGACCTGTATTTTATGATTATATACCTGTGTATAAAGTATGAATTCATTACACTAATGTTTTCAGAAGATATCAAATGGAAACCATTTTTTCATACAAAATGAAGTCGAAAAAGGGCCAAAACTCCCACAATAATATGCGGATTTTACCTAACATCGAACTTGACTTGTATTCTATGATTATATACCTGTGTATAAAATATGACTTCAATACAACAATGTTTCCACAGGGCTCGACAAATCCAAAATTTTTCCACTTTACTTGCCCAGCCAATTTTTAACTTGCCCGGAATCTTCGTCAAATTCCAGCATTAACGAATAGCTGTCTAGATAGTTGGTTGCTCTTAAAGCTCAGTAACACATTACCCTGCACATGAAACAACCACTTGAGCACAGCAACTTTCTTTCAATACTGCAACACGCTGCCACACCCCCTTGTGAGGATTATGTGCAGGTGGATTGTGTCTTTCTATCACAATGCAGAAAAAGAACAGTCAAGGATGATAGGGTTAAAAAGACTATAAGGCTAAAAAACAGATTTGTTGAGTTAGAACACGGAGTGTACAAGTGACTCACTGCCAAGCTGAACTGATCCTTTGTGGGCAGTGTAACTACTGAGACAGGTAGTCTGTTCCAATATATAACAGCTGCAAGGAAGTATGTATATTTATAATAATCCAAAGTTGTTTGCATCTGACGCAGTGTGCGCGTGGTTGCAGGTGGGGGAGGGGGGGACTTTGTGATTCTTTCAGGTTGAATCCTACCTTAATTGACCAGTTAACAACTCCTCCGAGCATTAATAAAAGTATTTGTCACTCTGCTAAGCGATATACCATCTAATGCGACCAGCAACCTTAACATTCCAGCCGAAAGTTGTCAAACAGCTGACTTTGGGTAGCGGGCGACCATGCTGCTAAACCCGAAAGTGAAAATAACGTTGGTACGAGACTTCGCGAGATAAAAAATGATGAAAAAATCTTATCACCGTGTATAACAGGTATGTTGAATGATAAAAAGTGCGAGTATTTCCGAAAGGCATAATCACACCGGGTAGGCGGCAATCCTGAACACTCGCGGCAATCCTGAACGCGGGTCAAATATTTACGCGATTGTTTAGGGTAACTCAGTTTAACCCGTTTTATTTCATTTAATCTAAAGTTTTTTGGAAAACAATTTATTACGGATCTAAAGCAGTATGTCTGAAAATTTCCCTCAGAAAGAATTTACTTCACAAGGTCTTTACTAAATGTCGCAATGCCTACTTACATTTTAACCATGCAATTTTAGACTGGCAAATTCGGTTTTCTGACCCGTATTCTAAATTATTCAAGGTCAAATTAAATAAAGCATAGTCTTCTGATATAATTGAATGTCTTCCCTAAACACCTGTAAAAGTTCTAGGGTCTAAGTTAATTTTTGACCGTACTGGGAGAGGGGTGAAAATGCAAGGGTGAAAATTTCTGGCAATCGAAAACGTCTTCCTAAACTCGGTTGCAATCGACTAACGCAGGGCATGGCAATCGATGACGAAAATGCTGTAAAATCAAACTGTTTCTAGATTAAAATAGGCTGCATTATTTAGCATTTAATGAAATGCAGCCTCAAGATTGAGTGTTTCTGTTAACAGACACGAGATTGCATTGAAATCCATGTATGTCTTGAAGAAGATTTATGCCTGGAAACATTCAAATACATTTTATATGGATGAAAGCGTTTTGCTTGTTTTAGTCGCTGAAATTGTTGTTCTTGATATTGACTTGTTGTGGAGGCTGTTGTAATTATTGCTGTCTTTGTTTACGGTATTTGTCTAAATCAGACTCTCGAAAAACAAAACGAAGCGCAGTACACGTATTATTGCTGTAAATACCCATCTTACTCCTATATCAAACAGAGTCTACTATGGTCGCTGTTGTAATTATTGTTATAGCTGTTGTCAGGCTCTCTCTCCCAAAAAAGCACAAAGTGATCAATATTCTAATTCCCTGCATCAGTTTGCTTGCATGGAATTTGCCATTTAACGACGAATCTCATGAATGGATTGTCCAGCTTGGTATTCAAATACCATAAGGTTTGCCATTCGACAAATCCAATGCATGGTATTTGAATCTTATGCATTGTATTGGATAGCACTGGATTCGCCATTCGATGAATACCATGAATGGTATTCAAATCCAATGCATGAAATTGCACAACATGATGACTACTAGCATGAGGTTCAATATTCATGGTATTCGAATTTGATACATAGTATTGCCCAGCATGGTATTTAATAACATGGGGTTCGCAATTCGACGAATCCCCTGCATGGTATTGCTCAGCTTGTTGTTGGCTAATATGGAGTTTGCCAGTCGACAAATCTCATGCATACCAGTATTCAAATCCCATGCGTAGTATTGCTTAGCAAGGTATTTGCTAGCTTGGGATTCGTCATTCGATGAAATCCATGCATGGAATTTGAATGAACAGCATGACATTGGGTCGTATGTTTGCTTTTTGACATTTGATGAATCCAATGCATGGTACGTGTACTCGAATTCCATAATGGAATTGTTCAATACCTTATTGGGGAGCACGTGTTGGCTATTCGACGAATCTTATGTACGGTAACTAAATCTCATGCAAAGTATTGCCAAGCATGAAGCATGGTATTGGCTAGCATGGTATTAGCCATTTGATTATACCCATGCATGGTATTCGAACCCGATACCTTACTGGGCATAACATATACATGTATGCTATTCAGATACCATGCATGACATTCCTCGAATGGCAAACCCAGGCTGCCCACAATTCTGCTGGACAGAACCGCTCATGGGATTGGGTTCTGTGCATGGGATTCGTCAACTGACAAATCATCCTATGCTAGTCATACCATGCTGAGCAATTCTGTGCATAGACCAGCCTGAAGATAGCAGTTTGACGAGTTCCACGCATGATATTCGAATCATTTACATGGTATTGTCCATCATGGTATTGGCTAGCATGGGATTTGCCTCTCCACGAATCCCAGTTATGTTATTCGACGAATCCCATATATGGTATTCGAATGCCATGCGTAACCTTGCCCAATTTGATACTGGCTAGCACGGAATTGGCAATCGACGAATCCCGTGCATATATAGTATTCGAATCCCATTCATTGTTTTCCCAGCATGGATCTGAATCTGAATCTGAATTGTTTACTGGTGATACGCCAAAATTGACAATCTTTCACCAGGGGGGCGTGACTGGAGGAAAATTAGTCCCTAGCTCTCACGAGAGATGAGAACTTTGACACACAATCATTTGACATTTCAGCAGAGGAAATCAGGGAATCAGGGAGGTCATTCCAGTCCCTGATGGTCTGGGGAAAGAAGCTACATTTATATGCATCTAAACTAGCAATGGGTATCTGAAATGCCATGGAATGTTGATTTCTGCAACGCCTAGTTTTGGGGACAAGGTCACCTGTAGGTATTCTGGCTTTACCTTTCAGACCTTTGTATAGCAATATGAGTCGGTTATCCTTCCTCCTCTTTTTGAGGCTTTCCCACTTAAGTTGCTCAAGGATGCCAGTCATGCTACCCGCCTCTCGGGTGTAATTCCTAGTTACAAACCTAGCTGCACGGTTTTGCACCTTTTCTAACTCTTCCTGAAGGCCTTGTGTATAGGGATCCCAGACCGAGCTTCCATATTCGAGGATGGGACGCACCAATGTCTTATAGCCTACTTCTTTCACTTCTTGGGGACAAGAAAACAAATTTCTCCTTAAGAATCCTAGAGTTCTGTTGGCCTTAGTGCAAATATTAATGATATGGGTATTCCATTTCAAATCACTTGTAATTGTTACTCCAAGGTATTTGATACTTTCAACATTTTCCAGTACTGTACCCTCAAGGGTGTAAGAAGCCTGGATTTTGTTGTGCTTTTTTGTCAGCTGCATCATGTTGCATTTGACAGGTTGAAATCTCATACCCCATTTCCTAGCCCAACATCCTAAACGATCAATGTCTTCCTGAAGTTTCACTGTATCATCTATTCCTTTTATTTCACGGTAACAAACACAATCGTCAGCAAAGAGTCTTATTTCAGACTCAATGTCTGCAGAGATGTCGTTTATGTACAAGGAGAACAACAAGGGACCAAGAACGGTGCCCTGTGGGACACCAGACACAACAGGGGCCCAGTCTGACATAACACCATTTACTACTACTCTTTGTTGTCTAAAGCACAGGAAAGCGTTTATCCAATTCAATGTTGAACCACCTATACCGTAGCTAAATAGTTTGCTTTTAAGGAGTTCATGTGGGGGTGTATCAAAAGCCTTTTCAAAATCTAATATAAAAGTGTCAACCTGACCCTTATTGTCTAACACTTTTGCCCAATCATCTATCACCGTAGTCAACTGAGTTTCACAGCTATGCCATTTTCTGAATGCATGTTGTTTGTCTGACAAAAGTTTATGTTCATCAAGATGGACCATTATATTCGAACACACAATATGTTCAAGCAGCTTGCAAGGTATGCAGGTCAAGGATACCGGACGATAATTACGGGCAAGAGACCTGTCCCCCTTCTTGAACAGGGGGCAAATGTTCGCAAGAGACCATTCACGAGGGATTTCACCTCTATCAATCGATTGTTGGAAAAGATGGGCAAATACCTTACCCAACTCTGTCGCCAACTCCTTTAGAACTCTAGGATGAAGTTCATCAGGTCCTAAGGCCTTAGATGGGTTTAATCCTTTAAGAAGTTTTGTAACTCCTTCCTTGGTAACAACAATTTCTTCCATGAATGGGGCTGATCTATCCAGAAGAGGGACCTGGTTGTGTTCTGTTTTGGTGAACACATCCGTGAACTGACCATTAAATTCATCCGCCTTCTCGAAATCCGATTGGGCGACCCCACCTCCGTTCCTCTTTTTTAAAGGGGGGATACCTTGTGTGTCTTTTTTCTGACTATTGATGTACCTATAAAAGTCCCTGGGATTAGCCTTAACATCACCAACCAAGTTATTCACATAGATGGCATGCTGCTTCCTAATATCAGCTTTGATTTCTCTCCGTAAAGTTTCAAATTTAGATCTAATTTTTGCACTACCAGTCTTCTTAGCTTTTGCATGAGTTGCATTTCTTCTGCGAATCTTACGTCTTATTTCAGGTGTTATCCATGGAACCGAGGAGACCGTGCGACTAGTTTTTGATGGAATATGCTTATCAGCTGTGTCCTGAATGAAAGAAGTAATCAGATTGAAGTTTTCTTGAACCGAGCGAGTGTCTGAGTTACCATTAAAGTACTTTTCTTTTGCAAATTTAAGTGTTTCTGCCCTCATAGATTCATAATCACCTTTCTGATAACGATAAACCTTCCTCCTAGGTTTCTTGATGGGGGGAATAACTACTTTCAAAGTTCCAGAAACAATGTCATGATCACTGAGTTTGTCTGGGGAGTAGATATCTACAAATTGAGTAGGAAGGGAAGTCATTATTAAATCCAATGTGTTTCTTTCTCTTGTAGGGAAGTGGACTAACTGCTCCAATCCATGATCATTCATAATGTCTACCAACTTTTGTCCCTCCGACTGACTCAAGGCTGAACCAGATTTGTTGAGTCTGTCAGGCCAAACAATATTTCGGAAGTTGAAGTCCCCTAGTACATGAACTGAGGGTGGTTTGTTGCCTTTATGTTTATTCCTGATTTTATCAAGCTGTTCTCTGAACAAACGGTCAAAATCTTCCAATTTTAACAATTTTTCATCAGGTGTTCGATACCAACTTGCCACAAAATGAGAAGTTTTATTTGCAAACACTTTAACCCATACTGATTCTGAGTCGTTTTCCAATTCTGTGATGGGTATTGGAAGTACGGTTCCATACGACGAATATACCATGCATGGTGTTGCCCCCCATCGTATTTGCTAGCCTACGATCACCATTTGACGATTTACATGCATGGTATTGGCCAGCATCCTATGCATAATTATTCCACCATGGAACACATGCGAGCCAATAACGGGATTCGTCATATTGTGAGTGACTTCATGCTAGCTAATACCATGCTTAGCTATACCAAGAATAGGATTCAAATAACACGCATGGAGTTGTTGAACTTTAAACCCCATGCTAGCCGATACCATGCTAGGCAGTGTCGTGCATGGATCGAATAAATTGCATGGTATTTGCCAAATGAAGAACCACATGCTACTGAATACCATGAATGGTAATTGCATGCATGGGATTTAAATACCATGCATGGGATTCGTCGAATGACAAACCTTGTGCTAGCCAATACGATGCTGACCAACACTATGCACTGAAGTAGTCAAATGGTGATCCTAGGCTAGCAAATACGATGGTGGGCAATACCATGCATGTGATTCGAATATTTTAGGACAAAAAAATACATGCAAGCCAGTAACATGCATGGCAATACCATGATTGAATTTAGAATATCATGCCTTGGCATGGCATGTTTACATATGTAGGTCTCGTATACCATGCATGGGACTCGTCAATGGCAAACCACATACTAGCCAGTACCACACTGGGCGACACCAAACACATCAAATGGCGATGATTCTATGCTATTCACTGGTACCTGATATGTGTCTCTTAAGTTTGAATTTCAAACGAGGATACAAATGAATTGATTGTCCTACAAAACAAACAGTACATTACATTAATGACTAGCCCACGTTTTCCTGTAACATACAGAGAAAGTAGGGGTTTGCAGATTTGAATATTATTTTCTATACTTTTCACTCAAAGCATACATGGTTGGTTCTCAATAAACGTCTAAATGGGGCAGTTATTAGTATAAAATACCTTCTCCCAACTTAAAAACTTGTCGTATGATATGAAAAAAATGATCTAATTAACTGATACCACGAATAAGTGTAGCATATCTTTATACTAGTATATATATCCCTGTATCTTTTGTTCATCTTTTTGAGTTTTGTGCCAGTGATACTCCCGGCCTCGTCATTCCCGGGTCAGACTGATCCTGGAATGCTCCGCCGGATGTATGGCACGCACAGGCATGTTGTGTCTCTGTTTCTTGGACTGATTAGATGTTGCCATGTCGCGCGGAAAGGAACACCCCAGCGGGCGTACGGCGTTGATTCGGCATTGGATTAACGTTCATTCAACGTCATAATGTTGAATCGACGTTGATGCAGTACTGATTCGGCTTAGTGTGCCCGATGGGATGCTCGTCCTGTATAGTATACTTCGTACTGCGTTAGCAGTTCCTAGTTACTGTTCGCCATGTTTGTCACAATGCATGTTAAAATGTATTTGTATGTGTATGCTCATGGGCCAGTTGGGCTAATGCAAATAAAATTATCTCCCTTATCTCTCTATGATGAGTACCACAACTTACGTTTTGAGAGAACCTAACAAGGGCCATTTTTCAGGAGTACAGGAGTATTAGCGAAATGAGTCAAAATATTGAAGTTAATCAGTTTTGGAAACAACATTTGCCACAATAGTAGGACATCTGACGTATTTATCCCAAATGTACATGTGTTGCATGTTTAATGCCTGGAGCATTTTGTATAAATACATAAATTAAGAAATATATAAACCCATTCTACTGATTCTTGGTTACGTTTGTATGAAAAAAGACGAATCAAAACTGCTGTAGGTATAAATGTTCATCGATTGTCTGTCAAATGGTTGTATGACGTTAGGCGATTGCTATGAACATCGTTTTCGATTGCCACCGTTTTCTACCCCGTCATTTTCAATTCGAAGTAACTTCGTTCGTGTACAAGACAGAGTCAGTTGAATACGCACAGTCTATCCAGAATACATTCAATTTTATTTGACTATCGCGAAAACGATCACAACGTGTATCAAACTTGAGGATTTTGGTCTATTTTGTTGTTTGTGGGATTTAAAAGTCACAAATTTTGCATTTACGCCTAAAGTACATGCAAATTAATAAGGATTCAACGACCAAAATTCGTGAGGCATATCTCTGAACATATCTAAAAATCGTGAAATAATTATCCTAAGTTTAACACATTCTTCTAGCTCAAAAGAGAGGTTTTGTCAGCCTACACTAAACAGCCGCTTAAGGTTTTTGGAACCGCGTTCTGGATTGCCGTGATGTTGAGGATTGCCGCCTACCCGGTGTGATAATTGTTTTCAAAGATATCGAACAGACCATTTTCGTACGCACAGGACAGGACTTCGTATGTCCAGGACAAGACGTATGTACGTACAGGACGTATATATGGACAGCAGTGATGCTATATGCCCCCACATTTTTAATCGCGGGGGGGGGGGCATAAAAACTGCAGTTTGACTAATTTAACTTTTTGCCTGGTGTATCACTGCTAATGGCCAAGATAATCCAGATTCTGTAGGCAGTTTAGTCTGTTCCTAGGGTAGCTCATATAAAAATATAAGAGAACCCTGTCTATGAAGGTCTTAAAAACAGGACACAGACTCACAGCTATTTCACAAACAAGAGTTTGCACCTTACTTCGTCTCTTGCATGTATTTGGTTTAAACAGTATTTATTCATATCAAAGAATATCACATAACATTGGTACAGGTTATGACGGTAAGCGTAACGCTTATATAGAAGCCATCTCCTGCATGTCTTCTGAATAATTAAAACAATGACAACTTTGACTTTGTGGTCCAATGGTTACCTTATGAAGTCCTGTAATGTCTTTTTACCCAAAAGCTTCTCAAAAGAATACATACCAATGAACCATATTTCCTTTTGTAAGTAATGACCTAAAACCACTGACGGTGTGAAAAATAATGTAGGCGAGGTCTACTGATCGGTTATCACCAGACGATTTGGACCAAAACTGCTGACAACCGGTTGTCACCAGACTTTTTGAACCAAAAACGTCTGCTGACAACCAGCCATATATTTTTTATTAAAAGGTTTTCAGTGGGGTATCATCTAACTGAAATTTGTATAAATAGGTTATAAATAATAATAACATAAATTTCTCATAGTAAAGGCAAATTACCGTTTTTACTTGCATAATTCTTGCATTCTTGTCAATGTGTTACATATGTATGTGAACTGTTTGTACTTGAATTTATGGAAACAAATGAAGTTAAATCTCCTTTCCATTACATCCAAGATCACAGCAACCTTCCCTATCATATCCAGGTTATAGAATTGATAAGCTGTGGTCCAAGCTGGAAGAGAAGCTGCTTTGTTTGATGTTTATAGTATAAAACTCAAACTCTAGACTTTTTTGTTTTGTTTTATGGGAATTCTAGTGGCATTTTAGGTTACATACTGGAATGAAGTATGTGGGGAAAAATATAATGTTGAAATTGGAGGAAACATCCATCTTTTGTCAAGACAGCATTGACAGGTCTCTTCCATGACTGATCATTTGTTATAAGCTTCAAACAACTTTTGCATTCTGATCATATACATTTATAATGATTTTATATACATGTGGCCACATGGTAGGGCAGATGACCCTAGGGCCTAACTTTGAGCACCATAAGAAGCTTTTACTACTTCTAATATTAGGCGTAAGTTTTAGAAAAGTTGTTGTCAAGCCACTTGCAGTGAGCGAGACATAGTTGTTACAACTTCAGTTCTAGTGGAGCGGGGTATAGCGAAAATACTTCAGTTGATGATACAAGCATGAAATTTACAGGATAGCAAGTACCCGGCATACACGTTAACATAAGATCGTGGGCCACTTGAAATTATGTCATTTTCAAGATGGCCGCCGCAAAAACAAAATGTCCGCCATTTTTATGTACTTTTCAACACATTATTTAAGGTAATAGTCCAGAGGCCCGTTGACATGGATGTTTATTTTATGCCCTGATTATAGTCACTTAGAGCATTGACTTAGGGAGTTGCAAAATGGTTGTTGCCAGTGTTTCTTTCAACACTTTACCGAAAAAAATGGCCAAAGTGGTGGGTGGGGTAACACTGGTCCATTACAGCACCTAAATGCAATAAACGCAATGTAGAAAATACTTTGTGTCATAAATATCCCTTTTTAAATGTTCTAATACATAAAAAGCAAACTGAAGTCTGTAAATGATGACCAAAAAGCATGATATTTTGTAACGTATATAACTGTAACTAAAATACAAATAATCAATGAGAAACAGACCAAACGGTGGAATGAAATTTTTACATGTGGTCCTAAATTAGCATAATCTATCGCTTTTATTTGACTCATGCTCATCTCAACTTTGACAGAATTCCTTGATATATTTTGAATCAGTTAGGTTGCAGTTAGTAGTGGCGATATCAGTTGAAGACAGAATATAACTTATTTCTTATGAATTCCTGAAACACTGGTGAGAAGGTATAATTAGCTGTAGTCTGTATTATGTCTTAAAGTGAAAAAGTGTACAAGTACGCAATGTAAAATGCTATTCTTATATTCATTAGACAATAATAATTTTGGGTTGTATCTGAAAGGCACCCAAACAGTAACATTACGTAACATAATCGAAATCCGTCCCAGGAAGAATAATCCAGGGTCATATGTAATAAAAATCGGCTCTTCGTGTATACAACAACTTCCATTTGATGTTGTTATCATAATCAGTAAAGCAGTCTTTCAGCAGCTCAAAAATGGTTGTTGCTATATCATTTTATGTGTTTTACCTAGAAACTGACCAAAGTAACGGGTGGGGTAACATTAGCGTGTTACAGCAGCAATCTGTTACAAACGAAATGTATGGAACAATTAACTTTATAAATGTAAAGCGCAATTAAAAATTATCAATATGATTTTTTATATCTAAATAAATAGCTATATTGACATATTTAGATGTAGATAATCATCAGTCAAATAAGACCAGTAACGTACATAACCGTGACTAAAACACAATAAACATACATGAATCGCTGAAATGAATTTTATATGATTGGTCCTTAATCAACATACTCTGTCACTTCTCTTTAAACCATGTTGAAAGAACTGCTTGCATATGTTGAATTAGTTAAGAAGCAGTTAGCTGTGGCATTGCCAGCTGAAGAGAAAAGTTTACTTTTCCTTAGGATTTTCCCCAAAACAGTTACTGACGAAAATATCTAACTGTAGATGATATAGCCTTTCAGTGTATCTGTTTATGTCTTAAGTTTACACATGTGAAGCAGCCATGAAGAAACACCACTGTTTGTGCCTCCAAGTCTGATAATATGGGACTGTCCTGTATTTGAAAGACATTGTAACAGTAACATTACGGTACATATCTGTAATGTATTAGGAATAAGTTTTTTTTTTTTATTTGAGTAAGTTGTTTTCAAAGGCTCAATTCTTGGATGCCAGAAAGCATTTAACTTACCATTGATATTAAGACAGCAAATATTTACTTTTTATACACTCACAAGAACTCAACATGAACATCTGAAGCATTTAGAATTTTCTGAACATTTTTGACTTACAGCAACAGCACAAAACGCATCACTTAAAATCTTGGGGGACCAGTATAATATGTATAAGTTGACCTAACTGATCCATGTTTAGGTTTAGAATTATCATAGGGGAGATACCTGTTTCCCTACCTGTGCTGTCTACCGAGGCAATCAGGTAACCTACATGCAAAAGTGGCCGTCAGCTGAGGCAACTGATAAAGTATCGGCTCACTTGATAGTTATTATCATCGTGCTTGAATGTAATCAACGTTACCTTTTTGTGTTGCTTCCATCTGTTACACTGCACCATATTATCACTATGTCAATTAAGTAATGGAAAATGATATACTTTAAGAGACACATGAGTCATGAGTCTGTTCATGACGTGTATCTCTCATTGTAACATTACCAAGATATATTTGGTCAGATAATTCTGTACAGTCCCTGTTTGTGTTCTGATACATTATTATCAATACATTAAGTGTTACGAAAGACAAATGTAGTTTTGATCATTCGACTTTTAATATGTATGCTTCTTCTATCATTGTATTGATATAAATGGTATCAGAAAGCTGCAATTTCTTTCTGTATATGAACTCATTCAGAAAAGCGGTAAGACTTCATTCATAAGCAGTTAACCCGTGTAATTATTGCTAAACAATAATTATTAATAATAAAAATTATAGTAATATCTTCAAAGTCAAGGAGGTCATCTGTAAATAGGTATATCAAGGTTTGTCCTTGACCTGAATAGTATGCATTACCTTATCATTTGCTAATTTTTAATTCAGAACTAATGTATTACTGTTTAAGCTTATGAGATATGAGGAACTTATAAATTACCCAGTAACTGGTTGTATACGTTATTCGATCTGTTTTCCTTCTCTTTGTTTTGTTACCGTACTGCAAAGTGAAACTACATGTCATTACATTCTTTAGGACAACTGGTATTTGCCCAGAAATATCCCACATCAAATATGCTGTCGTTTTGCGTTGCCACTTAATTTTGAAGCTTAGAATTCTGTAGAACTCAGTCCCTTAAAACGTAAAATATTCATCAAATTAAAAGTAAGTCCTAATGCTGGTTCCATGCTAAATCGACTCATTTAAGGGACTGTTGAATATAAGCAGACTAGAAAAGGAAAGAAAAATAGCATGGAAATTAAACTAATTTTTAAACAAAAACATGTAATTCTATATTGCTGTGATAACCCATGTCTCGACTCCCCTTGCCTCTTTTTCTTCTAAATTAAATGTGTCTGATGCTGCACTCTCAATGTCCCGGCTGGTACATTACCGTAAGGAGCTATATACACAGACCAGATAACTCAAACTACTATGCAACATTTTGACTCGTGTTTTGTTTCAAGATTTTAACTGAACAACGTTGGTTTCCTAGGTAACGTAATATATGCATTAATCTTACAAAGTAAGTACACTTAGTTAGAAAGTGTTCACGTAAGCTTTGTAAGAAAATGGTGTGGCTTAACTCTTCAAGCCTAAGGTTACATTTTTGTTTTACACTCTTTCAATCTGCAGGGTCAATGTACCAGTTCTGTCCAATAAACGAGGCAATACCTTGTTTTGAAATGCTAATTACTGGTAATCTTACAGTATTAAACTTACCAGAACAGTCGCTAATCGGATTTCAGATTTATCCAACCGACTATATATTGCTTTATTTGAAGCCTGTATACAAACTGTTTGCTGTCTAATAATTGCTGCATTTTTTTCTATTGTGAAATGTATCTGTTTTGCAGTTTTTGATTATACAACAAAATGTCATATATGTTACTGTCTTCAGAATCGCAAGACTGAGTAGCTGGACATAATCATTAAAGGTGCAGATATATGCTTTTAGAAATAAACAAGCAGCAAAACCTGCTGTGCGTGTATGGAATTTGCCAAGTCTCCAATTATTAGCATTTGCAATATTCTGAGTTTCGTCACGTATAAAACGTACCTCACGAAGTCCCTAAATTAGTCATAAGCTGATAGTTCCAAGAAAACAGTGTTTTTTAAGAACTGCCAGAACTTCATAATTGTTCTCTGAGAGACAATGAAGAAATTCTGTAGGTCGAATTATAATGGACTAACTCATATATTAAAGTTATTTACGTTACTACTAGTAGTAATGAATGATGAAAATAAAACGGTACTAAAATGTATTTTCTAATACTTTATGATGATTCTATGGAGAAACTGCATTTGAAAATAAAAAAAGTAGTTTACCTTGAAATTATGATTTTAAAATAAAAACACATAGGTAACGTATATAATCGATGCTTATGGCAGAAAAATTTGACAACATGCGCTTTTCCATTGTGAACAATCCATTGACGAAGTTTTTACATGTAGATATTGCCAAAAAACAAGACACATGCCCACGGGAACTACATATGCCTGCGGACTATAAGCATGTTTTAAATTAAAACGATAACATTTTGAAATTTGGCGGCCATCTTGAAAATGGATGCTTTTTAAGTGGCCCACGATCATTTTTGAATCTGGGTCATGTAAGGAACATTTAGTGAAAATTTCATGCTTGTATCATCAAGTGAAGTATTTCCTTGAATTTTCACTCTAAGCAGCTCCACTATTCAGTGTATGTGCAAACTTACGTAAAAGCATGTGTTCATGCGTGTGTCCATCCGGAATGTCTGGGCCATACCTTTCACATTTATGGATGGATTTCAAAATAATTTTGCAAAATTGTTCTCCTTGATGAGTAGAAGTACCATTTGAAACATTTTGTCAGGTAGGTCGAAAGGCAAGGTCACACTTAAAGGTCAAATGCTAAAATGGTCATAAATTGAGCTTATCTGTGCCATAACTTCTACATTTATGGATGGATTTCAAAATAATTTATCACAATAAAAAATTGTTCTCCTTGATGAGTAGAAGGGCCATTTCAAACATTTGGTCAAGTATGTCCAAGGTCAAGGTCACACTTGAAGATCAAGTGATATAATGGTCGTAAATTGAGCTTGTCCGGGGCATCACTTCTATATTTATGCATGAATTTCAAAATAATTGGGCATAGTTGTTCCCCTTCTAAATGAGTAGAAGTGATGTTTGAAACATTCGTTCCGGTAGATTGAAGGTCATTTTTGAAGGTCAAATGATACAATGGTCATAAACAGAGCTTGTCCAGACCATTACTTCTACATTTACGGATGAATTTCAAAATAAATTGGCACAGTTATCCTCCTTGATGGGTAGAAGTGCCATGTGAAACATTTATTCTGGTAGGTCCAAGGTCAAGGTCACACTATAAGGTTAAATGATAAAACTGTCTTAAGCTGAGATTGTCACAGCTATCACTTCTACATTTAAGCATGGATTTCAAAATTATTTGCCAGTTGTTCTTCTTGATGAGTAGAAGTGCCATATGAAACAGATGTTCAGGTAGGTGGAAGGTCAAGGTCACACTTGAAGGTCAAATGGTAAAATGGTCATAAATTGAGCTTGTCCGAGACATTACTTCTACATTTATGGAGGGATCTCCAAATAATTTGGCACAATTGTTCTCCTTGGTGAGCAGAAGTGCCATTTGAAACATTTATTCAGGAAGGTCCAAGGGCAAGGTCACACATGAAGGTCAAATGATTAAATTGTCAGAAATTGAGCTTTTCTGGGCCATTACAGTTATATTCATGCATGAATTTCAAAATGATTAGGCACATTTGTTCTTCTTGATCAGTAGATGCACCGTTTGAAATATTCTTCCGTTTCGGTGTAAGGTCAAGGTCACACTTGAAGGTCAAATGATAAAATGGTCAAAAATAGAGCTTGACATGTCACTAAAGCAAACAGCGGGCTTGACAAGTTGTCCCAAGACAACTATTCTAGTTTATTTAGTTACATATAGTAGTATTTTAATTCTGGTATAACCCTGTTTCCCCTGCATCTCAAAACTATTTACATTCTTTTTTTTGCTATAGACTAAATTCCAGTATATGATTTAAAATGCCATTGGAATTCCCATAAAGCCAAAACCAAAAATCTCTAGATTACTATAATTCCCATACAAGAGGGCTCAGATGGCCCTAAATCGCTCACCTGTGTTTAATGGTGGCATTGTTCAGATAGAATGTGCTATAGAAATTTAGTTAGAAGGTATAGTGACTGACAACTGTCTTTGAAATGTTTTCCCTATATAAACTTATAATAACTACTTAACCCTCTGGGTAGGGCTATTTTAGGTCCCAGGGGCATATAATTTCAACAAACTTGGCAGGTGATGCTACATACCAAATACCATATAATGGTGCAGATACTTAAGTTAAGTGTTCTCAGTGACAAGAGCCATTTTTCTGAGATAATAGTTCTTGAACAACAACAGGAAATAGCTATGGACTCAATTTAAATGCAAAATTATTGGTTTCCATACGTAGAGTAAAAATAGTCCACCTATATATGTAACACAATGCCAAAAAGTCCAAGAATACAAGTAACAAGAGGCCCAAATGGGCCTGATATCGCTCACCTGGCTATTGTGCAACGGAACCATTCTGATACAAAATTGGTCCAATTCCACTGAGAATTTCTCATTTTCACATTTTGCTACTTTTAGTAACAGAGGCCAACTTGCCTGGTCTTTATATATTTACTTTTGAAACACCTCAATGCAAGAATCATTTTGCCACAAATTTCATCAAAATCCATTCAGGGTTACTGAGATATTGCCAGTTTCATGTTTTGTGCTATTTTTAGTAACGGCAGATGGCGGCCATCTTGGATTGCTAAAATGCAAAAAATCGAAAAGCCTTCATGCAAGGACCATTTTGAAACAAATTTGGTCCAATTCCATTGAGATTTTCTGATTTTCACATTTTTCTATTTTTAGTAACAGAGGCCAATATGACTGGTCTTACAGTTAGATATTTTTGAAACATCTCAATGCAAGAATCATTTTGACACAAATTTCGTCAAAATCCATTCAGCGGTTACTGAGATATTGTCAGTTTCATGTTTTGTGCTATTTTTAGTAACGGCAAATGGCGGCCATCTTGGAATGCCAAAATGCAAAAAAATCGAAAAAGCTTAATGAAAGGACCATTCTGACACAAAATTTATCCAACTCCATTGAGCTTTTCTAATTTTCACATTTTTCTATTTTTAGTAACAAAGGCCAATATGAATGGTCTACATTTAGATATTTTTGAAACATCTCAATGCAAGAATCATTTAGACACAAATTTCGTCAAAATCCATTCAGCGGTTACTGAGATTTTGTCATTTTCATGTTTTGTGCTATTTTTAGTAACGGCAGATGGCGGCCATCTTGGAATGCCAAATTGCAATTAATCAAAACGACTTCATGCAAGGAACATTCTGACACAAAATTGGTCCAATTCCATTCAAGGGTTCTTGAGTAATTGTCATTTTTATGTGTGTGCTATTTTTAGTAACACCAGATGGCGGCCATCTTGGGATGCCAAATTGCAATTAATCGAAACGGCTTCATGCAAGGAACATTCTGACACAAAATTGGTCCAATTCCATTCAAGGGTTCTTGAGTAATTGTCATTTTTATGTTTGTGCTATTTTAAGTAACGGCCCCCATGGTGGCCATCTTGGATAGTCAACTGGCACAAAATTGAAATAATTCCATTCAAGAACCAATTCTGACCAAATCTGGTCAGAATTGGCTGCATTTTCTTTAGATATTGACATTTGAGCAAAATCGGCCTTGTTAACGCTAAGTAGGTCACTGTGACCTAATTCCGCTATAGATTTTTTTTATTTTTACAATTTTAATACTAAGGTCCCACTTATGTTCCATGCAAACTTTCAACCAAATATACCAAATGGTTCTGGAGAAGAAGCTGATTTTGTTGTTTTTGCTATTTTTAGTAACGGCAGCCATCTTGGATTCTTGACCTGACCCAATTTTACAATTTTGAAACCCTGCAGTCTGGTCATGCTCCATGTGAAATTTGAGATCCATGGGCTCAGTGGTTTAAGAGAAGAAGTTGTTTCAAGTTGTTTAAATAGGTCGTTTTTTGACATTGGCATTTGAGCAAAATTACACACGTAAACAGAAAGTAGGTCACTGTGACAAAACTCCGCTACAGATTTTTTTCATTTTTACAATTTTGAATACCAAGGTTTCACTGATGTTCCATGCCAAAATTCAGACAAATATACCCAGTGATTCTGGAGAAGAAGTTTATTTTGTTGTTTTTGCTATTTTTAGTAACGGCGGCCATCTTGGATTTTCAACCTGACCCAATTTTACAATTCTGAGACCTTGGAGTCGGGTCATGCTCCATGTGAAATTTGAGAACCATGGGACCAGTAGTTTTACAGAAGAAGATGTTTGAATATTTGTTTTTAGGTGTTGACGGACGACGCACGACGGAAGCATTGGTATGACAATAGCTCACTATGGCCCTTCGGGCCAGGTGAGCTAAAAATTATATAGTCATTTGCCTTCACTATGAGAAAATTTATGTTATATAAATAAAAATTCAGTTAAAGGAAATCCCATTTAAAAAAATTTGATGGAAAATATATAGCGGGTTGTCAGCAGACGTTTTTGGCCCAAAAAGTCTGGTGACAACCGGTTGTCAGCAGATGGTTTTGGTGCAAATAGTCTGGTGACAACAGGTTGTCAGCACACACTTCCAATAATGTTATGGTCTTGAATCAACAGATGGGTGTCAATAATGTAGTTACTTTTAATGTCAGTGTGTTATAACAACTGGTTGACTGAGAGAGAAACTGTACAATGCAGAGTCATCTTTGGAAAGCAATTTGAATGCAGATTTAGACAATATTTTATCGATATTTTTATTTAGTGATCAAATAAAGGGGTGTCTGGTTATTTTTTGCTTTTGCATTCATAGATGTATGGCTGTTATGAAATATATTTAAGATTTTTTAGTTGGTATGGGACCAACCTCCCAAGTAATTCCTGAGAAATACCAGTGTTTCTCAAGAATAACCAGTATTTCCCACCGTCCTGGGAATTATATGCGTATTTCCCGCCTTTTTACCAACCTTGGATTAAGTGGGGTGCCGTTTAACTATATATTACTTATTTATGGATATCCTAATTTCATTTAAGGATATCCACAATTCATGTAATCGTTATAGTATGTTAATCACAAGGTAAGTTATTTCTGAACGAGGGGCAGAGCCCCGAGTTTGAAATAACTTACAGAGTGATTGACATTCTATAACTAGCTTGTAGCATGACCCATCCAGTCTCAAGTATATAAACCAAATACGTGACATGTTAATCATTTCTGACAGTCATGACAGGTGCAGTAAACACCCCACCCACAATCAGCACTAATCGATATTCTAAAATCGATTTATGGATATCCTTAAAATATAATCCGAATTTAGGATATCCTTAACTTGATTTAATATAATTGTATCCATAAGTTAAGGATCTCCTAAAATACGGTGAATATTGGATATCCTTGATTCGATTTATGGACCAAAGCAGGATCTAATTTGAGCTTTTCAAAACAAACAAGAAATGTGTATTAGATTGATGCTGCATTAAAAGGTCCCATAGCACCATCATGAAATATTTTATTTTGTGAGGTATCACTGCAAGCTTTTCACCATAGTTTGGGCATTGCAAATGATTTACGGATGTTTCGCTACCTTGCGGTTTCGCACCTTCTCATTGGAGAGTTCGCTACTCAGTATTTTTCGCACATTTTCGACCCAAGACGTTTCGCTACCTCTTTGTTGTTCGCGGTTGTTCGGCAGTTTACCGTTTGTTAATTAATCACTCTGTTTCAAGAACTCATTCAGACTGAAGACAAAATTTTAGAATTGATTTTATGTTGAGTTTGTTTATTAGGTTTATCAGAACCCTATCTATCTAAATTTCCTTTTCAAGCGTCTTAGTTTTTTTTAACTATTTTGAATTTTTCATTACAATAAATGAATATTTGATTCTTTTTATCTTCATTGTAAAATTAGATAACTGCAAAAAAATTTAAATGCTAAAATTTGTAAATTAAGACTTTTAATTACCTTTTCTTACACTTAATTTCTTCTACTTTTTTATTTATTTAATTTTTTTTTCATTAAGATCATTGAATCTTTTATTGATTTTTTTCATCTTCATTATGAAATTAAATAATGTAAGAAAAGTTTAAATGACAAAATTTGTTAATATTTATTCAATGTAAATTACATAATTACAAGGAAAAAGCACAAATTAACATGGTACAGGATCTGACGGTAAGCAAACGCTTATATTAAAGTCATCTCCTGGAAATAGGGATATGTTATTATAAAATTTGTTATAACTATATCTGTCTGGATTATAAACCTTTTTCTCTTTCAGTTGGGTAGCGAATATGCAGGGTAGCGAAAGCGTATAGGTAGCGAAAACGTTGGTAGCGAAGACGTACAGATAGCGAACATGTATAGGTAGCGAAGTGTAAGGGCGCGAAACATCCGGTAACCTTGCAAATGACCCTGATTAACTGGCTTTGAACTAAAAGAACACCCTTGAGTTTCACATAAAAAGGGTTTGAAAAAATATTTGAGTCACTTTAGTCGGCAACTAAAATGACCTACTTTTGATTTTAGTATCTTGAATAAAATGGTAAAAATATAATGTAAATGCTTGGAACCCCATTCATTATCTTGCCTTTGTTTACACTTCATTGCTCGACGAAAATCCAGAAAAGATATTGTGTAGATTTGACATTTTTCAAAATTATGTTCTAGTGGAAATAACAGTGACTTGAGGCGCTGCGTCAGGAACGATAACTCGCTGTCGAAACTGGGAAAATTTTTTCAAACCAGAAATGGAACAAAACACATGCTTATGGAAAGCATGATCCTCGGGGCAAAGGGCAGGATTGTGTTTCAGTTTCACTGAAGCGCTCGGCAGGAAAGGTTGTCAAGTTTTGGCTGCAACAAGGTAAAATTTAAAAAATTTAATTTCTGTACTTTGTTAACCGAAAAGTGCCAGAAAAGTTCCATGTGGGCAATAAACAAAAGACCTTCTGCCCAAAATGTCAGACCCTTTCAATGGCCCTGTAATTAGCGCACTATGATTTAATTGTGTTGATTCCGACCTTTAAACCGGATGTTTTGTTTCGTCTTGGTAACTGAGCATTCACTGTCTTAAGAGGTATTTTAACCCATATAGCTTGTTTCTTAAAAATCCGTGCTAAGGGTGCTTTTCCCGAGAACTCTTGAGGTCACATGAGCATGTAACGGACTATATCTATTTGCTGAAATAGACTATACATGTGTTCACACAAGGAATTAATGTGACTGTTTTGTTTTCCTTGTATTTTTATTTCCAAAATCTTTATTATACTTAATTGAAATTAACATTGTGTGTTGTGACTCGAATACTTAAGAACAATTATTTTTACAAACAGAAATGAAATAATATTATTATACGATAAAAATAATAATTCTCAGAATGATCGCAACTTTGTCTATAGAATATCTGACCGCCGTCGTGCAGATAAGGATTCTTATCGGCACGAACGTCTTGCTGATAAGAATTCTTATCGGCACGATCGTCGAGCCGATAAGGATTCTTATCCGTAAGACGGTCGTGCCGATAGTCACTCCCGTAGGAATAATATTGTTAAACAAACGTAACACTGTACGAATCTGCAACCACACACTCAATATCTATGATTGCAGAAGAATCTAATGAATAATCGCTGTTTTAATTTTATATACAAACCACAGAACAATGCTCTGAGCAATCACCGCCGTAAATTCAATAATATTCTATGATTAACGCAACTCCTGTTTGACAATAACTACAACTGCAAACTTGAACAGCCTCCTGCAGGGTCCTGCTAAACACTGCCGAGAGGCTATTACTAAAACCTTGTACCGCACCGCACCGCACCGCACTGGGGTAAAATAGAGTACCGCACCGCCGAAGATTTCTGAACCCTACCGAATTTTACGGCCTTTACCATAGGCAAAGGGTATGTTACTTAGTATATGCTGATTTTGTAAATAAGTATTTTTAAATGTACTTAATCTTAATGTACTGGAAGTATATACATATTTACAACATGCTGAAACCTTAATCCCCAAGCTCAAAACGGATTTAAA
The DNA here is from genome assembly GCA_963989385.1 of Ctena decussata. Taxonomy (NCBI): domain Eukaryota; kingdom Metazoa; phylum Mollusca; class Bivalvia; order Lucinida; family Lucinidae; genus Ctena; species Ctena decussata. The sequence continues at coordinate 87,552,055 of OZ022500.1, forward strand.
TATCTGTTTTATCCATTTCAATAAATTCTCAGGATAAATATCAGATGGTAGTCCCTGACGTTTAGATTTGGTTGGTTTTACTAATAAAAAACACAAAACACTGAGATATACTTTCGATATATATCTTTGTTTAAAGGTAACTTTATCCATATAATTTCCTAGATTTAAACAAATCGCATACATCTATCTGAAATATTTTCCTATGGGGGTTGGAAGTGACTTTTAAAAATATGTCTGTGTTGCAATCACCATAGAAATACATGTATAAATTCTTTGAAGAAAAAGCCTCGATAAGATAATGTAAATTTGCCATCATGCATGCATAGAACATATTCAAGGTATTTCAACTGAGAGTTTGCTTGCAGAAAATGGAAAAGTGATCCTATTAAAGTATTTGAATTGAGATGGATAAGTATTTTCGTTGACATTAATTCGACATACAGTTAATATTTATTAATAAACCCATTATTTAATTTCACAAAGAAAGACAGGAACAAATCTGTATATAGAGATCGTTATTATCCCTTTATAACGTGACTGCGGTAAAGTTCGGAATTTACTCGGCACTGTACGGAAATTTCCGTAAGTGCGGTATAAGGTTTTAGCCGGTGCGGTGCGGTGCGGTACAAGGTTTTAGTAATGACCCTGCTAAGACACCACGAAGATACACAAATGAGACTGAATGCATATAAGGACAATGAAGTGTACTAAATAAAATACTAAATAAAACGAAAGGACGGAGGAAAGTGTTCCCAGTTGTTTTGGCTCATCAGGTTAAGACCTGTTCGACTTCCGTGGCGATATTAGGGCCCTTACATCCCCACCGACATACATGTAGCTCCTATGTGCTAAACCTGTACGTTCAAATCAACATGGACTCCAGTGTGATGATTGCAACGTTTGGTCTCATCGCACTTGTTTATCTATGAATAAGGATGAATACTTGAGGCTGTCAAACTCTGTTGAGTTTTGGTTTTGCAGTAAATGCATCCTACCAAACTTTACTGACTCTTTTTTCAGTGCTAGCTTGTCAGATTGCAGCATCTCATCCGACACCTCCTGTGACAGGCTTGATAATCGCCAGCCTTTATCTCCGGTACAGTCACCAGGCTATGAAATCGAGCCAGACAATACATGTATAAGCTTATCAACGTCGAACTCTGAAAGTGACGAACTCTGTGATATTTTCAAGGAGCTTCGGGACACTAGAAAAGGTAATCTCCAAAGCTGTAAATAGCTATCTGTGCCATCTAAACATTAACAGCTTAAGGCACAAATTCAATGACTTAAAACCCATCCTGCTTGAAAAGTTATGCGACATTCTTATTGTCAGTGAAACAAAACTGGATGATACATTTAATGACAATTTATTTACTGTAAATGGATATAAAATGGAAAGAAAGGACAGAAATGCCAAAGGTGGGGGTCTTGTGGCCTTCTTTAGGTCTGACCTACCGGTGAGAAGGATAAGACAATATGAATGTGTAGAAAACGAGAATATTTTCCTGGAACTGAAACTCAAAAACAGGTCATGGGGTATCTCATGCATCTATCGCCCACCATCATTGAATGATAGAGCTTTTGACTCCGACCTGTGCTCAAAACTAGACCAGACACTTATCAAATACGACCATTTGTGCATTGTGGATGACTTGAACTATGATTTACCCATCCCTGAGAAAAGTCACACCCTGAGAAACATTATTGACACCTATAGCCTTAAAAATCTTGTGAAAGACTCAACTTGTCACACGAAAATCAGCCAACCAAGTCTGATTGATGTCTTTCTAACCAACAGCCCTAGTCTTTTGTGCAATACTATAAACTTTGACTGTGGACTTAGTGACTGCCACAATATGATAGCAGTTTGCTTCAAAGAAAATAGCATATCAAACAAAAGACAGAAAGTAACATTTAGAAGCTATAAATCTTTTGAGGAGGCCAGTTTCACCCAGGATCTCCATCGAGTCCCTTTCCAAGTGGTAGCCGTTTTCGATGACGCAAACGACTGCTACTGGGCATACGAGACGCTTTTGATGAATATCGTGGATGAGCACGCTCCAAAAAAGCAAAAATACCCCAAAAAGGACCCACCCCCATTCATGAATTCAGAGTTAAGAAAAGCCATATATAAGAAAAAATGCTACATAATAAGTACAAGAAATGTAAGAATAAATTAAATTGGGAAATGTACAGAAAGCAAAGAAACTATGTAACCAAACTAAGAAAACAATCCATCCACCTATACTTTTTTGAAAGGTGTAGTGGTGGCCCTAAATCCAAAGATTTCTGGCATACCATAAAGCCTTTCCTGAGCTCAAAATCTAGTAAAAATGACTGTGACATCATCCTACTAGAAAATGAAACACTTATCAGTGACCAAAAAAGAGGTCAGTGGTCTGCTAAATGACTTTTACATCAATATAGCAAGGGAAATAGGCTCAGACTCGAGGTCTCAAGACCTCAATAACCATCCCAGCATAAAAGCAATTAAAGAAAGTGGCCCTGAAGAGGGCTATACATCCTTCCATTTTAAGCCTGTAAACCAAGTACAGGTCTCCAAGTCAATTAAAAAGCTAAACCCCAAAAAGGTCACCGGTGTCGATCAGTTACCTGCGAAACTGATCAAAGCTGGCTCTGAAGCACTGGTAGGCCCAATTAGCACCATTTTTAATTACTGTGCTAAAGCTAATCAATTTCCAGATGACCTTAAATGTGCACAGGTCTGTCCCATTTATAAAAAGGATGATCCCTTCGTCAAGAAAAACTATCGACCCGTGAGTATTCTCACATCACACTCCAAGATTTTTGAAGACATGATGTTCATTCAATTAACTGAACATTTCAACTCAATTTTTGATAATTACTTAGCAGCCTTTAGAAAAGGTTTCGGCTGCCAAACAACACTCCTTAGGCTTGCGGAAGACTGGAAAAAGGATTTGGATAAACAGCAGTTTGTTGGCGCAGTGCTAATGGATTTGTCCAAAGCTTTTGACTGTCTTCCGCATGACCTTATCATTGCCAAACTTAGTGCTTATGGCCTCTCTGGCGATGCATGTGACTTTGTAAATAGCTATCTTTCAAATAGAAAGCAGAGGGTCAAACTAGGTCAGTATCAAAGTAGCTGACTTAATATCTTAAAGGGTGTACCGCAAGGCTCTATCATTGGACCCCTTCTATTTAACATTTTTATGAATGACATTTTTTATTTCAAGAAAAAGTCCAAAATTTATAATTATGCTGATGACAACACGGTAACATACAGCGATAAGAGTCTCGAAACCACCAAAGAAGTTTTAGTTGATGAAAGCATTATTTGCATCGACTGGTTTAAGAATAATAAAATGCAGGCTAATCCTGACAAATTCCAAGCAATCATGCTCGGTTTGCAAGGATTTTTAAATTGTAAGAGTCTAAATCTAAATGGAATAGAGATAAAATGTGAAGACTCAGTGAAACTTTTAGGTGTCACCTTTGACTATTTGCTCAATTTTGACATTCATATCTCAAATATTTGTAAAAAAGCTGCACGACAAATCAATGTTTTGTTACGTCTTAGTAAATATTTGTCTTCTGAAACTAAGATTTTAACTTACAAATCATTTATAAGATCTAATTTTAATTATTGCCCACTAGTCTGGCATTTTTGTTCTAAGACTAGTACTATGAAGATGGAAAAACTACAATATAGGGCACTCCGTTTAGTTTTTAGCGATTTTATAGTTCCTATGAGACTCTTCTTGAAAGAGTCAATATGCCTTCTTTACATGTCAGTAGAATCAGATTGATTGCTATTGAATCTTTTAAAATACTGCACAAAATGACACCTGTGTATCTGCAGGACCTTTTATCTTATAAAAATTCTGCATATTCTTTCAGATACGACAACCTTGTAGATGTACCAAGGGTGCGTACCACAAAGTACGGTAAATCAACATTTCGCTGTGAGGCCGCTGGTGTGTGGAACAGCCTCCCGAATGAACTACGGAAAGTCGAAGACTTTAGGGAGTTCAGGAGGCTAGTCGACACATGGAGCGGCACTGCATGCAGATGTTCATTATGCAAAAGTTAATCAGTTTTAGTTTTAGTTTCTGTTTTAGCTTATTTTCTGCTTCAGTTTGCTTTATATATGATTTGATTTGCTTTCTTTTTTTTCTTTTTTTTATATATATATATATTTTTCCCGCTTTTATTTTCTGTTTGTTTTGATTGCTTTGTTTTCTCAAATTTCTTATGTTGTTTTATTTTGCAGCTTGTATGACCAGCTTTTTCTGAGCCTTGCAAAAATTTTAGCTCAATCATGATCTTACATGTTTCATCACATTTCTTTTTATATTTGCATGCATCTACTAACTTTAGCCCCCAGTAATTCATTACTGACCGTTCCAAGGCGGTAGTTCTGTTGTGGTTCTCTATTGTCTGTTTTTGGTGTCAGAGTTTCTGTGATGTTTTACCTTATGTATGTTCTTATTATTTTTGGTTCGGTTTGGGTTGCTGAGTGGCCACCTTTCGGGAACAAGCTGCTCACTCGGTTGGCCATATGTTCTCTGTATCTTGATTATTTGTAATCTTAGTTGTTTCCAACTATGGTTTGAGGGCTGGATATGGATTTTGATTGTTTCAGTTCCTGGTCTTTGCATACTTTTTACTTTTATGTGTTTGTGCAATAGATGTAAAATCCCCCCTACCCTCTTCTGCTTCCTAACATTGCCTCTTACCTAACTTTCGCTTTCGTATGGGCTCATCTTTTATGAATCCAATCTGCTTTTTTTTAGTTGTGGTAAGGGATGATGGTTGGAGGTGGTTAGGGTCTTTGTTTAACCCTGTGTTACTAATTACCATGGTATCTGACTTCTTCAGAGAAGACAGTGCCATGGTATCGGTAATTTATATACCATACTAGTTTCTATTATTTGAATTTTAATGTAATCCTATGCTTTCAGGACTGTGATATAGCTTTCTTAATCTGTGATTTTTGTTATAATGTGTATACATGTAGTTTTTCTTATCATGTTTGTCGACAAAATAGCCCATGGCTAATGTTATTATGTTGTACACAAAAATGTCGACTCTAAATAAAGCTTCTTGTATCTTGTATGTGAAGAGTTATATTAGCAAATAAGCCTTAAGCCTGCTAAGAATGAGAGGGTGGATAGCCCCTTCTTGAAGAATGCCCAGGGCCTCAGCTACAGAAGCTGGGACAGAAGACGGGAACTTGTCGGAATTTGAAGGAGTGTATGGATGTCAAAATTAGTCTGATCTGGTTCTTGCGGTAGACAGAGGCGTCTAAACGATTTTGACATTGGGGAGGCGACTTTTATTATCATTTCTTTCTATTCTCCATCCCCGGTCCCCAAGGCCACCCGCATATGATGCAAAATTAATTCGTCATATATTTAATTGTCATATCTGACACTGGTTGGTCGCATGGTGTGCAGAAACTTGGGTCTGATAAAATGCGGACAGCCTGGCCAGATGCAATGTGATCATCTCACTGATTAGCCTTTCACATAGGCCTACTCACCTATTTACACTTGTTGATCATATACTCTTGTTTTAGCAGTCGGTTCAAAATTACATCAGGAGCTTTTGTTGTATTGATATGTAACTTGCCGTCTTCAAATAAATCTTATCTTATCCAAAAAGTTCGACAGAAGAGCAAGGGCCAACTGTGCTTGCAGTAGGTGCAGATGGGGGTTGTTTGAACATTTTCCTCTCCATATATATATATCTCTTCTTTTTCCCTCTCTCTGAAAGACGGCTCAATAAAGACTAAAATAATATTTCAAAGAGCCGTTAAAACCAAACCATCCAACCAACCAACAAACATACAAGAAAGTTCTACGAAAGTTCTTATAAGTGTAAACAACGGCGTATAAACGCAGGGGTAGCAATACGTCTTCACTTAAAGGGATACGTTAAGTAAGCCAAAAAAATGGCCAAGATTTGACCTACCACATGACCCAGTTTTTTTTAACTGTTCTAGATTTTATTACGATAAGTTTCAAATTCATGATGATTGGATCAAAACTGTGCCCTCTGTGTCATTTCATTCTATTTTTAGGCCTGGCGGCCATTTTGTTCAGCAGAGTGGAACCGTTTTAGCTATTTGGTTCATCAGGGCCATGAGTCACTAATACAGACACTAATATAGAAGACTGTATCCAAAATGATCGGCTGAAAAAGTTTTGGTCCTTTATGAAAAACTTAAGAAAGGATTCCACGGGTGTGGCCTGTTTAAGGGAAAATGGCATGTTGAAAACTGCTAATAAGAACAAAGCAGACATATTTAACAGACAGTTCGAGTCTGTATACACCCGGGAACAAGTAGGTGACCCCCCATCGAAAGGACCAACCCCCTACCCAGATATTGAAGACTTATACATTGACCCTAATGGGGTCAAAAAACTATTAGACCGTCTTAACCCCCATAAATCTTCAGGTCCAGACGACCTAAGTGCACGTGTGTTAAAAGAATGCAGTGCTGAAATTGCCCCGGTCCTTGCCTGCATTTTCAACCAGTCCTTGGCCCAGTCTAGAGTACCAGATGACTGGCTGCAAGCTAATGTGGCTCCCATTTACAAAAAGGGAGAAAAATATGACCCTGCCAATTGCAGGCCGGTCTCCTTGACTTGTATTTGTTGTAAGTCTCTTGAGCACATTCTCGTGAGCAAAATCATGCGACATCTATCGGACCATAAGATTTTAGTTGAGTCTCAGCATGGCTTCAGAAGTGGTAGGTCATGCGAGACTCAACTGGTCCAGTTCATTCATGATTTGCAGGCAAACCTAGACAGAGCCAATAATAAAGGTCACAAACAAACAGACCTCATTATTATGGACTTTGCCAAGGCTTTTGATAAGGTCCCCCATAGACGATTGATTTATAAACTGGAGTATTATGGTATCCGAAATGATATCCTCCGGTGGATCTCAGCCTGGCTATCTGGAAGGACACAAAAAGTTGTTCTGGGTGGTGTCTGTTCAGACCCTCTCCCCGTGTTGTCTGGTGTCCCCCAGGGTTCTGTTTTAGGACCCATCCTGTTCTTAATCTTTATTAATGACCTGCCAGACAACATAAGCTCCACAGTCCGCCTTTTTGCTGATGACTGTGTACTCTATAGAAATATTAGACGGTCCGAAGACCAACAGATACTCCAAGATGATTAAGATAAACTGGCACTTTGGGAAGAGGCATGGCTCATGAAATTTAATGTTGCCAAATGTCACTCTATGAGGGTGACTAGGCACCCCCCTCCAAAGCAAATAATCCATGGTTATACATTGCATAACCAAGTCCTAGAGAATGTATCGTCAGCCAAATATTTAGGAGTTGAAATTACGGATGACCTCGAGTGGGGTCAGCACATAAATGAAATTACCAGTAAGGCTACTAAGACTTTGGGTTTCCTTCGTAGAAACTTGACTTTTGCATCGAAGGAAATCAAGGCTGCTGCATATAAAACTCTTGTCCGGCCCAAATTAGAATATGCAGCGCCAGTTTGGATGCCCCATCACCAAGTTGATATTAACAGAATAGAAAAAGTACAGAGGACTGCTGCCCGTTGGACCTGTAGGCGCTGGCGCAATCAAAGCCATGTGGGAGAAATGTTAGAAGAACTCAAATGGCCAGACCTGCAGGAAAGACGACAGCAGGCTTCTGTGTCTCTATTCTACAAAATCCATAATAATCTTGCCATTGTAGATAAGAATAAGTACCTATCTGAGGTCGATGAAGGGAGCAGGAGAACTAGGTCCCACCCATTCCAGTACCACCGTCCAAACGCTTACACGGACGGTTTTAAGAATTCCTTTTTCCCCAGGACAATTGCAACTTGGAATGGCCTTACAACCGAAGCTGTCTCTTCGGAGACAGTTGATGGGTTTAAGGCCAAAATTTAATATCCTAGGGTAGGGCAGGGGTTAGGCATGGAATGCCTGCCCCTGAGGACTTCTTGTAAATAGTTTTAACCTGCTGGTGGCTTTGTCACAAATTTTTTTTTTTTTTTTATTTATTTATTTATTTTTTTTTTTTGTGACAACTTATGCGCCACACCAGAAACCTGTCATCATGGTCATGAGTGACCGAGACAGTAAAGATAGAAAGAAAGAAAGAGTCAAAAAATTCTGTGAAATTATTTTGAAATCGAGCCATTGGCTTCAGAGTAGATGTCGTTTTAAGGTTTTTCTATTTTCAGATTTCTATTTTTTAGCGCTGGCGGCCATTTTGTTTAGCGGAGTGGAACCGTTTTAAAAAATTTTGGTTCAGGGCCATGAATCAAACATTTCTGTGGAATATTTTTGAAATCAAACCATTGGCTTCAGAGGAGATGTCGTTTAAAGGTTTTTCTATTTTTAGCTCTGGCGGCCATTTTGTTCAGTGGAGCGGAACCATTTTAGCAATTTTGGTTCAGGGCTATAACAGAAACATCTATGTGAAATTATTTTGAAATTGGCATAATGGTCTAGGAGGAGATGTTGTTTGAAGTAATTGTTGACGGACGGACGACGGACAAATATCGATCACAATAGCTCACCTTGAGCACTTCGTGCTCAGGTGAGCTAAAAATCATTTCTTTTTTAAATTGTTATATTTTCACTTTATTTTAGACCCTTCATGTGCTGTTTTCGTGGTAATTTAAGAATACGCCCTATAGATAGTAACGTATTCGGCCATTACGTAAACAGCTGTCGTCATAACGTGGCGTCAATCGAGCGATGCCAGGTACCGTTAGAGGTAAATTTTGCGACAAAGATCAGCTGAGCCGGCGTCTGTGAAGAGATGACTGATCGTTTTTCTTTTTATTATTCTTAGATAACGGAACATTTCTGAACCTGCTTTGACAACGAAATGTTGCAATAGTGGACTGACTCGTAGTAAAAGCACCGGAGGCTAGCTTAACGCAATAGAGTTGGCAGAAAAAGTAAACAAAACCAATACCAGTTGTGATTATGATTTATTTTAAGCTTGTCTCGATATTATTTGTGATGACTTAAGGCGCACGCACCATCGATAACATTACAGTTTCTGCTTCTACAAAGCGTTTGTTGATTTAGGGGCTCGAACCGGACAGCAGGTAAATTCGGACAGTGACATTGTTTCCTTTATATGTCAGTTGTTTGGAATGAAAACAAAAGTGACTGAGCAAACAGTAAAATCCTGATAAGATGGCTCATTATGAGCCGTCTCAACTGGAATTTCACTGGCTGCAATGGTTTATCCGAATTTACCCGTTATCCGAAATTACTCGGCTCGACCTTGTTCCACGGCTTAGCCAGTAAACTCGCTACAGTTCTAAAACTTAACCTTGTGATGACAACAATGAAAATATGATTCCTGATCCTTAATGTTTTCTCGGTGACCTTGCAATAGTGTGTGTGTCGATTTTCTATTACAACGCACTGTATGTATTTTTCAAAGCATCAAAAACGCGCCGATGGTTGCACGAACTTTTTGTGGTAGCTGGTTTCGCTTGTTATGCTGAATGTCTAGCTCGCTCCGGAAACTAGAGACATGACCAAATAATAATACATCTTCATCTATTCCGCCTTTATGTACATTATCAGACACCGGCGATTCAAATAGTGTGAACGTATGGCAAGCCATTTTACTATTTATTATGGAACGTAGATATCTCATTTATTATATCAGATATCTAATACATTATATAAGATATATTATTTATTATATAAGAAATCTTATATAATAAACACGATATCTTATGTAGTAAATTAGATATCTTATATGCCAATTAAGATACATAATATACCAATTAAGATATCTAATATACCATATATAGGATATAAGATATCTTATATAAGATATCTTATATAGGATATGAAATATCTTATTTAATCTTACATATAAGATATCTTGTATGTTATATTAGATATCTTATATGTAATATTAGATATCTTAATTGGTATATTAGATGTCTAATATACTATATAAGATATCTGATATATCATATTAGATATCATATAGGTAAAAATAAATAAGATCTCATATCCCATATGAGATATCTTATATCCTATAGAAGATATCTTATATGCCATAAATACCTAATATAGGTTTATAAGATATCTTATTTGACTTTTCCATAAGACACAATACAATATATAGGATATCTGATATAGCATATTAGATATCTTATATAACATATAAGATATCTTATATAACATATAAGATATCTTATTTGATTTTACATATATCTAATAAATAAAAATAAAAATAAGATATCTTATATCCTATATAAGATATCTTATATAGGTTATAAGATATCTTATATGTTATGTTAGATGTCTTATATTTTATATTAGATATCATAATTGGCATATTAGATATCTAATATACTATGTAAGATATCTACTATGCATAATCAATAGTAAAATGGCTTGCCATATGAATGACCTAAACTCTCAGTTACCTATTTTTCAAAGCAAGACACCTCAAAATATTTCTACTGTTAGTTGCTCTAAAAACGAAATTGAACTATTAATCGAAAATCTTCATCCAAATAAGGCGAATGGAAAAATGGTATAAGTAATAGAATGTTGAGAGGAGTATCCAAAACTATATCTAAACCTTTAGCTTTATTATTTAATCGATCTTTTTCCTAACCCTACTAGGTCGTTGTGGCACCACAGATGACTGCCAAACAATCCCTTTCCACCTTGTTCTGTCTTCAGCTGCCCTAGTTGAGCTGGCAAAATCCATTCCTGTCCACTCCTTGATATTGTCTTCCCACCTCTTCTTCTGTCTACCTCTTCTTCTTTTTCCTTTCACTGTACCCTGAAGAATTGTCTTTGCTAAACCAGAAGACCTTGAAATAAAATTTGTCGAAAACCATAAACACATTGGTTTAACTCTTAGTAGCGATGGTAAATGGACTGTTCATATTGATATTATAAATTCAGCTTCAAAAGTTCTTGGAATAATGCGTAAACTTAAAGACACTTTTAGTCGAAAAGCACTTAATCAGATATATACTTCTTATCTATTGCCTATATTAGAATATGCTTCCATTGCTTGGGATGGCTGTTCAGCCCAGAATTCATATCTATCAGACAAAAATCAAAATGAAGCCGCGCGCATTGTAACGGGTTTCACGAGATCTGTATCAATAGCATATCTTTTTCGTGAATGTGGTTGGGTCTCATTAGAAGAAAGGAGGCGTCAACAGAAATTAAATTTTATGTATAAAGTCCATAATAATCTAGTCCCCTCTTATAGCATTGACCTTATCCCACCACTAGTTATCAAGAAGGGCAGTTGTCAGTTACTGGCAAAAGTATGTGCACTTAGTACTGGTTAACCGCTTAGGAGGTCTAAGCCTGCCCAGGAATAGTGTGGTTAGGTTAACTGACCGTCCCGACATGACCTTAGTTGTTTACCGTGGACGTTAAGCATCAAATCAACCAAAAACCACCACTAGTTAGAAATGTTTCTAATTATTCACTCAGAAATCAAAATAACTATTCTGTACCTTATACCCGTACAGAAATCTCACGAAAAACATGTATTCCCTCGTCAATTTCATTATGGAATTCGATCGACAACAATCTGAGAGAAATAAACACACAAGTTTTAAATTGAATACTAAGAAAATATACACGAATGTTTCTGCAACTCGGAAGTTATTATTCGTATGGCTGTAGATACATATCTGTTTTGCATGCTAGACTACGTAACAAATTATCAGTATGAAAAGACCGATAAAAACGTTCGTTTTAATTTTCCCGACTTTTTTTTTAAGCTAAGACAAAAAGTACAAACATTCTGTTTATTTCAGTGATGCCAAAGAGATGAAGAAAATCTAAACTATGGCTGATGAAGCCAAAACCAAGATTTCTTCGTTTTGGGTTATAGTTTCAACACCAAAAATGATCGCATTGTTTTCATCACCGAAAAAAATTTAGTATATTCAAAAAATTATTACCTAGAGCCAGTAGGATAAGAATACAATAATGTAAACAACGCTGAAGCTGTCATCAAAAAAAAAAAAAAAATCACAACTAATGCCAGTTTCTCGCAAAAATTAACCTAAAAATGTACAATTCATGTGAATTCCACAGGTTTGATTTTTCACACCACCCCCTCTGTTAATGAACTTGTTTTTGCCGATGTAGAAGAAATCATCTCTGGGGAAAATGATCGCTACCGTCCAGATTATTATCGAAAAACTTTCCGAAGCCGGACTATTATATTATTTCTCTTTTTTCCATCTTGTCTGAACAGGTTATGAATAAATAAGACAATAGACCAGGATTTGATCGAAAGCCCAAGACTTAAGAGGACCATCTCTTATTATTTTGACTTTTGTGTTTTTAGCAATCAGACATATGGTATATGTCAATATATTGCTGTTGAATATGTATATCATGTGCACTTGAATATTTCACCCGAATGAACTTGTCCAGCATATGCTACTTTTCCTTGATTTTGCACGCTTTGCATGTGCGCAGTTGTGCATTAGTAAGTTTGCTAGCATATTGCTATGTAGACACTCTACATTGACAGCGAGAGTAAATCCTGAATAAACCTTACATTTTTACATTACTATCATACTTTTAGACATCATGAACTTGTACGTCAAGCGTATACTAAATTATAAATATTAAAAATTCATAAAGATAAAATTGCTACATTGCCCTTTCCAATCAAAATTTATTTATGTTTTCAATTTTGCCTTTTTTCCGAAAATTTGCCCATGTCATGTCCTTTCTAAAACAGGTGTTAGCTTTCTTAATTATTCAAATGCCCTAATGCTTTACCAGAACTGAAACTTCAGCAAGGAAAGAATATTGATCAGTTTCATATCGCAAAATATTTGTGTGAATCAGAGGTTTTCGAAATTGTTGGTGTTCCAAAAACAATGGAAAGCTATCAACTGTCCAGTTTCTTTATTTTTTTTCTTTCTTTTTTTTTTTTTGCTGGGTATATATGTAGTAATATCCTATTTGTACTAGGTAATGATTCCCGGGTTTGCCGCCTTTTGATAGACTGGCTCCAGTCCTTGTGTTTTAATTGCATATCTGTAAGAAAGCTAACTCTACAAGGAATAATTTTTACATCAAGTATTTGCAGATTTACCCTAGAAACACAACGGTTGGCCATCAAAATAAAGATTTCTCTATTTGAATAGATATAACCATTTAGCCTGGAAGCCAGGCTAGCCTTTTGAATATACCTGCCTTTTGACGTGTTGAAATATAAACCCTGTTTTGGTGTCGTATACAGAGGAACCCTTTTCTGAATATCCTAAGAGTAAATTTCTTCCTCCATGGCATAACTTAAAAGGACAGCTGTTTATTACTTTTTGTTCGAGTTAAAAAGAGAACAGGCTAAAAACGTATTTTTCAGTGTTTTTCTAGTGTTTATTTGTAGAATACATGTTGAAACAATAAATTGGTAACTTTGCTAGCATATTGCTAGCAAAGTTACTTATTCCTTGTTACAACATGTTACAGAGATATGATTTGTGAGGTAAAAGGAGCACAGCGCTTTTTCTGATATTTATTTGTAGAAGACATGTTGGAACAAATTAGTGATCATATCTCTGGTTTCTGGAGCGAGCAAAACGTTCTGCACAGGCAAAACCAGCAACCACTCAGAAAATTTGCAACCATTTGTGCGTTACATCGATGCCTCAAAAATGCACAGTGCGTTGTACTAGAAAATCGACACCAAACTATTGCAAGGTCACCGAGAAAAAATAATTGAACAGGAATCACGTTTTTATTGTTGAATCATGGGAATGCAATAATAATTGTGCTAAAATTGCGAATTTTATTCAATATTTGGTAATTTCATTTGCTACCCCGACATTGTGAAGTCAAAATTCAGGGATGTATCCGATTTACTGGCGAAGCTATGGAATAATAATGCTTAACAGACTTATAAACTGTAATGTTATTCATGCTCCGTGCAAACATAACAGCTATGGTTTATCAGCAGTATCGATTTCATTTTGTGTGCATAAATCATTTGCCCATGGAAATGCTTTATCAGAAGCATTACATTTTGTGTGGCTTATAACCTGAAAGTCTAAAGTCCAAAACAGCTTTTCAGTTTTAAAACATGACTATGTGCAGCAAATGAACTCTAAGAGCCATATACTGAGTACAGAGGTAAATATCACAACATCACAGGTACATGTGTTATCACTTGCCTCTGTAAATCCTTTGCAAAACCATCATTTGTGCGTAGGTTACCATCAGAGCCTGTGTACAGCTCTGATGATAACCTACTTCTGTTAAGCGCATGCCATGAACAGCAAAACTATGTGACTTATCACCAGCATGAATCAGTTTATGTATCCAAAGGTGAGTTGTCCTACTAAATGACATTAAATTTCACAGCCGTAATTACCCGTATGAATCTATTTATGTGTCTATTTAAAGAGCACTTGTTGTTGTAAATACACTGCCACAACCGTCATATGTAGCTGTAAGACCCCTTGCGCTTGTACAGTCTGTCTGTCACAAATGTCACAAGTATCCCAGCAGACATATGACGTCGAAATGACGTCGAACTGACGTCGACGCGACGTTACGACGTCAGTACGGCGTCAGTACGACGTCATTTCAACGTCATGTGCCCACTGGGATATATGACTGATCACCTGTATGATGAGTGAATGTGTCCGAAGATAACTTGTCCCTCTAAATGCTTTCACCATCACAACTATGTGGCCTATAGACGACTTTGTGAATCAATTTATGTCGTCGAAGAAGATGCTTTGACACAAACATCTCAGCTGAGTAGCTTGTGACCAGTATGACTCAGGCTGTTCCCGAATATCACTTACTCCTGTACATGCTTTGACACCAGCATCACAGCTATATGCCATTTTTCCAACACTTTCGAGCACATACGCCCAGCTGTATGTATAAGTTGACGTCTCTGATGTTAACTAACCATATGCAACAATCAGTTAATGTCGCCAACGACTACTTGTCTATCATATTAATCATATAAACACCCCGGGGCGTTGCATTTTACGAAAAAAAGCGATATTTAAAGCCAAAATCTTTAAAACTCAGACATTGTCAAAATACCTATAATAAACAGTATTAAGGTGAACGGCTATACTGCCAGAGGAAGCCACTCTACTATTTTTGCCTCCCTTCTCAGAAGGAGTCAACTCTTAAAAGAATTTGCTCCTCTAGGATTATTTTCTTTCCTTTGAGAGTCAACTCTTAAAAGAAAGAATTTGCTCCTCTAGGAGCATAGTCTTTCCTTTAAGAGCAGACCCCTTTTCAAAGCTACCTAATCCAGCGAAGCAAATAGGAATTCATGCAACATAATATAACATTATTTGCAAAAAAGAGGCAGGGTGCAGTTATTAGAGCAGGTGCGTTTATTAGGTTTCTATCTTATGGTGCAAAAATCACAACTAACACGCTAATCACTTGCATGATTCAGCTCTTGAAAGACTCCCAAAAGGACATGTCCCCTTAAACACTTTCGCACAAACAATCCTGTTATGTGGCCTATGGCATGAGTGAATCAGTTTGTATCTCCAGAGAACACATGATCCTAATACTGCTTTGTCCCAATTATGATAGCTATGTGGCATTATCACCTCTTTGAATCTGTGTGCGGAAAACGACTTCCTCGTTGAAATGCTATGCCACAACTAGCACAACTATGTGGCTTATCACCTGCATCAATCAGTTTAGTCTTTTAAGATGACTACTGACGATATGACGATACAACTAGGAAATCGGTGAAATGGACGTTTCCATTTTCATATTTTAATAGTTCCGTTATTCAAAACATTGTATGTTATTACCATAGCGTCGACCATAATGCGTCGGAAATAGTGACTATCAATATTAACAGTGTATCTTCGCTTTGAATCTACACTTTTCGCGGAATAGGTTCGTATTCCTAAAAACTCACTGCCGACAGTATGGATCATGACGTGACTATCCGTCGTAAGGACAAATGAAAATATGAATGTTGTGTTGGTAAAAACTTTGGACAGACTTTGTCAATATATTCTTCAGTATTCATCTGTTATGGATACATTCATAAACTTTTGAAGTCGGCATACGCCCTACACAAACAGGCCAGTTACATTCTCGCGATCGTAAAAAAAGATGGACACCTTTCATCCCAAAGCCCAGTCATCGTAATTTTGATAAGTTGTTTTGCAGACTGCCGTAAGAGGTTGAATATACTAGTGCGCGTTATTTTGACACTCGTTATTGACAGGTAGGCGGTCCGACATGTGGTTCAGTGCTCCATACAGTCAATCTCGATTTGCCCGTAGGCGGTCAATCCGATTAGTTATGAAACGTGCTAGGATTTTAAAGACATTGGCGATATTTCATACGTCGGGACAAGATCAAACAGCCGTAAGTAACAATTATCGGACGTATCCTGGTCGTAATATACGGCCATACATCCGTTAACGGAAGCCCTGATGTGTCCCAAGATCCACTTCTGTGTTTAAACACCCGCAATTGAACTGCCATATGGCTACTGGCTATCACCTGAATGAATCAATGTATAAGTCCGAAGATCACTTCCGTGTTTAACCAAACCCAAAATCACCACAGATATGTGGCTCATCACCTAGATGAATCCGTTTATGTCTCCGAAGATCACTTTCCCTTATAAAGGCTTTCCCACAAGTATCACATGTATGTGGCTTATCACCAGTATGAATCAACTTATGTCTCCGAAGATCACTAGCGTCTGTAAATGCTTTTCCACAAATATCACATATATGTGGCTTATCACCTGTATGAATAAATTCATGTCTCCGAAGATGAGTAGACCTTTGAAATGCTTTGCTACAGATTTTACACCCATATGGTTTATAACCTGTATGAATGAGTTTATGTGTCCGAAGATTACTTGCCTGTTTAAACTGTTTTCCGCAATCATCACATCTATGTAGCTTATCGCCTGCATGAACCAGTTTATGTCTCAAAAGATCACTTTCCTTTGGAAATGATTTTCCTAAAATATGTGGCTTAACACCTGTATGTATGATCTTATGTCTCCGAAGATCACTTGGGTCTGTATATAATTTTCCACAAATATCACACATATGTGGCTTATCACCTGTATGAATCAATTCATGTCTCTGAAGATGACTAGACCTTTTAAATGTCTTGCCGCAGATGTTACATGTATGTGGTTTATTACTTGTATGAATAATTTTATGTGTTCTAAGATAACTTGCCTGTTTAAACTCTTTTCCACAAATATCACACATATGTGGCTTATCACCTGTATGAATCAATTCATGTCTCCGAAGATGACTAGACATTTTAAATGCTTTGCCACAAATTATACACGTATGTGGTTAATCATCTGTATGAATGAGTTTATGTGTCTGAAGATCACTTTCCCTTATAAATACTTTTCCACAACTATCACAAATACGTGGCTTATAACCTGCATGAATCAATTTGTGTCTCCGAAGAGAGCTTCTCAGTTTAAATGCTTTGTCACAAACAGTACAACTAAATGGTTTATGAATCAACTTATGTTTCTGAAGATCACTTGTGTCTGTAAATTTATGCTTTTCCACAAATAACACATATATGTTGTTTATCACCTGTATGACTCAATTCATGTCTCCAAAGCTCACAAGGCCTTTTAAATGCTTTGTCACAAACCATACAGCTAAATGCTGTGTCACCAGTATGAATCATCTTGTGTCTCCGAAGATCACTGTTACTTGCAAATGCTTTTCCACAAATATGACATATATGTGGCTTATAACCAGCATGAGTAAACTTATGTCTGCGAAAACTACTGGCACATGCAAATGCTCTTCCACAACTATCACATATATGTGGCTTATCGCCAGTATGAATCAATTTATGGCTCCGAAGATACCTTGCCAGTTTAAATGATTTGTGACAAACGGTACAGCTAAATGGTTTGTCATCAGTATGAATCAACTTATGTCTCCGCAGATGACTTGTATCTGTAAATGTTTTCCCACAGTAATCACAGATGTGGCTTGTCACCAGTATGAATCAATTCATGTCTCCGAAGATGGCTAGGATATTTAAATGCTTTGCCACAAACATCACAACTACACTGCTGCTCCCCTGTTTGAATCATGTTTCCAAAGACTGCTTGCCCGTGCAAATGATTTGCCTCAAACATCACAGCCATGCGGCTTATCATCAGTACCAATCAGTTTATCTGTCCGGAGATAACTTGCCTGTTTAAATTCTTTGACACAAACACGACAAGCATATGGCTTATAATCAGTATGAATTAGTTATCCCACTAAAGAACATGCCCCTATAAACCCTTTATCAGAAATTCTACAGTCAATGTATCTCCAGTGTATAGTGACGCAAACTCTTCTAATATCATGTATCCCCTGAAAAATAGGAATTGCAGAGTTAGAATTCTATTTCATCAATTATTTTACATAGTTAATAAACGTTTATTATAGAAATGCATTTTCTTTATTTGTCACTTTATAGTAAGAATCTTGCTATCCTGAGCTTATTTGTCTTCAATGCAGCTGATGTTATACCGTGTGGCGGCCCTAAAACGTTGTGTTTGTGTTCTTGTTTAACGTCCACGGCAAACAGCTATGGTAATGTTGAGACGGTCAGTTAACCTAACCAAACTATTCCTGGGCAGGCTTAGTCCTCCTAAGCGGTTAACCAGTCCTAAGTGCACTTACGTTCACCAGTAGCTGACACCTGCCTTCTTGAATCAGCGAAAGGAGAAATGAAAGTAAGTGGCCGGACCGCGGGTATCGAACCCAGGACCTCTGGCTACCGATTACGCTCTGCGGCCCGGCGGTCGTAACATGTATCCCCGTATATCATCATCGGGCAGATCATATTTTCTGGTTCTAGTTCATATAGTGTAATTTGATTCTAATAGAGTTCTGCTTAAGTCGGTACTAGGGGCGTGGCTAGAGTAACACATGCTATTACTGCACAGGAAAAGACCCAATTAAACCGAGACTGCTGTTTCGTTTCCTTGCTTTCGAATGACCTCACTATACAGATCTTATTTAGAAAGAACAAATGAAAATAACAAGAAATGTTACAGTGTGTAACAAATGCCGACGAAGGCCCCTTAAACTGACGTTTGAGCCCTAGATGTGACCTTGACCTTGGGCATAGAACCTGAGTCTTGCACATGATATACATTCTCATTTCGGTTTACTTTTCTGTAATGTTTAAATGCACTTTGGAAGTTTAAGAGGATTCAAGGGGACTTAATTCAACCACTAACCAAACTGTGTTGTGTTCTTGACATTGGGTGTGGGAACCTAAATGTCACACCTTACATAACTTATACTTTACTTTTCTTTACGTTACCATTTTATCATGATCCTGACTTCGGACAACAGAACCATAATTTGTTTGTGGCATATCCGCTGTTTTATACCTTTTCATGAAGTTTAATGAAGTTTACTTCAAAAGTTTTTAGGTAATTGAGGATGAATGACTTGACCTTTGACCTCTGGCTATGACCTTGACCTTGGGTATGGGAGCCTATGTCTTGTGCATGGTAAATTATCTCATTAGGCTTTATCTTTCTTTGAAGTTTGCTTTGGTACTTTTCTGAGTAATTGCCGAGACATTATTTGACCTCTGACCCCAGATTGTGACCTTGACTTTGGATTTTTGGATCATATATATTGTGTGTAATATACCTTCTCATTATGGTTTACCTTTCTGTGAAGTTTGATGACATTAGCTTCAGCAGGTTTTAAGCTATCATAGAGGCAAGATTTGACCTTTGACCCCCAATTGTGACCTTGACCTTGAACCTGGCAACCCAAATTGATGTGAAACACATCTCATTATGTTTCATCTTTCTGTGGAGTTTCATTAAATTTGCTTCAGTAGTTTATAAGTAATCGCTGAAAGCCAATTTTGAGACTTTTGACCCAACTGTGGCCTTGACCTTGGGCGTAGGGACTTAAGCCTTGTGCGTGACACACCTTCTAATTATGCTTTATCTTTCTGTGAAGTTTCATAAAATTGGCTTCAGTAGTTTTAAAATTATTGCTATGACATGATTTTGAGACACAATTTGACCTTTGACCCAATTGTGGCCTTGACCTTGGGTATAGGGACCTAAGTCTTTCGCGCGACACACCTTCTCATAGTGCTTTAACTTTCTGTGAAGTTTCATCAAATTTGCTTCAGTAGTTTTAAAATTATCGCTGAGACACAATTTTGAGACACAATTTGACCTTTGACCCAATTGTGGCCTTGACCTTGGGCGTAGAGACCTAAGTCATGCGCACGACACACCTTCTCATTATGCTTTATCTTTCTGTGAAGTTTCATCAAATTTGCTTCAGTAGTTTTTAAGTTATCGCTGAGACACGATTTGTAACGGACGGACGGACTGACGGACGGACAGACGGACGGACAGTCGGACGGTGCGATTTTAATATGCCACCCGAAGTTCCTTCGGGGGCATAAAAAGAATATTTTATTTCTTTTTTCTATTTGTACATTTATCGATGTGTAAACGCCAGCGAATCCGCCAAAACGTAACATCAAACGAAAGGAAACCACTCACAAACTGAATGAAGCCCGTGTTTAAGTTAAATTTGCTTCTTTCCCTTTACGTTTTGAGAGCGGAACGTAGGATTGTATTGTATTAATTCCTGATCATTGCCTATGTTTTTACTTTCGACGGCGTTCACACATTGATAGAATAAAAAAATTAAATAAATAAATAAACCAAAGGACCATTGGTCCTGTAGCTCACCTGAGTTCATTCAGCATCAGTACTCAAGGGTAAGTAACTCTAAAGCAAATTGTACAATATGGCCTAATTCCAAATTTGTCTGAGTTGTTATGCTTGTCCTACCTAATATCAGCAAGTTTGATGAAAATACATTTAAGAAAATAAAGTCGCACTTGTCAGAGAGTTTATGTATGTCCTGGTTATCAGCAAGTTTGATGAAGTTTCAATAAAAAATAAAATTGTTATGCCAAGGACAACATTTTCCCCACTGTAAGTCTATGGGAAAATGTTTCTGTCTTTAAGGGCAAGTAACTCCAAAATGAATATTTCAATCTTGCCGAATTTCAAACTCGTCAAAGATTTTATGCCTACCCTGATAATAATAATCATAATAATAAAGACTTTTCTTCAGATAATCTGCAAGTTTCATAAAGTTGCAATTCGAAAAAGATTAGCCTTTCGGTTGTCATGGCAGCCAATCAAAGGCTATGATTTGGCAAAATTCATATGGTTGGTAGAGGACTACTCTAGGGAAGTTTCTGTAATACTTTAGTCAAAAAATCTGCAAGAAAGCAGAAATAAATGCATAATTCTAGTTTTCCCAGTATAAGTCTATGGAAACTTTGAACTGCCATAGCAACCAAGCACATGGGCAACAAAAATAATACAATACAATTTATGTAGATGCTAAATGTCATTAATATGTATGCAGAGATTCATCTTAATTTCCCTCATGGCTTCAGAGAAAAATATTTTTTTTTAAATATTTTAAAGAAAATTTAGTATTTTGGCTGCAATGGCAACAAATCAAAATCAGTGAATTTGATAAAACTTACATGGATGGTAGAGGACTACTCCAGAAACATGTCTGTAAAACTTCTGTCTAAATATTACAATAACACAGAAATAAATGCCAATTTCCACTTTTCCCAATACAAGTCTATGGAAACTTTGAATTGCAATATCAATGCAAACACACAGGCAACAACAATAATATAAAACAACATAATTTATGTGGTGGCTAATGTCATGAACATGTAAGCAAGGAATCAGCTTCATCCCTCTTATGGTTGCTTTAATAATTTTTCTAAAGATTTTCCTGTATGTTGCCATGACAACCAATCAAATTCAGTGATTTGGACAAAATTAATATCAAACATACTCATGGAACATTTCTGTAGAAAAAAATCCAAGTAACTGCAGTGGGATATAGCAAAAATTGCCAGTTTCTCTTTTCCTCATAAGTCAATGGAAACTATCAGTTGCCATAGCAACCAAACATGCTGGAGCTTTTTTTTTGGTTGATTTGATGCTTAACGTCCACGGTAAGCAACTAAGGTCATGTCGGGACGGTCAGTTAACCTAACCACACTATTCATGGGCAGGCTTAGACCTCCTAAGCGGTTAACCAGTACTAAGTGCACATACTTTCGCCAGTAACTGACAACTGCCCTTCTTGAATCAGCGGAAGGAGAAACGAAAGTATGTGGCCAGACCGTGATTCGAACCCAGGACCTCTGACTTACGAGTAAGGTGCCCTACCGATTGCGCTACCCGACCCGGCACATGCTGGAGCAAATTGCCATGAAAAACAGTAATTCTATCGAGGCTAGTACTAAGATCCTTTAAGTAAAGTTTGAGCTGTATTGGCCTCATAGTTTCTGTGGAGATGGTTTTTTTTTTAATATTTTTCTATTTTTAACTATTCGGTTGCAATGGAAACCAGCCAAATTGTGCAATTCGCATAAATTCAAAAAAGGCTGGTTGAGGACTATTCAAAAAACATTTCCATGAAAGTTTTGTCAAAATATCTGCAGTGACATAGCAATAAATGCAAATTTTCCATTTTGCCATTATAAGTCAATGTCAACTTTAAGTTCCCATAGCAACTAAACTGCTATAGCAATTGCCAAGAAAAACAGTAGTTTTATAGAAACTAGTACTAAGATCCTTTCTGTGAAGTTTGAGCTTTATTGGTTCCATAGTATCTGAGGAGATGATTTTTGAATATTTTTTCTATTCTAAACCTTTCGGTTGCCATGGCAAATTTAAAGAGTAACTACACTTCAGGAACTGACTGAATCAGATCCCAAACCCTATCCCCAACATGAAAGGGAAAGATTGACAAAGACATCTCAACAAACAATAAATTACAAGTGATAAGCCGAGTCAGCAGCTCTTTCCCAAATAGATGGCAACTCAGCTATCTTTATTGAACCAAACAACCCAGACCAACAGACGGGTTACAACGGACTAAGCAAATTATATGAAAAACATTTAACAATTATTTTTACCTATTTTCTATTTTTATGATAGAATGATTAAACTGAGAACACAATAAATTAAACAGCACCGAACATAAAACAAACGCAACCGCAACAAAAGTACCGCCTTGGGACGGTCAGTAATAACTACTGGGGGGTTTAAACCGGTTTTACTGGGCCCAAACCTTCACCCTCACCCTCCGCTGCGGTGCACACAATTAATTGGTAGTTCGGTTCGTATGGAGGTCCCCTAACTCATCAGAGAGTCATCACGGTCAACAATTAAGATCAAGAAAAGACCGTGATGAAGCAAGGATGAGGACTCAACAGCCAAAACGTGCTGAGATACCCGCAGATCCCTGGGGCGTCAGCAACACCACTGGAGTACTGGAGCAAAAGAAGACCACCAGTTGAACCCCGGTGGGCCAAGAAACAGACAAACCAGCCAAAGTGTGCAATTTACATAAAGGACCTCTGACAGTTTCCATGCAAATCTGCCTATTTTTCGACAAATTACTGCTGCTTTCTTGGGAAGCCAAAAATAAAACTTTTAGCATTTACGGGTAGAATTATTCTTTATAAAGAGGTTTTGATATTGCTTTTGAACAATTATTACATCTGCATACTAACTCTCACTGATTCTCGCAAGAGGGGTAAGTGAAATTTTCAGTCATACTAAATACATATATTTTTCGCGTTTTCTTATTTAATGAATCTTATTTATTAACTATGCTTAAAATGAAGTAAAACACTATAGCTGCTCATAGTATGCAATTATTTGTAAATAAAAAGTATGCTAGCCTTACTTTTAGACAGAGAGGGTCTAATTACCCCACCCACTTTTCAGTTTTTCAGCTGTAGACTATCTCCCCCCCCCCCCCCGTGCCCCGTGCCTCAGCTCGCCACTCATATATAATGTGCATGCAAAGTGGTTTGCTGAGGCACGGGGGGGGGGGGGGAAGCATCTCTATAAAACTTTTCCTATTTTCCATACATTCAATGGTAAAAACTTGCTTTTTACACCAAAAATCTATGTCTACGTGTGTTATATTTGAAAAATTATTTTTGTGCCAATTGTAGGGAGTTCAGAGCAACACATTTCAATAAAAATTTTGAAGTATAGAGAAAGTTAATTTTTCCCCATTTTATAGGCAAATTAACATTGCAACTGTCAGAGGTCCTTTCATGTGGTTGATAGAGGACTACAACATTTCTGAAAATGTTATTAAAATATCTGCAGTGACATAGCAAAAAATGCATATTTTCCATTTTTCCCATACAAGTAAATGGAAACTTTAAGTTGCGATAGCAACCAAAGTTCTAAAGCGATTTGGATAAAAAAAACAGTATTATTGGTTCCCCTGCCTATAGATGCTATATATGAAATTTGGTAACAATGGGCATTGTAGTTTCAGAGACGATGTTTGAAAATGTTGACGTACGACGGATGCCTGCCTATACTATAAGCTCACCTGTGAGCCTTCGGCTCAGGTGAGCTGATAAATAAATATAATATACAAACAAACGAAATTAAACAAATAAATGAAAGAAATTAAATCTTCAAAATCTGAAATTTCCATGTGTGTCCGTCCTAAATATTTTTTCTTATTCGTGTGTTTTTTCGGCTACAAAAGATCATTATTCTACTTCTGTTGAAGAGATTAACATGTCCGAAATAATATACCTATTGCGCAAGACAAGTCAATTTGAAATAACATACAGCAGTATATTGCAGGAAAAATCCTAAATGTATTAAACGTTTGCAACAAAACTAGTGTCGAGGTACCGTCCATTTTGAAGACGTCAGCAACTATCTAAAACCTATTAGAGCTCCCAATTATTTAATACTGACTGTTCCAAGGCAGCGCTTCTGCGGTGATTTACCATTTACATCATTGTCGCCTTTTTTTTACTTTTTGTGCATTATTTAGAGTAGCTTATGCCTTTCAGCTAGTCTATTGCATTGCTTTGTGTACCGTCTTTATGTTTGCCTTTCTCCTTTAGTGTTTTGGGCAGTGGTTGGTAAGCGTTTGTGTCATTTCTCAATCGCTTCCGTCTTATTATCTTTATTTAATTATTTATTCTTTTTAGTTTTTTTTCTTGATATATATTATATCGTTATTTACGTCAAGCACTCGCTCGCTTTACAGGATTTGTTTTCAGTTGAAAGAAAAAGAGTCTTGTATGGATGCAACGTCAAGGACTCTGAATAGGCTGTCTGTTGATCGTTTGTTTGAAAATAGTCTGTTGAAAGTACTACACAATTAAGCTGACTAAATGCATCAATATTATATTTCTGGGCATCGGAATTTTTATGTGTCACAGTCTCTTTAAAATATCCATACCAGGAACCAAAAGGCGCAGACGACGGCGAGAGTCGAGTGTGACATTTTGCACACAGTATAGATTTCCATCCAGGCTCCACAGGATAATGCAAAGAAGTTTGAGCCTAGAATTATCCAGTATTTGTGCAAGATGGTTGAAATCAAGAGGATTCGGACGGTACTATACCACTTTGTGGGCAATGGTCAAGTTGAGCGCTTCAATCAGACCCTCCCACAATTGCTGGATACTCTGGAGCCTGCTCTGAAGTCTGACTGGAAATCATACATGTTGCCTCTTGTCCATGTGAACAATGCAAGGCAGCATGGCACAAAATGATTATCATCGCGTTTTTTTATGTTCGGCCGTTACCCTAGGTTGGCAATCAATGCTTTCTTTTGTCTTGAGCCCACTGCAGAGAAAGGCAGGAGCCAGGCCTAGTTCACCACTAATTTCAAGTTATGTATGTCTCACTTTTGCCTACAAAAAAGGTTCTGAAGAAGCTGAGTGACAGAGCGGTTTGAAGTGTATTATGATTAAAAAGTGTGTTAAAGCCACTTAGCAGTTGGTGACAGGGTCTTGATTAGAGCTTTTAGCCTGAAAGGCAAGACCAAAATCGCTGATGACTGTGTAGAGATGCCGTACATTGTGACGCAAATCCCAAACAAGGATATTCGAGTCTATGAGGTTCAGCAAGAAAACAGGAAAGATCGAGCACATTCCTTTCATTTGTCTACTTTCTGAACGTCTTCTTTTGGCTTCTCAAAGTAGATATAGAGGAGCCACAAAAGACCAGGTGGTAGGTAGATCTAGGTAGGTAGGTAGATGCCCCGCTACCTTTTAGTGATGCACCTGTAAATTTTATTGTACACCATTAAATTTTATATGTGGATCCACCTTTATTTGTTCGGTTCACCAATATTTAGATTTTATAAGTGCGATATAAATTAAAATGCATCAGCAAAAAAAAAACAAAAAAACTGGAGAACCTAAATTCTTGGTGGACCGATAATATTGCTTCTCATATATTTTATAAGAGCAGCGAATTTATCAAGGTTGGCTAGGAAATACCGGTGGCAGGATTACAAGCGGTAATTACCATCCTGGGAAATACTCCAAAGTTCGACAAAGTGGGAAATACTTGGAAATATGAAGTTTTAGAGATGCCTTTACTAAAATATATAGAGAGGCGCCGTAGTCGAGTGGTTAGAGTGGCGCCGTAGTCGAGTGGTTAGAGTGGCTCGGCTATTGTGCAGAAAGTCACCGTAAGGTCGTGAGTTCGCGGCTCACTGTCGCCATACGATTACTGGAAAACTCTCTCTGTCAACCCAGCAGTAAATGGGTACCTTTTTCGAATCAGGGAAGGATAAGGCAGCGAAAGGAGAGGGATGGGCTCCGCCTTTCATCAGCTGTGCCCAAGATACAGTGGGTCTCTAACCCCCACTGCCCCTACGGCTATTAGGCTATGGGAAACCTTTACCTTTTTTTAACCTTTTACTAAAATATTGTGCCATGTTTCATTAAATTTCAGTTGGTAGCATTCATTTGTTCTCATTTATATACACATCACGCAAATAAGGTTATAAATTCAAGAATTGTCCATCCTAGCAGTCCCACAGCTGATGATTCTTGATTGTTTCAAAGGCTATAATTTCAAAGAAAACTGTCCTCTAATATCTTATTTATGAAAACGACAAGCTGTCAAGCCCTTGCTAAACACTGTCAAGCCCTTTGTAAACACTTAACAATGTTTCAACACTGTATTTTTGAACACAATATATTTTATCATTTAGTTCTCATACAAAGATTTATACCAAACACTAGAATGAGTCCATAGGACACGAATGCCCCGCCTACTGCCCTAAGTAAGTTGGCGCTTTGTTTAAGGTACTGACACTTGTAGGATAACTAGGTACACAAAGGCAGACTTGTATGGTACATGTTTTATTGGTTTCCTTAGGCAGATGTATTGTGCTTCTCGGACCAAAAGAAGAGTGTGTGTGTGTGTGTGTGTGTGTGTGTGTGTGTGTGTGTGTGTGGGTTATGACTTTGATATGTGATAACATTCTGTATCTTTACCCTTACTTGAACCTGACCTGTATTTTATAATTATATATCTGTGTATAATACATGAAACCAATATATAAATCTTTTCAAAAGATAATGAACGGAAACCATTTTTGTACAAAATAAAGTAGAAAAGGGGACATAATTCCCATAATAATTGACGGAATTTACCCTAAATCGAATTTTACCTGTATTTTATGATTATATACCTGTGTACAAAAAAGAAATCCAATAAACCAACCATTTTAAAAAGATAATGAAAGGAAACCACCTTTTTTTTTTATAAAATGAAGTCAAAAAGGGCCATAACTCCCACAATAATAGACGGATTTTACCCTAAATCGAACTTGACCTGGATTCTATGATTATATACCTGTGTATAAAATATGAATTCAATACACTAATATTTTCAAAAGATATCAAATGGAAACCATTTTTTCATACAAAATGAAGTCGAAAAAGGGCCAAAACTCCCACAATAATATGCGGATTTTACCTAACATCGAACTTGACTTGTATTCTATGATTATATACATGTGTATAAAATATGACTTCAATACAACAATGTTCCACAGGGCTCGACAAATCCAAAACTTTTCCACTTGCCCACTGGGCAAGTAAAATAATTTTTTACTTGCCCAGCCAAATTTTTAACTTGCCCGGAATCTTCGTCAAATTCCAGTATTAACGAATAGCTGTCTAGAAAGTTGGTTGCTCTTAAAGGTAGGTTCCTGTACTTTGGAATGCACCATAAGTTTGATGATTTTTTATCCAAGTTGTTGGAAAGCACTTATAAAGAGGAAATGAATAAGTTTCACTAAAAAGTGTAAATAAAAAAATCGTAGAAAAGTCGTTTTGCAAGGCATTTTCTAACTCTGCCTCGCACATCATTAACCGTTGGCAATGACATCAGAAACTGCGGACTTGTAGACATATATACATATTTATTTTTAGAACTGGAACTCCAACAAAAGAAAAAAATAGCCATCAGAGGAGATGGCAAATCCCCGGACCGAAGACCCCCATGGGCCTTGGTAAAAAGGGTGCACTTCAAAACACATATTAGTAATATATTGTCGTTCTTTTACGCTTCTGATTGACATTAACTGTTAACAGATGGTTGGTTGGTTGATTTAATGCTTAACGTCCACGGTAAACAACTAAGGTCATGTCGGGACGGTCAGTTAACCTAACCACACTATTCCTGGGCAGGCTTAGACCTCCTAAGCGGTTAACCAGTACTAAGTGCACATACTTTCGCCAGTAACTGACAACTGCCCTTCTTGAATCAGCGGAAGGAGAAACGAAAGTATGTGGCCAGACCGGGATTCGAACCCAGGACCTCTGACTTACGAGTCAGGTGCCCTACCGATTGCGCTACCCGGCCCGGCCTGTTAACAGATGCATGATTATCTAACACTCAGACTAAAACAGTATGCTTGACTGCTAAAAAGAGGTAATATCTCAAACAGCCACCATATACACAAATGTATAGCATACGATACATTCAACTTTCAAAATGTGTGAATAACTTCTAAAGTACAAGCCCTACAAATCTAATTTTGAGCTCTCTAGTAAGTGAATTTGGACAAAGAATCCAAATCTGGATTTTTTTTTTTTTTTTGGGGGGGGGGGGGGGGGGATGCGGGAGGGGTCACAGGAATGTGGAGGGGTAAGAGAGAGTTAGGAACACTGATAAGATATCACAGCATGATCATCAATATTCTAAAAGGTACACGGTTATTCAAATTCTGGAGCTGGCCAGGGTTATACAGTTATGGAGCAGAGACTCAAACAGCAGCTCAAACTACCAAAGGGAAATAATTCACTGAGTCTAAAAGCAAGAGTTATCATTCATGTATGAGACAAATTGTCATGACCTGTTCTGCATCTCTGTGAAGTATCATAAAACTATTTCAAAAGGTATTCAAGCTATGGAGCGGACACCTAAAATCATCAAAGGGAAATAACTCCAAAAGTAAGAAAGCAGGAGTTGTCATTCTTATTCGCGACACATCATCATGACCTGTTCTACATATCTGTGAAATATCATGAAAATATTCCAAAAGGTATTCAAGTTATAGAGTGGACACGAAATCAAACCTAAAACCATCAAGGGGAAATAACTCAAAAAGTAAGAAAGCAGGAGTTGTCATTCTTGTTCGCGACACATCGTCATGACCTGTTCTACATATCTGTGAAGTATCATGAAAATATTCCAAAAGGTATTCAAGTTATAGAGCGGACACGAAATCATACCTAAAATGATCAAGGGGAAATAACCCAAAAAGTAAGAAAGCAAGAGTTGTCATTCTTTTTCGTGACACACCGTCATGACCTGTTCTACATATCTGTGAAGTATCATGAGAATATTCCAAAGGGTATTCTAGTTATAGAGCGGACACGAATCTGCCAAAAAATCACACCTAAAACTATCAAGGGGAAATAACTCAAAAAGTAAGAAAGCAAGAGTTGTCATTCTTGTTCGCGACACATCGTCATGACCTGTTCTACATTTCTGTGAAGTATCATGAAAATATTCCAAAGGGTATTCAAGTTACAGAGCGGACACGAATCTGCCAAAAAATCACCAAAGGGGAGATAATTCAAAAAGTACAATAGCAAGAGTTACCATTCTTGTACGCGACACATCGTCATGACCTGTTCTACATAACTGTGAAGTATCATGAAAATATTCCAAAGGGTATTCAAGATATAGAGCGGACAAGAAAGTGTTTACGGACGGACGGACAGACGGACGGACGGACGGACGGACGCCAGGCTCATCGCTATATCCCCCGAACCTTTCGGTCGGGGGATAATAAACCAAAGGGAAACGACTATTGTCTACAACATCTGACGATTTTCTCAGTAGCAACAGTTTCAGAAAAATAAGAGAATTCAATACTACCCAGAATAAAATTTCCTTTTAAAAGGAAGGCTTGCACAGCTAAAACAGTGAAATTTTCACGAGTTGTTATTGAAGTGAACCCGATTGTTAGTGCACTTTCTGTTGCTTACTTTTATTTAGCAAAGTATTTAATTTCTAACTTCTTGAATGGTGGCATTATCCACGGGTGTAAGGTAAAAACAAGTGTAGAATTTATTTGAAAAACAAATTGAGGAAACACACACACAAACACACACACACACACACACACACACACACACACAAACAAACAATAACAACAACAAAAAAAAAACAACAGTTTTCCAACGTTTTGGCCGGCCGTTTTCGGCATGCCTCAAATTAAATAACTATATGGACCTATTTCAAGTCTTTTCTTTACGGCTATTGAGTCACATTTAGTCTGAATCAAAATTTTAGGAAAGACTGTTTCAAACCCATGTCTATGGAATCTTGGCACATCTGAACTTGGCATCAAAAGAAGAAATAAATTAATATTTACTGAAGTTTATTTTTGGTTTAAGTGGCATCAGTGGCAGTGACTGGAACAAAACTTTGACACTCTGAGAAGAAAATGCATGCTGTTATTGTTTTGACAATAACTTGCTTTACACCATTTGAGAACAACGAAGCACGGAACCTATTGCGTTCGTATTTCCATGAACTCCCGACGAATTAAATTTATCTTTTATATTTATGCTATGTTTTTACATCAATTTCGTTTACTCATTCGTGAAGTTCTGACTAATTAAACGCCAAGCAAAGGACGAATAATAGTTACGTGTTTGGTAATGAAGTACAGCAGCCGTCACTATGACAAGACGTATATCAATCGTTATGTCGGCCAATCATCTATTTGAACTATCCGTGACGTTGCTTACGCGTAAGATTGCATGAATGTGTGTTGTTCGTGGATGTATGAACATCGTCAGCCCAGTACAGGTTCATCTAAGGAAATCGTCGTTGAGTGTAAATATTTCTCTGTACATTTGTATAGCTGAACTAAAAAGGCAACATTAGAGAGTGTTATAAAAGTAAGAAAAATGTCCACACACCCCAACCCGCACCTACCGCAAGCACAGTAGGCCCTTGTTCTACTATAATCCAAATAAGTAGGACGCCCCGGCACTGGAAGTTATACCCTGCATCATCGCACCAACCAACCAACCCCTCCCTTGTCATAAAGCTGTCAATGAATCCCTAACAGTTTCAAATTTTAACAATTCCGAGTTTCAAATGTTAACAACTCTTAGTTGTTCCCTTTTTCTGTATCATTGTTGAGGCTATTCATGAACATGTTGATGGCCAAATGGAAATTTATCAGATGCTAAAAAAGTGTACATCTATATGTAATGCATGATTTACATAGTCTCTTATAATTCTGTACAAAATGGTTTGGTGTTTTTTTATATGTCTGTATATAAACATGTATGTACTGTGATGTTGTACACCAAAATGAGACTTTAGACCATAAACTCTAGATAGATGGAATACATTTTTTCAGTCAATGTGATAAGAGAAGAAAATCGTCAAAAGCGCTTGTTTCTAAATCTAAACAATAAATTTGAACTCTGCTCTTTCAGTTTTTACAGATACACATATCAGCCCACTCCGGCATAAGCGCGGCATAAGCGCAGTCTTATCAGTCTATCCTCAGCATGAACGATGTCTGCATCATGGATCATCATGAAGAATATTTATGCCGAAAAAGACTGATCAGATCCCATGAAGACACCGACGCTGGACAGTGTGCCGGCTGCTCTGACCAGTCAGATTATGCGATGCCCTAAGGCCTATTTTTCGCGACGCCGCTGCATGATTTTTGGAAAAGCTAATGCTTTGCGCTATTGTGCAGTACACACTCTCCAGGTATTTTCCGACTAAGTGTGACGTATCGTTTCTTCCGAAAATAACTCGGTATCACTAAACCACTTGAATACTGGCTTGCCGCCGAAACGGCAAGCCAAAAAAGACAAAATTATTTTGTGAACATAATTGTTATCGCTAGGCCAGGAACCTACCTTTAAAGCTCAGTAACACATTACCCTGCACATGAGACAACCACCTGAGCACAGCAGTGACCTATAAATACAGTGACTCGTGTCTTCACCTATCGGTCCAAAGAGGCGTGTCGCGCATGCGACTGCGGCGCCTCCTACCGGAGCACCATTTTTAATACAAGCTGAAGAAGCTTGAATTTCTGTCAAAAGTTAACGACGTGCATCGCCCTTTTTATCGGTGTTTTCATTGTGAAATTATTATGCAACGATAAGGTAAGCTTTGAATTTTATAATGATGTATTAGAATATAAGTTTTGTGATGATTTTGCTTGGTTTTGGAGTTCATTTTTAACGATGTAAATTGAGAAACTTTGGTCACTCGAAAGAAAATGGCGACGCCGCCGTAAAAAACATCACTTCTTTTACGATGTACTCCGTCGTTAATAAGGTTTGAGGTAATATTTTAGCATTAGAAAACGAAAGGCGAAGGACCAAAATGTTGTTTAGTATCATTTTCATGACAATTATTTACTATTTCGATGGTATTAATATGACAGTATAGAAATAGGCTTATTTAGAAAAGTAGCGAAAACCGGCAAATCAGGATGTTCAAAACCCCACTCCCCCGTTTTTGAATAAGGCTCCCAAAATAAATATTTTTTGAGCCTCGCAATGATATTTTTCCTGAAGTTGAATGCGTTTTTAATTGTTTGAGTGCTATTTTATGCAATTTCGTGCCGATTTAATGGGTCAAAATAATCTTAAAATAAAACTCGTTTTTTCGCAGTTTCGCCATACAACAATGAGTTCAGAGGGTTGGTTAGTTTTGCATTGAAGAATTTGTCAGGGACCAAAGTTTCTTATTTCACATCAATAAAAATTAACCCCAAAACCAAGCAAAATAATCACAAAACTTACTATTCTAATACATCATCATAAAATTCAAAGCTTACCTTAACGTTGAATAATATTTTGATTACGTAAACATTAACGAAATGGGCGATTCACGTCGATAACTTCTGATAGAAATTCCAACCCACTCAGCTTAATTAAAACCTATGTCAATGACTTACTTCAATTTTCAAGGCATGCATATTCTCCAAAGTAAGAGAGAGCCAAGATCAAAATCCTCATCCAAATGCATAATAAAAAAAAATTCCCGTATTTATATTGAAAAGCCCTCTAGCCCGTTTTTGTGCGTGTGTGTGTTTTTTTTTGTTTTTTTTAGCTACGTCAAGTAAAACTACCGTATAAAAAGTTGGCAAGTTTGGTATCAAAATTTCGGAAATTAAGTACACAGTTCAACGCAAACGTTTGTAAGAACACATTATTTATACAGATAAAATAAAACAATGATATTATTAAAATATTTATAGATGCGAAATAAGCGGTTTTTTTTCAGCCACTCACCTGTCCAGCGGCGCGACAAGCGTCTGTTGGAAAAAATACCTATATTTAACTGGAGATGCGAGTCACTATATATAGGTCACTGAGCACAGCAACTTTCTTTCAATACTGCAACACGCTGCCACACCCCCTTGTGAGGATTATGTGCAGGTGGATTGTGTCTTTCTATCATAATGCAGAAAAAGAACAGTCAAGGATGATAGGGTTAAAAAGACTATAAGGCTAAAAACAGATTTGTTGAGTTCGAACACGGAGTGGTCAAGTGACTTACTGCCAAGCTGAACTGATCCTTTGTGGGCAGTGTAACTACTGAGACAGGTAGTCTGTTCCAATATATAACAGCTGCAAGGAAGTATGAGTATTTGTAATAATCCAAAGTTGTTTGCATCTGACGCAGTGTGCGTGTGGTTGCAGGTGGGGGAGGGGGGGACTTTGTCTGTGATTCTTGCAGGTTAAATCCTACCTTAATTGACCAGTTAACAACTCCTCCGAGCATTAATAAAAGTATTTGTCACTCTGCTAAGCGATATACCATCTAATGCGACCAGCAACCTTAACAATCCAGCCGAAAGTCGTCAAAAGGCTGACTTTGGGTAGCGGGGGACCATGCTGCTAAAACCGAAAGTGAAATTAACGTTGGTACGAGACTTCGCGAGATAAAAAAAAATGATAAAAAAATCTTATCACCGTGTATAACGGGTATGTCGAATGATAAAAAGTGCGAGTATTTCCGAAAGGCATAATTGTTTTCAAAGATATCGAACAGACCATTTTCGAACGCACAGGACAGGACTTCGTATGCACAGGACAGGACGTATGTACGTACAGGACGTATATACGGACAGCAGTGATGCTATATGCCCCCACATTTTTAATCGCGGGGGGGGGGGGGGGGGGGGAGGGGGCATAAAAACTGCAGTTTGATTAATTTAACTTTTTGCCTGGTGTATCACTGCTTATGGCCAAGATACATCCAGATTCTGTAGGCAGTTTAGTCTGTTCCTAGGGTAGCTCATATAAAAATATAAGAGAACCCTGTCTATGAAGGTCTTAAAAACAGGGCACAGACTCACAGCTATTTCACAAACAAGAGTTTGCACCTTACTTCGTCTCTTGCATGTATTTGAGTTTAAACAGTATCTATTCATATCAAAGAATATTACATAACATTGGTACAGGATATGACGGTAAGCGTAACGCTTATATAGAAGCCATCTCCTACATGTCTTCTGACTAATTAAAACAATGATAACTTTGACTTTGTGGTCCAATGGTTGCCTTTTGAAGTCCTGTAATATCTTTTTACCCAAAAGCTTCTCTAAAGAATACATACCAATGAACCATACTTCCTTTTGTAAGTAATGACCTAACACCACTGACGGTGTGAAAAATAATGTAGGCGAGGTCTACTGATAACTGGTTATCACCAGACGATTTGGACCAAAACTGCTGACAACCGGTTGTCACCAGACTTTTTGAACCAAAAACGTCTGCTGACAACCAGCCATATATTTTTTATTAAAAGGTTTTCAGTGGGGTATCATCTAACTGAATTTGTATAAATAGGTTATAAATAATAATAACATAAATTTCTCATAGTAAAGGCAAATTACCGTTTTTACTTGCATAATTCTTGCATTCTTGTCAATGTGTTACATATGTATGTGAACTGTTTGTACTTTAATTTATGGAAACCAATGAAGTTAAATCTCCTTTCCATTAAATACAAGATCACAGCATCCTTCCCTATCATATCTAGGTTCCAGAATTGATAAGCTGTGGTCCAAGCTGGAAGAGAAGCTGCTTCGTTTGATGTATATAAAAAAAACTCAAACTCTAGACTTTTTTTTGTTTTGTTTTATGGGAATTCTAGTGGCATTTTAGGTTACATACTGGAATAAAGTCTGTGGGGAAAAATATAATGTTGAAATTGGAGGAAACATCCATCTTTTGTCAAGACAGCATTGACAGGTCTCTTTCAATACTGATCATTTGTTATCAGCTTCAAACAACTTTTGCATTCTGATCATATACATTTATAATGATTTTATATACATGTGACCACATGGTAGGGCAGATGACCCTAGGGCCTAATTTTGAGCACCACAAGAAGCTTTTACTACTTCTACTATTTATCGTAAGTTTTAGAAAAGTTGTTGTCAACCGCTTGCGCTGAGCGAGACATAGTTGTTACAACTTCAATTCAGTGTATGTGCAAACTTACGTTAGTGCATGTGTTCATGCGTGTGTCCATCCAGAATGTCTGGGCCATAACTTTCACATTTATGGATGGATTTCAAAATAATTTTGCACAATTGTTCTCCTTGATGAGTAGAAGTATCATTTGAAACATTTTGTCAGGTAGGTCCAAAGTCAAGGTCACACTTAAAGGTCCAATGCTAAAATGGTCATAAATTGAGCTTATCTGTGCCATAACTTCTACATTTATGGATGGATTTCAAAATAATTTATCACAATTGTTCTCCTTGATGAGTAGAAGGGCCATTTCAAACATTTGGTCAAGTATGTCCAAGGTCAAGGTCACACTTGAAGATCAAATGATAGAATGGTAATAAATTATCCGGGGCATCACTTCTATCATATTCTATATATATATGTCCGAGACATTACTTCTACATTTATGGAGGGATCTCCAAATAATTTGGCACAATTGTTCTCCTTGGTGAGCAGAAGTGCCATTTGAAACATTTATTCAGGGAGGTCCAAGGGCAAGGTCACACTTGAGGGTCAAATGATTAAATTGTCAG
Organism: Ctena decussata; assembly: GCA_963989385.1. NCBI lineage: Eukaryota > Metazoa > Mollusca > Bivalvia > Lucinida > Lucinidae > Ctena > Ctena decussata. The sequence goes on from OZ022500.1 coordinate 87,588,504, forward strand.
AAATTGAGCTTTTCTGGGCCATTACAGCTATATTCATGCATGAATTTCAAAATGATTTGGCACATTTGTTCTTCTTGATCAGTAGATGTACCGTTTGAAATATTCTTCCATTTCGGTCTAAGGTCAAGGTCACACTTAAAGGTCAAATGATAAAATGGTCAAAAATAGAGCTTGACATATCACTAAAGCAAACAGCGGGCTCGACAAGTTGTCCCTAGACAATTATTCTAGTTTATTTAGTTACATATATTGTAGTAGTTTAATTCTCGTATAACCCTGTTTCCCCTGCATCTCAAAGGAATGCATCCACAGATCCATTAAGGGGCAATGTGCATCTGTCCATTGTGATTTTATATAGATTTTTTTTTTTCAAAACTATTTACTTTTTTTTTTTTTTTTTTGCTATAGACTAAATCCCAGTATATGATTTAAAATGCCATTGGAATTCCCATAAAACCAAAAACAAAAATCTCTAGATTACTATAATTCCCATACAAGAGGGCCCAGGTGGCCCTAAATCACTCACCTGTGTTTAATGGTGGCATTGTTCAGATTGAATGTGCTATAGAAATTTAGTTAGAAGGTATAGTGACTGACAACTGTCTTTGAAATGTTTTCCCTATATAAACTTATGTTAACTACTTAAAGGTAGGTTCCTGTACTTTGGAATGCATCATAATTTTGATGAACTTTCATCCAAGTTGTTGGAAAGCACTTATAAAAGGGAATTAATAAGTTTCACTAAAAAGTGTAAATCAAAAAAAATATTAGAAAAGTTGTTTTGCAAGGGATTTCCTAACTCTGCTTCGCACACCAGTTAGCGCTATTTTTAGTTCGTGCCAAAAATAGATAACGCAGCTGGTGTCATGCTGCATTGCATTTTGGATGGTTTTAACCCATCTGCCATGCCAGGACTTCTAGGAGAGCTCACGTCAAGGGAAAATTGACCTTTGGAGAATGGCATCAGAAATTGCGCACTTATAGACATAATGAACATAGTTATTTTTAGAACTGGAATTCCAACCAAAGAAAATAAACCAAAGGGAAAACAACTATTTTCTTCAACATCTGACAAGTTTCTCAGTAGCAACAAATTCAGAAAAATAAGAGAATTCAATACTGCTCAGAAAAAGACGAAATTATTTTGTGGACATAATTGACATCGCTAGCCCAGGAACCTACCTTTAACCCTCTGGGTAGGGCTATTTTAGGTCCCAGGGGCATATAATTTCAACCAACTTGGCAGGTGATGCTCGGGGCAAAGGGCAGGATTGTGTTTCAGTTTTACTGAAGCGCTCGGCAGGAAAGGTTGTCAAGTTTTGGCTGCAACAAGGTAAAATTTAAAAAATTTAATTTTTGTACTTTTGTTTACCGGAAAGTGCCGGAAAAGTTCCATGTGGGCAATAAACAAAAGACCTTCTGCCCAAAATGTCAGACCCTTTCAATGGCCCGGTAATTAGCGCACTATGATTTAATTGTGTTGATTCCGACCTTAAACTGGATGTTTTGTTTCGTCTTGGTAACTGAGCATTTATTGTCTTAAGAGGTATTTTAACCCATATAGCTTGTTTCTTAAAAATCTGTGCTAAGGGTGCTTTTCCCGAGAACTCTTGTCACATGAGCATGAAACGAACTATATCTATTTGCTGAAATAGACCATACATGTGTTCACACGAGGAATCAATGAGACTGTTTTGTTTTCCTTGTATTTTTGTTTCCAAAAACTTTATTATACTTAATTGAAATTAACTTTGTGCGTTGTGACTCAAATACATAAGAACAATTATTTTACAAACAGAAATGAAATAACATTATTCTATATGATAAAAATAATAATTCTCAGAATGATCGCAACTTTGTCTATAAAATATCTGACCGCCGTCGTGCGGATAAGGATTCTTATCCGCAACGCGGTCGTGCCGATAGTCACTCCCGTAAGAATAATTATTGTTAAACCACAGGCGCTTGAAACGTTACACTGTACGAATCTGCAACCACACACTCAATATCTATGTTTGCAGAAGAATCTAATTAATAATCGCTGTTTTAATCTTATACAAACCTGAAACCACAGAACACCGCCGCAAATTCAATATTTTTTCATGATAAACGCAACTCCTGTATGACAATAACTACAACTGCAAACTTGAACAGCCTCCTGCAAGGTCCTGCTAAACACTGCTAAGACACCACGAAGATACACAAATGAGCCTGAATGCATATTAGGACAATGAAGTGTAGGCTACTAAATAAAACGAAAGGACGGAGGAAAGTGTTCCCAGTTGTTTTGGCTCATCAGGTTAAGACCTGTTCGACTTCCGTGGCGATATTAGGGCCCTTACATCCCCACCGACATACATGTCAGCGGTCCTGGGTTCGAATCCCGGTCTGGCCACATACTTTCGTTTCTCCTTCCGCTGATTCAAGAAGGGCAGTTGTCAGTTACTGGCGAAAGTATGTGCACTTAGTACTGGTTAACCGCTTAGGAGGTCTAAGCCTGCCCAGGAATAGTGTGGTTAGGTTAACTGACCGTCCCGACATGACTTTAATTGTTTACCGTGGACGTTAAGCATCAAATCAACCAACCAATCAACATGTAGTGTTTTGTGACAGTGTTGTCATCTCTTGCATCCTTTGCAAGACCCCCAGGTAAAGAAGAGCTGCAAAATGATACAGCTCATGACCCCTTCTCCCTGTTGACCCCGGGAGTGCCAGGAGCCCTTTCTAGACACCAAGTGATGATGTCTAAATTAAAGAAGATGTACCGCCACCCAGGTCAAAATAAGAAATTGAATGGTACATGTATTCTGTATATAAGCTTTCTCCCGGTGACCCTATCCAATGATGTGCAAATCCAACCCGGACCTAGGATGCCCAAATACCCTTGCGGCAGCTGTGGTAAGGCCGTAAGAAACAATCAGAATAGTATCCAATGTGATGGCTGCCAAACATGGCATCATATAGAATGCCAAGGTATGAATATTGAAATTCATCAAATAATGGGTGACTATGAAAGCTATTCCTGGTCATGTCTGAACTGCGGTTTACCGAATTTCAGCACGTCACTTTTTGAGAACTCAGTTTCATTTTTGGAGACTTCTAATAGCTTCACTGTTCTAGACGATTCCCTGACACCGTCAACTTCTACGCCTGCAAAAAAATTGTCTCGACATTTTGCTAAAAAGCGGATTTCGAGGAAGCTTAAAATCCTAAATCTTAACTTCCAATCAGTTGTGAACAAAGTTCAGGAGTTCCACTGCCTCCTAGACACTGAGAACCCGGATGTTGTTGTTGGTACTGAGAGCTGGTTAAATCCCGACATAGCCAATAGTGAAGTCTTCCCTAGGGGCTATACTGCATTCCGTGCTGATAGAAAATCCAAAGCAACCCGTAGTGGCGGAGTCTTCATCCTTGTTCACAATGGACTCTTATGCACTGGACAGCCCCAATTCCAGTCTAACTGCGAAATAGTATGGGTTAAATTGGAAATTACGGGGTCCCGACCGCTTTTCATTGGTGCATATTATAGACCTAGGGAAGATGATCTTGAAGGCTTAGAAGAGCTACAAAAATCTGTTGGTAAGACAATGGAACATAGCGACAACATCTGGGTTCTCGGTGACTTTAACTTGCCTAAACTAGATTGCCCAGATTGTGAGCCATTAATAAAACCCGACTGTTAACTCAAGAAGGCCTATGAAGATTTTGTAGATTTTTTAGATGACTGCAACTTCACCCAAGTGGTCACTCAACCCACCCGTCGAAACAACATCCTTGATTTGTTTTTAACAACAAAACCAACCCTTATTAAAGAAGTAAAATGTCAGCCTGGTCTTGGTGACCATGATATGGTCTCTGCTGAGAGTTTGCTCAAGCCTGCAGTGCACAATCAAAAACCTAGAAAAACCTTTATTTTCCAAAAGGCTGATTGGACAACTTTACAGCAAAAAATGAAGCAGTACCAAGAATCTTTCCTTTTAGACAGCCTAGGAAAATCCGTTGAGGAATTATGGAATGACTTTACAGCTACCTTGAATAAACTTAGTGAAGACTGCATCCCATCTAAACTTATCCGAGAAAAATCATCCCTTCCTTGGATAACCCAAGAGATCAAACGCATGATCAGAAAAAGAGATAGCCTGTATATCCAATATAAAAAGAATGATGATGAAAAAATCAGAAATAAATTTCAGGCCTTAAGACAAAAAATCAAAAAGAAAATCAAAAATTCATACAATGGCTACCTAAATGATCTCTTGGGACTTTCGGAAAATAACAATGTTTGCGATAAAAAGAAACTTTTCTCCTTTTTGAAAAACTCAAGGCGAGACCAGGACGGCATACCCCATTGAAAGAAAATGACACCCTCCTTACAGAGACCCCTGCCAAAGCAAACTTGTGTAACCGGCAGTTCCAGTCCGTTTTCACCAAAAAAATCACCTCTCTCCCTATCCCGCCTGGCCCAAATGAAAGTGCAGGACTTAGTTGACGAGGACAACCAACCTTCTGAATCAGTTCCAGACTCAGACCTAAACTCTGTGCCAGTCATGCCAGACATAGAAATTTCCCTAAATGGTATTTTAAAACTTCTAAAAAAATTGAAACCCGGAAAGGCCGCTGGACCAGATAAGCTCAAACCGTTGTTACTAAAGGAGCTCAGGGATGAGATAGCATCAATTATCAAAGTAATATTTGATAAATCTCTCCAAACAGGCAAGCTACCTTCAGAATGGGTTACAGCTAATGTAATGCCAGTCTTCAAAAAGGGGGACAAATCCTTAGCGGCCAATTACAGACCCATTTCCCTAACCTGCATTCTTTGCAAGGTACTCGAACACATCCTAGCGTCAAACATAGTTAAACATCTAGACGCACAGGGAATCATGTATGACCTGCAACATGGGTTTAGAGAAAACAGATCTTGTGAAACCCAGCTCGTCATGATGATTGAGGACCTTGCAAGGAGTGCTAGTGCGGGAAAAACTTCTCGACTTCTCGAAGGCATTTGACAAAGTAAACCATAATAAGCTCCTCTGGAAACTGCACCAATACGGTATAAGAGTTAAAGAGCTGAGCTGGATTCAAGCCTTTCTTGGGAACAGATCCCAGCGGGTTGTTATTGATGGGGAGGAGTCGGACTCAATATCGGTAAACTCTGGTGTACCTTAGGGCTCGGTCTTGGGACCGATTCTCTTCCTCGCGTATATAAATGACCTACCCGATGGGATCTCTTCCCAGGTACGACTTTTTGCTGATGATACGGCTCTGTATTTAACAATTAAGGGTGAAGAAGACAGCTCGGCTCTCCAAAGGGACCTTGACGCAATGTCTGTGTGGGAGTCCAAGTGGGATATGCAGTTCAACCCATCAAAATGCCAGGTGGTACAGGTGACAGGCTCTAAAAAGCCCTTCAACTCAGAATATGTTCTCCATGGTCATATTCTGGAGACTGTCACCTGTGCCAGATACCTTGGTGTTGATATCTCAAGTAATCTCACTTGGAGGTCCCACATCGATCGTGTTGCTAGCAATGCAAACCGATCCCTAGGCTACATCCGCCGTAACATTAAAAGTAAAAGCCAAGATGTCAGGGAGTCAGCCTATAACACCATTGTTAGGCCCCAGTTAGAATATGCTTCTGCGGTATGGGACCCGCATGCCAAAGAACATATTTCTAAAATAGAAATGGTCCAGCGAAGGGCTGCTCGCCCCCTTCATTCTTGTCTATAATTTTCATCCTTTAACCTGTCTAATATTAACAGACAATGCGCACACCTGCCTAGAATGTCCGCGAGGGCGTTTGGCAGTATATAGAGATAGATAGATAGTAGCTCCTATGTGAAGAGTTATATTAGCAAATAAGCCTTAAGCCTGCTTAGAATGAGAGGGTGGATAGCCCCTTCTTGAAGAATGCCGAGGAAAGGGCCTCAGCTACAGAAGCTGGGACAGAAGACGGGAACTTAAAGCTCGTCGGAATTTGAAGGAGTGTATGGATGTCAAAATTAGTCTGGTCTGGTTCTTGCGGTAGACAGAGGCGTCTAAACGATTTTGACATTGGGGAGGCGACTTTTATTATCATTTCTTTCTATTCTCCATCTCCAGTCCCCCAAGGCCACCCGCATATGATGCAAAATTAATTCGTCATATATTTAATTATCATATCTGACACTGGTTGGTCGCATGGTGTGCAGAAACTTGGGTCTGATAAAATGCGGACAGCCTGGCCAGATGCAATGTGACCATCTCACTGATTAGCCTTTAACATAAGCCTACTCACCTATTTACACTTGTTGATCATACAGGGTGTTAAGAAAGTTCGTAGACATTATTTAAACTTAAACTAAAAGCTTAATAACGCTATGATTTTCGCAAAACTTTGTAAGTGTGATGTAGGAAGCACTACCAAAGATATACAAGAGACAAATTCTTTTTTTTTCAAAATGACGAGAAAATATGAATTGCCATGGACACACCCTCTACAGGGCTGACAGTTGTGAAGGCAAAATTTTGATTTGCATTAGAGTTCGGCATCTTAAGAGCTTGATTTTCCAAACCCAATAAAAACATTTAGATGTTAAAGTACTGGTAGGGCAGGGAATATTTTCGTGATTTTTTCATTTAGTTTTTATTATTTTCTGACAGTTTACTACAGAATTTCTGACTAAATCGAAAGGGTACCCCCATTCTTAATTGAAACGTTAAATTTTAGGGGGTAGGGATAGAATCTATATCAGTATTTGTAAACACTGAGGCATTTTGCAGATTTCTTTTGGCCTTTTGTTATTATATTTGTTCTCACAGCGGGCATAAACATTGATCTGATTTTTCTTTTCCTATTGTTTTGCAAAATCACTCTTTAACAAATTACTCTTTAGATTTAACGTCAGGTTCATTTTTCATTGAATTTTGCGGAAAAAAACTTGTTGTTTTGAAACAAATTAGGTAAGAATATGAAATTATTTAGAAAACTCTTGAAATATTTTACACTGGGGTAAAACCCCCTGCAATTAACATATTTTCTTGCCAGTTATATGCACTATTGTCGTATAGAAATGCTATTATATCAACACATTTGCATAATTTGCCCTTTTGGTGGTAAAATTTCAAATATATAATAATATTCAGATACACCATAAATATTTTGAAATTTTATTCTTGTCTCCCTTATCTCTAAGACCCCTTCCATGATATAAATATTTTTTATGTCACCTTTTTATTTCAAGTTTTGCTTCAGATGTTAATTCATTACCCCCACCCCCTTTGCAAAATACTAATGCCTCATCTGCTTTTTCATGTCAGTGAATCATCTGTTAAAATGCGCATGTTGGCTATGATTCCTTACAACCTGTAAAATAATAAAATACTGTTTGGCTTAGTCTCTATCATTTCAGCTAGTTGAAAATTGATGATTCACTGAGGGATAAGAATAAATAACAGTTTAATATGACACATCTTTATGCATAAAATCCATGATAAATTGCAGGCCACTTTGACACCTTGTAATTTTATTACAGTAATGTTCGTTTGCAAAAGTTTTTACATTGTGGATCCTTTAATATTGAATAGTTCTTGAAACCTGTAAAGTTTTAAGATTCAATGAATGTAACTTCTGAAGTTATAAGCAATATTGTAATGTCTTCGAACTTTCTTAACACCCTGTATATTCTTGTTTTAGCAGTCGGTTCAAAATTTCATCAGGAGCTTTTGTTATACTGATATGTAACTTGCCGTCTTCAAATAAATCTTATCTTATCCAAAAAGTTCGACAGAAGAGCAAGGGCCAACTGTGCTATCAGTAGGTGCGGATGGGGGTTGTTTGAACATTTTCCTCTCCATGTATATCTCTCTTCTTTTTCCCTCTCTCTGAAAGACGGCTCGATAAAGACTGAAATAATGTTTCAAAGAGCCGTTAAAACCAAACCAACCAACCAACCAACCAAAAAGTTCTACGAAAGTTCTTAAAAGTGTAAACAACGGCGTATGAACGCAGGTGTAGCAATACGTCTTCATTAACGTTAAGTAAGATACGTTAAGTAAGACAAAAATGGCTAACATTTGACCTAGTAACCTAGTTTTTGACTCCACATGACCCATTTTTTTAACTGTTCAAGATTTTATTAAGATAAACATTCTGACAAAGTTCCAAATTCATGATGATTGGATCAAAACTGTGCCCTAGCTCTGTGTCATTTTAAAATTTATTTCTATTTTTAGCTCTGGTGGCCATTTTGTTCAGCAGAGTGGAACCGTTTTAGCTATTTGGTTCATTAGGACCATGAGTCAAAAAACTCTGTGAAATGATTTTGAAATCGAGCCATTGGCTTCAGAGTAGATGTCGTTTAAAGGTTTTTTCTATTTTTATGATTCTATTTTTAGCTCTGGTGGCAATTTTGTTCAGCGGAAAGGAACCTTTTTAGCAATTTTGTTTCAGGGCCATGAGTCAAACATTTCTGTGAAATTATTTTGAAATCGAGTTACTGGCTTCAGAGGAGATGTCGTTTAAAGTTTTTTTTCTATTTTTAGCTCTGGCGGCCATTTTGTTCAGTGGAGCGGAACCATTTTAGCAATTTTTGTTCAGGGCTATAACAGAAACATCTGTGTGAAATTATTCTGAAATTGGCTTACTGGTCTAGGAGATGTTGTTTGAAGAAATTGTTGACGGACGGACGGACGGACGACGGACAACTATCGATCACAATAGCTCACCTTGAGCTATTTTCACTTTATTTTAGATCCTTCCTGTACTGTTTTCGTGGTCATTTAAGAATATGCCCTATAGATAGTAACGTATTCGGCCATAACGTGGCGTCAATCGAACGCTGCCAGGTACTGTTAGAGGTAAAATTTTGTGACAAAGATCAACTGACCCGGCGTCTGTGAAGAGATGACTGATTGTTTTTCTTTTTATTATTTTTAGATAACGGAACATTTCTGAACCTGCTTTTACAACGAAATGTTGCAATAGTGGATTGACTCGTAGTAAAAGCACCGGAGGCTAACTTAACGCATTAGAGTTGACAGAAAAAGTAAACAAAATCAATACCAGTTGTGGTTATGATTTATTTTTAAGCTTGTCTCGATATTATTTGTGATGACACAAGATGCACGCACCATCGATAACATTACAGTTTCTGCTTCTGCAAAGCGTTTGTTGATTTAGGGGGGTCGAATCTGGTAGAGTCGGACAGCAGGTATATTCGGACAGTGACATTGTTTCCTTTATATGTCAGTTGTTTGGAATGAAAACAAAACTGACTGGGCAAACAGTAAAATCTTGATAACTTCAGACGGCTCATAATGAGCCACCTCATCTGGATTTTCACTGTTTGCAATGGTATGTCCAAATTAATCCGTTGTCCGAAATTAATCGGCTCGACCTAGTTCCACGGCTTAGCCAGTAAACTCGCTACAGTTCTAAAACTTGACCTTGTGATGACAACAATGAAAACATGATTCCTGATCCTTAATGTTTTCTCGGTGACCTTGCAATAGTGTGTGTGTCGATTTTCTATTACAACGCACTGTATGTATTTTTCAAAGCCTCAAAAAACGCGCCAATGGTTGCACGAACTTTTTGTGGTTGCTGGTTTCGCTTGTATGCTGAATGTCTAGCTCGCTCCGGAAACTAGAAACATGACCAAATAATAATACGTCTTAATCTATTCCGCCTTTATGTACATTATCAGACACCGGCGATTCAAATAGTGTGAATGTACGGCAAGCCATTTTACTGTTTATTATGGAACGTAGATATCTCATTTATTATATCAGGTATCTAATATATAAGATATCTAATTTATAATATAAGATATCTTTTATGTATAAGATGTCTTATATAATAAATAAGATATCCAATGTAGTTAATTAGATATCTAATATAACATAGAAGATATCTAATATAACATATAAGATATCTTATATTCTCAATATTTTATACCGGATATATCTTATATAAGATGTCTTATATAGGATATGAGATATCTTATTTAATTTTAATTATCAGATATTTTGTATGTTTTATTAGATATCTTATATGTTATATTAGATATCTTAATTGGTATATTAGATATCTAAAATACTATATAAGATTTCTGATATATTATATGAGATTCGCCTTATTTGGATTAAGATTTTCGATTAATAGTTCAATTTCGTTTTCAGAGCAACTAACAGTAGAAATATTTTGAGGTGTCTTGCTTTGAAAAATAGGTAACTGAGAGTTTTGGTCATTCATATGGCAAGCCATTTTACTTTTTATTATGTATAGTAGATATCTTATTTAATTTCACATATAAGATTTCTTATAAATAAAAATAAAAATTAAATAAGATATCTTATATCCTATATAAGATATATTATATCCTATATATCTTATATCCTATATCAGATATCTTATATAGGATATAAGATATCTTATATGTTATATTAGATATCTTATATTTCATATTAGATATCTTAATTGCCATATTAGTAATCTAATATACTGTATAAGGTATCTACTATGCATAATAAAAAGTAAAATGGCTTGCCATATGTGAATGACACTCTCAGTTACCTATTTTTCAAAGTAAGACACCTCAAAATATTTCTACTGTTAGTTGCTCTGAAAACGAAATTGAACTGTTAATCGAAAATCTTAATCCAAATAAGGCGAATGGAAATGATGGTATAAGTAATAGAATGTAGAGAGGAGTATCCAAAACTATATCTAAACCTTTAGCTTTATTATTTAATCGATCTTTTTCCGAAGGTATATTTCCAGATTCCTGGAAGGAATCGAATGTAATCCCAATTTCCAAAAAGGTGATAAGACATCGCCGTCGAATTACAGGCCAGTTGCCTTATTGAGTAATGTCAGTAAATTGCAAGAACGTATTGTCTTTAAAAACTTATAGAAATACCTTTATGCAAACAATTTGTTATACAAATACCAGTCTGGTTTTCTCCCTAACCATTCAACAGCATTCCAGCTTATTGATATGTCAGACCTTTGACAACCATCAGTTTTCGTGTATGGTTTTCTCCGACATTTACAAAGCCTTTGATAGGGTCTGGCACAAAGGTTTGTTGTTTAAATTAAAACAAAATGGTGTACATGGAAGCTTATTACACTGGATATCTAATTACCCTGACAACAGAAAACAAAAGGTTGTGCTAAAAGCAAGTACATGTAGTATTAAACGCTGGTGTTCCATACGGATCTGTATTGGGCCCTCTATTATTTTTATATATGTAAATGATATATCTGAGTCCCTCCTTAGTTTAACAAGATTGTTTGCCGACGATAGTTCTCTTTATTACTCAGCCACTAGCCTGCATGATATTGAAGGTATTATAAATCACGACCTCAGTTTGCTATCTGCTTGGGCTAGTTACATTTAATCCTAACAAAACCGAAGCAGTTTTATTCACCTAAAGAAGTTTTGATACATTGCCCCGTCTAAAGTTTGGCAATACTCAAATAAAATTTATAGAAAACCATAAACACCTTGGTTTAACTCTTAGTAGCGATGGTAAATGGACTGTTCATATTGATAATATTATAAATTCAGCTTCAAAAGTCCTTGGAATAATGCGTAAACTTAAATACACTTTAGTCGAAAAGCACTTAATCAGATATTTACTTCTCATCTATTGCCTATATTAGAATATGCTTCCATTGTTTGGGATGGCTGCTCAGCCCAGGATTCATATCTATTAGACAAAATTCAAAATAAAGCCGCGCGCATTGTAACGGGTTTCACGAGATCTGTATCAATAGCATATCTTTTTCGTGAATGTGGTTGGGTCTCATTAGAAGAAAGGAGGCGTCAACAGAAATTAAATTTTATGTATAAAGTTCATAATAATCTAGTCCCCTGTTATATCATTGATCTTATCCCACCACTAGTCAGAAATGTTTCTAATTATTCACTTAGAAATCAAAATAACTATTCCGTACCTTATACCCGTACAGAAATCTCACGAAAATCATGTATTCCATCGTCAATTTCATTATGGAATTCGATCGACAGCAATCTGAGAGAAATAAACACACAAGTTTTAAATTCAATACTAAGAAAATATACACGATTGTTCTGCAACTCGACGTTATTATTCGTATGGCTGTAGATACATATCTGTTTTGCATGCTAGACTACGTAACAAATTAACAGTATGAAAAGACCGATAAAAACGTTTTAATTTTCTCGACTTTTTTAAGCTAAGACAAAAAGTACAAACATTCTGTTTATTTCAGTGATGCAAAAGATGAAAAAAATATCTAAACTATGGCTGATGAAGCCAAAACCAAGATTTCTTCGTTTTGGGTTATAGTTTCAACACCAAAAATGATCGCATTGTTTTCATCACCGAAAGAAATTTAGTATATTCAAAAGGTTGATATCCTCAAAATTATTACCTAGAGCCAGTAGGATAAGAATACATTTATGTAAACAACGCTGAGGCTGTCATAAAAAAAAAAAAAAAAAAAAAAAACTAATGCCAGTTTCTTGCAAAAATCAACCTAAAAATGTACAATTCTTGTGTATTCCGCAGGTTGATTTTTCACACCACCCCCTCTGTTAATGAACTTGTTTTTGCCGATGTAGAAGAAATCATCTCAGGGGAAAATGATCGTTACCGTCCAGATTATTATCGAAAATTTTCTGAAGCCGGACTGTTATATTATTTCTCTTTTTTTCATCTCGTCAAAACAGGTTATGTCCACAATACAATAGACCAGGATTTGATCGAAAGCCCAAGACTTAAGAGGACCATCTCTTATTATTTTGACTTTTGTGTTTTTAGCAATCAGACATATGGTATATGTCAATATATTGCTGTTGAATATGTATATCATGTGCACTTGAATATTCCACCCGAATGAACTTGTCCAGCATATGCTACATTTCCTTGATTTTGCACGCTTTGCATGTGCGTAGCTGTGCATAAGTAACTTTGCTAGCATATTGCTATGTAGGCACTCTACATTGATAGCGACAGTAAATCCTGAATAAAGCTTCCATTTTTTACATTACAATCATACTGTTAGACATCATGAACTTGTCCAGCGTATCCTACATTATACATACCAATCCTCATACAGATAAAAATTGGTACATTTCCCTTTCCAATCAAAATTTATTTACATTCTCAATTTTGCCTTTTTTTTCCGAAAATCTGCCCATGTCATGTCCTTTCTAAAACAGGTTAGCGTTCTCAATTATTCATATGCCCTAATACTTTACCAGAACTGAAACTTCAGCAAGGATAGAATATTAATCAGTTTCATATCGCAAAATATTTGTGTGAATCTGAGGTTTTCGAAACTGTTGGTGTTCCAAAAACAATGGAAAGCTATCAACTCTCCAGTTTCTTTTTTTTATTTATATATGTAGTATTTTCCTATTTGTACTAGGTAATAATTCCCGGGTTAGCCACCTTTTGAATATACCGGCCTTTTGACGTGTTCAAATGTAAGCCCTGTTTTGGTGTCATATACAGAGGAACCCTTTTCTGATTATCCTAAGAGTAGATTTCTTCCTCCATGGCATAACTTAAAAGGACAGGCTGTTTATTACCTTTTGTTAGAGTTAAAAAGAGGACAGGCTAAAAGAAACGTATTTTTCAGTGTTTTTCTAGTGTTTATTTGTAGACTACATATTGTAACAATAAATTAGTAACTTTGCTAGCATATTGCTAGCAAAGTTCATGTTGTAACAATAAATTAGTTACTTTGCTAGCATATTGCTAGCAAAGTTACTAATTCCTTGTAACAACATGTTACAGAGATATGATTTGTGAGTTAAAAGGAGGGCAGACGAAAATTGTATTTTAGCAGCGCTTTTTCTGATATTTATTTGTAGAAGACATGTTGGAACAAATTAGTGATCATATCTCTGGTTTCTGGAGCGAGCAAGACGTTCTGCACAGGCAAAACCAGCACCCATTCAGAAATTTTGCAACATTTTGTGCGTTGTATCGATGCCTCAAAAATGCACAGTGCGTTGTAACAGAAAATCGACACCAAAACATTGCAAGGTCACCGAGAAAAAATAATTGAACAGGAATCACATTTTTATTGTTGAATCATGGGAATACAATAATAATTGTGCTAAAAAATGCAAATTTTACACAATATTTGGTAATTTCATTTGCTACCACGACATTGTGAAGTCAAAACTCAGGGCTGTATCCGATTTACTGGCTAAGCCGTGGAATAAATCAACAAATGCTTAACAGACTTATAAACTGTAATGTTATTCATGCTCCGTGCAAACATAACATTTATGGTCTATCAGCAGTATCGATTTCATTTTTCCTTAAATCATTGCCCATGGAAATGCTTTATCAGAAGCATTATATTTTGTGTGGCTTATAACCTGATAGTCTAAAGTCCAAAAACAGCTTTTAAAAACATGACTATGTGCAGGAAATGAACTCTAGAGACATATACTGAGTACAGAGGTAAATATCACAACTGTTATCACTTGCCTCTGTAAATCCTTTGCAAAACCATCACGTGTGTGGGTTACCATCAGAGCCAGTGTACCTCTCTGATGGTAACCTGCTTCTGTTAAGCTTATGCCATGAAGAGCACAGCTATGTGACATACTGTAAAACACTTAATATCTGCGGTATAAAAATTTCGTGGATTAACAAGACAAGAATTCCGCGGAATGCGGTGTCTCGCCTGCTGGCGCTTTGTCACTCAGCAAAGATATATGCATGACCCAAGTTTCATGGCTCTAGCCTTTATAGTTTCTGAGTAACAAACCTAAATGCGAAAACTTGACAAAAAATTGCAAAGTCAGTCAACCGCAAAATGTAGGTCAAGACTCAATATAGATAGTGACTTCGAGTTCTTCTCTTTCAGATGTATGCATGAACCAAGTTTCATGGCTCTAGCTCTTATAGTGTCTGAGAAACAGACCTAAACGCGAAAACTTGACAAAAAATTGCAAAGTCAGCCAACCCTAAAATGTAGGTCAAGACTCAAAACAGATGATGGTTTTGAGATTTACTCTTCCAGATGTAAGCATGAACCAAGTTTTATGGCTCTAGCCCTTATAGTTTCTGAGAAAATGACCTAAACGCAAAAACTCGACAAAAAATTGCGAAGTCAGTCAACCGTAAAATCTAGGTCAAAACTCAATACAGATGATGGTTTTGAGATTTACTCTTCCAGATGTAAGCATGAACCAAGTTTTATGGCTTTAGCCCTAACAGTTTCTGAGAAAATGACCTAAACGTGAAAACTCGACAAAAAATTGCACAGTCAGTCAACCTTAAAATCTAGGTCAAGACTCAACATTGATGATGGCTTTCAGCTGACCTCTTCCAGATGTATGCATGACCCAAGTTTCATGGTTCTAACCCTTATAGTTTCTGAGAAAATGACCTAAACGCAAAAACTCGACAAAAAATTGCGAAGTCAGTCAACCGTAAAATCTAGGTCAAGACTCAATATTGATGATGGTTTTCAGCTGTACTCTTCCAGATGTATGCATGACCCAAGTTTCATGGCTCTAGCCCTTATAGTTTCTGAGAAAATGACCTAAACGCAAAAACTCGACAAAAAATTGCGAAGTCAGTCAACCGTAAAATCTAGGTCAAGTCTCAATATTGATGATGGCTTTCAGCTGTACTCTTCCAGATGTATGCATGATCCAAGTTTCATGGCTCTAGCCCTTATAGTTTCTGATAAAAAGGACCTAAACGCAAAAACTCGACAAAAAATTGCAAAGTCAGTCAACCCTAAAATCTAGGTCAAGACTCAATATTGATGATAGTTTTCAGCTGTACTCTTCCAGATGTATGCATGACCCAAGTTTCATGGCTCTAGCCCTTATAGTTTCTGAGAAAATGACCTAAACGCAAAAACTCGACAAAAAATTGCGAAGTCAGTCAACCATAAAATCTAGGTCAAGTCTCAATATTGATGATGGTTTTCAGCTGTTCTCTTTCAGATGTATGCATGATCCAAGTTTCATGGCTCTAGCCCTTATAGTTTCTGAGAAAATGACCTAAACGCAAAAACTCGACAAAAGTTTACGCCGCCGACGCCGCCGCCGACGACGACGACACCGGAAAAGCAATACATATGTCTCGCCTCTGCTTCGCAGGCGAGACAATAAAACTGACATATTGGCGCATTTTAAGTTTGGCGTCCATGATATACCATGGCTTCAGATTGTAAAGAAAAGTAAAACTGATTTTTTTTCTTATTTTTTTTTATTAAACCACACATTGTGGTATCTAGTAGAATCGCTTCATCGAGGCGATTCTAATGGGATGCCACAACGTATATAGTTTCACATAACAGAATAGAAAATATGTCAAACACTCATCAAGTTTTCCTTTTTATATGAGTCTCGGCTGGGCTGTGCCTATTATGTGTACTGAAATTCAAATATTGGCGTACTCATATTTTAGCGCTCTTTGCCTTAACCGCCAATATCGCCAAAGTTCAGTAACAGCAAAATATAAGTGCTTTCCAGTATCACCAGCATGAATCCGCCCAGTCTGATCAGTCTTTCCTAAGCGCTTAAAAGGTAGCTAAGGGTCTAAGCTACCTCCATGCGGACAGCGAAGACTCTGCTCAGACTGGGCGGATGCCCAGACTGATCTGAGTCTGCGCTAGGCGCAAATTATCACATTGTTGGTTTTGTCGTGTCGCGGCTCCTATGACTGATCACCTGTATGATGAGTGAATGTGTCCGAAGATAACTTGTCCCTCTAAATGCTTTCACCATCACAACTATGTGGCCTATAGACGACTTTGTGAATCAATTTATGTCATCGAAGAAGATGCTTTGACACAAACATCTCAGCTGAGTAGCTTGTGACCAGTATGACTCAGGCTGTTCCCGAATATCACTTACTCCTGTACATGCCCCGACGCCAGCATCACAGCTATATGCCATTTTACCAACACTTTCGAGCACATAGGCCAAGCTGTATGTATTAGTTGACGTCTCTGATGTTAACTAACCATATGCAACAATCAGTTAATGTCGCCAACGACTATTTGTCTACCATATTAATCATATTAAACACCTCGGGGCGTTGCATTTTACGAAAAAGGGCGATATTTAAAGCCAAAATCTTTATAACTCAGTGTCACCTCTAATAAACAGTATTAAGGTGAATGGCTATACTGCCAGAGGAAGTAACTACTATTTTTGCCTCCCTTCTCAGTAAGAGTCAACTCTTAAAAGAATTTGCTCCTCTCGGAGCATTTTCTTTCCTTTGAAAGTCAACTCTTAAAAGAAAGAATTTGCTCCTCTAGGAGCATATTCTTTCCTTTAAGAGTAGACCCCTTTTCAAAGAGCTACCTAGTCCAGCGAAGCAAACAGGAATTCATGCAACATTATTTTCAAAAAAGTTGCAGGGTGCATTTATTAGAGCAGGTGCGTTTATTAAGTTTCTATCTTATGGTGCAAAAATCACAACTATGACGCTAATCACTTGCATGATTCAGCTCTAGAAAGTCTCTCAAAAGGACATGTCCTCTCAAACCTTTTCGCACAAACAGTCCTGTTATGTGGCCTATGGCATTAGTGAATCAGTTTGTATCTCCAGAGAACACATGACCCTAATACTGCTTTGCCCCAATCATGATAGCTATGTTTGAACTTGTGTGTGGAAAATGACTTCTTCATTGAAATGCTATGCTACAACCAGCACAACTACATGTATGTGGCTTATCACCTGTATCAATCAGTTTTGTCTTTTCAGATGACTTCTAAGCCTGAATAAATTCCTTGCCTTAAATATCACACGTACATCAGTCAATCTATGCAGAGCTCTATATAAGAGGGAGTATTTGATGATAATTCAGGATAATTTTTCTTATTTCTCATCGAAGCCGTATGTTGTGACCCCTCATCTGAACCGTCTCGTCGAGACGGTTCAGATGAGGGGTCACAACATATGTTTTTACGCAAAACTAACAAAAATTATCCCTAATTATCACCAAATACTCCCTCTTATCTAGAGCTCTGTCTATGTCGATGAAAACCAGTTTTGCCTGTGGAAATCCATTGCCACAAGTATCACACGTATGTGGCTATTCACCTGTATGAACCAGTTTATGTCTCTTAAGACTATTCGCACGGATAAATGCCTAGCCTCAGATAGCACAAGTATGTGGCTTATTACTTGTAAGAATCAGTTTATGTGTCCGAAGATCAACTTCTGTGTTTAAACACCCGCAATCACTGTCATGTGACTACTGGCTATCACCTATATGAATCAATGTATGAGCCCGAAGATCACTTCCGTGTTTAAACCGTTTATGTCTCCGAAGATCACTTTCTCTTATAAATGCTTCTCCACAACTAGCACATGTATGTGGCTTATAACCTGCATGAATCAACTTATGTCTCCGAAGACCACTTCTGTCTGTAAATGCTTTTCCACAAATTACACACATATGTGGCCTATCACCAGTATGTGTCAATTCATGTCTCCGAAGATGAGTAGACCTATAAAATGCTTTTCCACAGATTTTACATGTATGTGGTTTATTACCTGTATGAATGAGTTTATGTGTCCGAAGATAACTTGCATGTTTAAATTCTTTTCCACACTCATCACAGCTATGTGACTTATCATCTATATGAATGAGTTTATGTGTCCGAAGATTACTTTCCTTCATAAGTTTTCCACAAATATCACACATACGTGGTTTATGACCAGTATGAATCAATTTATGGCTCTGAAGATTACTTGTGTCTGTAAATGCTTTTCCACAAATACCACACATATATGGCTTATCACCTGTATGAATTAATTCATGTCTCCGAAGATGACTTGCCCACTTAAATGCTTTGTTACAAACAGTACAGTTAAATGATTTTTCATCAGTATGTATCAACTTAATATGTCTCCGCAGATCAATTTTATCTGTAAATGTTTTTCCACAGATATCACATAGTAACTTATCACCAGTATGAATCAATTCATGTCTCCGAAGATGGCTAGGCCATTTAAATGCTTTTCCACAAATATCACAGCTATACTGCTGATCCCTTGTGTCAATCATGTCTCCAAAGACTTCTTGCCCGTGCAAATGTTTTGCCTCAAACATCACAGCTATGCGGCTTATTAATTATCAGTACAAATCAGTTTCTGTGTCCGGAGATGGCTTGCTTGTTTTAAAAATTATTTGCCACAAACATCACGAGCATGTGGCTTATCATCAGTATAAATTAGTTATCCGGCTAAAGAAGACATGCCCTTGTAAATCCTTTATTAGAAATTTTACAGCCATATATCTCCAGTGAATGATGACGCAAACTCTTCTAATATCATGTATCCCCTGAAAACAGGAATTAATGAGTCAGAATTTTATTTTCATTTACTGCCCTTATCAATTATTTTACATGGTTAATAAACGTTTTATTATAGCAATGAATTCTCTTTATTTGTCACTTTATCAGAGGGGCGCCGTAGTCGAGTGGTTAGTGGGGCTCGGTTATTGTGAAGAAAGTCACCGGAAGGTCGTGATTTCACAGCTCATCGCCGCCATCCGACGACTGGAAAATTCTGTCAACCCAGCAGTAAATTGGTACCTTTTCCGAATCAGGGAAGGATAAGACAGCGAAAGGAAAGATATGGGCTCCGCCTTTCATCAGCTGTACCCAAGATACAGTGGGTCTCTAAACCCCACTGCCCTTACGGCTATTAGGCTATGGGAAACCAGTTAAACCTTTACCTTTTTAGTAGGAATCTTTCTATTCAGAACTATTTCACTGCAAGCTGCAGCTGGTGTTATGCCGTGTGACGGCCGTAAAATGTATCCCCGTATATCATCATAGTGCTGATTATATTTTCTGGTTCTTTGGATCATATAGATCATATGGGGTAATCTGATTCTAATCGAGTTCTGCTTAAGCCGGGGCTAGGGGCGTGGCCAGAGTAACACATATCAGTACTGGTCATGAAGGACCCAATTAAACCGAGACTGCTATTTCGTTTCCTTGCTTTCGAATTACCTCACTACACAGACCTACATACCTTATTTATAAAGAACAAATGAAGAAAAAGAGACGTACCAATTGAAATTTCGAAATTTTGTTACTTTATCGACGTGTAAACGGCGGCAAACCGTCACAAACTTAACAATCACCGTGCGTGTCTTTGTGAACTGTTGTCAATTTATGTTTTTGGTTTTGAGAGCGGAATGCAGGATCTGAGTGTATTAATTCATGATCATTGCCTTTCTGTTTGCTTTCAAGGGCATTCACACATCGATGGAATCAATCAAAAAGAATAAAAAAAAAACAAGAGGGCCATGATGGCCCTGGATCGCTCACCTGAGTATCCTGTGAACTTAACCTCAGAGACATCCATACGTACGACAGACAGAGTTTCACAAAGATTCAATGGAAAATGAACCCTTTATTGTGTACCTTAGGTTTTTATAAGATTTAACCTAATGACCTTGTTTTTGACCCCATATGACTAAATTTTAAACCTGGTCTAAATTTCTTGGATATAAACATTCTGGCAAAGTTTCATGAATATTGGATGAAAACTGTGCCCTCTAGAGCGTAAAAATGTTTTTCTAGGGTTTGACCTAGTGACCTAGTTTTACCCGACATGACCAAATTGCACCTTTGGTCCAGATTTGTTGGCGCTAAACATTTTGACAAAGTCTCATGAAGATTAGAACAAAACTGTGTCCTCTAAAGCGTTCACATGGTATTTCTAAGAACTGACCTAGAGACATAGTTTTTGACCTGACATGGCCCAGTTTCAAATCAGGTCTAGATTTCATAAAAATAAACATTCTGACAAAGTTTCATGTAGATTATATCATAACTGTGCCCTCAAGAGTGTATACAACGTTTTTCTAAGATTTCACCTAGTGACCTAGATTTTGACCCCACAAGAATCAGATTCTAATTCGGTCTAGATTTCATAAAGATAAACATTCTGACACAGTTTCATGAAAATTGGATCATAAGTTCATAACTGTGCCCTCTAGAGTGTGCACAAGGTTTTTCTAAGATTTGACCTAGTGAACGAGGTTTTAACCCCTGGCCCACATGACCCAGTTTCAAAGTTGGTCTAGATTTCATTTAGATAAACATTCTGATCAAGTTTCATGATGATTGGATCGTTACTGTGCCCTCTGAGTCATTCTAAGATTTATTTCTATTTTCAGCTCTGGCAGCCATTTTGTTCAGCAGAGTGGAACCGTTTTAGTAATTTTTGTTCAGAACTATGAGTCAAACACTTCTGTGAAAGTATTTTGAAATCAAGCCATTGGCTTCAGAGGAGGTGTTGTTAAAAGGTTTTTCTATTTTTAGCTCTGGTGGCCATTTTGTTCAGTGGAGCCAAACCATTTCAGCAATTTTGGTAGAGGGTCTTCTAAGGATGAAATTATTTCAAAATCTTCCCAGCAGTTTTGGAGGCGAAGTCATATAAAGATTTTTTCTATTTTTAGCTCTGGCGGCCATGTTGTTCAGCGGAGCAGAACCGGTAGAGCAATTTTGGTAGCGGGACCCCTAGGGAACATTTCTGTGAAATTATTTCAAAATCTGCCCAGCAGTTTTGGAGGAGAAGTCGTTTAAATGTTTATCAAGTTTTAGCTCTGGTGGCCATTTTGTTCAGCGGAGTGGAACCATTTGAGCAATTTTGGTAGAGGGTCTCCTAAGGAACATGTCAGTGAAATAATTTCAAAATCTGACCTGCCGTTTTGGAGGAGAAGACATTTAAAGGTTTTTCCATTTTAGCTCTGGCGGCCATTTTGTTCAGCGGAGCGGAACCGTTTTAGCAATTTTGGTAGAGGGTAGAAGGAACATTTCTGTGAAAGTATTTCAAAATCTGCTCCGCAGTGTTGGAGGAGAAGTCACTTAAAGATCTTTCTTTTTTTAGCTCTGGCGGCCATTGTTGTTGTTGTTGTTGTATAAATTCTGCCTTCAGATAGGCACACCTCTTCTTGAGTAGAACTGTTGTTGTTGATGTAGGAATGTCCATATACCAATTTTAAAATGATGAATCCATCACCCTATTTACAACTTAAATAATATTCACAGTTAGGTCAGCGTGCTGAGGTGTGCGACGGCTTCCATATCAGAAAATAAGTTCTATTTTTTCCTGGATCTTCTCGGGACCAGGGATAGTCTTTTGTAACGTTCAGTATGGAGGGAGTAACATAACTTTCTAGATAATTTTTCAATGTCACTGTATAGGTTGTCAGGTACTGCTTCACAGGCAGAGCAATCAATAAGTAATTGTAAAATGTCTATAGAGTTACAGTCTATATTATTGCGCCTGCACAATTGCGCAATTTGAGTCAGGATAGGTTCTCTAACAGGATCCAAAGAGGAGCACTCAAGCAGAAAATGTTGCATCGTTTCATCTTGCATGTTGCATACCAAACATGTAGGTTTGACTGGGTTCTGGTTGAATGCCGCCCTTGTAGTCTGTAGTATGTAAGTACCGGTAGCTATTTTCAGTTTGACAGCAAGACGAGGAACTTCTCTGAGATCACCGGTCAATAACACCAGAGGGTGACAACTGCCTGGCTGATAGGAGTTGACACCGAGCCAACATAGACTTGGATAGAGAGCAGCTTGAGATAAAATGGTTGTGGTCCAGTATTTGTTGATAGCATTGTTAACTCTTTTCTTCCAGGTTGTCTTTGATAATGGGTTAATAAGAAGCTCAAAGCCATCTGGCAGATCATATTTAACTAGGAGTCTCTTAACTGCTATAAACCAACTGCTGCTATCACTTGGTTTGACTGTAAGCTGGCGGATTGCCAACTGTTTCTCTAACGAGTTGTCAGGCAGACGACATATGCTACCAAAGAAGCCCAAAGTCCGCTGATCAATCATTCCTTGTATTGGTATCGTACCAGAGAGAATATAGACAGCCGCATCTGCCGTAGTCACAGGGAGCGATAGGAGGCATTTCAAATATTTCTTATTAAACTTGTCTGCTATATCAGTAATTTTGGGACGTGGAAGTACTACTTCTAGCCCATATAAAAGAATGGGAATTACATATATCTGATAGAGATGTAGTGACGTCTCTGGGTCTAACCCATTCTCGCCATGTAGCCCCGCTGGCATGAGACTGTAAAGAGTTCTTCTGGCTTTCTTAATATTCTCGGTAACTGTAGTTTCATCAGATTCATTAGAACGACAGATCCCAACGTGGGAGGTTTTATCAACTATAGGCATAGTTTCACCATTCATTACAAGATCTACACCAGTAGAGGTATTCCTTCCTCTGGCACCGTTGAGAATCTCCAGTACTACACTTTTAACCGGCTGCAGTAGAAATAATTCCATCTGACTGTAATCAACAGCAATGTCAACCAGAGATTGGAGTACCGTTTTATCATCACTAACTATGGCGACGTCATCGGCACAGGTTGGTGCGACACAGCAGATGTTACCGATTCTAGCTTCAGTACCAAAGGTTGAGAGTCTGTCTAGGAGTCTGTTGTTATAGACCTTGTACAGGTCAGCACTAAGGATACCTCCCTGTCTGACACCTTGCTGTACATGAAACTTGTCTGAGACCTGTCCATGCCACTTTACAGCTGACTGAGCATCCCTATGTAGACTGTTAATAACCGTCCAGGTGGTACCTTCTATGCCTAAGTGGAATAGCTTGCGCATAAGGCTGTCATGAGATACAACATCAAATGCTGATTTGGCGTCTAAAAAGGCAATATACACGGGAGTCCTGCTGTCTTTCCTATCTCTGATGAATTCTTCCAGTAGCAACGCGGCATTTAAAGGAGACGAGTGCTCTGTAAAACCTCTTTGCAATCTGTTTTGATGTTCTAGAATTGTAGGTTTAATGCGTTCACGTAGTACTAGTTCCAGAATCTTTGTAATTACAGGAATGACAGTAATACCCCTATAGTTCTTAGCCTCGAGTTTACTTCCTTTCTTTTTAAAAACGGGGGTTAAAAGACCAACTTTCATGGAATCCGTTATGGAGCCTTTTTTCAATATTTCATTCAGAATGATCAGTAGCGTCTCTGTGCTTGATTCCTCTGAGAATGTGAAGTGCTCTGCAGACACACCATTTATATCTGCTGCTTTTCCATGATTTAACTTTGCGATAGCCTTTAAGAGCTCATCTTTGGTAACTGGGTTCAAGTACTGAGAGTCCCATTTGCATAGGTCTTCAATTTCCGGGAATTCTTGTTGAACTAACTTATGATAATTTTGATATTGAACAGTATTGTCGTGGACCGATACTAGATGTCTGAAGTACTCATACCATCCAGCCAACACACCGGTATCAGATTTATACACTTCACCAGAAACATGAAGCTCTTCTGTAAAGTTTGGTAGTTTACCTCTTTGTCTATTAATCAATTTATGAAACAGTGACAAATTGTCTGAACGTGCATTTAGAATCTCCTGACGAGTTTCCAACCTCTGCTTAGCGAATTCTATTCTGCAAGCTCTCCGAAACTGCTTTGATGACTCAGTTTTTGCTAGTAATAATGGATTAGAACAAATCTGAGGGCGACCATTTATTTTCCATTGGTAAAATGCACGCTTCTTCGCAGCTAGCGCCGATGCTATTTCTGGAGTCCAAATATGGAGTTTTGGTTGTCTAAGTCGCTGAACCCTTGCAGGGGTAGCTAGAAGGGCAGATTTCTCAAGAACCTCATTGAATTTTATCACAGTATTGTCCAGGGTACTCATAGATGAGGAGTTAATATTCAATTGCTGAAGACTCTGAGAGACACTAGCCGTGTAGAGGTCCATATCAATTTTATTCCACTTTATTTTCTGATTTTTAGAACAGTTTTTAGCTTCAATGGTTGCTCTGGCTATAGTCACGGATAAACGACACTTTAGCGGGTAATGATCTGAATTATTCTCTGGAACTTCTCGTAGCGCCTCTATCTTTGATACACGCTTTTTCATTGAGTTGTGATAAAAGAAATAATCTATTGTTGTAGAGTCTGCACCATTAGGATGGACAAACGTTTTACCAGTAGGCTGTGTGACCAACTCGTGATCAGTTATAAATTCTTGGAGGTACTTGCTCCGACGTGAGCAGCAATTGGTTCTCTCATATACTTCGTTGAAATCACCACCTAATAGTATGTCATGGGTATTTTTATACTTCATCAGTATTTCATTTAGTTGATCTATACAGTCTGCGAATTCAGCATAACTGTCAGTACTGCCTTTGCACGGTAAATAGACTGAAACAATCAGCATGGGTTTATTCGTTTTTAGTTCTATGCACTGAAGTCTCACTCCTCCATCAGGGACGACTGTAACTATGTGATCAATTTCTTTCTTCCATAGTATGCCTACCCCACCATATCCCCTCGGCATCTGTATAGGAGGAATTGGGTCAGTGGAGTCTACTGCTTTACCAGTTCCGTTATATGCACTATTAAGTTCATTCAATTTATGCAACTGGCAGTCATACAACCAGTGTTCTTGAATCAAAATAATATCAGTATTACTTGATAGACTACAAATAGCATGCACTGAAGTATTTACATTTTTACAGTTGTAAGTGGCTATAGCAATATTATCACTTCCTGTCATATTCTGTGGTTTAGAGTCCTGTTCCTGCCTAAAAAAGCCTGTTCAGCTTTATCATGCTTGCTCACAGTACGATTGATATATAAAGGTTGTCCAGTCACAAAAGAAACCATCTTGTCTGCATTATTAAGCTCTGGATTAGAATGATTGATTTTTGTTCAGTGGAGCGGAACCATTTGAGCAACTTTGGTAGAGGGGCTCCTAAGGAACATTTCTGTGAAATTATTTCAAATTCTGCCCCAAGTTTTGGAGGAGAAGTCGTTTAAAGGTTTTAGTATTTTTGGCTCTGGCGGCCATTTTGTTCAGTGGAGCGGAACCGTTTGAGCAATTTCGGCAGAGGGCCTCCTAAGGAACATTTCTGTGGAATTATTTTAAAATCTGCCCAACAGTTTTGGAGAAGTCGTTTAAAGGTTTTTCTATTTTTAGCTCTGGTGGCCATATTGTTAAGTGGAGCGGAACCGTTTGAGCAATTTTGGTAGAGAATCCCCTACGGAACATTTCTGTGGAATTATGTCAAAATCCATCCAGCAGTCTTGGAGAAGAAGTTGTTTAAAGCAAAAAATGACGACGGATGGACGACGGACAAAGGCCGATCACAATAACTCACCTTGAGCACTTCCTGCTCAGGTGAGCTAAAAATAAACAAACAAAAATAAATAAATAAACGAAACAAATTAAATCTGCAAAATCTGAAATTTCCATGTGTCCGTCCTAAATGTTTTTTTCTAAATTGTGTTTTTTTCTCTGTGAGTGTGTGTGTCTGTGTGTGTGTGGGGGGGGGGGGGCTACATAAAAAATCAATGTTCTACTTCTGTAGAAGAGTTTACAGTGTGCGAGACTTATAAGTGCGCCAGCCATCTCCATTTGAAAAAACATACGGCATATATTGCAGGAAAATTCATTAACACATTCAACGTTCGCAACAAAACCAGTGTCGACAAGGTACTGTCCATTTTGAAGACGTCAACAACTATCTAAACCTATTAGAGCTCCCAATTATTTAATACTGACTGTTACAAGGCTGCGCTTCTGTGGTGATTTATCATTTATATCATTGTCTGTCGCCTTTTCGTTTTTCACTTTCTGTGCATTATTTAAAGTAGCCTTGTGCCCTTTCACTTGTCTACTGTATTGCTCTGTGTACCGTATTTATTTTTGCCTTTCTCATTTGGTGTTTTGGGCAGTGTGTTGTAAGCGGGTGTGTCAGTTCTCAATCGCTTCCTTCTCATATTTCTAATTAATTATTTTTTCTTTTTAGTTTTTTTTATGTATATCACATCGTTATTTATGTCAAGCACGCACTTGCCAGGATTTTTTTTTCAGCTGAAAGATTCTCGAATGGATGCAACGTCAAGAATATACTGATGTAAAAATTCATCTCTGAAAACGCTTTCTCTTAATCGTTCGTTTGAAAATAGTCTGTTGAAGTTATTACGCAGCTAAGCTGCATACATGCATAAATATAAGATTTCTGGGTATCGAAATTTATATGTGTCACGGACTCTGAAAATATCTCTACCAGGAACCAAAAGCGCAGACGACGGCGAGAGTCCTCTTTGGCAATTTGCCCTCACTATCGATTTCCACCCAAGCTCCACAGCGATAAGGCACAGAATTTTGACCCAAGAATTATCCAGCATTGATGCAAGATGTCTTATACCAAATGAATAAGGACAACACCATACCGCCCTTTTAGAAATGGTCAAGCAGAGCGATTCAACCAGATCCTCCTATAATCGCTCGGTTCTCTGTACTACACTCTGAAGTCTGGAAATAATACATGTTGCCTCTCGTCCAGCATGACATAACATGATTCTCACCCCGGTTTTTCATGTTCGGCCGTCACCCAAGGTTGGCAATCGACGCCTTTTGTCTTGAGCCCTCTGCAGAGAGCGGCAGGTGCCAGGCCGAGATCACCACTAAGTTCCGGTTATGCATCCATCACTTTTCCTTTCAAAAAGGCTTCTAAAGAATCAGTGCATCAGAGCGGTAAAAGTGTAGCATGACCAAAAAGTGTATGATATAAACTTAGCGGTGGGCGACAGCTCTTGTTCTAATAGGCAAGACCAAAATCGCTGAAGAATTGGAGGAGATGCCCTACACTGTGACGGAAATCCCCAACAAGGATATTCTAGTCAATAAGGTTCAGCATGAAAACGGGACAGGTCGAGTTAAAATGTTCAGTCGTAACCAGCACCTTCCTTTTCCTAGGAATTTTCATGTATATCTGTTGTTTGCAGACGAATATAAATAATAATTGCTGTAAGTCGGTATCAAATTTAATCTTGGGGTAATTTGGAGGAATATGGACCGCTTAAGCATTCAGGTGATTTTTCTAACCTTAGTTTCAAGTTGGGATTATTTTATTGTTTATTTACAGAAAGGCATACAGATCTAGCATTATGAAATTTAAAATATATCTTCTTACTCTACACTTTCTGAGATGAAATCGATAATATACACCTAGGGGTGGACCATAGTATCCCAAACATTTGGGGTAAAAGTCCATTCTACTAGGCAAACAAATTTAAAATAAGCATGTCATATATTTGACAAGTGGGGCAAAGAATCTACATTTCTTTGCATTCTAGATATGTTTAAATGTCTAAAAGATTTAATATTTTGCTCATAAAATCAAAGGGGGAGTCTCCATAAGGGCCATTTTCTGGTATCAAATGGATTTTCACCAACGCTCACCAATCTCAGTTTCAAACTTGGCATAGATGTCATGTAGATAAACATTCTAACAAAGTTTCATGAAGATTGGATCAAAACTGTGCCCTTTAGAGTGTACACAAAGGTTTTCTAAGTTTTGACCTAGTGACCTAGTTTTTGACCAGACAACACTCAGTTTCAAACTTGGCCTAGATTTTCTGGAGATAAACATTCTGGCCAAGTTTCATGAAGACTGGATCAAAACTGTGCCCTCTAGAGTGAAGGTAAGGCATTTCTAAGATGTCACCCTGTGACTTATTGTTGACCTGACGTGACTCAGTTTCAAACTTGACCTAGATTGACCTGAGATAAACATTCTGACAAACTTGAAAGTTTCATTACAACTGGACCAAACCTGTGCCCTCTAGAGTGTAAAAAAGATTTAAGATAGTGACCTAGTTTTTGACCCAACATGACCCAGTTTCAGAATGGCCTAGATATTATGACAATAAACATTCTGGCAAAGTTTCATGAAGACTAAATAAAAACTGTGCCCTATGGAGTGTACACAAGGTTTTTCTAAGATTTGGCCCAGTGATCTAGTTTTTGATCAGACGATACCAATTTTCAACCTTAGCCTAAATTTTATGAAGACAACCATTCTGACAAAGTTTCAAGAAGATTGGATCAAATTTGTGCCCTCTAAAGTGTACACAAGGTTTTTCTAAGGTTAACCCTGTGACTTTATTTTTGATCCGACATGACCCAGTTTCAAACTCCACCTACATTTTATGGAGATAAACATTCTGAGAAAGTGTCATGAAGATTGAATCAAAACTGTGCCATCTCGGGTGTACACAAGATTTTCCTAATATTTGACCTAGTGACATAGTTTTTCACCCAACATGACCCGATTTCAAACTTGACCTAGATATTGTGAGGATAATGATTCTGACAAAGTTTCATGAAGATTGGATCAAAACTGTGACCTCTAGGGTGTACACAAGGTTTTTTCAATATCTGACGTAGTGACCTAGTTTTTCAACTGACATAACCCACTGTCAAACCTGGCCTAGATATTGTGATGATAAACATTCTGGCAAAGTTTCAAAAAGATTGAAGCAAAACTGTGCCCTCTAGAGTGTACACAAGCTTTTTCTAATATTTGACATAGTGACCTGGATTTTGACCCGACAGGAACCAGTTTCAAACTTCGCATAGATTTTATAAAGACTACCATTCTGACAAAATTTCATGAAGATTGGATCAAAATTGTGCCCTTCAGAGCATACACAAGGTTTTTTCTAATATTTGACCCAGTGACCTAGTTCTTGACCCAACATGACCCAGTTACAAACTTGCTTTAGATTTTTTAGAGATAAACATTCTGACAAAGTTCCATGAAGATTGGATCAGAACTGTGCCCTCTAGGGTGTATACAAGCTTTTTCTAATATTTGACCTAGTGACCTAGTTTTTCACCCGACATGACCCAGTTTCAAACCTTACCTAAATATTTGGAAGATAATCATTCTGACAAAGTTTTATGAAGATTGGATCAAAACTGCATCCTCTAGAGTGTACATAAGGGGTTTCTAATATTTGACCTAGTGACATAGTTTTTGACCTGACATGAGACAGTTTCTAAATTGTATTAGATATTGTGATGATAAACATTCTGACAAAGTTTTTTTTAAAAAAAAATGATCAAAACTGTGGCTTCAAGAACTTACACAATGTTTTTTCTAAGATTTGACATAGTGACCTGGTTTGTAACCAGACATGACATAATTTCAAATTTGACTTAGACTTTTTGAAGATAAACATTCTGACAAAGTTTCATGAAGATTGGTTCAAAACTGTGCCCTCTAGAGCGTACATAATATATTTCTAATATTTAACATAGTGACCTAGTTTTTCACCCCACACCCAGTTTCAAACTTGGCCTAGATATTGAAAGAATAAACATTCTGACAAAGTTTCAAAAAGATTGGATCAAAACTGTGGCCTCTAGAGCGTACACAAGGTTTTTCTAAGATTTGACCTAGTGACCTGATTTTTGACCCGACATGACCCAGTTTCAAACCTGTCCTAGATATCATGAGGATAAACATTATGACAGTTTCATGAAGATTGAATCAAAACTTACCTCTAGAGCGTACACAAGCTTTTTCTAATATTTGAACTAGTGACCTAGTTTTTGACCCGACATGACCCAGTTTCGAACTTGGCCTAGATTTATATAGACACACATTCTGACAAATTTTCATAAAGATTGGATCAAAACTGTGCCCACTAGAGTTTACACATGCAAAAGTTCACGGACGGACGGACGTACGCCCGTCCAGACGTCCACACGTACGACGGACATCAGGGTATCCCAAAAGCTCACCCTGAACACTTAGCTAAAAATTCATTAGACCGGTTCATAAACCGAGAGGAATGAAATGTTTGTAAATAAAAAGGTAAAAATTTCCCATAGCCTAATAGCCGTAGGGGCAGTGGGGGCTTGAGACCCACTGTATCTTGGGCACAGCAGATTAAAGGCGGAGCCTATCCCTCTCCTTTCGCTGCCTTATTCTTTC
This sequence comes from Ctena decussata, assembly GCA_963989385.1. Lineage (NCBI taxonomy): Eukaryota > Metazoa > Mollusca > Bivalvia > Lucinida > Lucinidae > Ctena > Ctena decussata. Next base: position 87,619,278 of record OZ022500.1, read on the forward strand.
CTGATTTGAAAAAGGTACCCATTTACTGCTGGGTTGACAGAGTTTTCCAGTCGTCATACGGCGACGGTTAGCCGCGAACTCACGGCCTTCCGGCGACTTGCTGCACCATAACCGAGCAACTCAAACCACTCGAAAATCTTGTCAGCGAGGAAGCTCATTTATGGTCGATGTACCTGTTTTCGGTGTGCTCCAGAATTCGGGGTATTTTAACAGATTATACCGCTCCTCTTGTAGAGAACCTCTAAAGATAATTATTTTTGCTATTAAACAGAAAGTTGAATCGGCATGTTTCATCATATACCATAAATTGACGCGCAAAAGCACGTTAGTATTGACATCATCCGTGACGTTGTCGTTGGAGACCGTGGAAGCGGCCACATTGGAAACTCTGCAAAGTTTATGAAAAAAACCCGACGAAGATGACAAGGCGATCTATTCAATTATGATATTTTTTCTGGTAATACAAAGATCGTTTCTACAGCCTAAAAATTGCAGGTCTCACGAAAGCAGTTGGTAATATTAGGATCTGCAGCTAGAACACTTTGAATGCGATTTCTTTATCCTACCCCGAAAACTGGGGCAGTTTCAGAGAGCCGAAAGAAGCCAGGTGTTTTCAAGCCATCATCATAAATTATTAACTCAGATAGTGTCAACATTCATTATTCCCACATTTTCTATAGAAATTTGTGAAATCTTGGTACAAAATTGCCACTCAAACCCATGAAAGAAAAGGATGCAAAGCGCATGGCAGCAACACCCAAAATTGTATCTAGCCCTGCTGACCATAGTTATACAAGATCAACTGAGTCACCAAGCAGATCCCGCAAGTAAAAGGAGGGAAACAATCAAGGAATGACTCCTCTGAAAGTGAATCTGAATGTGAACAGGCCCCATGCCACATCTGTAAAAAAAACAATCACATTGTCCTCGGATGGAATCAGATGTAATTTTAGCGAGCACTGGCTATGTTTCCCTTGTTCAAAATTAAAAAAATTGTGTACCAAGCACTAGGTGAGAGTCCAGACAATGTTATGTGGTTTTGTGATTATTGTTGTACTGCTTTTCCGGGGGTTAAGAAGGTCATGGTACATTTTGGATCATTAGAGGAAAAATACTCAGATCATGAGAAAAGGGTTGATAAACTAGAAGAAAAAGCAAAAAATGATGATACAGAAAACAATATCAAAGACATCTGCAGGAATGAGATACTTGAACAAAATGAAATTGAAAAAAGAAAGTTAAATTGGATGGTTTTCAATGTACCAGAAAGTGAAGAAGAAATTGTTGAAGCCAAAAAAGCGGATGATCTGGAGGCAATCGACAGAATAATAGCAGGCCCCATGAAATTAGATAAAGACAATATTAAAATTCATCAGCCAGTTAGACTGGGTGCAGTAAAAGAGCAGAGAGAGCAGTTGAGATACCAAAAAAAAAATGTTCTTAACAAGAAAAATTTAAAAATCAGTAGAGGAAGAATTGTAGAAATAGTAGAAAAGGATGTTACTAGCACTTGAGACAGTATTGTGCATGATAGAGTTAATACTGAGGATGACAGTGGGGTGCTACAGCGGCGACTGTGCATTCAGCCTATAAATTCAGCAATGTACTTTATATGTAAATACGTTCAGTTTCAGTTCTTGTTTTACGTTAAAAAGTTCTTGTTAGAGTTCAGATTTATTCAGCCAAACATCGTTTTACTGTTTGATAAAGAAATATGAGAAATAACGACAGTAAATTGACTGTAATTAATCTTTCTTTACAGTAAATTTTCAAGATAGAGACTTGCACGAAGAAAATTCTGAAATAGACTCAGAAGATAAATCCTTTTCTTCAAGTGATGAAAATTAGCCTAATGTTTCTGATAATCTGTGAGAAAGTAATTATTTATCTGAAAGTGAAAGTGACACTTCTTCAGTAGACGAAAATTTTGTGACTGGTAATGACTTAAATGGGTTGATACTTGTTTTCTACACAAATGCTGACAATTTAATGAATAAATTGGATGAGCTGAGGGTTAGATCTTGTGATTCGAACTTTGATGTAGTGGTGGTAACTGAGGTATACCCAAAATTTGGTGACTCCAGAGACATTTTGACTGACAAACTTCAAATAAGAGGGTAAAATCTGTATAGAAGTAAAGTTGACGACTATAGCAGAGGCATAATCATATATCTCAGAGAGACCATTAGATCTGACCTTAATCTCACCCTAACAGATTTTGATTTCAGTGAAAGTGTATAGGTGGTAAATTTATATCTCCAAAATGATCAGAACCTTTTGATAGGTGGTATTTACAGATCTCCAAACTCATCATTAGAGAACACACAACAAATGATGGATCTTCTAAATCTTGCCTGTAGTGAGAACCCGGTTTATAAACAGTAAGATCAGAAACTCACTATTCGTTTAAATTCCTTGAATGCCTACGGGATAATTACTTAGAACAACTTGTCCAAACACCTACGAGGTGGAGGGATATGCAACCTGGTAATTTGTTGGACTTGTTATTAACAGACTGTGAAGATTATATATTAAATTTAGAGACAACAAATCATTTTGGGAACAGTGATCATTTAAGCCTGGAATTTCTTATAGAGTTTATTTCTGGAAACAATGTCTGTGAGTTAGAGAAGAGAAATTTTTATCGAGCAGATTATGTATTAGCAAATCAAAAAATTTCAGATGTTGACTGGAAAAATTTACATAACATGAACCAGCAAGAAGGTTGTGATTACTTTTACTCAGTTATAAACCAAGTGGTCGATGACTGTGTACCCAAAGTTAAATCATTACATAAAACACCAAAACCTCCATGGATGGACAATTATTGTATCAAGCTTGTTCGTAAAAAGAAGAGAGCTTGGAAGAAGTATTCTCATTCAAGTAATATAGCTGGGTTTTACAAGTATTGTGCTATACGTAATAAGGCAACTAGGACTGTAAGGTTTGCTATAAGACGATATGAAAAGGGGAGTGCAGCAACCATAAAAGAAAACCCGAAATCATTTTGGAGTTTTATTAGAGAGAAAACAAATGTTAAATCTGGAATTAATGACTTGCAGGATGATCAAGGGGAGAGAATAAAAGAAGATGCAGAAAAATGTGAACTGCTCAATGACTTTTTCACATCAGTCTTTACTAATGAACAATCTGAACCATCATACTTTGATTCTCAAGTGGATAATATTTGTGAAATTCAAGTTACTAAAGAAAAAGTTCTCAAATTGCTCAGAGGTGTAAACCCTTCAAAATCTGCTGGGGCTGATGGGCTCCATCCCCGTTTTATAAAAGAGACATCTGAAACGCTAGCTATACCAGTCTTAATTCTATTTAATAAATCACTGTCAGAAGGATCTCTGCCCGACTTCTTCAAAAGTGCAAATGTCACCCCCATACACAAAAGTGGAGATAAATCATTACCGAAAAACTATAGACCCATAAGTGTAACACCTATATTGTGTAGACTATTGGAAACTATTGTTAAAGAAGTCATCACCCAACATATAAAGACAAATAATATCATTATAAATCAACAATATGGTTTTAGAGAAAAGAGAGGTTGTATTCTACAATTGCTGAAAGTCTTAAATCAAACTGTCACATCCTTAGAAAATGGAAATCCTGTAGACATGATATACTTATACATACAGAAAGCCTTTGATTCTGTGTCTCATAGGAGGCTTTTGAAAAAGATGGAACACTTAGGAATAGGTGGAAATATACTTTAATGGATTAAAAATTTTCTAACAGATCGACAACAACGTGTGACGTTAAATGGTAAATCATCCTGATGGTCTGAAGTGACCTCGGGTGTTCCACAAGGGTCTGTGTTAGGACCAGTGCTTTTTATATTATATATAAACGATTTGCCAGGTAAAGTTAGATCACACTGTGTTCTCTTCCCTGATGAAGCAAAACTGTTTAAAGAATTAGAACACTTAAGAGATTTTGAAGAATTACAAGATGACTTACATGAACTTTGTATATGGGCCTCCAAATGGTTGTTGTTCTTTAACGTTATGAAGTGCAAAGTTATGCATATTGGAAAAGAAAATCCATCTTTTAATTATGACATGAAGATCTAAATGACAACAGTTATGAATTAAATTGATTACCTCTGAAAAGGACTTGGGAATAACATTTCAAAATAATATGAGATTTGAGGAACATATAAGCAACAAAGCAAATCGATTATTAGGCCTAGTAAAAAGGACTTTCTCATACATGGACAAGATCACTTTCTTAACTATATATAAAACAATTATAAGGCCCATATCAGATTATGGTGATTCAGTGTGGGAATCCCAGTTTAAAAAAGCATATTCAAATGATAGAGAACATACAAACGAGAGGAACAAAATTAGTACCTGATATAGTCAACCTAAGCTACACGGATACTCAAAGAATTAAACTTGCCCACGCTGAAATACAGAAGAATGAGAGGGGACTTAATTCAAGTGTTTAAAATATTAAATGGAAATTACGATGTAAATTCAGAAGATTTCTTTACACTTGATAATGAAAGAACACGATACAAGAGGACATAGTAAAAAGTTGGTAAAACACAGAACTCTTACATCTTTGAAACAGAAAAGTTTCTGTTATAGAGTGATAGATCTATGGAACAATTTAACAAAAGAAATTGTTACTGCTAAAACAGTCATCAGTTTCAAGACTTTATTAGATACTTATACAACAACGTTTTGACACAAGTGAGATATACTAATTTGTAAACTATTATTTGCATCCAAACTAACTTAGACAAGAATCTACAAATATCACACCGGAAGTCATACAGTATAGAGAAACTACAGAGGGGGGAATATGAGCCATAAGGGCTCCATAGTTCCCTATGGAAACAGTAAACAGTATACAAACCTGCTTTACGATGCTCCGCCAATAAGTTTAATGATTGACGCAACTCCTGTATGACAATAGCTACAACTGCATATTTGAACCTCCTGTGGGGTCCTACTAAAAACTGCTAAGACACCATGAACACACACACACACACACACACACACACACAGACACCACAGAGACATCCAAAGATACTAACAACGCAACTTCAGGAGTCCCATTTATAGACTTTTACTCAACGGGTTACACATGGTGGAAACGCTAGCAGATGCAAAGAGATTTAGGTGTAATTATATCTGATGATCTTCATCCACGTAAACATATACTGGAAATCACAAAGAAAGCAAATCAAAGAATTGGAATGATACGGAGATGCTTTTCAAATATTACACAGAGGAAAATCTCCATACTTTATATAACAACTGTAAGACCATTATTGGAATATGCATCAGTAGTATGGAGTCCTTGGTTTAAAACTGATATTGACTTGTTAGAAAAAGTGCAACGACGATGTCTTGCCTTGTGCAGTGATCCACCAGTCTTACAATCATTGGAGTCGAGGAGAAAATATACAGACTTAGCTGAAACCTATAAATTACTAAATAATGAATACCGTACCAATCCATTGACTCTCTTTAACACTCCAAACAGAAATTTAAGGGGTCATGATTATAAACTGCATAAGGAGCATGTTAAAACTGAGGTGAAGAAAAATTTCTTCACATCCAGAGTGATAACTCCATGGAATAATCTGTCTCAGGACGTCGTTGGAGCTTCCAGTGGAACATCCTTCAGAAACAGACTGCGAGCTACGCCTAAGTGATGAAGCAGCTTATGGGCCAATGGTGATGGTGATGTAGGCCCATAAACAGACAGAAGTACAGACATAACAAAGCAGGCACATGACGTCCTATTGACGTTGATGCGGCGTGATGACGTCGCATAAACGTCAAAACGACGTCATTTTGACGTTATGTGCCCGCTGGGTCAGAGATATATAATGAGGCTTATATTGAAACAAAGCAATGCACATAAGGATAATGAAGTGTAGGCTATAAAGCAAGACATGTCAGTGAGACAGGATAGCTCACCTGACAGCGCCTTGTCTGTCACATAAAAAAATTTAACGTAAAACTTTAACATTTTGCTAACGCCGACGCCGCCGCCGAGGCCGACACCGGGGGTAGTACAATAGCTCTTCCTGAACTTTGTTCAGGCGAGCTAATAAAAGGGAAGGAGGAAAGTGTTCCCACTTGCATTTGGCTCATCCGTTTAAGACCTAGAATTATGTGCTGGGCTCCTCTGAAGCATCTTCGCACAGTTACTATTTACAGGCATGTGACATGGGGTGTGAAGTCCTGTACAGCTAAAACTTAAAACATCCGTGTTTAAGGGTTCCCACCCAGGATTAAATTCTTGAAGGATTCTAGGGACTGGGCACTGACTGTTTCAGTAGGCAGGCTGTTCCACAACCTTATCCCGATGGGAAGAAAGCATACTTGTAGGCATCTACACCTGTTAGACTTCCGTGACAGTACCTGGGCCCTTACGTCCCCGCCCATATAAGTCCCTCCTGAAGAGTTAATATTAGGCAACTTGGCCTTAAGCATGCTTAAAATGAAAGGGTGGATAGCTCTCTTGAATGATGCCAAGAAAGGGGCCTCAGCTATAGAAACTGGGAGAGTATTCCACAAAGGTACAGATCGAGGGGAAAAGTTTAATTAAAAGGGATCTGTGGATGTAGATATTAAAAATTTGCCTGAATATCTTGGAGTGAGCTGATCTGCTTCTTGCGGTAAAAGGAGGTAGTCGGCAGCAAGGATGTCCTGAATGACTATGTACGGAAGAGCTAGCCGCTATCTTTGTCCGTCTGGATTCCAGGGATTGTCATTGCAGATATTCAAGCATCGATGAGACGCTGCTGGTGTTTCTATACCTGTCGGTGGTATACCTGACGCCCTCCCAGGGGTTTCGGAGAGCTGGTAGACTGGCTCCAGTCCCAGTGTTTTATGATTGTTTCTGGTCATGGTTAGGCACATTAAGACTTGTACCATTTTGAACACATGTTACCATTCAGGCTAGGAAGCTGGGAGAAAGCCATTTATTCTCAGGGAGTTGGGGAGCCCCATTTATTATTTTTAGGTAGCTGCGGAGCAAGCTCTTAATTTTTGGGAACTGGGGAGCACGGGCAAATATGATTTGGCTTGCGTGTGTGTGTGGGGGGGGGGGGGGGGGGGCGTCCGCTCCCAGAAGCCAAATATTTATATACCAACAAATATCGCATGCACTGATGGAGTTTCAAAGGTCTAGGACTTATGAAAAGCTAGGTATGTACCCTTTTTAGAAAGTACGTCACAGTGTCAGTGACCTACTTTAAGGGAAAGGTCCTGGAGTGGCAAGTTGCACGAGGGAGTGTCAAAGGTCTGGGGCTTATGAAAAGCGAGATACGACCTTTTTTAAAAGTAGGTCAGAGTGATCTAGGTTTGCGGGAAATGACCTAGTGTGGTAAGGTGCATGCACTGATGGAGTTTCAAAGATGCTGGGCCTATGAAAAGAAAGAAATGTACTTTTTGTGACAGTAGGTCACAGTGACTTGGGAGATGACCTGAGTGTTAAGGTGCATGAACTGATTGAGTTTCAAAGATCTGCAGCTCAAGAATCAAGATATTCACTTATTTTTGAAAGTAGGACACAGTCACCTAGTTTTGTGGGAGCTGATCTTGAGTGGTTAGGTGCATGTAGTTTTTGGCGAAAGTAGGTCACAGTACCTAGTTTTCAGGATCATGACCTGGAGTGGCAAGGTGCATGCACTGATAGAGCTTCAAAGTTCTCAGGCTTATTTTTGCAAAAGTAGGTCACACTGACAAAGATTTTTAGAGCGGGGGAGGGGGTAGGGGGCTGGAGTGGTAAGGTGCTTGCACTGATGGAGTTTCGAAGGCCTATGGCCTATGAAAAGTGAGAAATGTACTTCTTTGTAAAAGTAGGTACAGTGATCTTTTTGTGGGAGATGACCTGGAGTGGTAAGGTGCATGCTCTGATGCAGTTTCGAAGGTCTAGGACTTATGAACCGAGATATATGCTTTTCTATGACAGTAGGTCACAGTGACCCAGTTTTATGAAGCATGACCTGGAGTGGTAAGGAGCAGGCAATAAGAGTTTCAAACAGGTGGGGCCTCTGAAAAGTAAGATATGTTCTTTTTGTGAAAGTAGGTAAAGATTACAGTGACCTAGTTTTGTCGGGTAACCTGTAGTGGTAAGGTTGATGCACCAATGGAGTTTCAAAGATCTGGGGCTTATGAAAAGGAAGATATGTAAGTTTTGCAAAAGTAGGTCACAGTGACCCAGTTTGGTGGAGGTGACCTAGAGTTATAAGGTACATGTTCTGCAGGAGTTTAAAAGGTCTGGGGCCTATGAAAAACCATATATGGGGCTGACCTTGAAAACTAAATATGTGGTACTTTTTTGAGAAAGTAGGTCACACTGACCTAGTATTATGAGTGGTGACCTGGAGTGGTAAGGTGCATGCAATGATGGAGTTTCAATGGTATAAGCCTTTGAAAAACAAGATAAGGGGCTGACCTCGAAAACTAAATATGTGGTATTTTTTCACAAAAATATGTCACAGTGACCTAGTTTTGTGTGTGTGTGTGTGTGTGGGGGGGGGGGTGACCTGGAGTGGTAAGGTGCATGCATTGATGGAGTTTCAAAGGTTTGCGTCCTATGAAAAGCGAGATATGGGGCTGACCTCGAAAAAATATGTAGTTCTTTTTTGCAAAATAAGTCACAGTGACCTAGTTTTATGGGGAATGACATAGAGTGGATAGGTGCATGCACTGATGGAGTTTCAAAGGTCTGGGGCCTATGGAAAGGGAGAAATGAGACTGACCTCGATAACTTAATATGTGGTCCTTTTTTGCAGAAGCATGTCACAGCCCCGACGTTTGTGAGGGCCATTTAGAATTTTTGTGGGCTATGTAGTGATGAAGTTTAAGGTCCTAGGGTCTATGAAAATAAAGACATGGATGTGAAACTTCAGACAAAAAACTTAAACCATAAACTTTAACACCAACATCTTCCGAGATATTGACCTCTTGCCCCACCCTGAGCTCGACCGAGGGGCATGGTTGCATACAACTAAAGCAAATGCTCTTGGGAAGGTCCATATCAACTTGAACGGTTTTGGAAATAAAAGCTTTTAAAAATTCTTTAACCAAAAGATTCAACTTTTGTCTGACGTGGACGAAAATGCAGAACAAGAATTCCGCGGAATGCTATGTCGCACCTGCATTGGGCTTTCACAGTAGTAAAGACTTTAGTTAAAAGAATTTATATGAGAAATGGACAAAAATGCTAGGGTCCACACAATTTTCGATGTAATATTTTACTGAGTCAGAAGAGCATAGAATATAGGCCAAGAGTAGGAATAATTGCAACATCCCTCATGAACGTTCTAAGAATAAACTTTATGCCAGGTGTGATGACTACAGGTATCATACTTTCAGACAAAAGGACTAAAACGCTAGGACTGACATAATTTTGGGTGTAAAATTTTGCAAAGTCAGCAGAGCGTTAAATATATGTCAAGGGTAAATTAATTGCAACAGCCCTTGAAAACATTCTACGAAGAAACTTGATGCCAGGTTTGATGATTCTAGTTATCATAGTTCGTGAGAAATGGACTTACACACTAGAGTCGACATAATTTTGAATATCAAATTTTTCAAAGTCAGCAGAGCATGAAATATATGTCAAAGTAAAAAAGAGCAACAGCCCTCAAGAACATTCTTAGAAGAAGCTTGATGCCAGGTTTGATGATTCTAGGTATCATAGTTTGCGAGAAATGGACTTAATAGCTAGGGTCGACGTAATTGTTGAGGGACCATTTTACGAAGTCAGCAGAGCATGAAACATAGGTCAAGGGTAAAAATAAGAGCAACAGTCCTCGAGAACATTCTAAGAAGAAGCTTTATGCCAGGTTTGATGATTGTCGGTATCATAGTTAGCGAGAAATGGACTTAAATGCTAGGGTCGACGCTAGGGTCGACGTAATTGTTGACGGACTGTTTTACAAAGTCAGTAGAGCATAAATTATAGGTCAGGGGTGAAAATAAGAGCAAAAACCCTCGAGAAAATTCTAAGAAGAAGCTTTATGCCAGGTTTGATGAGTGTAGGTATCATAGTTTGCGAGAAATGGACTTAAACACTAGGGTCGACGTAATTGTTGACGGACGGACGTACGGACGGACTGACGGACGGACGTACGGACGAACGGAATGACTGACGGACGTACGGACGAACGGAATGACTGACGGACGGACGGACGGAAAAGTGAACTCCTATATCGCACCTTGCTAAAGCAGGTGCGACAAAAACGACCTTAAACTGTCATAATTCTGTCAGAAATAGGTCAGTCATCACCATTTTCGAAACATATCCTAGGGCACCCTAGAAGCTTAATCATGAAAATTGCAGAAATCTGTTGAAGCATGCAAAAGTTATTGACCCACTTAAGAGTCCAAATTCCATCAAAAATGGATCAACCTTCATCATTTTCGAAGCATACTTTTGGGGGCCCTAGAAGAAGCTTTATAATGAATTTTGCGGAAAGCCATTGAAGTGCGCAAAAGTTATTGACCAGCAAAGAGCAAAATTGCAAGGGGACAGAAAATGGATCGTTAGGTCTCAGCCTTTCTGGTGAAACAAAAATGAGTGAGTTATGGTTTGAAATTTTCTTTTTTTGCACATAAATGGGTGGATGTTGTTCAGTAAGGTCTCTTTCACAAAAGGGCTCAAAATTTGTCCCTGAAGGCAGGCTTCTAGCAATGACTCTGAGGGGCAGTATTGGAAAAAATTCTTGTTGCTTCTGTATGGAGTATAAGGCCCTGGATGTACAACAACTGGCATATTTTTGCCATTTTGCCCCGACATTTGACGAACTCATAGGTATGGGAAACCTTTCCAAATGTTTGAGTAGAGTAGTGGGGCAGGGCCCTTTTTGCAACTTTCTGGATGTAAGCTTAATTGGGCAGGTTCAAGTTTCAAGCATATTGTTCTCAGCTTCAACTGTATGCAGCAGCCTATAACTTGCCCCGGGCAATTACCTTTGTGAGCACTTATTAGTGTAAAACTTTGTAATGCACGTGTGGTAACAGATGAGTTACTAATTTCTGGCCATATTTCCCAAAGGACCCAATTCAAACTTTTTGTCTCTTGGAATTTGCATTCTGCTTAATTACACAGCTTTAAAGGAAATGAGGCATAGAACAGGTCATGGCAGGGTTTCAGCGGTGAGTTATAGCATGACAATGTTTCAGTGTACGAGAGCTTGAAGGATATTGCTTTCAACCAGTGAAATTTTGCTTGCAAGTATAGAATAACACATGACCACTATTCGATTACAATTTCAGAACAATTCATTATAAAAATAGCAAGTTAAGAGGTTTGAAATCTTTTTTTTTTTTGCATAGAAATGGGGTGATGGTCATCCAGTTAGGTCACTTTCACGTACGGACTCAAAATTGGTCCCAGAAAGTAGGCTTCTGGCAACTACTCAAAGCGACCATATTAGAAACAAGAAAAATCTTTATAAAAGAAGAGCTTTCGCCTGACAGCATAGCTCGCCTGAATAGGTGCTTGCCCATCACACAGTGGCTATGGTGGTGTGGACTAGCTGCTATGCATAAAACTTCAGGCAAGCATATATATGTCCATAATGACAACACATTTATAAACAAAAGCTATCTCAGAAATAAGTTTTAAAATAAAATTAAAATAAAAAAAAATAGCCATCAGAGGAGATGGCAAATCCCCCGACCGAAGACCCCCATGGGCCTTGGTAAAAAGGGTGCACTTCAAAACCCATATTAGTAATATATTGTCGTTCTTTTAAGCTTCTGATTGACATTAACTGTTAACAGATGCATGATTATCTAACACTCAGACTAAAACAGTATGCTTGACTGCTAAAAAGAGGTAATATCTCAAACAGCCACCATATACACAAATGTATAGCATACGATACATTCAACTTTCAAAATGTGTGAATAACTTCTAAAGTACAAGCCCTACAAACCTAATTTTGAGCTCTCTAGTAAGTGAATTTGGACAAAGAATCAAAATCTGGAAAAAAAATTTTTTGGGGGGGGGGGGGGGGGGGGGGGGGGGTGCGGGAGGGGGCACGGGAATGTGGAGGGGTAAGAGAGAGTTAGGAGCACTGATAAGATATCACAGCATGATCATCAATATTCTAAAAGGTATTCAAGTTATAGAGCGGACACGAAATCACATCTAAAACCATCAAGGGGTAATAACTCAAAAAGTAAGAAAGCAGGAGTTGTCTTTCTTGTTCGTGACACATCGTCATGCCCTGTTCTACATATCTGTGAAGTATCATGAAAATATTCCAAAAGGTATTCAAGTTATAGAGCGGGCACGAAATCATACCTAAAATGATCAAGGGGAAATAACTCAAAAAGTGAGAGAGCAAGAGTTGTCATTCTTGTTTGCGACACACCGTCTTGACCTGTTCTACATATCTGTGAAGTATCATGAGAATATTCCAAAGGGTATTCTAGTTATAGAGCGGACACGAATCTGCCAAAAAATCACACCTAAAACTATCAAGGGGAAATAACTCAAAAAGTAAGAAAGCAAGAATTGTCATTCTTGTTCGCGACACATCGTCATGACCTGTTCTACATTTCTGTGAAGTATCATGAAAATGTTCCAAAGGGTATTCAAGTTACAGAGCGAACACGAATCTGCCAAAAAATCACCAAAGGGGAGATAATTCAAAAAGTACTATAGCAAGAGTTACCATTCTTGTACGCGACACATCGTCATGACCTGTTCTACATAACTGTGAAGTATCATGAAAATATTCCAAAGGGTATTCAAGATATAGAGCGGACAAGAAAGTGTTTACGGACGGACGGACGGACAGACGGACGGACGGACGCCAGGCTCATCGCTATATCCCCCGAACCTTTCGGTCGGGGGATAAAAATCCACATGAAATTCTGAAGTCCATGAGCTTGAGCTCAAAGAACTAAGGGGTGGGGATGGGGGGTGGCTAGGATGAATCAAAACCTTAAACTATTATCTAACATCAGTCCAAGTATAGTCTTGAGTCCGTCGTGGTACTGTTATGTCTTCATAAATATAAAACTTTAACCAAAATCTTTAAGAAACAAGAATTCCGCGGAATGCTATGTCGCACCTGCATTGTGCTTCTACAGTAGCAGAGGTCATGGAGAGAAGAAACAGAGGTCATGGTGAGAAGAAAGTGAAAGCAAAAACTGAAAATTATAAAACCTAAAAAGTTTCATGCAAGGATTAATCTGACACATATTTTGTCAAAATCCATCTAGTGGATCTTAACGTACTACCATTTTCAAGTTTGTGCTATTCTAGTAACGGTAGATGGCAGCCATCTTGGATGACCGATTTTCCATCTACAAAAATTGTAATAGCTTTATGCAAGAATCATTCTGACACAAGAGTGGTCAAAATCGGTCAAAATCCATTCATGGGTTCCTGAGATATTGTCATTTGCATGTTTTTGCTGTTTTTAGTAACAACAGCTGGTGGCCATCTTGGATGGTATGTTCTCACAAATTTGAAAAAAACCCTTAAGGAATCATTCAGATTAAATTTGAGCATAATCCATTTAGTGGTCTTAAATTTATTAGCATTCCAGCAAAAATTGGGCTCATTAACGAACAAGAGCTGTCCCCTGACAGCATAGCTCGCCTGAATTGGTGCTTGCCCATCACAAAGCCGCTATGGTGGTGTGGACTGCTATGCATAAAACTTCAGGCCAGCATGTCCAAAATAAACACATTTATAAACAAAAGCTATCTCAGAAATAAGTCTTAAGTTAAAATTAAAATAAAAAAATGAAATAAAATTTCAAAGTCCATGAGCTTGAGGTAAAAAAAAACTGAGGAGAGGGGTGGGGGGAGGCTAAGCTGTACCATCAACCATTATCTAACATCAGTCCAAGTATTAGTATCAACTGAGTCTGTCATCGTGGCACTGTAAAATTATGTTTTCATAAATATAAATCTTTAACCCAAATCTTTAAGACAAAGTTCTAAGTCGATGACCTTGACTTCAAGGTCATCCAGTGGGGTACGTATAAGGTGTTTTGTAAAAACTCAAAAAAGTGTCTAACATCAGTTCAAGTATAAACTAAATCTCTGCAAAGCATTATGAATCAGTATGCAATAACAAAACTTTAATAAAGACCAAAATTTTCTAAGTCCCTGACCTTGACATCAAGGTCACTGAGCGGGGTTGGGGTAGTATTCTGTAGCTCTAACTACAGTGCAAATATAAAAAGAATTCATCTATGGGTTCAGGAGATATGTGTCTTTAAAAAACTTTAACCAAAACATCCAATCAATAAAAAGACAATTTTCTAAGTCCATGACCTTGACATCAAGGTCACTGAGGGGGGTGGGGGTAGTACCTTCGAAAACTTTAGACCAATATCTAACTTCAGTGCAAGTATCAAAGGAATCCATCCATGGGTTAAGGAGATATTGGGCTTTATAAAACTTTAACCAAAACATCCAGTCCAAAAACTCCCAATTTTCTAAGTCCATGACCTTGACATCAAAGTCACTGAGTGGGGTGGAGGTGGTACCCTGTTAAACTTTGGACCAATATCTAACTACAGTTGAAGTATCAAAAGAATCCATCCATGGGTTAAGGAGATATAGGTCTTTAAAAAACTTTAACCAAAACATCCAATTCGAACGCCGACGCGGACGCGGACGCTGACGCTGACGCCGTGGCGACAACAATAGCTCTTCCTGAACTTTCGTTCAGGCGAGCTAAAAGTAGGTCACTGTGTCCTAATTCCACTGTAATGTTTTTTCTTCCTTTTTATTTTTTTCAAAAACAAGGTCCTACTAATATTCCATGCCAAATTTCAGCCAATTATACCTAGTGGTTCCAGAGAAATTGTTAATTTTATTGTTTTGCTATTTTTAGCAATGGCGGCCATCTTGAATTCTCGACCAGGCCAAGTTTCTCTAAACTGAAGCCGTGTAGCCTGGTTATATTCTATATGAAATTTGAGAACCATAGGTGCAGTGGTTTTGAAGAAATTAACTTCGCAAATCTTAACGCCAGGGTCGACGTAAATTGTGAATGTTGATTTTATTGTTTTGCTATTTTAGCAATGGCGGCCATCTTGAATTCTCTACAAGGCCGAATTTCTCTAAACTGAAGCAGTGTAGTCTGATTATATTCTATATGAAATTTGACAACCATGGGTGCAGTGGTTTTGGAGAAATTAACTTCGCAAATCTTAACGCCAGGGTCGACGTAAATTGTGAACGGACGGATGTACGGACGGACGGTCTGACGGACGGAAAACCGGACACCTATATCGCACCTTGCTAAAGCAGGTGCGACAAAAATTCAACGTCGATACCTTGACTTCAAGGTCATCCAGTGGGGTACCGGTAAGTATATAGTGTTTTGTAAAAACTCAAAAAAGTGTCTAACATCAGTTGGGTGGGGTGGGAGTGTAAACTAACTCTGCCAAGCATTATGAATCAGTTTGCAATTCGAAAATTTGAGAAAGACCAAATTTCCTAAGTCCCTTACTTTGACATCAAGGTCACTGAGCGGGGTAGGGTAGTACTCTGTAAAACTTTGGACTAATATCTAGGTACAGTTCAAATATAAAAAGAATTCATCTATGGGTTCAGGAGATATCTGTATTTAAACAAACTTTCACCAAAACATCCAATCAATAAAAAAACAATTTTCTAAGTCCATGACCTTGACATCAAGGTCACTGAGGGGGCAGGGGCTAGTACCTTCGAAAACTTTGGACCAATATCTAACAACAGTGCAAGTATCAAAGGAATCCATCCATGGGTTATGGAGATATTGAGCTTTATAAACTTTTAACCAAAACATCCAATCCAAAAAAAAAAACTCCCAATGTTCTAAGTCCATGACCTTGACATCAAGGTCACTGAGTGGGGTGGGGGCGGTATGCTGTTAAAGGTTGGACTAATATCTAACTACAGTGCGAGTATCAAAAGAATCCATCCATGGGTCAAGGAGAAATAGGTCTTTAAAAAAACTTTAACCAAAACATCCAATCCGGACGCAGACCCTGACGCGGACGCCAGGGTGACAACAATAGCTCTTCCTGAACTTTGGTTCAGGCGAGCTAAAAAGATAATCCAGGCTGATTAAATGGAAGTGTGTTTTGTAATATGTCTCTAGGTGAAGAGTTGACAATAACTTTCATGAATATGACTTAAAGTGAGCTATGTTGGTAGGCACCCGCAACCCTAATTTTGAGACTGGGTAGCGACAATGACCTATCTCAAGATTGAACTGTCCCATTTGGAATTCCAAAATGGACTGCAGTCGATCTTGAGACTGACCTGATTCCAAAACATTTATCAGCATGATGCAATGTTTGTTTGTGTGTATTAAACCAAAAATAGTAATCTTAAGTTCAACACTGAAAAAAAAAGAATGTTTTGAGTATCTGCGTCTTTTTTTTTTTTCATAAAATTTCCATTGTAAATTTACAAACTAAAAAAAACATTTTGAATTAACATCTGACAGAGTGCTAGTATTCACAAGGTGCAGTACAACCGGATAAAATGAAGATTAAATATTCTTTAATATTATTGGCTAAATTTTGACATATTTGTTATTTGACCATTGAAATCTTGTGAAATGTGGAACAAAAAGGGAATTATACTCGGCTGTGCCTTGAAAAATTCTTGTTGCCTCTGTTTGGAGTTATAGGCCCTGAAAGCGTAATAACTGTTATTAGTGCCCACATAGTTAATTGCTTGGGGCAAATTATAGGCTGCTGCATATACTAGAGCTGAAAACAATGTGCTTAAAATTTCAATCTGCCCACTTAGGCTTACACCTAGAAAGGTGCAAAAGGTCTTGTTCATGTACAGCTCTGAAATCGGTATCAAAGTGGAGGGCCATGCCCAATAACCAAGCCAAGTAGAAGAATCCATTCGTCAACAAGAGGGCCATGAGGCCCTGAATTGCTCAGCTGAGCAATTGGCAAAGTAGCTTTCTCTTCTGTCTAAAATTGTCAAAATATGAGTCTTGGGTCAAAAGTCAAAGAATGGCCATGACCTCTTGTACTCATAAATCTTCATGTACTCATATTGACAACCATATATACTATTTTTAGGCCAAAATCTTCAAAACTTTCCATGAAATCTTATGTTCTAGCATTTTTAACATATTTGACCATGCCGCAAAAAAGGTCAAGGTAAACCCAACCAAGGTCATCATCATTTGAACAGTCTTGGTAGTACTCAAGTACTCCATGCTACTTACCAAGCTTCAAGGCCATTGGTGTATTGGTTCAGGTGAAGAAAAATATAGCTAGAAAATGTGTTTATGACACAATATGCCCCCAACCATATGCTTGCCTCTAAAGAAGGTTCATCACATAATGTATGAGTCAGAAAGGGGTGTAGCTCAACCCAGTACGGATAGAATTGGCTACAAAACTAATCAGATCATCTACCCCTTGGCCTGTAACTGTATGCAAAATATCAGGATCCCAGCATAAGCGGTTCTTCAGATATTTTGGTCACAAGGATATTCCTATATAAAATGCCTATGTCCGAAAAAAGAAATAACTCAACCAAAAATTTACAAAATGTGCTCAAAAGTTAATCAGATCATCTACATCTTGGCTTGTAACTATATGCCAAATATGATCATGCTAGCTTAAGCGGTTCTTTAGATATTTTGGTCACAAGGTTATTCCTATATAAAATGCCTATGTCCGAAAAAGGGGGATAACTTAACCAAAAATTAACAAAATGTGCTCAAAAGTTAATCACTTCATCTACACCTTGATTTATAATTGTATGCCAAATATAAACATGCTAGCTTAAGCGGTTCTTTAGATATTCTGATCACAAAGTTATTCCTATATAAAATGCCTATGTCCGAAAAAAGAAATAACTCAACCAAAACTTTACGCAATATGCTCAAAAGTTTATCAGTTCAGCTACACCTGGGTTTGTAACTGTATGCCAAATATGAAAATGCTAGCTTTAGGGGTTCTTTAGATATTTTGGTCACAAGGATATTCCTATATAAAATGCCTATGTTCGAAAAAGGGGAATAACTCAACCAAAAATTTACGAAATATGCTTAAAAGTTAATCAGTTCATCTACACCTTGGTTTGTAACTGTATGCCAAATATGAACATGCTAGTATAAGCGGTTCTTTAGATATTTTGGTCACAAGGATATTCCTATATAAAATGCCTATGTCCTAACAAGGGCTTCGCAAGCGGCGCATAATACGCCCGTTTCAATTTCCTAAAGGAGTTGCAGAATGAGCAAGATTGCAAAAGGATGGACAGGCAGACAAACAGGGGCAACCACTCTATAATAATTAACTAGAACTGTCAGCGAATCCGACTATACCCCGCTTAATTGCTTAAATCACATGATGTTATTTTCGTAACAAAAAGCATAAAGAGGGTGAGAAATCATTGTTACCATGTATACCAAAAATGAATGGTTGCTGTGAAATCTGTTACAAAAAATTACATTATTCAAAGTCAGGAGAGAAAGAAAATTGGAAAAATATAGGGAAAAATAAGCAGGAGAAGACTTGTTATCAATCCCACTATACAACAAGTTATCATCAACATGCATACAAAAATCCCTACCCTAACTTACAGATGCATTGAAATCTTTTGCAAAAAAAATGCATTATTCAAAGTAAAGAGAGAAAGAAAATTGGACAAATACAGGGAATAAAAAGAGAAGTCTGGTTCTTAATCCCACAATACAGGAAGTCATCATTAACCTGCATACCAAATATGACTTATCTAGCTTGCATGGTTGTGGAGAAATCTTTAATGAAAAAGTTCATTATTCAAAGTATGGAAAGAAAGAATATTGGACAAATACAGGGAAGAATAAGCAGAAAAAGGCTGGTTCTCAATCCCACGATACAACATATCGTCATCAACCTGCATACCAAATAAGAGTACTCTAGCTTGCTTGGTTGTGGAGAAATCTTTGACGAAAAATTTTATTATTCAAAGTAGGGAAAGAACGAATATTGGACAAATACAGGGAAGAATAAGCAGAAAAAGGCTGGTTGTCAATCCAAAGATACAACATATCGTCACCAACCTGCATCCCAAATATGACTACTCTAGCTTGCATGGTTGTGCAGAAATCTTTGACGAAAAATTTCATTATTCAAAGTAGGGAAAGAAAGAAAATCGGACAAATACAGGGAAGAATAAGCAGGAGGAGGCTGGTTCTCGATCCCACGATGCAACATGTCGTCATCAACCTGCATAACAAATATGACTACTCTAGCTTGCGAGGTTGTGGAGAAATCTTTGACGAAAAATTTCATTATTCAAAGTATGGAAAGAAAGAAAATCGGACAAATACAGGGAAGAATAAGCTGGAGAAGGCTGGTTCTCAATCCATCAATACAACATGTCGTCATCAACCTGTATGCCAAATATGACCAGTCTAGCTTGTATGGTTGTGAAGAAATCTTCGATGAAAAATTTGATCAAATGGGGACGGAAGGACAGATGGAAGGATGGACAGATGGACGGACGGACAGACAGACAGATGTAAACCAGTATACCCCCCCACTTTTTCAAAGTGGGGGTATAATGACTGCAACATCATCTTAATATTTAACACATGATATACTGTTAGTATTCCAAGGTAAGATGGACAAGGGAGATAACCTAAATACACAAGTTACACCATTTTTAGTTCTAGTTTTTTCCCTTGACAATATATCACGAAAATAGCCTTTTAGAACTAATGAAAGAGATTAACTCTAAAACGAAGAAAGGGAAAGCAGCCATTTTTGTACGCGACACATCGTTAGGACTTCATTCACATTGCAATGAAGTTTTATAAAGATATCCCAAACGGTTATCTAGTTATGGCTACAAGACTTACTGGGAAAAAATAAATCAAAGGGGCATAACTTCAAAAGTAAGAAAGGGGGAGCAACCATTCTTGTACGCGACACGTTCCCCCATCCTGATACATATGCCTACCAAATTTCATGAAGATATCCCGAATGGTTACTGAGTTATGGCGTGTACAAGAATGTTTACGGACGGACGGACGGATGGACAGCGCCACAACATAATACGTTCGTTTTTCAAAACGGGCGTATAAAAACTAATCTAAGGGGCATAACTTGCAAACTAAGAAAGGGGGTGCAACCATTCTTTGTACATGATCATGTTGCCCCCACCTAATATATATTCATATGAAATTTATTGAAGAAATCCCAAACAGTTACTCAGTGAGGGCCCACACAAGAATGTTTATGGACAGATGGAAGGACAGCACCATGACATAAGAGGGAGCAACCATTCTCATACCCGACATGCTGCCCCAAAGGGAGAGTAACCATTGTTGTGTGCAACACATTGTTGGGACTTCATACACATTGCTATGAAGTTTTATGAAGATATCCCAAACAGTTATCTAGTTATGGTGCGCACAAGACCTGCAGAGTAAAAAACAATCAAAGGGGCATAACTTGAAAACTAAGAAGGGGGAGCAACCATTTTTACATGCGACACGTTCACCCTACCTTATACATATGCCTATAAAATTTCATGAAGATATTCCCAACGGTTAGTGAGTTATGGCGCGCACAAGAGTGTTTACGGACAAACAGACGGACGGACGAGGGAGAGTAACCATTGTTGTGCGCAACACATCATTGGGACTTCATACACATTGCTATGAAGTTTTATGAAGATATCCCAAACAGTTATCTAGTTATGGTGCGCACAAGACCTGCAGAGTAAAAAACAATCAAAGGGGCATAACTTGAAAACTAAGGAAGGGGGAGCAACCATTTTTACATGCGACACGTTCCCCCTACCTAATACATATGCCTATAAAATTTCATGAAGATATTCCCAACGGTTAGTGAGTTATGGCGCGCACAAGAGTGTTTACGGACGAACAGACGGACGGACGAGGGAGAGTAACCATTGTTGTGCGCAACACATCATTGGGACTTCATAAACATTGCTATGAAGTTTTATGAAGATATCCCAAACAGTTATCTAGTTATGGCGTGCACAAGACCTGCAGGGTAAAAAAAACAATCAAAGGGGCATAACTTGAAAACTAAGGAAGGGGGAGCAACCATTTTTACATGCTACACGTTCCCCCTACCTAATACATATGCCTATAAAATTTCATGAAGATATTCCAAACGGTTAGTGAGTTATGGCGCGCACAAGAATGTTAACGGACGGACGGACGGACAGCGCCATGACATAATACGTCTGTTTTTTCAAAACGGGCGTATAAAAAAGGGATTAACTCAATCAAAAATTTACGAAATATGCTCAAAAGTTAATCAGCTAATCTACACCTTAGTTTGTAACTGTAAGCCAAATATCAGAATACTAGCTTAAGTGGTTCTTTAGATATTTTGGTCACAAGGTTTTTCCTATATGTCAAAAAAGGGGCATAACTCCTGAACGACAAGATGGGCGGAGGTAAAAAAAAATACCGGTCCGCTTATTTTTCATGTACATGCCAAATATAAAATTTCAAAATCCTAGCATAAGCCGTCTTTGAATTTCCCAGCTGCCAAAAAGCGTTACGGACAGACAGACGGAAGGACGGACAGGCCCAAACCAATTTCGGAGAAGTTGAGGGGGCATAAAAAGTTTATACCATAAATGGGTATGGCGCCATGTTGGTCATGTGACCTGGACCGTTTGAACAAATTTTTGTTCAATCCAACCCCTGGAGGCTCTATGTGAAATGTGTTCACAATTGGCCCTATGGCTTTTGAGGAAAGGTTTGAAAATGTCAAAATGTGAGAGATTTGGGTCAAAGGTCAAAGAATGACCGTGACCTCTTGTACTCATAATTCTTCATGGCCTCATAAAGATGACTGTATATACCAATTTTTAGGCCAAAATCTTCAAAACTTTCCTTCCAGCATTTTTCAATATTTGACCTTGCCATAAAAAGGTCAAAGTCAACCCAAGGTCATCATTTGAACAGTCTTGTTAGTACTCTAGTACTCCATGCTACTTACCAAGTTTCAAGGCCATAGGTGTATTGATTCTGGAGATAAAATATTCAAGGTTTATACCATAAATGGGTTTGTACCATATATAGGCATGGGGGACGTGATGGTTATGTGACCTTGACCTTTTGAATAAATATTCATTCCCTCAACTCCTGGAGGCTCTATATGAAATTTGTTTACAATTGGCCTAGTGGTTTTTGAGGAGATTGTTTGAAATTGTCAAAATATGAAAATTCTGGGGCAAAGGTCCTTGACCTCTTATACTCATGAATCTTCATGTTCTCATTATGATTATTGCATATACCAATTTTTAGGCCTTACTCTTCAAAACTCTCCAAGAAATCTTATGTTCTAGCATTTTCCCATTTTTGACCTTGCCGTAAAAAAATCAAGGTCAACTCAAGGTCATAATTTGAACAATCTTGATAGTACTCGAGTACCAAATGCTACATCCCAGGTTTCAAGGACACTGGTCAATTGGTTCTGGAGAAGAAGATTTATAAAGGTTTTTACCATATATAGGCATGGCGGCCCTGTTGGTCATGTGGCCTGGTTCATATGAACAAAACCCCTGAAACTTCTATATGAAACTTGGTTACAAATGACCCTGTGGCTTTTGAGAAGACTATCTGAAATTGTGGAAAAGAGATACCTGGGTCAAAAGTCAAAGAATGACCTTGACCTCTTGTACTCACAAATCTTCATGTACTCATTAAGATGACTGTATTTACCTATTTCTAGGCCAAAATTTTCAACAGTTTCCAAGAAATCTATGTTCTAGTATTTTCCTATATAAAAGCACCAACGACCAAATTTGATCTTATTTTAAAAAGGTCAAGGTCAACCAAAGGTCATAATTTTTAATAATCTTGGTATTACTCCCATACCCAATGCTACATACTAAGTTTCAAGGCCATGAGCCAGTTGGTTCTGGTGAAGAAGATTTTTTTAAGGTTTTGACCATATATGGGCGTGGCAGCCATCTTAATCGTGTGACCAGGACTGTTTGAAAAGCTTTCCGTTCCTAAGACCCCAAGAGGCTACATATGAAATTTTGTTACAATCGGCCCAGCGGTTTCAGAGGAGAAGTCCTTTGAAATGGTTGAAGGACTAAGGATGACGTACAACAGAGCATGTCTACACTATAAGCTCCCCCCGGAGCCGCTGGCTCAGTTGAGCTAAAGATGGGCAGAGATTTTTGTAAGATGTTGCTTTTGAAAATGTATCTCATCATTTAAGGTTGAGTTCAAATTTGTAACAAGACTTACCTGGATCAAGGCCACTATATGCGAACCACGCCCTAGGGCTATGCCCAAGTATGGGGCCAAATGGAAATGTCTAGAACTATGATGAAACTGAGGTTCAGGGTTCAGTAAATGGCTCTCATTGACACACTGTTTTCAAGTACCAATCAATATAGACGAATCAGGCTTGATATGAGCATTACTTGGACCAATGCTATCCTAGCCCTAAGATCATGCGCTTCAGAGGGGAAACAGAGAGAGCAACAAATGTACTGAAATGACCCTAAAATTTGGGGCGGAACTTGGACAATTATTGTTCCCAAATTCCTAGAAAGTGGATTTTATTATGTTAATGCATCCAAATGATGCTTAGTGAATGGTAAACGTTGTAGACTCTGATCAATCTGCTCCTTCAGGAGCAGTTTGATCTGGGTCTACAATGTTTGCTTAGACATGTCAGTCCAAATATCTAGAGTCAATACGGTAACTGAAGATGATAATCAAAAAGCAAAGAAAGCTAACACAAAAGAACAGTTTCCTCTGATGTTTACTCTGTTTCTGGCATTATTTTAACACTTGAGCCACAACACGGCAAAACCAACAAAGTTACATGTGCCCCTAACAATGACTCAGATCAGCCTGGGCATCCATCCAGTCTGATCAGACCCTTCGGTGTGCAGTTAAAGGGTAGCAAAGGGTCTAAGCTAGCTCCATGTGCACAGTGAAGACTCTGATCAGACTAAGCAAATGCCAAGGCTGATATGAGCCTTAGCTGGGTACACATGCCACTTTGTTGGTTTTGTCGTATTGTGGCTCATTTATCAATTTCAGAAGACAGAAGAAGAGATTCAGCATACGAAAGATACTATGGATCAAAAGTCTGATCTCATCAAAGCTCTGAGTCAGAGGATATTTTTTTTCTTTTATCGGGAAAAAAAGGAAACAAAAACATATTTAGGACCCTAATTAAGGTGAATGGGAAAAGTTATGGGGACAACAACTCTGCCATTTTCATTTCTGTCTCCCTTCCCAATGGGGTAAACTCTTCAAGAAAAGAATTTGCTCCTCAGGAGCAAATTCTTTTCTTTTAAGAGTAGACCCCATATGGGAAGGGCTACAGCATTCAGCAAAGCAAAAGCAGACAGGAAGTCACAAAAGTTGTCTCCACTGGAAAAAATGGTGGAAAAAAACATGGAGGTGTACCCATACACCTTAGAAGCATCTCCATGAAACAACTCTTATAAAGGATTACAGTTTTAAAAAAAAATCCACAAAACGAATCTAAGAAAATGTTAAGTTATATGTATCTGGAGTTCTGCTTCTCGAATAAATGCTGTTTTTTTTAGTTGTTGTTTTTTTTCAGTAAAAGTCAACCTACCATTTTTGTTTTTGCCAACCTTTTCAATAGAGGTTAGCTCTTAAGGCGAAGACTTGTTGGAGCAAAATTTTCACTCAAGAGTAGAAAAGAATATGAAGGTGTACCCTTTCACCTTGAGATTTATTTTCAAAACAACTGTCTCCTATAAATAAGACATATACTTCTGAGGGAATTTGAAGAGATTACTCGCCCCTACAACTACCTTTACTAGTTTGAGATTAGTCTCACATTCAATGGCAGATGATGTTAGATGTCTTCTTGTTGCTGATAAGACATAGATGCATTTCCTTGCACTTCAACACAGTTCATAACATATATCACACAACAAACAGCATATTCCTGATTGCAAAACTGTCACGAAGAAACTTACAATGATGAACAAAATATTTACAGTTTCTAATACTCCCAATATCTGATGGCCCACATTAATACATTTTAGAAACCATAAAGCTGATTTATGGTGAATGTGTACCCATCCGGGGGAAGCAACTCTGTCATTTTCATTTTTGTCTCCCTTCTCAATCACAGTCAACTCTTCAAAGAAAGAATTTTCTCCTCTAGGAGCAAATTCTTTCCTTTAAGAGTAGACCCCATTTTGGAAAGGCTTTGTCTCCTGGAGAACCAGGTCATGAAAGTTGTTCCCTTTTGTAAAAATGGGGATACCATGGAGGTGCACCCATACACCTCAAGACAGTCTGAGCTAGATCTTAATGCCTTGCTCTAGTACTTCTGCCTCAACACTTTGTGTCTTTACAGTAATCAGATTATTTTGTTTTAAAATTCTTGTCCTAAAGTTTATGTTAAGTACGAGGGGAGTTCAATAAATTTGTAGAGCTCGGGGTTTAACCCACAGATTGGAAGATGGTTTCAACATTATTTTTCAATATAATCCCCCTTTACTTCAATGCATTTGGCCCACTTTTCTGTTAAGCAGTCTGTGCCTTTGAAATAAAAGTCGTCTGTCCTCAAACCAAGCCCCTGTAGCAGCCTTGAGCTCATCATCGTCCTGAAATCTCATTCAATGCAAGTGGGACTTCAAATTTCAAAACAGATAATAATCACTTGGGGCCAGGTCTGGACTGTATGGCGGGTGATTTAACTGCTTGAACTTGCACTCACAAATAGCCGCTTGTGCAACTCTGGACTCCACCCTTTGCTGACAATCTTGCATGTTCAGGTTTCTGGGTACCCACCTAGCAGATACTTTTGACATGCCTAAATGTTCATGGATGATAGTGTAAACACTTCCATTATAAATACCACATTCTGAAGCAAGTTCGGCAACTTTGATTCGGCGATCGTTTAGCACAAGTCTCTCAACATGGTCGATCATCTCCTGGCTGATGACATCAGCAGGGCGACCTGGCCTTGGGTCATCTTCTAATGAGTCTCGCCCACGTTTAAATTCTGCTGACCACTTTGCCACTGTGGAATACTTTTGGCTACTAGCACCATACACATCAGCCATGGGCCGAGGGATTTCTTTGGCATTAGCACCCTCCTAAGTGAGGAACTTTATTACTGCTCTGAACTCAATATTCTGACTGTCCATTTTTGTCTATGGGTATAGGTTTTCAAACAAAAAGTAAGAGCAAACAAGAGGGCCATGGTGGCCCTGAATCGCTCACCTGAGCATTAATCAGTTCACTGGCTCTGGTGAAGATTTATAAGAGTTTTTACCATACTAACATTTGATCTAGATTTTGACCCAACATGACCCAGTTTCAAACTTGGCCTGGATATTGTAAGAATAAACATTCTGACACAGTTTCATTGAGATTGGATCAAAACTGTGCCCTCTGGAGCGTATACAAGGTCGTTCTTATATTTGACCTACTGACCAAGTTTTTAACCCGACACGACCCAGTTTCAAACTTTACCTAGATTTCATTAAGATAAACATTCTGACAGAGTTTCATGAAGATTGGATCAAAACTGTGCCCTCTAGGGTGAACACAACGTTTTGCTAAGATTTGACCTTGAGCCGACGTGACTCAGTTTCATAGGGGGCTTAGATATATGGACAATAAACATTTTGACATAGTGTCATGAAGATTGGATCAAAACTATGCCTTCTAGTGCTTACACAACGTTTTTCTAAGATTTGACCTAGTGACCTAGTTTTTTACCCGACATGACCTACTTTCAAACTTGGCCGAGAGTTTATGAAGATAAACATTCTGACAGAGTTTCATGAAGATTGGATCAAAACTGTGCCCTCTAGGGTGTACACAAAGTTTTGCTAAGATTTGACCTTGAGCCGACGTGACTCAGTTTCATAGGGGGCTTAGATATATGGACAATAAACATTTTGACATAGTTTCATGAAGATTGGATCAAAACTGTGCCCTCTAGGGTGAACACAAAGTTTTTCTAAGATTTGACCTTGAGCCGACGTGACTCAGTTTTATAGGGGGCTTAGATATATGGACAATAAACATTTTGACATAGTGTCATGAAGATTGGATCAAAACTATGCCTTCTAGTGCTTACACAACGTTTTTCTAAGATTTGACCTAGTGACCTAGTTTTTTACCCGACATGACCTACTTTCAAACTTGGCCGAGAGTTTATGAAGATAAACATTCTGACAGAGTTTCATGAAGATTGGATCAAAACTGTGCCCTCTAGGGTGTACACAAAGTTTTGCTAAGATTTGACCTTGAGCCGACGTGACTCAGTTTCATAAGGGGCTTAGATATATGGACAATAAACATTTTGACATAGTTTCATGAAGATTGGATCAAAACTGTGCCCTCTAGGGTGAACACAACGTTTTTCTAAGATTTGACCTTGAGCCGACGTGACTCAGTTTCATAGGGGGCTTAGATATATGGACAATAAACATTTTGACATAGTGTCATGAAGATTGGATCAAAACTATGCCTTCTAGTGCTTACACAACGTTTTTCTAAGATTTGACCTAGTGACCTAGTTTTTTACCCGACATGACCTACTTTCAAACTTGGCCGAGAGTTTATGAAGATAAACATTCTGACAGAGTTTCATGAAGATTGGATCAAAACTGTGCCCTCTAGGGTGTACACAAAGTTTTGCTAAGATTTGACCTTGAGCCGACGTGACTCAGTTTCATAGGGGGCTTAGATATATGGACAATAAACATTTTGACATAGTTTCATGAAGATTGGATCAAAACTATGTCTTCTAGTGCTTACACAACGTTTTTCTAAGATTTGACCTAGTGACCTAGTTTTTTTACCTGACATGACCTACTTTCAAACTTGGCCGAGAGTTTATGAAGATAAACATTCTGACAAAGTTTCATAAAGATTAGACCAAAATTGTGTCCTCTAGAGCGTACACAAGGTTTTTCTATGATTTGACCTAGTGACCTAGTTTTTGACCCGACGTGACCCAGTTTCGTACTTGTCCTAGATATCATAAGGATAAACATTCTGACAAAGTTTCATGACTTTTGGATGAAAACTGTGCCTTCTAGAGCGTACACAAGGTTTTTCTAAGATTTGACCTAGTGACCAAGTTTTTGACCCGACATGACCCAGTTTCAAATTTATCCTACATATTATGAGGATAAACATTCTGACAAAGTTTCATGAACTTTGGATCACAGCTGTGCCTTCTAGAGCTTACACAAGGTTTTTCTAAGATTTGACAGAGTGACCTAGTTTTTGACCCTACATGACCTACTTTCAAACTTGGCAGAGAGTTTATGGAAATAAATATTCTGACAAAGTTTCATAAAGATTAGATCAAAACTGTGTCCTCTAGAGCCTACACAAGGTTTTTCTACGATTTGACCTAGTGACCTAGTTTTTGATCCGACATGACCCAGTTTCAAACTTGTCCTACATATTATAAGGATAAATATTCTGACAAAGTTTCATGAACTTTGGATGAAAACTGTGCCTTCTAGAGTGTACACAAGGTTTTTCTAAGATTTGACCTAGTGACCTAGTTTTTGACCCAACATGACCCAGTATCGAACTCGGCCTAGAGTTTATGGAGATAAACATTCTGACAATGTTTCATAAAGATTGGATCAAAACTGTGTCCTCTAGAGCATACACAAGGTTTTTTCTATGATTTGACCTAGTGACCTAGTTTTTGACCCGACGTGACCCAGTTTCAAACTTATCCTAGATATTATAAGGATAAACTTTCTGATTATGTTTCATGAACTTTGGATGAAAACTGTGCATTCTAGAGCGTACACAAGGTTTTTCTAAAATTTGACCTAGTGACCTAGTTTTTGACCCGACATGACCCAGTTTCGAACTTGGCCTAGAGTTTATGGAGATAAAGATTCTGACACAGTTTCATAAAGATTGGATCAAAACTGTGTCCACTAGAGCGTACACAAGGTTTTTCTAAGATTTGACCTAGTGACCTAGTTTTAGACCCGACATGACCCAGTTTCGAACTTGTCCTAGATATTATGAGGATAAACATTCTGACAAAGTTTCATGAACTTTGGATGAAAACTGTGCCCTCTAGAGCGTACACAAGGTTTTTCTAAGATTTGACCTAGTGACCTAGTTTTTGACCCGACATGACCCAGTTTCGAACTTGGCCTAGAGTTTATGGAGATAAAGATTCTGACTCAGTTTCATAAAGATTGGATCAAAACTGTGTCCACTAGAGCGTACACAAGGTTTTTCTAAGATTTGACCTAGTGACCTAGTTTTAGACCCGACATGACCCAGTTTCGAACTTGTCCTAGATATTATGAGGATAAACATTCTGACAAAGTTTCATGAACTTTGGATGAAAACTGTGCCCTCTAGAGCGTACACAAGGTTTTTCTAAGATTTGACCTAGTGACCTAGTTTTTGACCCGACATGACCCAGTTTCGAACTTGGCCTAGAGTTTATGGAGATAAAGATTCTGACACAGTTTCATAAAGATTGGATCAAAACTGTGTCCACTAGAGCGTACACAAGGTTTTTCTACGATTTGACCTAGTGACCTAGTTTTAGACCCGACATGACCCAGTTTCGAACTTGTCCTAGATATTATGAGGATAAACATTCTGACAAAGTTTCATGAACTTTGGATGAAAACTGTGCCCTCTAGAGCGTACACAAGGTTTTTCTAAGATTTGACCTAGTGACCTAGTTTTAGACCCGACGTGACCCAGTTTCGAACTTGTCCTAGATATTATGAGGATAAACATTCTGACAAAGTTTCATGAACTTTGGATGAAAACTGTGCCCTCTAGAGCGTACACAAGGTTTTTCTAAGATTTGACCTAGTGACCTAGTTTTTGACCCGACATGACCCAGTTTCGATCTTGGCCTAGATTTTATAAAGACTAACATTCTGACAAAGTTTCATAAAGATTGGATCGAAACTGTGCCCGCTAGAGTGTACACAAGCAAAAGTTGACGGACGGACGTCTGGACGTCCGGACGGACGTACGACGGACATCAGGGTATCCCAAAAGCTCACCCTGAGCACTTCGTGCTCAGGTGAGCTAAAAATGTACGTGTTGACTGAACGGCTGTTATCATTGAACTGACAAAGGTTTACACTGCACAAAAATGAAAAAAGAAATCTTGAACTGTATAGAAAAATGCCAAGTTTTACGAACTTATTGAACTCCCCTCGTACCTTGAAAGCTGTTGACTGTAATCAGACTGTGGCTATGGTTATACTGACTGACAGCTTTTAAATACAACAGTGATTTTAATGATAAATCTGAAATGATTTCACATTTCTAATAAAAAAACATGAGTGGTTGCATGTCATTAGAACTGCCTTAAAGAGCAAGTTCTAAGGCAGGGTTACAACAAATGATTTTCTGAGGAAATAAAACATTACAGAACTTTCAAAAATGCACAAAATTATCAAGAACTCCCACCTCAACGTCGCTATCCTTTACCCAGATTGTTTATTTAGCCAGAACAGTATTCGCTAACCATGAACATTCCTCAGCAATTATAAGTCTATAGCATGCCCTTATTCAATTATGATGATAAACTCAATGATCTTAGATGAGTATGGCATCTGAGATAGGGTTCTTTGAATTTTAAGATGAAGCGATGCACTGCCACTAAAGCTTCTCTCAAAGGGAAGAATTTGCTCTCCATTGGGGAAGCAAATTCTTTCCTCTAAGATAGCTCCAATTAAAATGCTTTAAATATCAGAGAAACTTTCTCTTCCTTAACAGGGGCTATCCCTGTAAAATGGAGGCAAAACCTTTACATAGAAAGCTCTCCTTCACAGTCATTCAAACACCTTCAACTGAGTCCTTTTTCATTAAAGACTATGTACATGTACAGTGTTTTGAGATCCCAGGATTGGTCCAAATTCCAAATTTCTACATCCAACAATCATTTCTTAAACAGTTTCATTGCTTTCTTTGGTGGTTCCCATCTCAAGCAGGAGGTATCCACTGTGAGAACCGGCCTCTTATACTGAGAGCTCTTCAAATGTTCATCAACGAGCTTTGGAGTGACACAGATCACATGCTGTCCTTTCCAATATTTCACCATGTTCAAAGACTGGAGTGTGCTGATGATGTCATT
The DNA here is from genome assembly GCA_963989385.1 of Ctena decussata. Lineage (NCBI taxonomy): Eukaryota > Metazoa > Mollusca > Bivalvia > Lucinida > Lucinidae > Ctena > Ctena decussata. The sequence goes on from OZ022500.1 coordinate 87,650,368, forward strand.
CTGTGTAATACTGGTCATTTCACTGCAAAGGAATCGAGGAGATAAAGATTATATTCCATAATTCTACATATTATTGGAATGCTATAGCCAGTTACTGCAGCTACCTGAAATTAGTTGTTTTTTCCTGTTAGCACTGAATCATAAGCCAAGTCTGCATACAGGCTAGCTCACCTGTCTTGAAAGCAAGTTCACTCTCTGAAATACATGTACTTGTATTTTCAAAAACTCCTAGTTCACAGAGCTCTAGATAAGAGGGAGTATTTGGTGATAACTAGGGATAATTTTGGTTAATTCTGCATAAAAAACATATGTTGTGACCCCTCATCTGAACCGTCTCACCGACACGGTTCAGATGAGGGGTCACAACATATGGTTTAAATGAGAAATGAAAAAAATTATCCCTCAATTATCATCAAATACCCCTCTTATCTAGAGCTCTGAGTTCAGAACAAGTTCCTCATATCACTTTTTCAATACAACTTTAAAGCTGAACAGGGAATGTTGCAGGATACTGTGGCTCAGTATATCATTTTTGTTAAAATCATTGTTTCCTTTACAACATCTGAAATATTTATTATGTAAATTCTATCTTCAAGCAAAGAAAACAAGACCTATCAGCAGGACAAGATAGCTCGCCTGACAGCGCCTTGCCCATCACCTGAAAAACTTTTAACGTAAAACTTTAACATTTTGCTAACGCCGCCGCCGCCAATGCCAATGCCAGGGGTAGTGCAAAAGCTCTTCCTGTACATTCATATGGGCGAGCTGAAAAAATTCTTTCAACCCCATTCATGGAACCAAGCATAAAATATCCTACTTTCACAGCCTGACAGCTGACTTTATTATAATAATAATATCAAACTTACTCCAATTCTGACATTCAAGACATCATTTTATTCCAATTTTGGTGATCAAGACAAGATAAAATCTTGCACATAAAATCAAATACTATTACCATACCTGAGGTCCTTAATAGACAATGTTCCCCTGAAATCTCTCAGTATCTCCAATAATACCCAAGACCAATAGCTTCTGTAGCTCAACTTCCCCAGATCAGATAATGGCTTCTCTGGTGAGCCCACTGTAGCTTCTAATTTTGACAATTCATAACCTGAAATTACAGCATATTTTCAATTCTGTGCCATAAGTCTTCTTTCAGCCTATTTACAGTTTTGAACAAAGTTGGAATTTTATAACAAGCAGTATATCAGCATCTCAAATCACACTTCTGATTCACATATTGTGATAAAACAAATGCATTTCTAAATGTAAGGCTGCAATAGTACTATAAGGATTAAGGTGTATGGGTATACGCCTTATTTCTGCCTTTTTTTTCAAAAGAAGACAACTTTTGTGATTCCCAGGATGCTTCCCTGCTTTTGTGATTTCCATTTTGCTTCCCTGCTTTGTGATTTCCAGTTTGCTTCCCTGCTGTTGTGATTTCCAGCTTGCTTCCCTGCTTTTGTGATTTCCATTTTGCTTCCCTGCTTTTGTGATTTCCAGTTTGCTTCCCTACTTTTGTGATTTCCATTTTGCTTCCCTGCTTTTGTGATTTCCAGTTTGCTTCCCTGCTGTTGTGATTTCCATTTTGCTTCCCTACTTTTGTGATTTCCAGTTTGCTTCCCTGCTGTTGTGATTTCCATTTTGCTTCCCTACTTTTGTGATTTCCAGTTTGCTTCCCTACTTTTGTGATTTCCATTTTGCTTCCCTGCTGTTGTGATTTCCAGTTTGCTTCCCTACTTTTGTGATTTCCATTTTGCTTCCCTGCTTTTGTGATTTCCATTTTGCTTCCCTACTTTTGTGATTTCCAGTTTGCTTCCCTGCTTTTGTGATTTCCAGTTTGCTTCCCTGCTGTTGTGATTTCCAGCTTGCTTCCCTGCTTTTGTGATTTCCAGTTTGCTTCCCTGCTTTTGTGATTTCCAGTTTGCTTCCCTGCTTTTGTGATTTCCAGTTTGCTTCCCTACTTTTGTGATTTCCATTTTGCTTCCCTACTTTTGTGATTTCCATTTTGCTTCCCTGCTTTTGTGATTTCCAGTTTGCTTCCCTGCTTTTGTGATTTCCAGTTTGCTTCCCTGCTTTTGTGATTTCCAGTTTGCTTCCCTACTTTTGTGATTTCCATTTTGCTTCCCTACTTTTGTGATTTCCAGTTTGCTTCCCTGCTTTTGTGATTTCCATTTTGCTTCCCTGCTTTTGTGATTTCCAGTTTGCTTCCCTACTTTTGTGATTTCCAGTTTGCTTCCCTGCTTTTGTGATTTCCATTTTGCTTCCCTGCTTTTGTGATTTCCAGTTTGCTTCCCTACTTTTGTGATTTCCAGTTTGCTTCCCTGGGCAAAATGACCGATCTAAAAATGTCTACAATAGGAACAAACTCTTTCTTTTCTTAAAGAACTGCTCCCCCATTGAAAAGGAAAACAAAAAGGACTACAGCAAAGTTGCTTACCCTGAAAGTGTACCTATCCACCTTTATTATCTTGACCAAAGCGCTGCGACAACAAAGTGGCATCTGTGCACAGCGAAGACTCAGATCAGTCTTCACTGTGCGCTAATAATTTAAAAAGCTAAAGGTCTAGGCTACCTCGATGCCAACAGAAAAGACTCTGATCAGACTGGGTGATTCCCATACTGACTGCAGTCTTTGCTGGGTGCAAATGCCACTTTGTGGGTCTTGTCGTGTGGTTCATATGACTTGAAAAAGAAATAATATCAGTCCTTTACAGACTCAGTCTTCATTCAGTTAACTCAACCTGTTTTTTGTGTGTGTTTTTTTTCAAATTTCAGTTTCAGCACAAAGTTGCACATGATTAAATCTTATCTATACACCACACCTTTATTTGGGCATCTCCAAAAGTGAACTTCATTTAACACTATGAGAAATAATATCCTTCAAAATCTTGGTTTACTAATATACACTGTGGTATATTTGTTTCAGGGCAAATTATCTGTGACTCAGTGACTGTCATATGGTATTGCAGAATAATACCCAAAGTAACCTTTACTTACTGAATGCAATAAGGAACTTTCCATAGCCTTTTCTCTGGAACGGAGGAAGTGTAAGAATACATGCTACATTGTTTCCATCTGGGGACTCTTTTTCCTGTCATAACAAAGAATTACACAACTATAAACTGAAATATCACTGAACTGTTTTATACTGTTTATTTTTCAACAATATGTACACTGAAGACATTTATCGCTGTTAGTTTATTTTTCATCAATATTGAAAACATTTCAATTTTTTGAATAAATTTTAAAGGTGTAAGGGTACATCTCCATTTTGCTGCCTGTTTTCAAAGGGAAAAAAAAATGCAGATGTTTGCTTCTTTGGGCAATGAGGCCCTTCCAAAATGGGGCATACTCTAAGAGGGAAGAATTTGCTCTTAAAAAGCTACATTGTTTTGCTCTGATAGACATTTCCATCCATTCAAATATTTTGGGTCATAACTACTGTAATGAGCCTATATTTTGGGGCACCTAAAATAACTAATTTTCCATTTGGAACAAACGGAAAATTAATTGTTTTTGGTGTCCCAATAATTAAGCACATTATGGTATGTAAAACTTGCCATAACATATGAGCCGCGACACGACAAAACCAACAATGTGGTTGGGTGCCCAGCGCAGACTCAGATCAGCCTGAGCATCCGCCCAGTCTGATCAAAGTCTTTGCTGTCGCATGGAGGTAGCTTAGACTCTTAGCTACCCTTTGAGCATTTTACAAAGCGTCTGGTCAAACTGGGCAGACGCCCAGGCTGATCTGAGTCTACCCTGGGCGCACAACCACATTGTTGGTTTTCTCTTGTCACAGCGCATATACCTTTGAGAAGTATCCCACTAGATGGCAGCCATGTCTATCAACTTCTGTGAGAATGTAGAAGAGGAATGGCTCTACATCAAAATACAACGTCTTATGATCTAGGAACAACTTGGCAAGTAAACACAGATTCTGGCAGTACATCTGAAATATATAAAATGTTACAAAAATGACACTATAGGTTGATCAATTTTCAGAAACATCTGATCATTAAGATTGTTATCGGTGAATGACATCAAAATCATGTTGTTTTCGAACTTATAATTATACTCGCTTCCAAGACTCAAAAGATCTTCAGAAAGCTTTTCGTCTTTGTGAATCGAAATAAATATTTCTTTACGTATTAGAATTTTCAGGTTGCTGATATTAATATATTCTATGATGATTTTTAAGAAAGGAAATATCTATTAACAGGTATTATTGCACTGTTATTTATCAAAACAAACCATGCTAAACAAGAGCTGTCGCCTGACAGCATAGCTCGCCTGAATTGGTGCTTGCCCAACACTCAGCCGCTATGGTGGTGTGGACTGCTATGCATAAAACTTCATGCAAGAATGTCCATAATGAAAACACATTTATAAACAAAAGCTATCTCAGAAATAAGTCTTAAAATAAAATTAGAATAAAAAAAATGAAATGAAATTTCAAAGTCCATGAACTTGAGATAAAAAATAAAAAAACTGACAGGGGGGGGGGGGGGGGGGGGGGGGGCTATGTGGACTGCTATGCATAAAACTTCATGCAAGCATGTCCATAATGAAAACACAAAAGCTATCTCAGAAATAAGTCTTAAAATAAAATTAAAATAAAAACAAGAGGCCCACGGGCCACAAAGCTCACCAGATCTCTAGCTCAAAATTGCTATCACATTTGTATAGGCTTGAAATTGTACAGGCTAATACAAAATATACAACTACAAAGTCTCAGTCTGAGTCTGTTGAGTTGATTACAACATACATAGCTATTTTCCAAATTTGATTGCCGTGACAACAAAAAAGGATCATTTTCAAAGGATGTTTGCTATTTTTTCCTTTTGGTTGCCATGGCAACTGATTGAAATGAGCAGTGTGCAGAAAAAATATAGGGCTGATAGAAGACCACTCAAGGAAAATTTCTGAAAATGTAAGCTCAGACTATCTGCAATGGCTTAGCAATGAAGCCAATTTTTTGTTTTTCCATTATAAATTGCCATAACAAACATGTCCTTTGAACAATGACAATCCAGAACATAAAATCTGTAAAGGCTAATACGATTAGTATGTCTATGAAGTCTCTGCCTCATAGAGCATATGGTTTCTGAGGAGATGATGTAATTTTTTTTGTTGTTGTTTTTTTCCGTTTTTTTTTTTTTCATTTTGGTTTCCATGGCAACCAATAAAAAGAGCAATGGGCCAAAAAACATATAGCTGATAGAAGTCTTCTCAAGGAACATTTCTGTAAAAGTTTTGTCAAAATATCTGCAAAGGCTTGGCAGTAAATGCTATTTTTCAATTTTCCCTATTATAAGTCTATTGGAACTCTAATGTGCCATAGCAACCAAACTAAATGGCCAATTTTCATAAAAAACATCAATTTTCAGTCTCCCAGCCCAAAGATGCTACAGATGAAATTTGGGCCAAATCCGTCCAATGCCTTCAGAGGAAATAATTTTTAAGTAGTTTTTCGTTAAAGTTTTGCATTTTGGTTGCCATGACAACCAATAAAAAGAGCAATGGGCCAAAAAATATATGGCTGATAGAAGACTTCTCAAGGAACATTTCTGTAAAAGTTTTGTCAAAATATCTGCAATGGCTTGGCAGTAAATGCCATTTTTTTGATTTTCCCCATTATAAGTCTATGGGAACTCTAAGTTGCCATAGCAACCAAACTAAAGAGCTGATTTTAATAAAAAACATCGATTTTCAGTCTCCCAGCCCAAAGATGCTACAGATGAAATTTGGGCCAAATCCGTCCAATGCCTTCAGAGGAAATAATTTTTAAGTAGTTTTTCGCTTAAGTTTTGCATTTTGGTTGCCATGGCAACCAATACAAAGAGCAGTGGGCCAAAAAACATATGGCTGATAGAAGACTTCTCAAGGAACATTTCTGTAAAAGTTTTGTCAAAATATCTGCAATGGCTTGGAAGTATATGCCATTTTTCAATTTTCCCCATTATAAGTCTATGGGAACTCTAAGTTGCCATAGCAACCAAACTAAAGAGCCGATTTTAATAAAAAAACACAAACTTTCAATCCCCCGGCCCAAGGATGCTACAGATGAAATTTGGGCCAAATCGGCCCAGTGGCTTCAGAGGAGATGTTGTTTGAAAGTGTTGACGGACGACGACGACATACGACATACGACAGACGACATACGACGACGACGACGACGACGGACAACTGCCTATCCTATAAGCTCCCCCGGAGCCTTCGGCTCTGGTGAGCTAAAAAAATTTAAGTATTTTTTTTTTCCCATTTTTTTGCATTCTGGTTTCCATGGCAACCAATAAAAGGAGCAGAAGGCTAAAAAAAAAAAAAACACATAGCTAACAAGGCATCGCAGGCGATACAAATCCCCTCACACAAGACTACTTGCTCGAGATATTGTCATACCCTACATTTGTGTGAAGTTATTTTAAAATCCATGGAGAAATGTAGGCGCTAGAGCTATGACAAAGTTTTTCTAAAAATAGCTACAGTGACCTTGACCTTTTAAGTGCAGCACCCTGAAAGTCGAACTTGCTCGAAATATTGTCATGCCGTACATTTGTGTGAAGTTATTTCAAAATCCATTGAGGAATATAGGCACTAGATCGCTGACAAAGTTTTTCTAAAAATAGCCACAGTGACCTTGACCTTGGGCGCAGAGCCCTGAAAGTCGAACTAACTCAAGATATTGTCTTGCCCTACATTTGTGTGAAGTTATTTTAAAATCCGTTGCGAAATGTAGGTGCTACAGCAATGACAAAGTTTTTCTAAAAATAGCCACAGTGACCTTGACCTTGGGCGCAGCACCCTGGAAGTCGAACTTACTCGAGATATTGTCTTGCCCTACATTTGTGTGAAGTTATTTTAAAATCCGTTGAGAAATGTAGGCGCTAGAGCGATGACAAAGTTTTTCTAAAAATAGCCACAGTGACCTTGACCTTGGGCGCAGCACCTTAAAGTCGAACTAGCTTGAGATAATGTCATGCTCTAGAATTGTGTGATGTTACTTCAAAATCCGTTGAGAAATGTAGGCGCTAGAGTGATGACAAAGTTTTTCTAAAAATAGCCACAGTGACATTGACCTTGGGCACAGCACCCTGAAAGTCGAACTTGCTCGAGATATTGTCATGCCCTACATTTGTGTGAAGTTATTTCAAAATCCTTTGAGAAATGTAGGCGCTAGAGCAATGACAAAGTTTTTCTAAAAATAGCCACAGTGACCTTGACCTTGGGCGCAGCACCCTGAAAGTCGAACTTGCTCGAGATATTGTCATGCCCTACATTTGTGTGAAGTTATTTCAAAATCCGTTGAGAAAAGTAGGCGCTAGAGCGATGACAAAGTTTTTCTAAAAATAGCCACAGTGACCTTGACCTTGGGCGCAGCACCCTGAAAGTCGAACTTGCTTGAGATATTGTCATGCCCTACATTTGTGTGAAGTTATTTCAAAATCCATTGGGAAATGTAGGCGCTAGAGCGCTGACAAAGTTTTTCTAAAAATAGCCACAGTGACCTTGACCTTGGGCGCAGCACCCTGAAGTCGAACTTGCTCGAAATATTGTCATGCCCTACACTTGTGTGAAGTTATTTCAAAATCCGTTGAGAAATGTAAGTGCTAGAGCGATGACAAAAGGTGAACATACGTGCGTACGTACGTACGTACGCTCTTACGTACAAGACAAAACCTATATCCCCTCACCACTTCATGGTGTGAGGGGATAATAAGAGACTTCTCAAAGAACAATCTATAAAAGTTTTGTCAACATATATGCAATAACTTGGCAGTAAATGCCATTTTTCAATTTTCCCCATTATAAGTCAATGCAACTCTAAGTTGCTATAGCAACCAAATTAAAGGGCCAATTTTCATAAAAAAACACAAACTTTCAATCCCCTAGCCCAAGGATGCCACAGATGAAAGCTGGGCCTTATCATCCCAGTGGCTTAAAAGAAGATAATTTTTTAAGTATTTTTTTCCATATTTGTAACGTTTCGGTTTCCATGGCAACCAATAAAAGAAGCAGTGGGCCAAAAAACATATAGCTGATAGACGACATCTCAAGGAACATTTCTCTGAAGGTTTTATCAACATATCTGTAATGGCTTGGCAGAAAATGCCATTTTTCAATTTTCCCCATTATAAGTCAATGGCAACTCTAAGTTGCCATAGCAACCAAACTAAAGGGCCCATGATCATAAAAAAACATAAACTTTGAATCCCCCAGCCCAAGGATGCCACAGATGAAATCTGGGCCTTATCGGCCCAGTGGCTTCAGAGGAGATAATTTTTCAAGTATTTTTTTCCATTTTTTGTGCATTTCGTTTACATGGCAACCAATAAAAGGAGCAGTGGGCCAAAAAACATACAGCTGATAGAAGACATCTCAAGGAACATTTCTATAAAAGTTTTATCAACATATCTGCAATGGCTTGGCAGAAAATGCCATTTTTCAATTTTCCCCATTATAAGTCAATGGGAACTCTAAGTTGCCATAGCAACCAAACTAAAGGGCCAATTTTCATAAAAAACACAAACTTTCAATCCCCCATCCCAAGGATGCCACAGATGAAATTTGGGCCAAATCGGCCTAGTGGCTTCAGAGGAGATGTCGTTTAAAAGTGTTGACGGACGACAGACGACGGCAGACGACGACAACGACATACGACGACGACGGACCACTGCCTATCCTATAAGCTCCCCCCGGAGCCTTCGGCTCTGGTGAGCTAAAAATGAAATGAAATTTCAAAGTGGGGTGGGGGGGGGGGGGGGGGGGGGGGGGGGGGGGGGGGGGGGGGCGCGCTAGTATGTATCAAAACCCTGAACCATTATCTAACATCAGCCCAAGTATTAGTATCAACTGAGTCCATCATCGTGGCACTGTGAAATTATGTCTTCATAAATATAAAACTTTAACCAAAATCTTTAAGACAAAATTCTAAGTCGATGACCTTGACTTCAAGGTCACCCAGTGGGGTAAGTATAAGGTGTTTTGTAAAAACTCAAAAAAGAGTCTAACATCAGTTCAAGTATAAACTAAATCTCTGCAAAGCATTATGAATCAGTATGCAATTACAAAACTTTAAAAAAGACAAAAATTTCCTAAGTCCCTGACCTTGACATCAAGATCACTGAGCGGGGTTGGGGTAGTACTCTGTAGATCTAACTACAGTGCAAATATAAAAAGAATTCATCTCTGGGTTCAGGAGATATGTGTCTTTAAAAAACTTTAACCAAAACATCCAATCAATAAAAAGACAATATTCTAAGTCCATGACCTTGACATCAAGGTCACAGAGGGGGGTGGGGGTAGTACCTTCGAAAACTTTAGACCAATATCTAAGTTTAGTGCAAGTATCAAAGGAATCCATCCATGGGTTCAGGAGATATTGGGCTTTATAAAACTTTAACCAAAACATCCAGTCAAAAAAAACCACCAATTTTCTAAGTCCATGACCTTGACATCAAGGTCACAGAGTGGGGTGGGGGTGGTATCCTGTTAAACCTTAGACCAATATCTAGCTACAGTGCAAGTATCAAAAGAATCCATCCATGGGTTAAGGAGATATAGGTCTTTAAAAAACTTTAACCAAAACATCCACTTCGAACGCCGACGCGGACGCTGACGCGGACGCTGACGCCGAGGCCGTGGTGACAACAATAGCTCTTCCTGAACTTTCGTTCAGGCGAGCTAAAAACCTCTAGACAAATACTTTCAGTTTGTTCAAAAATCAAAAACGATGAATTTGTTATATCAATTTCTATATCCTAAAGGAGTTAAATGAGAACTAGGATTTTGATTTCATTACTTATAAATAGTCAAGCAAGAGTATTGCTGAAAGCAATGTGAATGATGAGGCAGACTTTTCATGATAATTAAGGGAAAATATTTCAACTGTTCCTCTGTGGCCACTGATATAATTCTTATGAGGTACCATATAGCGTATCTTTTATGGTAAATTGAAACAAGCAACATCACACTAAATATCAAAGCCTCAGACCAGTCTGTGAATCTGGTCAGTCTAACTAGAGCCTTGTTTTGCTGTAGATTCCTTGGAGTTCAAATGTGCTGTGTGTGAATAGTAAAAGCTCTGATCAGAGTACGTGGATGTGCCTTCGGCTCTGGTGAGCTAAAAATGAAATGAAATTTCAAAGTGGGGTGGGGGTGGGGGGGGGGGGGGGGGGGGGGGGGGGCGCGCTAGTATGTATCAAAACCCTGAACCATTATCTAACATCAGCCCAAGTATTAGTATCAACTGAGTCCATCATCGTGGCACTGTGAAATTATGTCTTCATAAATATAAAACTTTAACCAAAATCTTTAAGACAAAATTCTAAGTCGATGACCTTGACTTCAAGGTCACCCAGTGGGGTAAGTATAAGGTGTTTTGTAAAAACTCAAAAAAGAGTCTAACAAAAAAAAAAGAGTCTAAGTCCATGACCTTGACATCAAGGTCACAGAGGGGGGTGGGGGTAGTACCTTCGAAAACTTTAGACCAATATCTAAGTTTAGTGCAAGTATCAAAGGAATCCATCCATGGGTTCAGGAGATATTGGGCTTTATAAAACTTTAACCAAAACATCCAGTCAAAAAAAACCACCAATTTTCTAAGTCCATGACCTTCACATCAAGGTCACAGAGTGGGGTGGGGGTGGTATCCTGTTAAACCTTAGACCAATATCTAGCTACAGTGCAAGTATCAAAAGAATCCATCCATGGGTTAAGGAGATATAGGTCTTTAAAAAACTTTAACCAAAACATCCACTTCGAACGCCGACGCGGACGCTGACGCGGACGCTGACGCCGAGGCCGTGGTGACAACAATAGCTCTTCCTGAACTTTCGTTCAGGCGAGCTAAAAACCTCTAGACAAATACTTTCAGTTTGTTCAAAAATCAAAAACGATGAATTTGTTATATCAATTTCTATATCCTAAAGGAGTTAAATGAGAACTAGGATTTTGATTTCATTACTTATAAATAGTCAAGCAAGAGTATTGCTGAAAGCAATGTGAATGATGAGGCAGACTTTTCATGATAATTAAGGGAAAATATTTCAACTGTTCCTCTGTGGCCACTGATATAATTCTTATGAGGTACCATATAGCGTATCTTTTATGGTAAATTGAAACAAGCAACATCACACTAAATATCAAAGCCTCAGACCAGTCTGTGAATCTGGTCAGTCTAACTAGAGCCTTGTTTTGCTGTAGATTCCTTGGAGTTCAAATGTGCTGTGTGTGAATAGTAAAAGCTCTGATCAGAGTACGTGGATGTGCAGGCTAGTCTGAGTCTTTACTAATCACATAAGCAGCACCATTTGTAAGTCACAGCTCAAATTATCTCAGAATTAAGATCAACACCTACATTATCTGGTGCTCTTTTGACTTATCCTGAAACAATCAAACCCTTTCACTTTTATGACAAACTTTTATACCGTACCTTACTATCTTTTCCATCAACTTCGAACACAGACAGGGTACCTTTTCTGTAGATCTCTTTACCCGGTGGAAATCTATAGATGCATTGTGTCTGAAAAGTGATCAAGAAAATCTCAAAAAAAACTTATCAAACAGAACTATAAGGAATAGTGCACACAATATTTAGTTACTGTATAAATTGGTTCATTAATTTGCATTATTCAGTCTTACTGAGAACTTTTTAATACTATACATAAATTTTTGAGGTGACTGCATATATTGCCATGTTTTTCTGTCCCTTCTTTGTCAACTTTTCAAAGGCAGACAATGTTTGGGTTTAGTATTTCATGTATGTTTCCTGAAAGGAAAATTGCAACTCAAAATGAGTGTGTCCTTAAAAGAAAGAATTTGCTCCTATGAGAGCAAATTCTTTGTGTCTAGAGTTCACCCCAAAAGAGAAGTGGGATAAAACCGAAAATAGCTGAGCTGCTTTTCCCAAAAGTATACCCATTTAAAGGTAACGTTTATCAGTGCCACTATACCTTGCAAATGCATTTCTCACTAATATGTTAGAGTAGGAAGTAAACTGGTATAGGGAAACGTGAACGTAAAACCCATTAAATCATGGAATCAATAGCACCCTATTGTGATTAAGTATTGGGACACCTAAAACCATTAATTTTCCATTTGTTGCAAATGGAAAATTAATGTTTTTAGGGGTCCCAATATTTACACACTTTAGGGTATTCTATGATGATGGTGCTTCTAGGCGTTCCCAGTAGATCTTGTTACAGCATCCATGATGTGGAACATGATCTTTGTAAGTAAGCAAACAAAAGCTTCTTTCATCGCAGACTTATTATTACACTTGCCATAATAACTCAACTATAAGAAGGAGAAAGGTTGGTAAAAAACAACCCTAGTTAAGCCCACCCAGTGATTTCATTGCTGGCTGTGCCTGGGCGGCACTTCTGTTTTGACTCTTCTTGGTTGTTTTGTGTCGTTTTTATGCTATGTCTGTTACTGATACATTGACCACCTACATCGGAAATGACTGTTCATCTCGCTGCTGCTAATGATGTCTTTGGTGGTGACTAATTTTGTGTTGTCTTTTCCAACATGGTGTCTTGGGTGGAATCTGGGATTGAATTGTGTCAGTTCCTGAGAATTTTCTCACTTTCTGACAATTGTCCTACTTTCTGAGAATTTTCCTACTTTCTGAGAATTTTCCTACTTTCTTTTAACCACTCCAGAATGACCTAGATATCTAAACCTCTTTTCCAAAACAATCCCACAATCTAGATCCATCTTATATAATGAGTCTACATTTTTAGGGTTACTTTGAAGGGCAAAACTACCCTTCCCCCATTTTCATAACCGAAATGCAGATATAATTTTCACACACACAATGTTTATTTGTTCAAGATTATTTACCTGATGATATCTGAATGTTCTATCCAATCTCATATATTTGAGACAGTATTCACAGATGTATAGTCTTGACTGTTTACCATATTCTTCTGGGTAGGGAGAGAAATACCATGTATCAATCTCGTACTTTCCTATCTGAACCTTGTCTATGTACTTCACTTTTGTTATCTGCCGAAAGAAAATATTGTATACTGTAATATGCAGAGTTCTAGATCTATTGCCTACGTCAGCCATTGCTTAAGATTATAACAATCCATCATGAGTGTCCATGAAGGATAAGGAAATCTCACCTGAGGGGTCAGAATTTTAATCAGGGCTTGCCGAGACCCTGGTTGAAATTCTGACCCGGAGGGTGAGATCTACCTATCCTGCATGGACTGGCTCATGATGGATTGTTTTTCTCCCACTTCTGGCAGATTTTAACCCTCAAGTCAGATAAGGCTTCAAAACGGAAAATTTTAACTTTTTAACCATTGATCTGAAGTAAATTCTGAGCAGTCCAGTGTGTTTATCTGGTCTTAAAACAGGTCTAAATGGAGTTTGCACCTTTAAAATAGATGGGAAACACGTATATGTTGACTATTTTATTTTCAAAAGGGCAAAAACAAAATGCAACTTAGCCTCTCGCATCACACCCATCAAGTTTGCTAGTGACGTTTCATAACCAGTTTTAGTGACATCATTAAAATTAGTGATGTCACAAACCTATGATCTACTATCAAATGTCATTCTAGATGCTTGCATGCCCATTTTGTTCATTGAAAATTGAAATATTAGTCGAAAATTGAAATGGTCAGGTTGCTAATATAAGAAAGATGTTGCTAATGAAAGATAGAAGTTTCTTATACGAGCTGAGAGCCTATCTTATATATGCAAAGGTGGGAGAATATAAGTATCTTTTAAGTGTGTAAGGCGTGGATAGACAAATCAGTCCCTTGAGATCACTGTTCGGCATCACAAGGCTTGTTGAGTGATACCAGCCAGTGATCTCAAGAGACTGATGTTACTATATCCACACCTCCTACCCATGTCAGATACTTTTTCTTGCATACCTTTTCGTTTACAGCATTTGAATTTAAACTTAGAACTTGTTAAAATGCTTAGTTTTAGCAACTGATAGGTTTTTATTTAGTATTTGAAGAAGCCGGCATTTTTAATGACTGTTCTTTATGTTAACCCTCAGTGTGGCATAAACTAATGTCATCGTCAATACAAACAAATGTCCCTTGAAGGCGCAGATGTGTGACCTTTAAAACAAATGCACTGACTACATGCAAAAAGTGCATGATTTTTGTCAGTGAACCATATCAATCAAGTCAAAAAAGATTTGAAGTGAAGATGTGCTAGTTGTATCTGCCACAAATAAAGTCTACTGCAATTATTCCAAATATCGGAAAACCTTCATCAATTACATAATTCAAAACATTCAAAACGTTAATGTCACCATCTGGTGATATGTCAAAAACAGCCGGCAGAAAGGTAAGTTCTGACTGCTCCTAAATGAGCAGTCTTAGAAGGCAGTCTGATCTGGCTCTTCACTGTTTGCTAAGCTACTTTCCATGGTTTCCCAGTCTTTATGACAAAATGGTACATCATGTTTGTCGCCTTCAAAAGGATGAGAAGACAAGCTCAATAGGTAACTTGTTCTTTTCTCTGTTTGAGATCAGGGCCCAGTTGTTCAAAACATTGTAAGCTTAATAGGTCTGAAGTCATGCATTTGTTTAGTCTTCTAGTACAGCAGAATCACATATGCCAATATTTTTGCTGACAAAATGTGAGAAGCTTTTGTAGTTAAAAAAAAATGGAAGCGTTTTTGCATACAATACTTTAGTAAATGTAACGTTTCATTAACTACGGACGTCATTAGTTGTGAACAAGCAACATCAGTATTAACAGAAATGATACTATGTCTTACAGCTTCATGTTCTTTTTCCAGGGCAGCCGTTGTTGGATCCATTTCAGCGTAAGTCTGAAAGACAATAAACAGATATTTACACAATGAACTCCATGTCTTTCCACCATTTTCACAGAGAAACAACTTTTGCGACTTTCTGTTTGCTACCTTGAATGAAGAAGCCTTCCATAATGGGATCTACTCTTAAAAGAAAGAATTTGCTCTTCTAGGAGCAAATTCTTTCCTTTAAGAGTAGATCCAGTAAAAGTGTTTGCAAAAGATTCCTTTCTAGGCAAATTAGTCAGTTTCTGGATAAAATTGGTGTATGTAGTCTTTATTTCTTTTGAACAGTTATAAAGACGTTTTCATAGCATTCCAAACAGATGACTGTCCCAAAAGGTGAGCTATGCATATTGATCAATCCCTAACATGCCAAATGATGTAGCCTCACACTTAGGTCATGTGCAAAATGACAAAGCAGATTACCTTCTTTAAGAGTCAATGAATCAATGAGTTATATTTAGAGAAAGAAAAGTTGAAGCAACAGATTTATTTTTGAAGAAAGAAAGGCAGAAGCAACAATGTCAACATCCAAATACTTAGATTATAGATTAATAGACAAACAAGTAGAAAGGTCCACAAACATTAATGTCACATAAAATACTAGAAAATAACAATAGTGCTATGCCTTGAATTATCTTATCAGTACTTTAATCACAGAATATTCATATTTTATTTTAAACTGCAGTGCAGGCCTCATACATATCAAGATTTTGAGGATAATTCTCTGTCTCATGAAACATCTGTTATGATCATCATTTGAACTGCCTCATTTAAGAAAGATTTTCTAATGCAGGTTAACAACATATGAGCCGACAAAACCAAGCGCAGACTCAGATCAGCCTGGGCATCCGCCCAGTCTGATCAGAGTCTTCGCTGTCTGCAAGAAGGTAGCTTAGACCCTGAGCTATTGTTTGGACACTTAACGAAGAGTCTGATCAAACTGGGCAGCTGTCCAGGCTGACCTAAGTCTTCGCTAGGCGCACAACCACATTGTTGGATTTCTCGTGTCACGGCTCATATGTTTCTATGGGAAATTCACAGAATTATCTCAAAATTATCATCCAAGCCCCTTTGTCTGGAATTCTGGGACTGTGTTCTCATACCTTTTGTACATGGTTGATTTCATCATGTTTCCGTTTTTGATTCCGTGTCAATTTCCTGTCAGTGCCGTCACTAAGGTCTGTCATCATGATAGTCACATCTTTGATCTTACTTTGGGGATCCTCAAGCTTGCTGCTTAGGTCAAATCTGTCAGCATCAACCCACTCATCCAGACGTCGGTTGACTAAAGAAAAAATAATGGTTACAATGCTATCCATTATCTTCACCCTCATGTGGCATTTAAATGTACAATAATTATTTGGCTATAAAATGAAATTTTCCTGGCCAGAATGGCCCCATATAGGTAAAAGACTACCCTCATGTAGTTCTGATATAAGATGGGATATATCTTAATGAGTTGATACTATTCTCATACTTTGCAAACCCTATTTTTTATTTGGTGGTGTGGAAAAAGTGCCGACACTACAACCACACAAACCCTTGAGTCGACATCATTTGGCCAAGCACTTCTGTCTCCTGATTTGTAAGTGTCATGCACAGTCAGGGATTATTCTGGCCCAAGATTTTTGTGAGATAAAAAATCCCATTAGGTCAAAATTAATGAGAAATTTTCAAATCTGATGAGATTTTTTCTCTCGCTGGGTCTAAGTTAGTGAGAAAATTTCAGTTCCTGTTGATTCTTTTCATTGCATGAAATATAAATCATAATGGTTAACATAAAGAAATTAGGTTTTGTTTTTCTTTATTTCCAACAATTTATTAAGGAAAATAATTTCATTAAAATGATCAAATATCAACTTTCAAACAGTTTGTCTCATACTGTAATGATCCCAAGTTTTTTGACAGATATGTCTGGGCACACAGTGCAGACCCAGACCAGACTTCTCCTAGATTAGGGTCTTCACTGTTTGCCATTCCACCTGCATCTTTCGTAGGCATTACTGTATGGTAGGTAGAACCTCAAGTCTTTGTTTGAACTTTAGGTTTACAGTAATTCTATTTGTGCTGTCAAAAAATTTAAGAACATTACTGTAATTAACCCTTGTCATGCTGAACCTTGATTTGCCCCATCTTTGCAAACAGTGCAGATTGAGATCAGATGGCTTCTGAAGAAGCTATCTGATGTGGATCTTCACTCTTTGTCATTCAGTTTCTGAAATTGTAAGAATAAATTACATCAAGAAATCTGACTGGTTAATAATCAGAAGTGTGATTTGACAGGGGCTTTGCTGTTAAATATTATTTTCGTGGACCCCCCACCCTTCCCCCTCCCCCGTTATTATTTTCGAGACCCCCCCCCTCCACCCCAGGGTTGTCGGCTTGTTTATCCACTTTCTTGGTCGCCGAGTTTTGGAAGGCAGATAATGGGGTCGCCGAGGTCTCTACAGTGGAGCAAAACTATCTCAAAATGCCCTCTCGGCTCGTTTGAGCCGATATCAGTTTTCTTTTTAGTCGTTTCCGCCTTTGAAGACTCCATTTTGCAATTAACGACAAAAGCGCTTGCAAATATGGAACACTGATAGCAGATTTTCGCAAGAAGCTTTGCAGTGACATAGACGATGCTGGTTACCCGCATATGGAATAAGGAATAAGGAATAAAATTTTATTGCACAGATATACCCTAATCATGGGTTATAGGCAAATGACTATACAACAATGTTATGCAAGTCGTTTGGCGCCAAGTATTTCCGGAAACCAAAACCTACAAAACAATCCGAATGTACCGAAATGGTCCGCATGTGCGAAAACTGAAAAACACAGTGCGAATTGAAAGAATTTCTTGGTGCGATTTTTTTTCTCAATCAGCGAACTTTTATGCGATTTCGTGTAAAAAAAATGCGAGAATATCGCGAAATCGCGCCAGAAAATGATCCCTGTGCACATCTGTCTCATGATTTCTAAGTGTTATCATGGTATTTCAATCAGTGACAGTGTTCTAGATAAGAGACAATCTTTTTTATTTTCTCGTTGAAACATAAAAAGTAACCCCTAAACCGCCTCAATGAGTTAATAACTTTTCTGCTTCTCATTGAAAACATATATTCTGACCCCTCATCTGAACCGCCTCAGTGAGGTAGTTCAGATGTGGAATCAAAATATATAATTTTCTTCAAATTTAACAAAAATTGTCCCAAATTATCACCAAATGCTCCCTCTTAACTACAGTTTTGCAGTGAACTGGGATACTTACAGCCTTCATAGTGGACATAATATTCATATCCTGAAGTTTCTTTTGGTCTTGTTTGTACGATCTCAGCAGCATCTGTAATCAAAGACATAACAATTTCAAGATAATTTAGACTTAACAGAAACTCCAAATAAAATCTTTTAGACTATACAGAAACTCCAGTTAACAGCTTGGGGACATTTATTTTGGTTCCGCCAGATGTAGTTATACCTTATAGGAGAAGCGTTATTTTGAGAAACTAAAACTGATTCTGCAGCCCTGCATGCAGAAAAGCCACCAGGCTGCCCAAATGGCAGTTTTACCCGTTTTCCTTTTGTCAGAAACACCCTTATATGGAGCTCCTCTGCCAATATCTGTGAAAAGGCTGATCTGCCAATATCTGTGAAAAGGCTGATCTAAACATTAATTTCTGATCATTGCTGGGAGTATCAATACCCAACACACCAAAAGTTACACAGGAGGAATCTCTACCTGGATGATAGGTACCAAGAGCCATTTGTGACAGAGTCCATGGATCAAGGGTAATATGACACATTCAAGATTTCATTATTTTTCTCCATTTACGTACGCTTTCATGGTGAAGTTCATTGATAATCAATGCAGAGACCTTTTTCTGTGGTGCATTGCTAATCAAATACTGGTGATTTTGACCATATGTGCAAGTTTTTCAACATAAATATCTATGTTCAACAGAAGTATCTGATGAGGAAGAAAATAATATTCTCCATTTTTGAGCAGAAAAACATTTTTTCTTTCCATCCCTGTCCACTTCTTAATATATTGTCTTCCCATGTCATGAATTCAGATGGAAGCCCAAACTCTTTCTTGAGATGACCATTTAGCTAGTGCATGTATGACATTTGATGCAACATTGGCTAGAGGTGAAATGATACTTGGCAATATTCAATATATATATGGACTAGCAGACCTCTACTGATGCGACAATCAAGTCCATGTTTTCATAATAGATAATCAGTCATAACTTTAAAGATAATGGTGAGGTGCACTTTTGATCACTTTTGTTTTTAAGCTTCTTTTTTATAGTCTATGATCAAAGGAAGGACAGTAGATGATTAAAGATTACATCCTTTGCTTGCAAGCGCCCTTATATCATACCACATTACTGGCCTTACTGAGCAATCTACTGGTAACTGGTAATAACCCTGGAGAATTTCAGCTAAATCCAAACTGTCATATTTCATACTTTCCAATGGGAATTAGGCTAATGAGTAACGAAGTATTATCCATGAAGTCCTTAACAAATTAAAAGGTCATGTCAATTTTCCATGTTTACAATGATTAGCTTTTTGTTTGCTTCACAAGTTAATGCTGATGATGCTGAGGGATCCAACAACTTTCGGTGAGCAGAATAATTGTTGTAAACAGTTGATTTCCAAATTTGTGTACTTAGAACTTACAGTTCAGCACCAATGTTTTAAGCACAAAAATGCATGATCTACAAGATTTAGAGAAACATTTCATGTTTTAGACATGCTCACACGCTCCCAGTACAGACCATAGTGACTTTAAATCCCAGAAATGTTTTGTGAATTCCTCAAATCCACGAAAACTAATGACTTACGCCATGTTTTGTCATTTCGCCGTACTAAATAATGATCACCGATGTCAGGTATACTTTCTGAGTCGTTAAAATGTGTTTTCTTTTCAGGCGAATAGAAAGATGAAGGGTTGTGCACAGCCGAATGCTGTGAACTGGAGTCGGAAGACGCTGATGAAAATTTCTTGTCCATGTCCGCCATTTTATATTTTCGGTAGTTTCCGGAATAAACGGAAATATACGGAAATGATATGCTAATGCCAAGAACCGATTTCGTGCCAAGAACAGAATCTCTAGTAGTGTCTATTCCATAACCCTGTCACTGTGAGGTCGTTGGGCCATCACAGATGCCTTTTTAACAATCCCTTTCCACCTAGTTCTGTCTTCAGCTGCCCTAGCTGAGCTAGCAAAGTCCATCCCTGTCCACTCCAAAATATTGAGGGGTGTTTTGGTCGGGCGATGGTGCTGGGTACCTTTCAGCGCCTATATATAAGCGTCCTACTAATTTGGATAAGGGCCCACTGTGCTTGCAGTAGGTGTGGGTTGGGATTGATCTCCCTCTGGATGCCATTGGCCCTGTTTGTCATTATCTTGGTCCTCTCAGTACTTATCTCCATTTTATAACTTGTGCAGGTTATTTTTTATTTTTTTATTTAATACGTTATTTAAAGAGGGTGACATAGTTAGTAAAACTAATCTTCCCTATGGCCCTCAGTACAAACATAGAACATTATAATACATGTAAATTGAGAGAGAAAAAGCATGCAAGTAAAAAAAAAAATAAAAAAAATAGTATACTACAGTAATATAGCAGGTAATAAATTTCAGATCATACATTTCTAAAAGGCAAGTGCATGACTTGATCACAGGGTTAAATACTAGTAAACTTCAAAAAGATTTAAACAAAAGTAACTGCATATACAGTATGTAGGAAATTTTCAGTCAGTGACTGGTACCCAGTAGATGGCATTTCAGTTTTCTTTTGAAATCATGTAAAGTCATACCTGCCAAGTTTCACGATTTGTGCGTGACCCTCACGAATTTGGACGCCTTCCACGACCTCACGATCGTATTTTGAAAAATAGCCATAACTCACGCTTCCTTCGCTTGCTCACGATTTCACTTTAAACAGGAAAATTAAAAAAAAATGTCTATTTTTGGCGCTCTCTCTCTCAACTTCCGCTACATTCGGACAATCTCGGTCACCGAATCTATATTTATCTCCGGGAAAATTCGTCACCTGGTCTAAAAATAGGTAAAGCTAAAGGTTTCCAATAGTCTTAAAATAGCGTGGGTATAAATAACTCGAGTATTCGATAGCGATTAGAGCCGAAAACGACCAAATGTGTACTTCCGTTTTTATGTAGATGAAATATTGACGACTTGAAAACGGTGGAGAAAAAGAAAGGTTTATAAATCAAAGTACCAAAATGGATGGGAGATCGAGTTTACCTGGCTTAGGAAGGTTGCAAAGAGCAACAGCTTTGCGTTTTGTAATCTTTGCCAAGGCATTTCAGTGTTTTCCACGCCGGAAATAACGATGTATAAAACACAGATCTTCGCAAAAAAAAACAAAAAAAAGTCAAAACTTTTGCAATCGGTATCTTATTTTGTTATTACCAAGACAGCCCAAGATGTTATCAGAGCTGAAACTCTCTTTAGCAACTTCATTGCAGAACATAACTTGCTATTTTTGATAGCAGATCACCTTAATAAACTCAATGTATAAAATTTTAGCATATAAGAATACTTGATGCTTATCTTCATTTAAGTACTACAGGTCTACTGATCCTACTCCTCCCCACTGCCATCCCCAATCTGTAGTTTCACATAAAGAGAAAAAAAAATGACACAAAAATCTCACTCTTTTCCTTTGTCAATGGGTTTCTCCGCGAATGAACTAATGCGGAAAAGGGGGCCAAATCAAGGCTTCGCGCGCAATCTCACTCTTTTGAGAATTGAAAACTTGGCAGGTATGTGTAAAGTAGAAGAGTGTCGAATTTCCACTGGTAAATCATTCCACAAAACTGAAGCGGAGTATTGAAAAGATTTCTTGTAAAGTTCAGTTTTTGGTTTTTCAACATGCAAGTTACCTTTCATAACATTTCTAAGACAGTATGGATTATTTTCCCCAACATATTTTAGATTTTTTGACAAGTATTCAGGTGCTTGGTTGTGTAAAGATTTAAAAACTAGCATCAGTTTATGATACTGAATCCTTGTTTTGACATTCATCCAGTGCAGTCCTCTAAAGAGTGGTTCTGATGGTGCTAGGGGATCTGAATCAAGAGTGATTCTTGCTGCTCTTTTCTGTAGCTTTAGCAGTCTGTTGAGGCAGTCCTCAGAGCAGTTGCCCCAAACCCTATAAGAGGCAATATATATCCATTGCAATAAAGTTTCCTGGCATCAAGATTTAAATAATGTTTTATTTTAGACAGAAGGTATACTCGTGAAGAGATGACAGAACATATGTGATCAATATGAGCAGACCAGTTCAAGAAAGGATCAACTTTTACACCCAACAGTTATGTCGAGACTTTCAACTAGGGCTTCTAGTTCTTACACTTCCTTAGCAAGTCATCAGCAAACTAGATCGGTAATAGCTCTGTGGCCTTTGCTAACCTTAAATTAAATTTCCATCATGTTCTTCCAAAGCATCAGACATAATCCTTTTGAGAAAAATGTTGAAAAGAGTGGGTGAGAGAAGGCATTCTTGCCTAACTCTGTTGTTCTGAACCATTCTCCTGTGCTGCCATTCATCTGAACTGCACTTATAGCCTTGTTATAGATATGCTCAATGGTGCAAACCAGATTTGCATTCATATTGTACTTCCTCATGGTGGCTCATAAGGCAACATGCCATACCCTGTCAAATGCAATTTTTAAATCTCCGAAGACAAAACAGATTCTGCTGAAGCTGAATGTTCTTTTCGCATCTCAGGACAGTTGATTTCAATGAAGAACAAATTTTGGTGCCAAGAATAGGTAAAGTCAACAGACTAAAGTGGCTCTGAGTTGCTTCCCTGAGCAGTCAAATATTACTGTTAACTGATGAGCTTTGACAACCCATTGGCTCAGGGGCCAACATTTACAAGTACTCTTCCCCCAGACAATTGCAGATTGGAACTCTCTGGCAGATTCCCAGATTTCTACTGCTGAATGAGCAGAGGATTTTCAGTTACTAAGTTTACTTCTCTATTAAGGGCTAGGGACTAGCTTTCCTCAGATCACAGGTCCTGGCGAATGATTGTCTTTGGATGTATCGCCAGTATACAATTTTGATTCAGATAAAAAACTGGCTCCCTGTGCCAAAAATATCAAGATTTTATACCAAATAACAGAATAACAAGGGCCATAACTCTGCTTATATGTCTGATGAAAGCCAATCAATGCAGCTGCCTCCTAAAAGGAATAGCTCTGGGGTTACCTGTTTATCTTTGAGGGAATATCTATTAGCTCAGTGACCTATATATAGTGACGCGCATCTCCAGTTAAATATAGGTATTTTTTCCAATAGACGCTTGTCACGCCGCTGGACAGGTGAGTGGCTGAAAAAAATCGATAATTCTATCAACCGCTTATTTCGCATCTATAAATATTTAAATATTATCATTGTTTTATTTTATCTGTATAAATAATGTGTTCTTATAAACGTTTGCGTTGAACTGTGTACTTAATTTCCGAAATTTTGATACCAAACTTGCCAACTTTTTATACGGTAGTTTTACTTGACGTAGTTAAAAAAAAAAAAAAAAAAAAAAAAAACACACACACACAAAAACGGGCTGGAGGGCTTTTCAATATAAATACGGGAAATTTTTTTTATTATGCATTTGGATGAGGATTTTGATCTTGGCTCTCTCTTACTGTGGAGAATATGCATGCCTTGAAAATTGCAGTAAGTCATTGACATAGGTTTTAATTAAGCTGAGTGGGTTGGAATTTCTATCAGAAGTTATCGACGTGAATCGCCCATTTCATTAATGTTTACGTAATCAAAATATTATTCAACGTTAAGGTAAGCTTTGAATTTTATGATGATGTATTAGAATAGTAAGTTTTGTGATTATTTTGCTTAGTTTTGGGGTTAATTTTTATTGATGTGAAATAAGAAACTTTGGTCCCTGACAAATTCTTCAATGCAAAACTAACCAACCCTCTGAACTCATTGTTGTATGGCGAAAACTGCGAAAAACGAGTTTTATTTTAAGATTATTTTGACCCATTAAATCGGCACGAAATTGCATAAAATAGCACTCAAACAATTTAAAAGGCATTCAACTTCAGGAAAAATATCATTGCGAGGCTCAAAAATAGTTATTTTGGGAGCCTTATTCAAAAACGGGGGAGTTGGGTTTTGAACATCCTGATTTGCCGGTTTTCGCTACTTTCCTAAATAAGCCTATTTCTATACTGTCATAAGACCATCAAAATAGTAAATAATTGTCATGAAAATGATATTAAACAACATTTTGGTCCTTCACCTTTCGTTTTCTAATGCTAAAATATTACCTCAAACCTTATTAACGACGGAGTACATCGTAAAAGAAGTGATGGTTTTTACTGCGGCGTCGCCATTTTCTTTCGAGTGACCAAAGTTTCTCAATTTACATCGTTAAACATGAACTCCAAAACCAAGCAAAATCATCACAAAACTTATATTCTAATACATCATTATAAAATTCAAAGCTTACCTTATCGTTGCATAATAATTTACAGGTCACTGATTAGCTACAAAAGGGAATAACTCTCAGGGCTTAGCCTAGAGGGTGATTTGGGAGAAAAAAGTCTCCTTAAGCTGGCTGACTTCTCCTTATTTTGAGCTGAAAGAGAAGTGTATAGGACTCACAGGAAAATCCAAAATTTGGGTCAAAACTTCTCCTTAACATTCTGAAAATGTCGCAAAACTTCTCCCTGTCTGAAAGCTCGATCTAGCTAGGCTGTCCCCTGACTTTGTGAATAATTAATAGAGCATTATCCTAACCATAATCAGATTAATCAACATATCAACACTAACTGCACCCCAAAAATCTGCTCTCTCGGACAAACAGTCCTAAAGTTTGAAAAATGCCGTACCTCTGTTAAAAATATGGCAACTAAAAATCCAAATCACATGCACATTTTCAGATCATGACAAAGCAGTCTGCATACAGTCTCTAGTTTCAAGTAATTTCAATCAAAGATGTGGCAGTTGTGCGGCCAAGGTCTGAGTCGGCAAGGGCCATACCTCCGTCAAAAATAGTAACTCAAAATAAAAACAAGAGGGCCATGAGGCCCTGAACCGCTCACCTGAGTATGGTGGCCATGTAGGTCATGTGACCTAGACCGCTTGATAAATTTTGTTCCATCAGCCCCTGGAGGCTGTGTATGATATTTGGTTACAATTAGCCCTGTGGCTTTTGAGGAGACATCTTAAATTGTCAAAATATGAGACATGGGTCAGAGGTCAAAAGATGACCTTGACCTCTTGTACCCGCAAATCTTTCATGTACTAAGACGACTGTTTATACCAATTTTGAGGCCAAAATCTTCAAAACTTGCCATGAACTCTTATGTTCTACCATTTTCCCATACTTGACCTTGCCTTAAAAAAGGTCAAGGTCAGCCCAAGGTCATCGTTTGAACAATCTTGATAGTACTCAAGTACCTGATGCTATATACCAAGTTTCAAGGCCATCGATCACTTGGTTCTTGAGAAGGAGATTTGTAAAGGTTTTTGCCACATATGGGCATGGCGGCCATGTTGGTCATGTGACCAAGACTGTTTGAACAAATTTTCGTTCCCTCGGCCCCTAGAGGCTCTGTATGAAATTTGGTTACAATTGGCACAGTGGCTTTTGAGGAGATATGTGAAATTGTCACAATATGAGAGACCAGGGTCTAAGGTCAAAGAATGACCTTGACCTCTTGTACATATAAATTTTCATGTACTCATTAAGATAACTGTATATATCAATTTTCAGGTCTAAATCTTCAACAGTTTCCAAGAAATCTTATATTCTAGCATTTTCCCATATACAAGCTACAAAAAGTAAATTTGACCTTACCGTAAAAAAGGTCAAGGTCAACCCAAGGTCATAAT
Source organism: Ctena decussata (assembly GCA_963989385.1). Classification (NCBI taxonomy): domain Eukaryota; kingdom Metazoa; phylum Mollusca; class Bivalvia; order Lucinida; family Lucinidae; genus Ctena; species Ctena decussata. Next base: position 87,676,061 of record OZ022500.1, read on the forward strand.
TTGAATAATCTTGATAGTACTCAAGTACCTGATGCTACATACCAAGTTTCAAGGCCATCGGCCTATTGATTCTGGAGAAGACGATTTTTCTAGGTTTTTACCATATGTGGGCATGGCGGCCATGTTGATCATGTGACTAGGACCTTTTAACAAATTTTCGTTCCCTCACCCCTTGAGGCTCCATATGAAATTTGGTTACAATTGGCCAAGTGGCTTTTGAGGAGATAAGTGAAATTTTCAAAATATGAGAGACCAGGGTCAAAGGTCAAACAATGACCTTGACCTCTTGTATGCATTAATTTTCATGTATTTATTAAGGTGACAGTATATACTAATTTTCAGGTAAAAATCTTCAACAGTTTCCAAGAAATCTTATGTTCTGGCATTTTCCCATATAAAGGCTAGAGAAAGCAAATTTGACCTTACCGTAAAAAAGGTCAAGGTCAACCCAATGTCATAATTTCAACAATCTTGGTAGTACTTGTGTACTTGATGCTACATACCAAGTTTCAAGGCCATTGGCCTATTGGTTCTGGAGAAGAAGATTTTTCTTGGTTTTTACCATATATGGGCGTGGCGGCCATGTTGGTCATGTGACCTAGTCCATTTGAACAAATTTTCGTACCCCTGCCCCCTAGAGGCTCTGTATGAAATTTGGTTACAATTGGCCCAGTGGCTTTTGAGGAGATGTGTGAAATTGTCAAAATATGAGACCAGGGTCAAAGGTCAAACGATGACCTTGACCTCTTGTACGCATAAATTTTCGTGTACTCATTCAGATGACTGAATATACCAATTTTTAGGTCTGAATCTTCAACAGTTTTCAAGAAATCTTATGTTCTAGCATTTTCCCATATAAAAGCTACAGAATGCAAATTTGACCTTACCGTAAAAAAGGTCAAGGTCAACCCAAGGTCATAATTTGAACAATCTTGGTAGTACTCGCGTACCCAATGCTACATACCAAGTTTCAAGGCCATCGGCCTATTGGTTCTGGAGAAGAAGATTTTTCTAGGTTTTTACCATATATGGGCGTGGCAGCCATGTTGGACATGTGACCAGGACCGTTTGAACAACTTTTCGTTCCTAAGTCCCCTAGAGGCTATATATGAAATTTGGTTACAATTGGCCCAGCGGTTTCAGAGGAGAAGTCGTTTGAAATTGTGGACGGACGGACGACGGACGGACGACGGACGGACGACAGACGACGGACGGACGACGGAGCCTTACCATCCTATAAGCTCCCCCGGAGCCGCTGGCTCAGGTGAGCTAAAAACACATGCACATCTTCATATAATAAGAACAGGATCTACAAAATTTCAAATCAATTTGATGAAGGATGTAGGAGCAGTTGCAGGGAAAAGATTTTGGATGGACAGAAGGAAGGACAGATGGATGGACTCACACATTGACCGACAAGGGTCATTTCTTTTGTCCCCCTCAGCCAACATTGGGTGACAAACAAGTCAGGGCCTCTGTCCATCATAATCCATCTGTCACATTTTCATTTCTGGTCTGTCACTCATTTACCTTATGAGTTTCACAATTAAATGTTACAGATGCACATTCATTAACAAGTGCATATATACTATCCCATATACAAATACTGAATAAGCCAGACTCTTTAGATTTTAATTGAAAGCTTCTGCATCCTTCTGTAAGTTTTTTTTTCTCTGATACTTTTACTACTTAAGTGCCCCAGCGGTTAGTGCTTCCAACTTTGGAGTTGTGGGGCCGTATTCATAAAGCTACTTAAGTCGTTGCTATGCTGTTGCTAAGGCTAAATTTTTTAGAAGGAGATTCCCTACAACTATGAAATTTGCTCTGGAGGAACAGTCTTACAAAGACTGTTCCTCAAGAACAAATTTCATAGTTGTATGGAATCTCCTTTATAGATATTTAGCCTTAGCAACAGCATAGCAACGACTTAAGTGGCTTTATGAATACGGCCCGTGGTATGGAGTCCCACTGGAGGCAATATTCTGCCCAAACCTACACGACCCTTCACTGTACTAGCTGATGATAACCCTCTCATCATCCTCGTATGACCAAAATGCTGTTGAAGAGGATGAAAAAGTCAAGTCATCCATAAAACTGCCAAGTTATCCATCCATCATAATGCTTTCATATGTAATCATTCTTTGAAATGTTGAAATGTGCCTTTATTAGCAGGAAAGTTTACTTCATGTTTTAGCTAGCATTTTGAAAAAGCTTCGTGTACAATCTCCTTTTCACTTCTAATACCAAATGTGAAACAGGGATTGATGCTTTGTGATTGTATGTCCTTTTCAGTATCAGGACTATGGGAGGGTGATAATAATATAAGAAAATAAGAAAGGCTGTGTGCAATGGAAACCCTTTACAGTTGAGCAGATTTCCATCTCCAGCACAAATAAAACCCTGATGGCTATCTTAGCAAGCCAGCCCTTAACCCACTGAGCTACTGGGGCTCCTTGTGAAACAGGTTGAGATGGCAGTAACAATCTGGGTCTGCAGGTTGAAAATTCATCACCTGTAATCATGTGCCCAGCAGGCACATGACGTCGTACTGACGTCGATGCAACGTCATTACGTCCATCGACGTCACTCCGATGTCATTTTGACGTGATGTGCCTGCTGGGTGAACTACAGTTGGGATCTATAAGATTGACTCTTGCTGCACAGGCCTGGGGGCTCCAGCTGTTGTATGGATCCAAAGTTCTGCAAATTTTTAAGGTAAATTGGGAACTTTCAGGGGAAGCAAATCTGCCATTTTCATTTTTGCCTCCCTGGTCAACAGAGGTTGACTCTTAAAGGAAAGAATTTGCTCTTTTAGAAGCAAAGTTAAGGCCTGTTTTTGGAAGGATTTGTCACCCAGGGAAGCAAACAGGAAGTCACAAAAGTTGACCCCCTTTGTAAAAATTGCAGAAGAACATGGAGGTGTACCAATACAAATTAATGTGATCCCAGCAAATGACATTCATCAATGAAGCATGAATGGTCAATTTGAAGCATCCGTGTGGCCAAGTGGTTAGCGCTTCTGGAGCCGTATTCATAAAGCCACTTAAGTCATTGCTATGCGGTTGCTAAGGCCAAATTTCTTTGAAGGAGATTCCCTACAACTATGAAATTTGCTCTGGAGGAACAGTCTTACAAAGACTGTTCCTCCAGACCAAATTTCATAGTTGTAGGGAATCTCCTTCAAAGAAATTTATTTTGTTGTTGTTGTTGTAGATTCTTTATGCCAATATTACACTGGCGATGTTCTCCATGTGCTGAAATTACTCTTTTGCGTACTCTAGGTGCTTTCTCACATGTGAAGCAGGTGTCGAGCAAGTTTTTCTTTTTTCCATAAATTTAACCATAAATTTAGCCTTAGCAACAGCATAGCAACGACTTAAGTTGTTTTATGAATACGGCCCCTGACTTTGGATCACAGGGTGATGGATTTGAGGTCTGCTGGCGGTGATATTCTGTATGAACCATAACAGCCCTTCATTGCACAGAGCTCTTCATATCATCCCCCATCCTCTCATCGTCCTGATGACTGAAGTACTGTTGAAAAAGTTATTAAACCACCAAGTCTTCCATCCATGGATCGCCATTGCCAAGAACTGAACCAAGGTTCTTAAGCATCATGCGAAGGCAAGTAATTATTAAGTTACAATGCTTCCCTCAATTTGAGTTTAAATTTTAAATCCATTTTTTCCTGTCATTGTTTTAGTTTTCAACTTATTATTGCTCATTTATTATCATGTTTTATTTATTATTCCAGCACAGTGTGCCTGCAGAAGCAATGAAAAAATTTTGAGTTTTATTCTGCAACTGTTTCAAGAGTGGGTAAGTCTGATTGCTGAAGGCCCTAATACCTTGAAGAGAGTAAACTAAATACATTTTAGTGAAACTTATTAATTTCCTATTTATAAGTGTTTTCCGACAATTTCAAAAGAAAAACTGGCAAAATTCTAATGCATTCGAGACTCTAGGTAACAACCTTTAAACAGGTAGATAGATACAGGATATTTCCTTTTTTTGGGTGAAAGTTGAAAATATCAGCAATTTCACAAGTGCATAGCACAAGTGAAATTCCTGATATTTTCAACACGAGATGAAATATTTTTGGTATTTACCAAAAAAAGTAAATTTTCTTTTTATTTTTCAAACAGACCAGGCCCGGAGGTTATAAATCTTGAGTATACGAGGGGCGTTCAAAAAGTAATGCAAATGACGTAATTTCTCGGTAACCAATATAAAAACAACTTCTGATTGCAAAAACACATAAAGCTATGATATGCGTAGGAAAGTCTGCAAACACAGTGTATTTTTTTAGAAAGGGCGCATTTTTATCATCTTTGAAAGAGGTATACCCTAAAGACACTGCAGAATTTTAGTTTAGAAGGCCGTAATTTATATATCGTCAGTCTTTGATTTGTTTTTATTTTTGCTACTTAAAGACAATGCCCAGGCAATGTTGTCCTGTAAATATTGTGGAAATTATTTTAAATCTGGGTTCCATACTGGCCCGGGAATATGGATTATGTAGCAAATCCATAGTAGCAAATTCCCCCTTTCTACCAAAAATTAAATGATTTCGTAATGAAAACAAGTGTATTAGCATTCAAAATCTTGTCAGCAAGAGCATTTACATGGGTCAACGAAAACCTGTCAATAAATTCAAATTAATGCCAAAAACGAAGCCTCTACAAGCTTTTAAAAATGACGTTAACGTATATTTCAATAACGTCATAAGAATTGCGCATTGCATTGCCAAGAATAAATCGATAACAGTTGCCACCCTTCTAACTTTTGTATGAATATTGTAGGCAACAATGGACAAGCAACTGACAAAGATTAATTTTGTATTTGCAATGATATTTGACTTGAATGCCCAACACTGAAATGATTTTACATATGAAAATAGCCCAGTGGTATGACAGGGGCCTAATAAAATGCATTGTAAGACAATATGGAAAGGTGTCTTTGTACAGCGTTCGGTATCATTGTAAAGACAAAATGTAGTGTTTTCAGCATATGCATAGCATTTGTACCCAGTTTTCCCCTAAACAAAGTTATAAGGCCATTTGCATTTCTTTTCGAACGCCCCTCGTATTCTCAAACTCAAAATAAAGCACACTGATTGGCTGCTTCTGAGCACATCAGTGTGCTTTATTTTGAGTTTGAGATTATAAGTTTTATAACCTCCGACTCAGCTCAAAAAGTGACGTCAGAGTGTGATGTCAATTGCACGATAAGATGTGCTAACGTACGAAGCATAATGCAAGACAAGAACACTACATCTAAGACTTTTGTGGAAAGAAATTAAGCTGAAAGTTGTCAAAAACAGCCGCAGTTTGTAACAGTGAAAAAATATAAATCGTATCAGTCACTAGTGAATTGATACCATATTTTTACACTGTAGACAATATCACTTTTATTTGTTCCAAATATGCATTGAATTCACTGCTAAGTAGAAAATAAATCTGTATTTTTAACATTTACAGCAAAGTCCTCTGAGTGTTGCTGTAATTTTACTGCTTTTTTGTGTCTTAAAAAAGCATTTATAAAAAGAAAAGTTACCCTTTTTCTGCAGTATGATGAAACCACTGAAATTTTCACTTGTGCTTCACACTTATGAAAATATAAATGCTTTCATCACACTTGATGAAGATATTTATAGGAATCTCTGAAGAAGGGTTGTGTATTTTAATTTGTTGTTTTTAGCAAACAAACTCAGCAGTCTAAATTTTTACTGCCCATAAGAATGTGTAGTTATGCACTAGAACAGCAGTGGTAGTATTGACAAAATAGATGTTGCAGGAAGAGATAAAGTGATAGACCTAATATATACACAACTCATAATATATTTTGTTGAATAGTATCTCTATCTTCACATAAACAAAACAGAGAAAAAGGCATCTGAAATATCAAAACTCATTCCTTGACTACAGATTACGGTATATGTTTTTTATTTCTTATTTCCATCCTGCTCAGACATACAGTAGATTGAAATTTCAATTAAAAACTATATAGAGGTCCATTGAAGCATAGAAAATGCACAGTTTGGTACATGTAAAAATGTGGTCACCCTCACATTAAGGGATCTCTTCTCTTCAACTTCATCTTTGTAAGGTTCCTCAGGGCTCCAGATATGGCGAAGAGGGTAGAGGGGGGGGGGGGGGGTGCTCCTGATAACTCTGATTTTTTCTCTCCCTTTTTCTCCATTAATAACATGTGTCATGGCTACATTTTATCTTTTTTTGAAGAATGAACAAAAATTATCTCAGGATCATTATACATTTCATTGCCCACTCCTTTGGTGCATCTGTCCACTGCCCAGTTGTTCAAAGCATTGTTAACTTAAGAAGCTGTTAGTCAAGGATTCGGTAAATCTTTTACAGATGTTGCAAGCATCATTAATAAATTTGAGCCGTGACACGACAAAACTAACAAAGTGGCATGTACACCCAGTGAAGACTCAGATCAGCCTGGGCATTTGCCCAGTTTGATCAGATTCTTTGTTAACTGTCCAAAGGGTGGCTAAGGGTCTAAGCTACCTCCATGCTGACAGCGAAGACTCTGATCAGACTGGGCGGATGCCCAGGCTGATCTAAGTCTGCGCTGGGCGCTCAACCGCATTGTTGGTTTTGTCGTGTCATGGCTCATTTAATAATGAAGTCATAAGCCAAGAATTCATTAAGTCTTCTACCTCAAATACAATCAAGTGAGCTAATATTTTTTGCTGAAAAAATATATGGAGCTTTTGCAGTGCTTTTTGTAAACACTGCACTTGAAATTTTTAAAACAATTCTTTAACTTATGACATTATTAGTTTTGAACAACCAGGCCCAGATGTTCATGGTCATTCTATTACATGTACATGCAAGTAAAAATCAGTGAATGTGGAATAAAAATGATGAAAAATGGGTCTAAAATACAAAGTTCTTTTTTATTTTCCATGTTATAACCTTCATGATATCTAAAGAACAAGCACAGTACATTTTATCTTATAAATTTTTAAATATCACAGACAGAAAATATATATCAATAGAATAGAACAGAATTAATGTGTTTATTAATAGCAAATTCCAAAGAGCAAAAAAGCCCTTTAGAATAAATGGACATATATGAAAGAGACAGTTACACAGCACAGACATAGTAAAAGTTTTGGATAATGAACATATTCCATATAACACCATATTAATTCATATTACACTGATGATGATAAACCAGTTTTCACTATATTCTTTTAGTATTCCCAGAATATGTGACCTAACCTCTGGATCTATCATAAATATCATAATGGAACATCTTAAAATAATTGTTTACATCTCCATGCTTTTTTGCCATTTTCACAAAGGGGAACAACTTCTGACTTCCTATAATCTTCCCTGGACAAAGAAATGGAGTCAACTTTTTAAATTCTTTTTAAGAGTTAACCAAAACAAGAATGGATGCAAAGAAGTAAACAATAAAGGGCTTCTCCTGAAAGGGTATCCATTCATCTTGACACTCCCTAGAATATCTGGGTTCGAGGTTATAAAACTTGAGAATAATCTCAAACTCAAATAAAGCACACTGATTGGCTGCTTCCGAGCATGTGCTCGGAAGCAGACAATCAGTGTGCTTTATTTTGAGTATGAGAATGTACTCAAGTTTTATAACCTCCGGGCCAGGTGCTTTCTTCCTGACCTAGCCTCAAGATCTATCATACTTACTAAAATGATTGCACATTTTAATATTACCTACGAGAATTATACTAATATTTAAAGTGAATGGGTAAACTTTCAGGGGACGCAGCTCTGCCATTTCATGTCATGTCTATCTCTGCATGTTTTTTTACCATTCTCGAAAGGGAAACAGCTTTTTTCAACTTCCTGTTTGTTTTCCTGGATGAAATAGTCTATTCAAAATTTTTTTTTGGTCCATGTATGTATGTATGTATATATTATGTATGTATATGCCAAATTTTTTTGAATAAATAGTCTATTCAAAATGGGGTCTACGATGAAAGAGAGAGCAAATTCTTTCTTTTAGAAGTTGACCATTATTGAGAAGGGGGAGGGGGGAGGGGGGGGGGGGGGGAGGCAAAAATGAAAATGTCAGAGTTGCTCCCCCTGAATGCATTGAATGCATAGTATTCACCTTAAGCAAGAACTATAAATACCTATTTGAACAAGTTTATATTTTTTTCGTTGTCTGTAATTGCTAGTGCAGTGATAAATAGTAGAGACCTTTGTAAGATTGTTGCTTAAGTAGCAATCTGATCTGGGTCTACAGTGGGCTCTGGTACTTGGGATTAAATATATAGGCTCATGATACAATACATAAGAAGCATATATTAAATTTTTGAAGTATGTAACTGTAATATGGCTCACATGACAATGATGACATCCCATTAAAATTATAAGGTTAATGTGTACACTTTCAGGGTAGACAACTTTTTTAACAAAGAAAATTTCATTTAAGGTAAGTGGGTATGCCTCCGTGTGGTTCCTCCACTTTTTTACAAAGGGAAATAACTTCTGTAACTTCCTGAGTGCTTCCCTAGACAAAGAAGCCCTGAAAGAATATCCATTCAACTTGAAGTTTTAGACAGAAAATGGTAAATATAAGCATTAAATATCATGACCTAACCATTCCCAACTTTGTTTAACACCAGAAAGCCTGTGTTACACAAAGATGACAATAGTAAAACATACAGTTTGTTGTACGTGCAGTATTTACCAAATTGCCTGTATTTAAAACTACTGGCCCAGAGCCCTAGATAAGAGGGAGTCTTTGGTGATAATTAGGGATAATTTTTGTTAATTCTGGATAAAAACATATGTTGTGACCCCTCATCTGAACCGTCTCGACGAGACGGTTCAGATGAGGGGTCACAACATATGGTTTCAATAAGAAATAAAGAAAATTATCCCTCGGTTATCATCAAATACCCCTCTTATCTAGAGCTCTGTGGCCTAAACCTTAAAGGACTCATACTTCAGGTTACTCTTTAAAAAGCTAAAAGGAACAGCTTTACCAGTAACCATTACTGGCTGAATGAAACAACTGAAATTTGCTTCAGAATGTGTAACCACTGAATTATCTCCACCTGAATTTGTCACAGTTTCACCTTTACTTCCATTTAAGGCAGTTAGTGGTAATTTAAAGCCTGTTACTTTAAAGCAAGGAAGTACAGTTAGACCAAGAAGTTTAAGACTCTTGGATGGTTCTTTGATTTGAAACACTCTATAGTATTGCACTAGATCAGGATTGGGCACAGTCCACTGCAGGGTGAAACAATCTGTACAGTTAAATGCATCTGTGTCACAGTCTAGATAATGGACTGAGCTACTGTCTGATGACTCAGGTATATCAGATGACTTGACTGGTTCACTGTCAGTAGACTGGATTAAGCTGCTGTCACTGGGCTTGACTGTGTCAGTGTCAGAAGAATGGACTACGTGACTGTCAGATGGACTGACTGTGTCAGTCTCAGGAGCCTGGGCTGTGCTGCTGTTAGATGTCTTTACTGTATCACTGTCTAGAGAATGGGCTGTGCTGCTATCATTTAACTGGACTGGGTCACTCTCAGCACACTGACTGGTGTTCTGATTATAAGTCTCAGCTGTTGAGTTTACTTGTTCTAAAAACAGAAATAAAACAGTTATCAAAGCTATTGAAACAGTTGTTTACAGTGGAATCTGAACAGTTACTATTGGTGCTGTTCAGATTACATTATACCAATATGAAATATTCAAAGTTCATTTAGGACAAGTCTCACTAAGTGATACAAACTCTTACTTAATTTTGCCCTTCTTGAAGCTGATACCAAAAATAAAGGAAGTTCAGATCTTGTTTGTCATTCCATACAATTTTAAATTTTCAGCAGAAGTAAACAAGAATTTCCTATATGCATTTCAACGAACTGAGGAGACGATGTTTATAAGTTGTAGTTAGCTTGTTATCGAATCCTTTCATATTATTCATGTATGAATTGATTGTGTATATAAATATGTTGAATAAAATACTGTTTAAACTAACAAGCTGAGGAAGTAGTTTCTGAAACAATCTAAATTTATCATATCTTACTTTAAATTTCAACAATCTCAGTCAGTCTTCAGTGTTACCCAACTTCTTTGGGCAGAGCCATATTTTAACTGTATACAGTGGTTGTCAAATAATGATGAGATATTCATCACACACAGAATTATGGACCACTCAATATTTTTGACCATCTACGGGAAAGTGACGTCACTCATTTGAATTTAACACAAAAGCAGTGGGTGATATATTTTGTCCTTTTTTTTGTGTGTCGAACATAAATGGAACTTCTTAACATAATGAGAACATGTTTTACATGGGCTTGGTATTCAAACAACTATTTCATTCCTTGTAGGGACAACAGTCAAACCCATTGCCCTAATGCTATGGACAAGTCAGTGCTTTATCACTTTCAGCCTGGCAGCGTTAAGTACACAGCATTGTGTCATCCACAGTACCTCAGAGTAATAGGTTTGACTGTTGCCCACAAAGGCATGAAACGGTTTTATATTATCACCATAAAGACTCTGCAGTAGCCAGTGATTGCTAATGCTATCAGTGTGAATCAGAATTATTTACGGTACCATCATTATCATAATACCTTCTACTTTTGCATTAGAGTCTAGTTCATTGTTTTCAGCATTTATAAAGGGTTTTGATTGTTTGTCAAGGTGGTGGACTGTTTCTCCGAACACTACTGTTGGAAAATTGTCTGGTATCTGTTCAGCTGGAATTATCTACAAAACAGTAGAAAAATCCTCAAAAGGTGTCAAATCACTTATGGCAAACTTCTAAAGGCAGAGAAACGAATGACAGTCTTATAATGCTAATATAAGGTGAATGGGTAGACATTCAGGGGCAGCAACTCTGCCATTTTTGTTTCCCTTTCCAGTGGGAGTCAACTTTACATAATAAGAATTTGCTCCTCTGAGAGCAAATTCTTTCCTTTCATAGTAGACCCCATTTCGGATTGGTTTGTCATTTAGGGAGGCACAGGAAGTCACAAAAGTTCTTCCCTTTTGTAAAAATGGTGAGAAGACACGAAGGTCTACCCATACAGCTTAGTGATAATGTTTAAGTAATTTTTCTATATCATTTCGTTAAACAGTATTATTGCACGAAAATCGGGGCTACACACTATTAACATGCATGTTTTAACGAACACAAAACCATGTATTAACAAGGCAATCCACATGCTTTAATGACCTGCTTTGCAACTTTTCATATGCAAGTTGCAGGGCAATACTCCATCAGTACAAAAGCAAGCGGCAAGATCGCAGTGAGAGATACATAAAAGACTTGTATGCAAGGAATCAAGAAGGCAATGGCAAATAGGTCGAAAAATAGTGCCCAAACATTTTCTTTCTTTTTCAAGCATTATGGTTGAATTTATGCAATTGTAATGATATATCATGGTTTTTCATTGCATTAACATTTGCCAGGTCCCTCAGGGGCTGTTGAAAACCTTGGCCTTTGGCCTCCATTTTCAACAGCTCCCTTGGGACCTGGCAAAATTAATGTTAATGCATGAAAACCCATGTTTGATCCCTATATTATTTTTCTGCCAATGACACTTATACAGAAAGATCAACAAAGTTATAAACATGTTCTCATAGGTGCAGATATTGGTGTTCTGCACTCTTACATGGTCCAACAAACCCTAGAACCCTGTACCCATACATCTTAAAAATTTCAGAAACATTAAAAGGTTATTGAGGATCATACAGTAATAAGAGTTGATCTCGTTGAGAAGGAACAGTAGAGGGGATTCCCCTGAAAAAATATCAACTCAACTTGAGGTCCTAGATAGACATTCGTAAATATAAACATCAAATATCATGATCTAACCGCTCCCCACTTTGTTTAACACCAGAAAGCCTGTGTTATACAAAGATGGCAATAGTAAATCATAAAGTTTGTGGTATGTGCAGTATTTACCAAATTGCCTGTATTTAAAATTACTGGCCTAAAACCTTGAAGGGCTCACACTTCTGGTTACTACTGGAAAAACTGAAAGGCATAGCTTTACCAGTTACCATCACTGGCTGAATAAAACAACTAAAATTTGCTTCAGAATGTGCATCAACTGAATTGTCTCCACCTGAATTTATCACAGTTTCACCTTTACTTCCATTTAAGGCAGCCAGCGGTAATTTAAAGCCTGTTACTTTAAAGCAAGGGAGTACAGTTAGGCCAAGAAGTTTAAGACTCTTGGATGGTTCTTTGAGTGCTCATGTATTAATGAATTTATTAAACAAGTTGGGGAAAAAGATAAGATGCGAGGCTATGCCAAGCAGCTTATCGTTTTTCCCCAACAAGTAAAATAAATTCATTAATACAGGAGCACAAATGCAAGATTCTATTTATCATATGACACTAAAATTGCATTTTATTAGCAAATTTTGCACAGGAGATGATTTATATAAGCTTTAAGCTTCCTATCAGATCCTGTACCATATAATCATGTGTATACGTGTAAATGTATATGTTGTATACGAAGATTTATCAATAAATATTGTTTAAACCAAATTTTGCACTAAAATGTCATGATTTCCCCCATTAGAAAAAGTGACGTTTTTATGGATGACAACGCATAATGCTACGACGTAATTTGCATATTAAATCCACTAGTGGATTATCGATTTTAATGCATGGTTTTATTACATTCTCAGATGTGACGTCATATGATAAATTGTATTTACTATATATTAGAACAGTCTATATATTCAAAGCTAATTACCTTTAGTTCTCCCAGTAATACACTGGTGTTTTGTGGTGTCTCGATGTGTGAGTTAAGTATTGCTGAAACCAGTCCTAGTTTTGCAATACTCAGTGTTTCTTGCTTAATTTCAAAGTAACTGAAAGAGATCAACGTAAAAATTCAAAACAACATGATAATCATTTATTAATCTTTGATAACAGCCTATAAAATATACTCAGTGCTACAAATATTAGTTTTAATGAAAATTCTGATTTTTTTTTCCCATTTCTCCATGAAACCACATCTTGTGGACCCTCATCAGAACTGGCTAAATTTCAATAATGCAAACTGAATGTCTGCACAGACCTAGAATAGCCTGTGTTTTGCCATCTAATGTACAGGTTCATTAGTTGTATATCTTTACATATTCCCTTCTGGTTCATGCTGTTTTTTATTTATGCTTTAAATTTGTTAATTCAAAAGAACATAACTAGAAACATGGTAACTAATAGGGCCCCGCCTTTAAATATCTTCAACAATTGTAAAATTAGAGAGCGAACACGTTTTCCAGACTGTAAACTACAAAGGGGAATAATTGGGTGAGTCTAAATACCACAGACCACCACAGACTACCACAGACCACCATAGACCACCACAGACCCTACCACAGACTAACAGGTAATAATGCAAATTATCATACACCTTCTAAAATAACATTTTGAAGAACAAAATGTAAAAAAATGCCAAAATTAAAGCATCCAAAAACTTTTTCATGGACAGGGAAAATCATGTTATTGTTAATTCTGTCTACTTACTCATCATATATATACAATGTATGTACATAAAATATAACATAGCATTTTCCAAAAAAAATGTCAAATATTATACTTTTTTTTATATTCTGTTCTTCACAATTTTATTTTTGAAGATATTTGACAATCTGTCCTGAGATCTGTGGTGAGGTCTGTGGTGGTCTGTGGTAGTCAGTGGTGATCTGTGGTACATAATTTATAACACCAAATTATAACGAAACACTTTCTAAAATTTTGTCAAATTTTGTATTTTTGATATTCTCTTTAAAATGTTATTTTTGAGGGTGTATGATACTCCTTATAGTGGTCTGTGGTGGTCTGTGGTGAGGTCTGTGGTGGTCTGTGGTGGTCTGTAGTGGTCTGTGGTGGTCTGTGGTATTTAGACTCACCCGAATAATTCCATAAAAAAATGTAGATGAAGTTAGTTCTTATTCTCTGCTCAGTGTTGATGCTTTATATTATGTACAAGTTCTATGAAAATATCTTTGATGCTTTTAAAGCTATAGAGCGTACATGATTTCTATGTTCAAAATTACAAAGGGGCATAATTCAGTAACAAATGAAGGCAGAGTTAGGATTCTTGTTCTCTGCACATCGTCTGATGATGCTTTACATCTGTACCCAGTCATGTGAAAATATCTCTAACGGTTTCAGAGTTAAAGAGCGGACACGATTTCTGTACTCAAAAGTACAAATGGGCATAATTCAGTAACAAATGTTAGCAGAATTATGGTTCTTGTTCTCTGCACATGGTCTGATGATGCTTTACATTTGTACCAAGTCTCTTGAAAATATCTTTAACAGTTTCAGAGTTATGGAGCAGACACAATTTCTGCCCTCAAAATTTCAAAGGGGCATAATTCAGTAAATAATGTAGGCAGAGTTATGGTTCTTGTTCTGTGCACATTGCCTGATGATGCTTTACATTTGTACCAAGTCTCGTGAAAATATTTCTAATAATTTCAGAGTTATGAAGCGGACACGATTTCTGTACTCAAAATTACAAAGGGGCATAATTCAGTAAATAATGTAGGCAGAGTTATGGTTCTTGTTCTCTGCACATCGTCTGATAATGCTTTACATTTGTACCAAGTCTCGTGAAAATATTTCTAATAATTTCAGAGTTATGAAGCGGACACGATTTCTGTACTCAAAATTACAAAGGGGCATAATTCAGTAAATAATGTAGGCAGAGTTATGGTTCTTGTTCTCTGCACATCGTCTGATGATGCTTTACATTTGTACCAAGTCTCGTGAAAATATTTCTAATAATTTCAGAGTTATGAAGCGGACACGATTTCTGTACTCATAATTACAAAGGGGCATAATTCAGTAAAAAATGTATGCAGAGTTATGGTTCCTTTCTCTGCATATTGACTGATGATGCTTTACATTTGTACCAAGTCTCTTGAAAATATCTCTAATAATTTCAGAGTTATGAAGAGGACACAATTTCTGTACTCAAAATTACAAAGGGGCATAATTCAGTAAATAATGTAGGCAGAAGTATGGTTCTTGTTCTCTGCACATCGTCTGATGATGCTTTACATTTGTACCAAGTCTCGTGAAAATATTTCTAATAATTTCAGAGTTATGAAGCGGACACGATTTCTGTACTCATAATTACAAAGGGGCATAATTCAGTAAAAAATGTATGCAGAGTTATGGTTCCTTTCTCTGCATATTGACTGATGATGCTTTACATTTGTACCAAGTCTCTTGAAAATATCTCTAATAATTTCAGAGTTATGAAAAGGACACAATTTCTGTACTCAAAATTACAAAGGGGCATAATTCAGTAAATAATGTAGGCAGAAGTATGGTTCTTGTTCTCTGCACATCGTCTGATGATGCTTTACATTTGTACCAAGTCTCGTGAAAATATTTCTAATAATTTCAGAGTTATGAAGCGGACACGATTTCTGTACTCATAATTACAAAGGGGCATAATTCAGTAAAAAATGTATGCAGAGTTATGGTTCTTGTTCTCTGCACATCGTCTGATGATGCTTTACATTTGTACCAAGTCTCGTGAAAATATCTCTGATAGATTCAGAGTTATGAAGCGGACACGATTTTTGTACTCAAAATTACAAAGGGCATAATTCAGTAAAAAATGTAGACAGAGTTATGGTTCTTGTTCTCTGCACATCGTCTAATGATGCTTTACATTTGTACCAAGTCTCGTGAAAATATCTCTGACGGTTTCAGAGTTATTGAGCGGACACGAAATGATGACGGACGGACGGACAGACAGACGGATGGACAAGGTGATTACTATAGGGCCTCCGCAGACTTCGTCTGGCGGGGCCCTAATAAGAAAGCTCTGAACTCTGAAATCGTAAAATGAAGCCAAAACAAAGTTGCTCAACACATATTTCGGAAATCACCAAAAGCAAATGAATTTGAAGATTTAAGTATGGCTAAGTGCAAGTTTCACATTGCATGTAAAATCATCATTTTTTTGTAGTTTAAACCATGAATTATCCCACAGACCATAATGACAAATAAATCTTGTTTGGAGATTAACAAAGATTTTAACACAACATGAAATTGGACCTAAGTCAACAAAATATAGCATGCCCCACCATTTTGAATTATAGGTTTGACCATACCTGGTTTTCCAACCACTGTTGTCTGTTGATTCCTGGCTCCAAAACCTACAAGGTACTTCTGACATCTCAACATTGTAAACAACTACTTTCAATACACCAACATCTGACTTGTGAGATCTGTGATACTGGGAATAATCCTGAGAAGTGGTAGGCAGAAAGAGAACTGCTTTAGAAGCAGTTTTTGACGTATCATTGTTCGGATATGCAGTCAGCTCTATCTTGAGTATAATCCCACTGTCAAGATTCTGTAGAGATTTATATGTGAAACTCACAAATAGCGAGCTGGGTGAGTTCTGGTCCATGTCCACATCTAGAGAGAACAATCTGGTAAAGATACAAAACAGCAACTGTGTATAAAGGTGTACTAGCTATAAGGATACAAAATGCTGGGATAGTTAAGCCCAGGAAAACAGTGTAGACACTGATCAGAAAACTCCTATAGGAGGAGTCTGATCAGGGTCTCCATTTTTTGCCATTTCTCTAGCAATTTTCTGATGTTTTGTTTTAGATAATTGCCACTGTAAACTGGTTAAGATGTCCCAGTTATACAACTACATCTAAACATCCACACAAAATATCTAAGCAATGTTTCTGTTTTAAATTTAATATAATTAATTTCTTAGTTCAGTTGTTTGTTAACCCTTAAAGCACCAAAAATTAAAATTGTTGCATTGGCAAACAGTGTAGTTTCGGATGAGGTGGCTCATAATGAGTCACCTCATCCGAAACTACACTGTATGCCCTGTAGTGTTCAAATTCTCAATATATCGAATGGACGAAACATTTTTTGAAATTCTGCAGACGTAAATTTTGTTGTCTGCTTTTTGGC
The DNA here is from genome assembly GCA_963989385.1 of Ctena decussata. Classification (NCBI taxonomy): domain Eukaryota; kingdom Metazoa; phylum Mollusca; class Bivalvia; order Lucinida; family Lucinidae; genus Ctena; species Ctena decussata. The sequence goes on from OZ022500.1 coordinate 87,693,023, forward strand.
GCATTAAGGGTTAAATATCATTAGGACAGAGACAAAATACATCTTTCCAAGAAAGCAAATGGTGCTATTGAAATCAAGGCACTTTCCAAACTAATATCAATATAATATTAATTTAGTAACTAATATTACAGTCGAACTTCACTGGCTTGAACTCGGAAGGCTCGAACACCATGTTTCGGTCGAACTGACTTTCCAGTCCCGGCAAAATCCCTATTCATTTTAACTAAACATGCCGCACTTGGCTCGAACAACGATGGCTCGAATGCTCGAACCCCAAGTCTGGTCCCTAGAAACCACTTTCTATGTAAAAAACCACCGATGGCTCGCACCTATTTCCTTGTAAAAAATTTCCAAGTTTAATGACCGGACTAAATGTAGATCCTACCGATTACAAGTATTGGTCATCAGGTTTGCTACGTCCATGCTTATCTTGATCTTTTTATATTGTAATTAAAATTCTGTGTTGTTTTGTTTTATCTACCTGAAAGTGCAAGGTTCAAAGAGTGACCGATCAAATTACAGGAAGTTTTCGTAGTTATGATAGAAAAACATAGTACATAAAGTTGGATCATGTTGAGCTGGTCTTCAATGGCTCGAACTACCGATCGGTCGAACTTTTTTGGCGGTCCCGGCGAGTTCGAACCATCGAAGTTCGACTGTATTAAACTAGTTAATCTTATGCAAAAAATTCAGGATTGAATGTCAAAATGGTGATTTTAAAAGGTCAAAAATTTGAGTTTAAAAGTCAAAATTTTAAGTCTACACTCAAAATCAAGCAATTTGACCCCAGTTGTTCAAAGCATTGTTACCTTAATATAGTCATAACTAAGGATTTGTTCCGTTTTATAGAACACATAAAATGATGTGTGCTAATAATTTTTGTGAAAAAATAATAGGTGTAGTTTTAGCTCGTTACATCTTTATTTTGGCAAAAAAATCACAGTGTTTATGCTTACAATATATTAGAATAAAATACCTTGATATCTTACATAGAGGATCTTACATGAGTGCTCATGTATTATTGAATTTATTAAACAGGTTGGGGGAAAAAGATAAAATGCGAGGCTATGCCGAGCATCTTATCAGTTTCCCCAACAAGTTTAATAAATTCAATAATTCAGGAGCACGAATGCAAGATTCTGTTTATCATATGACACTAAAATTGCATTTTATTAGCAAATTTTGCACTAAAAGGTCAAAATTTTGCCATTAGAAACCACGATGTTTTTATGGACGTAAACACATTACGTTACGACGTAATTTGCCTATTTAATCCACTAGTGGATTATAGTTTTTAATGCATGGCTTTATTACACTCTCAGATGCGATGTCATATGATAAAATATTGTTTAATAGTATTGAACAACTGAGTTCTGATTTTAATCTAGTTATAGTAACTGGATATGGTGCCCCAATATTTGCAGTAATTTTGGAATGGAAAATGTACATGCCCAGACCATGTGTGTAAATCATTAAGGTCATAGGATAGGTTTTAGAACAGCATGGTTCATCTAATGCACACACAGAAACAGCTGCAAAATTTTTTACTTTTGTGAAAATTGCAATGATAAAACTATCGCAACATATTATGGGTTTATCAAAGCAAAGAACAACTGCGCCACCAAAACCTCATCTCAAGTTCTAAAGGAAGCATTTGCAAAAATTTCCAAGTTTATATATATTAAGCTTCATGCTTACTTAAATTCCAGGCTTTGAGCTTTTGATATCTTCCCTTCCAGTTTCAGACTATTGCCCCCTGTAAATGCATCCTCTGTATATGTTTCCAGGACAGGCTGGAAGGGAGCAAATTCTTCACTGTTAAACTGAGCACCCGTAAAAGATGGCTGCAGCTGCTGAACTGACTGGTTGTACCACTGATCACCAATAGCCTACAGATAGAAAAAGTATTCAAGAAATGTGAGCTAGGTATTGATTCAGACCTGTCTTAAGGTACTTGTATAGGCACTATACATCCACCATTTAAATGCCAATTTTACAAATAAGACTACTTCAACAGTCTATTATTTACTTTAATCATATGACATCATTGGTATTTAGTTAATAACGTCATGTCATAACAAGAATTCCCCTGAATGCTATGTCGCACCTACACTGGGCTTCCACAGTAGCAGAAGTCATGGTGAGAAGAAAGTGTAAGCAGGGTTTGATAAATTTAAGAATATAATTTTGACAGAATTGCATACACGTACAAGCTAGGAATGATGCAATTGAAAATTAAGAACAGTTTCGTGCAAGGATTATTCTGACACAAATTTTATCGAAATCTGTTCAGCTGTCCTCAAGATATTGCCATTTTCATGTTTTTGCTATTTTTAGTAACAGCAGCTGGCAGCCATCTTGGATGGTACAATCCCAAAAATTTGAAAAAAAAAAAAAGAACAAACTTCTTTCAAGGATCATTCTATTAAATTTGAGTGACTCCTTTCAACATTTTCATTTTTCCATTTCTTGGCATTCAAGCAAAATTTGGACTCGTAAACCAAATGTAGGTCGCTGTGACCTAAATCCACTACAGATTTTTTTCATTTTCATAGTTTTCAAAAAACATGGTCCTACTAATGTTCCATGTAAATGTTTAGTCAAATATACCCAGTGGTTCTAGAGAAAATGTTCATTTTGTTGTTTTTGCTATTTTTAGTAACAGGGACTATCTTGAATTATCAACCCGGATGAATTCCTGTAATCTGAAGCCCTCTAGTCTGGTCATGGTCCATATGTGATTCGAGAGCCATGGGTGCAGTGGTTTTGGAGAAAATATCCAAACAAAACTTAACACCAGGGGCAACGTAAATTTGAACGGAATAATTGACGGACGGATGGACAGAATGACCGACATACGGAAAGCTGGACACCTAGATCGCACCTTGCTAAAGCAGGTGTGACAAAAATTGTATGAGCAGACAATGTAATAACATTTTCGCATGTATCTGTGACATCAATGACAACAACCGTGTCAACAGTGCGTTTTCTTATTAAAATAATGTTCATTTTGAAAGCAATAAAATCCTATTTTAAAAGGTCATATGATAAACAGAATCTTACGCTTGTGGTCATTTCATATGAAATTTATAATAATATATTGGAGTTAAGATTCCAAAGACCTTTGAAAAATAACTCGTTCTCCTGAACAAATTAGTGTTCCCAAATCACTGTATAAAAATACCTTTCCTTCTGCCCAGTACTGTGTGCCTTGACCTTGGCAAAATGTTGTTACCAACGGCAAAGAAGTGACTGATCTTGGGACACAAAGGTCATGTAAACACCTCCAGAACCTGTCAGAAATATTAATCAATATTATACAGAATACTTGTTTCACATATGAGCCCTGACACAACAAACCAACAATGTGGCTGTGTGTCCAGCGCAGACTCAGATCAGCCTGGGCATCTGCCCAGTCTGATCTGAGTCTTCGCTGTCCACATGGAGGTAGCTTAGACCCTTAGCTACCCTTTGAACACTTAACAAAGAGTCTGATCAGACTTGGCGAATGCCCAGGCTGATCTAAGTCTGAGCTGGGCGCACAACCACATTGTTGGTTTTGTCATGTCGCGGCTCATGTATGAAATGAACCACGAGAAATGAACCTTGATCAGCCTATGCAAATGGGTAATCTGGACAGCGTTATGCAGGTAATCCAAACAATGAAAGGACAATTTAATTTAAGGTTCACCTTTTTTTTGCCTTTTTTTCAACAGGCAGACAACCTTTGAGATTTACTGTCTCCTTTCCAGGGTGAGAAGAACACCCTTCCAAAAAGGAGTATATTCTTAAAAGAGAAAAATTGCTCTTAAAGGTAGGTTCCTGGACTAGCAATAACAATTATGTTCACAAAATAATTTCGTCTTTTTATGGGTAGTATTGCATTCTTTTATTTTTCTGAATCTGTTGCTACTGAGAAAATCGTCAGATGTTGTAGAAAAAATAGTTGTTTTCCCTTTGGTTTATATTCTTTCGTAGGAATTCCAGTTCTAAAAATAATTATGTTATATATCTATAGGTGCGCGATTTCTGCCGTCATTCTCCAAATGTCATTTTTTCTTGCCGTGAGCTCTTCTAGATGGTCCTGGCATGGCGTTCGGGTTAAAACTATCCCAAAATGGAATGCAGCATGACATCAGCTGTGTTATCTATTTTTGGCGCAAACTAAAAATAGCGCTAACTGGTGTGCGAAGCAGAGTTAGGAAATCCCTTGCAAAACAACTTTTCTAATATTTTTTTACTTTCACTTTTTAGCGAAACTTACTCATTCCCTTTTTATAAGTGCTTTCCCACAACTTGGATAAACAAGTCGCCCAAGGGCAACGATCGCTCACCTGTCAGTATATGCTCAATTTATATAAAATTGGTAGTACTACAGTCCCAGATGCTAGATACCAAGTTTCAAGGCTGTTGGCCCAGTGGTTCTGGAGAAGAAGATTTTTCAAGGTTTTTGCCATTATATGGGCATGGTGGCCATCTTGGTCATATGAGTGGACCGAATATATAAACTTTGTTTCCCGCTTTGCCTGAAGGCTGCATTTGAAATTAAATTGAAATCTGCCCAGTAGTTTCAGAGGAGAAGTCCTTTAAAAATGTTGACACATTACAGACAAACCACCTTTAGCCAAGATAACTAGATCCATATGTGGGCATGGTGGCCATCTTGGTCATGTGACCCAGACCCCGGGTATAAACTTTCGTTCCCCCATCCCACTGAGACTCCGTATGAAATTTGGCTTCAATCAGCCCAGTGGTTTCAGAGGAGAAGATGTTTGAAAATCTTGACGATGGATGTTCCGACGGAATGACCTTGACCTTTAGTGACATAATATCTTCATCTGGTCATTTAGTCGACCATGTATCACAAGTATTGTACCTAATACTTAAATAGTTTCTGAGAAATCCACTATTTAAGCGTTTTTCCATATAAAAGCCTAACGTACCAAAGTTGACCATGCCGTAAATTAGGTCAAGGTCAACGCAAGGTCATGATTTGTATAAAATATGATGGGCCCGCATGTCCAATGCTACATACCAAGTTTCAAGGTCATAGGCCTTTTGGTTCTGGAGAAGAAGTTTTTTGAAGGTTTTTACCATATATGGGCATGGCGGCCATCTTGGTCATGTGACCCAGACCCCGGGTATAAAATTTTGTTCCCCTATCCCACTGAGACTCCATATGAAATTTGGCTTCAATCGGCCCAGTGGTTTTAGGAGAAGATGTTTGAAAATCTTGACGACTGATGGTCTGACGGAATGACCTTGACCTTTAGTGACATAATATCTTCATCTGGTCATTTAGTCGACCATGTACACCAAGTATTGTACCTTAGACTTACATAGTTTCTGAGAAATCCACTGTTTAAGCGTTTTCCCATATAAAAGCCTAACTTACCAAAGTTGACCATCCGGTAAATTAGGTCAAGGTCAACGCAAGGTCATGATTTGTATAAACTATGATGGGCCCGCATGCCCGATGCTACATACCAAGTTTCAAGGTCATAGGCCTTTTGGTTCTGGAGGAGAAGATTTACGAAGGGTTTTTACCATATATGGGCATGGAGGCCATCTTGGTCATGTGACCCAGACCCCGGGTATAAACTTTCGTTTCCCCATCCCACTGAGACTCCGTATGAAATTTGGCTTCAATCGGCCTAATGGTTTCAGAGGAGAAGATGTTTGAAAATCTTGACGACGGATGGTCCGACGGAATGACCTTGACCTTTAGTGACATAATATCTTCATCTGGTCATTTAGTCGACCATGTATACCAAGTATTGTACCTAATACTTAAATAGTTTCTGAGAAATCCACTGTTTAAGCGTTTTCCCATATAAAAGCCTAACGTACCTTAGTTGACCATGCCGTAAATTAGGTCAAGGTCAACGCAAGGTCATGATTTGTATAAACTTTGATGGGCCTGCATGCCCGATGCTACACACCAAGTTTCAAGGTCATAGGCCTTTTGGTTCTGGAGAAGAAGATTTTTGAAGGGTTTTTACCATATATGGGCATGGCGGCCATCTTGGTCATGTGACCCAGACCCCGGGTATAAACTTTCGTTCCCCCATCCTGTTAAGGCTCCATATGAAATTTGGCTTCAATCGGCCCAGTGTTTTCAGAGGAGAAGATGTTTGAAAATCTTGACGACGGATGGTCTGACGGAATGACCTTGACCTTTAGTGACATAATATCTTCATCTGGTCATTTAGTCGACCATGTATACCAAGTATTGTACCTTAAACTTAAATAGTTTCTGAGAAATCCACCGTTTAAGCGTTTTCCCATATAAAAGCCTAACGTACCAAAGTTGACCATGTCATAAATTAGGTCAAGGTCATCACAAGGTCATGATTTATATAAATCATGATGGGCCCGCATGCCCGATGCTACATACCAAGTTTCAAGGTCATAGGCCTTTTGGTTCTGGAGAAGAAGATTTTTGAAGGGTTTTTACCATATATGGGTGTGGCGGCCATCTTGGTCATGTGACCTGGACCAAATATATAAACTTTTGTTCCCCCATCCTGTTAAGGCTCCATATGAAATTTGGCTTCAATCCACCTAGTGGTTTCTGAGAAGAAGATGTTTATAATTGTGGACGACGCCGACAACGCCGATGGACGACGGACCATGTCTATACTATAAGCTCACCTTCACAGGTGAGCTAAAAATCATCAAATTATATGATGCATTCCAAAGAACAGGAACCTACCTTTAACATAGCAAATTCTGTCTTTTAATTACAAACCCCAACTGAGAGGTGAGAAAAAAAAAAAAAAAAAAAGAGTAGAGTTCTTTCTCCTGAAACAGTATCTTATCACCAAGAAATGTTTCCAAAGTACACGAATACCTCTGATGCAATCAGTATCGACAAACTGCTTTCATCAATGAAAAAATCTGTTGCATTGTAGTGACCATACTAGCCCAATATACTACTTTCCACATATAAACTCCAGGAAATGTCAAAGAACATTGACAAACCGATTCAATAATACAGAAGGTCATGGTGACCTACTCTTATGAACTGGAACTTGAACTTGATGTAATTGTAAAATATTCTAATTTTATGACCTGTGGCATAGACGACAGTGACTTATAGTAATACAAAGCCGGTATAAGTGACCTGTCTACTCAGTGACAGTGACTCGAGTAAACTTGCTGTAGATATAAAAGGGATACTCACTTATTTTCATTCTGCACATAGTTTTCTTTGCCCAATTTTTCATAAACCCAACCATTAGCAAATAAAGCTGCTGAAAGATCATGACTGTTAGCAGCTGCAAGAGCCTGGAAAACATAGTAAACAGTTACCGTATATGCGGTAATTTTTGCGGGTTCAAATTATTGTGGTTTAGGTCGAAAAGCTTAAACCTCAATATTTTGCGGTTTTTATTTTTCGCGGTCAGGAACATGCACAGAGAGTGAAATTGTTTGTTTCTCACTTGAGCCAGTTCGTTCATTAACCTGCGGCCTGGCCGCAGGTAAATGAAGGAACTGGCTCAAGTGAGAAGTACCTGAATTTACTGAAGCAAATGGAAACAAAATATATTGACACTGTGTCTACCGAAGATACTTTGTCAGAAAAAGGAAAGTATTTCACGACTTTAATATTAATGGTTTCGAAGTGACTGCTAAATACCTAGAAAAATGGAACCCCGCGAAAACTACCACTTATATGGTATTTATTGTTCAAGTGTTCTTCAAAATTGGCAGTGTATTACAAACTGCAAACATATTTTTTCACACCTGCCTTAACAAGTATAGTTCCATCCATTCACCCTGTGTCTGTCCATGATTGCCCCTTAAATTTCAAACATAAGCCCCTATTTCTGTGCAAGGACAAACCATGTGTTGCATAGTGTTTTCTGGAATTTTTGTCTTATTTCTCAATAAGACTTAAGTTGTGCCCCCATATTTGACCTTTTTTGCCAAAATATTTCTCGTGAAGGACCAAAGTGGCCCACTGCCACTGGTCTCCCACTGCCAGAGTGCAGGTCATGAAGAAATCATGCAAAGTGTGAAGGTTGTAGATGCCACAGTCTGATAGAAACAGACTTAACCCTATTGCACTCAGAACAGCCAAAACTCTATAGTTCTGAGTGCATTAGGGTTAAAGGCTATCCATTAACATATGCCTATTTTGAGAATGGTAGCTGACTACCGAACAATATATGCTTATGATAATTTAAGTTTATACATTTTTTTTGATTGATTTGATGCTTAACATCCACGGTAAACAACTATGGTCATGTCGGGACGGTCAGTTAACCTAACCACACTATTCCTGGGCAGGCTTAGACCTCCTAAGCGGTTAACCAGTACTAAGTGCACATACTTTCGCCAGTAACTGACAACTGCCCTTCTTGAATCAGCAGAAGGAGAAAGGAAAGTATGTGGCCAGACTGGGTTTCGAACCCGGGACCTCTGACTTATGAGTCAGGTACACTACTGATTGCGCTACGCGGCCCGATTAAGTTTATACAAAACTGCTTAATAAGACAATAGCAAACATTCTTATATACAAAAAAAAAATACAGTACCTCACATGTGTTAAATCCTCCATCACCAAGACATCCTCTCCCAAACACGTCAATTCCAACATATACGTCATAAGGTCGACCAGCCTCAACAGCAAGGGCCTTTGATTTCTCTAAGTTCTCGTTCTTCCAGCAATAGTTCAAGAATATACCGTCACTCACGTCAAAGAACATTCTATAATATTGCAATTACCCTGAATATTGGGACAGATGTTCTTGAGGAAACAATGTAGACCCTGATCAGACTTCAGGAGCAGTCTGGTCAGGGTCTGCACTGTTTTCTGTTTTAGAAGCAGTGTACTGTTTGCTTTTCCACGAGGTCATTTTTGACACACAATCTGATACTGAAATCAATTTGTTTATACATGTATTTTATGATAAATTGCACTATTTCAGCATGCTTTTAATTTTAAGATTTTTTATTTTTGGAATTACTTGAGAGTTCTTGAATTTGCAAATCTGTTATTTCCACTTGGGCCTCTATTTTACAAATATTGGTGAGATACTTAAATTCCTGTCCAACAGATTTGAAAGGTTAGTGATGATAAATCTTTCACAACTATTGAGTGATTTACAGTTAAGAATTTCACCCTACCGGTTCACCATATAGGGTATACTGAATCTACTGCAATAATTCTACATACTGAGGTACCTTAACCCTTGTCTTGATGAACATTTAATTCAGGTGACCCTAAAAAGAGGGTACTAGCTCCTACCTCAGAAGCAATAAATTCTGAACAATGGCTGATATACTCCCATCCCAGCTGCAACTGAGGTGTGCAGTCACATTCAAAGGACAACCACAACTAGCGGGGTGTACTTGTTGTCTAGGGTGCTTGACAGGCTCTCAAAGTGACCTATCCTTTTATCCCAGATATATCCGGGTTCAGCACAACAAGGGTTAACTATACAGTGTATTTTGAAATATTACCACACCTTTTGCTACTTCTGAAATGAACTTTTCCTGCTTTGAATTTGGATCTATAAATATATGTTATATGAAAATGTTGACTGAATCATATGCAGACCCAAAAATTGAGTAAAGGCATAGGCTCATACTCATTCTGAGTCAGACTTTCTATGAAAGCCTATCAAGAACCCACTTGTTGTGGTATGAAAGCATATCCAGATATGTCAAGGATGTGCCAAGATATATTTAGTATGTAATAGGCAGGTTTGAAAGCAGCATATTAGAACAAAATATTAAATTTTGTTCTCATTACTTTTCCCCATGAACATGATTTTTTCTAACAAATGACATTGATTGTGACTTCACTGCTTACAAGAGTCAGCAAAACTGATGCTGAAACAAAAGGGTGAATAAACAGAACACAAGTACAATTGTTTTTGCTCTTATCATGAAGAAAAAAAATTGCAATGATCATGTTGCATGAAATCATATTTCAGTGGAGTAATGATCTTAAATGCAAGACTAAGCAGTGCTTTTATAATCAATACAATATAGTTTGTTTTTTGAAAGGTCAGAATTATTCTCAGGATTAAGAACTTTTTCTGTAACCAGGCTGCTACATGTATATATGCAGGCTGCCCTGGGTAAGTCCAGTTTGGATATGTCTTGACAGGTTTTCCCAAAATGCAGCTCTCATGTCCTTAATACTCTTAACCAGCATATTATACACATATCTAGCATGTTATACACATATCTCTTTTCCAAAGTTTCAATTACACATCCAAATTTAAGTGAAAATCTGATATTTTGATACCAAGTAAGTTTTCTGGAATGTACCCTTTTTCCTGTATATATCTGAGCGCATCAATGTCACCCTAGGTCTGCTACTGTTTGTTATGGACTCTAATAATATATGTACCTTTAAATTTTGTACTTTCAAATTTCATTTATAAACCACACAGTTGACTGAGAGATAAACATTGTAGATCCTGATCAGACTGCTAATCAGCAGTCTGATCTGAATCTACTATGTTTGCTCAGGTATTTCTGGGCCAATACTTAAAATCTTCATTACAAAATTTATAGTATCAATTACGAAACGTGAGCAAATATGGGTGAACTGCAAACTCATACCTATTTTTCTCATTGAGTTCATCTTGCCAAGCAAGTTTCCCTGTATTGATGACACTATCATACCAAATAACCTCAGATGTCGGATCATGTTTATGTTGCTGTTCTGTAAGATATCTCACAAAACCTAGTAAATTCTTCACTTGGCCTACTTCCTGGTGAAATACAAAACAAGACGAGTGTACTCAAATAACTAGGATGGATATTTAATTTCACTCAAGGATATAGAATATCAATTTGTTTGATCATCAACTTAAGCCTGGTATGAGACAAAAGACAGAACCATAACAAGAACTATCTGCAAACAGCGTAGCTTGCCTGACTGCATCTTGCCCATCACATAAACAAGAGGGCCATGATGGCCCTGGATCGCTCACCTGAGTATCCTGTGAACTTTAACCTCAGAGACATCCATATCACCGACAGACAGAGTTTCACAAAGATTGAATGGAAAATGAACCCTTTATTGTGTACCTAAGGTTTTTTATAAGATTTAACTTAATGACCTAGTGACCTACTTTTTGACCCAACATGACCAAGTTGCATCCTTGGTCCAGATTTGTTGGAGACAAACATTCTGACAAAAGTCTCATGAAGATTAGAACAAAACTGTGTCCTCTAAAGCGTTCACACTGTTTTTCTAAGAACTGACCTAGTGACCTAGTTTTTGACCTGACATGGCCCAGTTTCAAATCTGGTATAGATTTCATGAAAATAAACATTCTGACAATGTTTCACGTAGATTGGATCATAACTGTGCCCTCTAGAGTGTACACAAGGTTTTTCTAAGATTTGACCTCGTGACCTAGTTTATGACCCCACAAGACTCAGATTCAAAATTTGGCCTAGATTTTATATAAATAAACATTCTGACAAAGTTTCATGAAGATTTTATCATAACTGTGCCCTGTAGAGTGTGCACAAGGTTTTTCTAAGATTTGACCCAGTGAGATAGTTTTTGACCCCACATGACCCAGTTTCAAAGATGGTCTAGATTTCATATAGATAAACATTCTGACAAAGTTTCATGATGATTGGTTCATAACTGTGCCCTCTGTGTCATTCTAATATCTATATTTATTTTTAGCTCTGGCGGCCATTTTGTTTGGAAGAGTGGAACCGTTTTAGCAATTTTTGTTCAGGGCCAAGAGTAAAACATTTCTGTGAAATTTTTTTGAAATCGAGTAATTGGCTTCAGAGACGATGATGTTTAAAGCTTTTTTCTATTTTTAGCTCTGGTGGCCATATTGTTCAGCGGAGCAGAACCATTGGAGCAATTTTGGTAGAGGGTCTCCTAAGGAACATTTCTGTGAAATTATTTCAAAATCGGCCCTGCAGTTTTGGAGGAGAAGTTGTTTAAAGGTTTTTCTATTTTTAGCTCTGGCGACCATATTGTTCAGCGGAGCGGAACTGTTTGAGCAATTTTCGTAGAGGGTCTCCTAAGGAACATTTCTGTGAAATTATTTCAAAATCGGCCCAGCAGTTTTGGAGAAGAAGTCGTTTAAAGGTTTTTCTATTTTTAGCTCTGGCGGCCATATTGTTCAGCGGAGCGGAACCGTTTGAGCAATTTTGGTAGAGGGTCTACTAAGAAACATTTCTGTGAAATTATTTTAAAATCGGCCCTGCAGTTTTGGAGGAGATGTCGTTTAAAGGTTTTTCTATTTTTAGCTCTGGCGGCCATATTGTTCAGCAGAGCGGAACCGTTTGAGCAATTTTGGTAGAGGGTCTCCTAAGGAACATTTCTGTGAAATTATTTCAAAATCTGCCCAGCAGTTTTGGAGGAGAAGTCATTTAAAGGTTTTTCTATTTTTAGCTCTGGCGGCCATATTGTTCAGCGGAGCGGAACCATTTGAGCAATTTTGGTAGAGGGTCCCCCAAGGAACATTTGTGTGAAGTTATTTCAAAATCCGTCCAGCAGTTTTGGAGAAGAAGTTGTTTAAAGCAAAAGTTGACGCCGGACAACGGACGACGGACGACGGACAAAGACCGATCACAATACCTCACCTTGAGCACTTCGTGAGGTGAGCTAAAAACATTAACAAAGACATGGACACGTCCATGGATACATTTACTATCTCTTCCTGTACTTATATAAAGGTGAGTTAAAAACTATGTGCTGGGACATATTTGTAGTTTAACAGAAACAGCTCTGGTCTAGTGGTTACAGGGTATGCAATCAATACAGGGGTCACACATCCAATCCCATGTTCCACCAAACTTTCAAATGAGACAAAACGATGAAGCTATATTATTTTAGGTGTCCCCATACTTAAGCTCATTGTGATAGGGGAGAGTCGGGTAACTTCGGACAGGTGGGTAAATTCGAACATACGCTTGCAAACAGTGAAAATCCAGATGAGATGGCTCATAATGAGCCATCTCATCAGGATTTTCTCTGTTTGACCCGTTAAATTTTGTTTTAGTTCCAAACAACTGACATATAATAGAAACAATGTCACTGTCCGAGTTTACCTGCTGTCCGAAGTTACCAGACTCTCCCCTAATTACAGTTTATTGTCTCGCCTGCAACTTGCAAAAGAGAAAGAGATAGGCATTAATTTTTTCGGCATTAGTGGTGGTGTAAGCTTTTATCAAGGTAAAAGATTAGCTCCGTCTTGTGACGCATTAACAGACAAGACATCACCTAAAGCGACATTGTTGTGAAAATTTCTGACTTTTAAGGTAAAGAGAAAACTTCCAGGGAAGGTAATATTACCAAGACCTTATATCCAAATTTCAATTAAGGAAAGAATTTGCTCCCTTTAGGAGCACATTCATTCCATTAAGAGTAGCCATCATCATGGAGGAGCTTCTGGGTCCAATGATGCAAACAAGAAGTCACGAAAGTTCTTTCCCTTTCTAAAATAGCAAGTAAGTATGTAAGTGATGTCTTTATTCACAGCTGGCAAAACCAAATCTTCCCAGATGCCCTCTATAGCTATTTAAACATATTTGACAATTACATGTATTTACAATAGTGTTGACATAAAAGTAAAAGCTAGAGAAAACAAGAGGACCAATGGTCCTGTAGCTCACCTGACACTTGGTCCTGGTATATATTTTAATGCTTTTATACATGTATATAGCACCAGGGCAGGGGCAGATAACCCCCTCCCTTGGGGATTAATGTTGAGTCCCAATTCTATAGACCAAGCCACAAGGTCACTGGGCCTTTGTTTCTGGACAAAGATTTCTGAAGGGTTTTTATCATAAATGGGTGTGGCGGCCACCATGTTCATACGACCATGACCATCTGAACAAACTTTGATTCCTTTGACCCAGTATTAAAGCTCCATAATATATAAAACACAGTAATCATTTGTATAAACTATGATGGGCCTGAGTGCCCAATGCTACATACCGGTACCAAGTTTCAAGATTATAGGCCTTTCGGTTCTCGAGAAAAAGACGTTTGAAGAGTTTTTACCATATATGGGCATGGTGGCCATCTTGGTCAAGTGACCAAGACCATCTGAACAAACTATGGTTCCTTTAAGCCGGTGAAGCACCATATGAAATATGGCTTCAATTGACCCTAGTGGCCTCTGAGAAGATGTTTGAAAATGTTGACGGGTGACAGAATCTCAATGACCTTGTACAAAAGTCAAAGAATGACCTTGACCTTTAACGACAAAATATCTTCATCTGGTCATTTAGTCAACCATATATACCAAATATTGCACCTTAGACTTAAATAGTTTCTGAAAAATCCACTGTTTAAGCATTTTCCCATATAAAAGCCTACATAATGTACCAAAGTTGACAGTGTCATAAATTAGGTCAAGGTCGACGCACAATCATTTGTATAAACTATGATGGGCTTGAGTGCCCAAAGCTACATACCAAGTTTCAAGGTCATACACCTTTTGGTTCTGGAGAAGAAGATTTTGAAGGGTTTTTACCATATACGGGCATGGCGGCCATCTTGGTCAAGACCCTGAGAACAAACTTTTATTCCCTGATCACACTTAGACTCCATATGAAATTTCGCTTCAATCAGACCAGTGGTTTCAGAGGAGTAGATGTTTTGAAAATCTTGATGACGGACAGACCGACAAAATGTCCTTGACCTTTCAGTGACATATCTTCATCTGGTCATTTAGTTGACCATATATACCATGTACTGTACCTAAGACTTAAATAGTTTCTGAGAAATCCACTGTATAAGCGTTTTCCCATATAAAAGCCTAACATACCAAAGTTGACCATGTTGTATATTAATTCAAAGTCAACACATGGTCATCATTTGTATAAACTATGATGGGCCAGCATGCCCGATGCTACATACCAAGTTTCAAGGTCATAGGCCTTTTGGTTCTAGAGAAGAAGATTTTTGAAGGGTTTTTACCATATATGGGCATGGTGGCCATCTTGGTCATGTGACCCAGACCCCAGGTATAAACTTTCGTTCCCCCATCCCACTGAGACTCCATATGAAATTTGGCTTCAATCAGCCCAGTGGTTTCAGAGGAGATGTTTGAAAATCTTGACGACGGATGGTCTGACGGAATGACCTTGACCTTTAGTGACATAATATCTTCATCTGGTCATTTAGTTGACCATGTATACCAAGTATTGTACCTTAGACTTAAATAGTTTCTGAGAAATCCACTGTTTAAGCCTTTTCCCATATAAAAGCCTAACGTACCAAAGTTGACCATGCTGTAAATTAGGTCAAGGTCAACGCAAGGTCATGATTTGTATAAAATATGATGGGCCCTCATGCCCGATGCTACATACCAAGTTTCAAGGTCATAGGCCTTTTGGTTCTGGAGAAGAAGTTTTTTGAAGGGTTTTTATCATATATGGGCATGGCGGCCATGTTGGTCATGTGACCCAGACCCCGGGTATAAAATTTCGTTCCCCTATTCCACTGAGACTCCATATGAAAGTTGGCTTGAATCGGCCCAGTGGTTTCATAGGAGAAGATGATTAAAAATCTTGACGACGGATGGTCCGACGGAATGACCTTGACCTTTAGTGACATAATATCTTCATCTGGTCATTTAGTCGACCATGTATACCAAGTATTGTACCTTAGACTTAAATAGTTTCAGAGAAATCCACTGTTTAAGCGTTTTCCAATATAAAAGCCTAACATACCAAAGTTGACCATGCCATAAATTAGGTCAAGGTCAACGCAAGGTCATGATTTGTATATACTATGATGGGCCGGCATGCCCGATGCTACATACCAAGTTTCAAGGTCATAGGCCTTTTGGTTCTGGAGAAGAAGATTTTTGAAGGGTTTTTACCATATATGGGCATGGCGGCCATCTTGGTCATGTGACCCAGACCCCGCGTATATACTTTCGTTCCCCCATCCCACTGAGACTCCATATGAAATTTGGCTTCAATCGGCCCAGTGGTTTCAGAGAAGATGTTTGAAAATCTTGACGACGGATGGTCGGACGGAATGACCTTGACCTTTAGTGACATAATATCTTCATCTGGTCATTTAGTCGACCATGTATACCAAGTATTGTATCTTAGAGTTAAATAGTTTCTGAGAAATCCACTGTTTAAGCGTTTTCCAATATAAAAGCCTAACGTACCAAAGTTGACCATGCCGTAAATTAGGTCAAGGTCAAAGCAAGGTCATGATTTGTATAAATTATGATGGGCCCGCATGCCCGATGCTACACACCAAGATTCAAGGTCATAGGCCTTTTGGTTCTGGAGAAGAAGATTTTTGAAGGGTTTTTACCATATATGGGCATGGCGGCTATCTTGGTCATGTGACCCAGACCCCAGGTATAAACTTTCGTTCCCCCATCCCACTGAGACTCCATATGAAATTTGGCTTCAATCGGCCCAGTGGTTTCAGAGAAGATGTTTGAAAATCTTGACGACGGATGGTCCGACGGAATGACCTTGACCTTTAGTGACATAATATCTTCATCTGGTCATTTAGTCTACCATGTATACCAAGTATTGTACCTTAGAGTTAAATAGTTTCTGAGAAATCCACTGTTTAAGCGTTTTCCAATATAAAAGCCTAACGTACCAAAGTTGACCATGCCATAAATTAGGTCAAGGTCAACGCAAGGTCATGATTTGTATACATTATGATGGGCCCTCATGCCCGATGCTACATACCAAGTTTCAAGGTCATAGGCCTTTTGGTTCTGGAGAAGAAGATTTTTGAAGGGTTTTTACCATATATGGGCATGGCGGCCATCTTGGTCATGTGACCTGGGCCAAATATATAGACTTTCGTTCCCCCATCCTGTTAAGGCTCCATATGAAATTTGGCTTCAATTGACCCAGTGGTTTCTGAGAAGAAGATGTTTAAAGAGTGTGAACGACGCCGACGCCGACGACGGACCAAGGCTATACTTTAAGCTCACCTTCACAGGTGAGCTAAAAAAGAAAACATTACTCATAAGCAGCTATTAAGCTTACCTCAATTAAATTTTCAATGTTAACCAACCAACCATCAAAACCATAGTATTTTGATATCTGCACAAGCTTATCAGCAAATTCCATGTATGACTGTTCACTCTCTAGGAAAGCATTACATCGTCTTTTACCATCATCCCATTCTGTGATCACTGTCCCTTAAAATTGATAGATCAGTCATAAAACCAATAAATACCATATTTATTCTGTTATAAGACCGGGGGTTTTCCTCCCAAAACAATCCCAGAAATCTAGATTCATCTTCTAAGATGGATCTAGATTTTTGGGATGGTTTTGGAAGATAAAACCCCATCTTTTAGCTGCATTACACAATACTGATTTACAGATTTGGAGCATTTTTGGAAGGGAAAACTACTGTCTTAAAGTTGTATAAATGCGGGAGCAAACATTGTGTGTAGACTCAAGATCTGTCTGTGGCTATGTTTTCAATTCTGTCGCCAATGCTAATAAAGACTGAGAATCCTACACTCGTGGTCATTTCATATGAAATTTATGAAACAAGTTTCATAAATTTCATAGAAATGACCACGAGTGTAAGATTCTGTTTATCATATGACCCTTTAAAGTGGGATTTTATCGTCTTCAAAATTAACATTATTTCATTAAGAAAATGCATTGCTGACACAGACATTGTCAATAACGTTAAATGTATGTGCCAACTGTGATTACAAGTGTGGTCATACGATTTTTATGACACAATGTTATCAACTGAATAACAGCGATGTCGTATGATAGAAAGACAAATGCATGATTGGTCATATGGAAAGATTGCTATGTTGTATTGTACTCACTATAGCAGGCATGGCATAAAATAACCTGAGGGTATCATCATACTTTGAAGTCAAGGCCCAACCAAGGCTGATACTGGGGAGAAATACATGAAGGTTCCCTTGAACAAGAATTGTCAGAAGACATTATAGCATGCCAATGTGTGCTTGACTTTAAATGGAGTAATTTCAGTACAAGCGCCCACCATAATTGACATTGTTTCTCTAAACTCCTAAACTGCAGTAAAGAATTTTGGTTAACAAGATTTAGTGAAAATTATTACCTAAGACTTTAACACCATGTCTATGGGCAGGCACAGTCCAAGTGGAAGGTGGTATGGTGATGAAGTGGTGACTAAAGTAAACAAAGATGTCAACATACTGCCAGTGGTAGAATCTGTAACAGTCGGACTTGGCACACCCTTGAACCAGTCTGAAATACACAGTCAAGCCATATTACATGAACATGTACATGAGCCATGACACGAGAGAACAACAAAGTGGTATGTGCGCTCAGCCAGGATTCAGACCAGAGTCCTCCCTGTGCGCTTAAAGGGTAGCTAAGGGTCTAAGCTGGCTCCATGCGGACAGCAAAGACTCTGATCAGACTGGACGGATGTCCGGGCTGATCTGAGTCTTTGCTGGGTGCACATTCCACTTTGTTGATTTTCTCGAGTTGCGGCCCACATTATGGCATATGCAAACAGCATGGACTCTGGTCAGCCAGTACATATATGCAGTCTGATCAGAGTCTCTGCTCTTTGGTTTAAACAATATTTTATTCAGTAAACTGTCAGAGCACCATTTTTTTAATGAAAAGGATTTGGTTGAAAGGTCATTCCATGTATAGACCATTTCCTTCTTTGTAAGAACAATCACAGTTGTCCAGTTAGAAAGGGGTAACAGGGATAATGTAAGGATCATTTTCCATATTTCCCCACAAAACATATGTTGAACCAAAATGGCCAATGAAAACAATGAAGAATTTATTAGGGTGTATGGGTATATCTACATACTTTTTCACCATTTTTACAAAAATGAACAACTTTTTTGACTTCCTGTTTCCTTTCTGGAAAAAAACCCCTTCCAGAATGGGATCTGCTCTTGAAGGAAAGAATTTGCTCCAAGAAGAGCAAGTTCTTTCCTCAAAGAGTGAGCTCCTTTTGAGAAAGGAGGCAAAAACGAAAATGGCAGAGTTGCTTCCCCTGAAAGTGTACCCATACAACTTTTTATAAAAAAAACAGCCTGTGTGATGCAGTTCTAAGGCATACTCACATTTTTATGAAGAAATATTTTTCTGATTTCTCCACTAAAAGAAAATGTTGCGAGACTGGTCCTACAGTCTGAGCTATATAAACACTGTTTGCTAAGCCATTTCTGTCCCAGTAGCTATGTTTTTATGGCGATTCATTCATCTTAAAAATTCTAAATAATTGGGATGGATAAGTCTGATCAAACAGAGCAGACCCACATCAGAAAGAGCAGTCTGGTCAAGGCTTACACTGTTTGCCATCCTATCTTCCTGGTGAATGATTGTCCTTGGACGTATCACCAGTAAACAATTCTGATTCTGATTCTGATCTGCATCTTTTGGACGTATTACTGCACTGTAAAGCCAAACTATTATATTTTTCAGGACAATTACTGTGACTATTTCTGTTATCCCAATTTTAGAAGTTTTACCGTACTCAAACAAGATGTAAACATTTCACCTGTCCTCCAAATATCCTCCCCTCATGTCATGGCATATAAGTGTCTTTGGACCAACAGCTGGTAACCTTGGTGATCTTGTTGCCTTAGAAACACAAAGGTCATCACATCCTGGTTCCCACTCAAGAACCTGCTCTAATGTAGATAATGGCCTGCAAACTGGAGTCCTTCTATCCAAGGTCATAGTCTAAAAACATGAACTGGTAGTATTAAGATGATATTGCTCACCTACATCGCAATTCGCCAGGACACATCAAAATCTGTTCTTACTTCCGTGACAAGCTGTGTAAGCTTCCCTGATAAAAATCATTATGACCTTATTATGAAACAGAACAAAATCGTTTGCTCATTTCAAAGAGTGTGAAACTCCATCTAACCAAGTTTGATCAAAATCCATGGAGTGATTCTTAAGATATTTGAAAACATTCAGAGGTGTAAACACAAAGTAAACACAGGGTATAATCGATTTGGCTAATTTTTGGCGGAAGCCAAATATGATGTACAGTCTCTGCAGGAAGCGAAAATTGGCGGAACCATGACTTAAATTCACTGCATACTTCTAACATTTTTAAATTTTAAAAACCCAAGTCTAAACATTTCATATAAAATTTAGGCCAAATGTACAGACTGGTTCTGAAGAAACTGTTAGTTGTTTCCATATTTTCACAGTCTGCCATTATGTCAAAGATTTTCTGACACTTTGCTGGTTCAAATTTAAGGTGAATGGATACACTGCCTGGGGAAGCAACTCTACCATTTTTTTATTTTCTCCCTTCCCGCTTCTCAATGGGATCAATTCTTGAAGAAAAGAATTTGCTCCTCTTGGAGCAAATTCTTTCCTTTAAGAGTAGATCCCATTTTAGAAGGGTTTTACTGCCCATGGAAGCAAACAGGAAGTCACAAGAAGTTGTCTCCCTTGTTAAATTGCATAAAACATGGAAGAGTACCCACACACCAAAATAAAATTACAGAAATTGGTGCAACAGCAACTGTATTTAGGGTATACATTTTGATCTAATACTTCATTTTAATATAATATGGTAAGATGTATGGTATACAAATGTACTTCATAACTCCCTCTCTCATGGGAACTGTAAACGGGGTTCCATTGCACACAGCCTTTCATTATCACAAGCCCATCGTCCTGATATGACTGAAATACTGTTGAAAAGGACGTAAAATTGCAAGTCATCCATCCGTCCATCTCTCCAGGGAACAGCTCTGACATTACTGAAATACTGTCTCAAAGAGCTGTTAAACTGAAAACAACCAACCAACCAAAAGTAAACTTCGTAAAGGCTAGATAAATGAAACATAACTAACCCCACCAGCTTTAAGCAGCAATTTCTTGAAATCTCCAGATGGATTTTGGAATACTAAAGTCTCACAGCGAACCTGGCTGACTTCTGGCTCCTCTGTGTTCAGATCCAACTTATACAAAAACCTGTACCAACTGGCATTCCCTTTGTTTTTGAAGTGAATGTCAATCGGGAATTCGAATCCATAACGTCCTTGCTCTGATACTTGATATGGTGGCTTGTCCACAACTATGGGGAAAAATAATTTAATGACTTTGGGTACACCTCAAATCCATGTTTTTTTTCCATTTCTTTAATGGAAGACAAATTGTAATTTCTAGTTTCCTTTCCTGGATCAAGTAGCCCTTCCAAAATGTGTCTATTCTTAATAAAAAGAATTTGCTCATACAGGAGCAAATTCTTTCCTTTAAGAGTTGACATCCATTGAGAAGGGAGGCAAACATGAAAATGGCAGAGTTGCTGTCCCTGAAAGTGTACCCGTTCACCTTAAGATTACATGCATGAGGTCCAGCACAAAGAAAAGGCACCTGATTGAATGTGTGAACAGGGAAGATCTGAGTCTACCCTGTATTATAAAAGGTGAATAGGTGCACTTTCAGGGGTAGCAACTCTGTCATTTTTTATTTGGTAAGATGAATACATTTGTCAAGTTTCATGAAAATTTTCAAATAGGTTAAGGAACTAGGGCAAACTTTGGAATTTTTTATCAGGGCAGACACTTCATTAATCAAATGAAATTTAAGACTGGACTTTTTCGGTCTTAGCACTTTTTCTCATTATGATGAGTGCTACTTCCTCAGATAATCCATCAATTAAGAGACCAAGACTTGTTTTTTTTTTTTATTCCAGATGACATTTCTTATTGGCTGTAGTGTCCAAATATAGTCCTCTAGATAAGAAGCATATCCAATAATTTTGAAAATTCTCCATAAATCATGATGTACTGTGACCTTTATAAGAACCAGCTCCTTGAATCAGAAAATCACAACAAGTAATTTTATGAACAAGAAAAAAGCTCCCAATTATAGCACAAAAAAATAGAAATAAAATAAATTCTCCCAGTATTATCATGAAAAAGCTCGACCCTTATCTAGAGCACAGTGAAACTTAATTTGTAACCATGGCTCCTCCCCTAACCAGAGATAGCAGGACCATAGCATGACTAAAGTATCATGTCTTTAACTCAGCAGCAACCTGTTACCTCCCAGTGCCATGGGTCCTTGGGGCTTTTGATCTCATGCCTAAAGGGATGGGTCAATCTGCAAATTAACCTACCGGGCAATTTATAACAGACTTGGCAAAAGAATATCTAAAGGCTGCAAGGCACATATATGAACCTGAGGTCTGCATGGTGAAAACTTAATCCCCTCTAGTCTCTGGCCCTGGGGAGGCTGTGGTTACAAGTAACTGGTGCATAAATATGGCATATGGAGCTCTGTGGTACCTCTATTCATATCTTCATATAAATCCTCATTCAGATGAAAGACAACTTTTTCAATGAAATGGGATATACAGTCCTGGCCCGAACCTCTCACAAACACTGTCCAGTCATGTGTAGACCCTTCCTTTGTAGGCTTGTCTCTAATGCTGGCATTGTGTCCCAACTCAATCTTCACATGCACAGCCATCACCTGGATACAAATACATGAACAAATTCTATAGTCAACAAGAAATATTGCAGCTTGTAACAAATGCCCCAGAAAGTCCCTTAAAACTGACCCTTAGAAATGGGAATCCAACGTTTATGCACAACACACCTTCTCATGGTGCTCTATCTTTTTGTGAACTTTGATTAAAATTGCTTCAGTAGTTTTGAATCACAGAAACATGTTTTTTTTTTACATTTGATCCCTACCCGAGTATGGGGTGGTGACCTTTTAACTACAAGTGATCATTATCAAATAGTGAAAACACACATGTATCTCATCAGGTAGGTACTGGGACAATTTGCTAGATATATAATACACACAGTGTTTCTTTGGTTGCAAGACAGGGACTGAGGGTTTTTCTCTTCCAAAACAATCTCAAAGATCTAGAATTTATTCTAAATCCATCTTGTCAGATGGATCTAGATCTTTGAGATTGTTTTGGAAGAGAAACCTCATTTTATAGCCATGGCCATCGGAACAGGGGCGGCAGGGGCGGCGCCTGCCGCCCCAATATTTTCGGTAATGATAGATTCTCAAAATACATAATTTTACGCCCAAATATTTTTGGCAATAATAGGTTTCCAAAATGCATAACTTTTATTCGATATCATAAATTGGACATTTTTACACCTCGCCGTTTTCATAACAGGTGTCAGTTAACTTAAGGTGTAAAATTGCCTGCAGGCGTAAAGGATAAAAAATTAAAACATTGAGATTTTGGTAGCATTGTCATTATCTTGTTAAAATAAATATTGGCTTTATTTGACACCATCATTTGAGCCGCAAAGTGGTAGTACGCCACACCAAAGACTCTGATCAGCATTCGCCAAGTCTGATCAGAGTCTATGCTGTGGCACACATGCAACTCTGTTGGTTTTGTAGTGTCATGGATAAAATTATTTTGAAATTAAGGTAGTTACTTTTGAGAAGTCGATAATTTAAGGTTGTAATCCTTATTTCTTCATTTCCTCCATTAATGGGCATAAATGCTGACGACAACAAACTTATCATATATACGGTTTTAAATATTAAAACAGAATATAACAAATTATTGAAGAAGATGCAGGTGGATGTGTATGCCAAGATAAAAGAACTCTTGGCATATTCATCCATCCGCATCTTCTTAAATTTGTGCATGGCATCTATCACCCAAAAGAACAGGGAGGCATTTGTCTTGTTCTTAATGTTTAACTCTCCTTTACCATGCTAATAAAGATTATTGAACACTTAATTAACATGGTAAATGGGGATTGAACAGTACATATTCAGGACAGCATCTCCTGCATACCCCATCCCCCACGCCCAAAACAATCTCTACAGAACCACACGCCACGACCCCTCATCAAAACTGCCTCATAGAGGCAGCCCCAATGAAGGACCACAGCTAGCAGTATGTGCGTTCCTGGATAAACCCAGAATCCCCGTACCAACACAAAAATCCAGGTTGACTCCCGTGTACTTCCTTTAAATCCTAACGCTGCGGCCACGTCGAGTACGCAATGACCTCTATCTACACGTCACAGAACTACCTGAGTTGATAAATCATATGTGAAATGATAAAAACAAGATCCCCGGCAGCAGCATCAAGATACATCTCTGTGTAAAACCACAGGACATGACCTCTATCACCCAAAAGAAGCCCTCTTTAGGGCGGCTCCAATGAGGGATGAAAGCATATGCTACATGCCGAAGCTAGACCAACTCAGCCTTCAGATAACACTTGCTTCTTGCTGTGACTATGAATGGTTATAAAGAAAAAAACAACAACTAATAGAGCATACTGATTAGCAGCCGAATACGAGAAAAGCACTGGGAGACATCTCTCTAAACTGGCCCAAAAAAATCCCACCAGAGTCACAAACCCGGACCCCGCCCCCATCCCCTCACTGGAACCGCCTTGCCTAGGCACGCACCTCCTTTGAGAAAACAAGAATGAACCCATGCAGACAAACTTATCCCGGTTTATCACCGATTACTTCTCCCTACCGGCAAAGACAGGTCACCACTTCATACACGACTAGATAGCGATTTCAAAAGAATACCCTAAACAAACAAAAAATGTTAGGCCCTGTCTTGAAAAAATACAGACCCTAAAAGATATTTGATCAAGCAGAATGTGACTTTTTTAGGCATAGAAATGACTGTGACCTTGACTGCAGGAACCAAATTATTATACATCACATACCTTCTCATCATGTTTGACTTTTCTTTGATGTTTCATCAGATTCCCTTAGGTAGGTTTTGAGTAACATTTGAAGACACATAACTCTCAGTTGGCAGAAAAATACAGTTAAAAATACATGCAAAACTGTACTAATCTGCAACCTCTCCCTCTACCTCCTTGTGAATTTGATCACGTAGGCTTCAGTAGCTTCAAGTAGGCTTCAGTAGCTTTTGAGTAATTGTGAACACAAGATTTGCTCTTTCATAACTGAATGTGGCCTTGACTTTGGGCAGGAAAACTTGAATTTTGAGAGCAACATACCTTCTCTGTTGTTTTCTGTTGTATAAAATGAATCGGTACGGTGTCCAAGGAAATACATTAAAATGGTTATCATCATTCTTGAAAGATAGAACAATGAAAGTAGTAGTGGAAGGCGAGGAGTCAAAAAGTGTTAAAGTTGAATCAGGAGTACCCCAAGGCACAGTCCTTGGGCCTCTTATGTTCTTATGCCATATCAATGATTTGCCAGAATCGGTACAATCTCAAGTTAGACTTTTCGCCGACGACTGCCTATTATATAGGCCAATTAAATCACCCAAAGATCATGAACTTCTTCAAAATGACTTAAAGGAACTAGAAAAATGGGCTTTGAGATGGGGAATGAGATTTAATGCTAAGAAATGTTATGTCATGAGCATAAAGAACACTTCATCTCATTTTTATGAATTGGATAATACATTCCTCCAACAAGTTACATCAAATCCATACCTTGGCATAACTCTGTCAGAAGACCTTCAATGGAGTACACATATTCAAAACATCACCAAAAAAGCAAACTCAACACTAGGATTTCTCTGTCGTAACCTTAAAAACTGTCCTGAAGAATGCCGAAAATTGGCTTATATTTCATTGGTCAGGTCAACACTTGAATATGGATCTTCTATTTGGGACCCTTACATCATAAAGGATATAAACTCTATCGAAAAAGTTCAACACCAAGCGGCAAGGTTCATTAAAAGGGATTATAAATCTCGCGAAGATGGATGTGTGACAAAAATGCTCAATGACTTAGATCTGCCTAGTCTTCAACAACGCAGAGAATTCAATAAACTTGTATTCCTGTTCAAAATTGCTGGGGGTATGGTGCCGGCCATAAACTCATGTGATTATCTCACGCCCCGAAAACCTAAAAGACGGATTAAGGCTAAACAATATAGTGACTATCAGTGTTCAAATTTAGTGGAAAAAAATGTTACAAACAATTCTAGGTGCTTTGTAGTTGATGATTTTGGGACAGCTCAGTTCAGACATTCTTTCTTTGTAGATAGTGTTATCAAGTGGAACCACCTGCCAGACAGCATCGTGCATGCAGAGACAGTTGAGAGCTTTAAAACAGCTCTCCTTACACGCGACTAATTCGCGCTCTCTCTCCCGGAGTGTAAATACCAGTACTGGTCCTACTCCGAAGAAGATACAGATTCTCAATATGGTTTACTTTTCTGTGAAGTCTGATTAAATTATTAACTTTTGAATATGTAGACATGATATACTTAGACATACAGAAAGCCTTTGATTCTGTTCCTCATAGGAGGCTTTTGAAAAAGATTGAACACTTAGGAATAGGTGGAAATATACTTAAATGGATTAAAAACTTTCTAACAGATCGACAACAATGTGTGACGTTAAATGGTAAATCATCCCGATGGTCTGAAGTGACCTCGGGTGTTCCACAAGGGTCTGTGTTAGGACCAGTGCTTTTTATATTATATATAAACGATTTGCCAAGTAAAGTTAAATCACACTGTGTTCTCTTCGCTGATGATGCAAAACTGTTCAAAGAATTAGAACACTTAAGAGATTTTGAAGAATTACAAGATGATTTACATGAACTTTGTATATGGGCCTCCAATTGGTTGTTGTTCTTCAACGTTATGAAGTGTAAAGTTATGCATATTGGAAAAGAAAATCCATCTTTTAATTATGACATGAAAGTTCTAAATGACAACAGTTATGAATTAAAAGTGGTTACCTCTGAAAAGGACTTGGGAATAACATTTCAAAATAATATAAGATTTGAGGAACATATAAGCAACATGGTTAACAAGGCAAATCGATTATTAGGCCTAGTAAAAAGGACTTTCTCATACATGGACAAGACCACTTTCTTAACTATATATAAAACAATTATAAGGCCCATATTAGATTATGGTGATTCAGTGTGGAATCCCAGTTTAAAAAAGCATATTCAGATGATAGAGAACATACAAAGGAGAGGAACAAAATTAGTACCTGATATAGTCAACCTAAGCTACACGGATAGACTCAAAGAATTAAACTTGCCCACGCTGAAATATAGAAGAATGAGAGGGGACTTAATTCAAGTGTTTAAAATATTAAATGGACATTACATGTACGATGTAAATTCAGAAGATTTCTTCACTCTTGATAACGAAAGAACACATGATACAAGAGGGCATAGTAAAAAGTTGGTAAAACACAGAACTCTTACATCTTTGAAACAGAAAAGTTTCTGTTATAGAGTGATAGATCTATGGAACAACTTAACAGAAGAAATTGTTACTGCTAAAACAGTCATCAGTTTCAAGACTTTATTAGATAAACACCTTATACAACAACGTTTTGATACAAGTGAGATATACTAATCAGTGCTCCAGATAAGAAGGGGTAACAGAGATAATTTTGGGATAATTAGCCATATTTCTCCACAAAAACATATTTTGTGACCCATCATTAGAACTGTCTGGTCGAGACGGTTCTAATGAGGGGTCACAACATATGTTTTCGTTGAGAAATAAGAAAAATTATCTTTGAATTATCCTCAATACCCCCTCTTATCTGGAGCTCTGACTAATGTGTAATAAACTATTAATTGCATCCAAACTAACTTATACAAGAATTCAAAATATCACACCGGAAGTCATACAGTATAGAGAAGCTACAGAGGGGGAAATATGAGCCATAAGGGCTCCACAGTTCCCTATGGAAACAGTAAACAGTAAACAGAATAGCTGGGCCAATAACAGGATTGTGCCAAACAGTTCTTCAGGCCCAAGGCAAAACATATCCTACTGCTCATACACAGGACAATCTTAACGAGAATGCTGCATTATGCTGCAGTTCCCAAGGCCAAGTTTCTAATCACTTGCACTGATGGCTCGCGAAAATATGTGACATCTCAAATTTAGGACAGAAAAATATATTCTATTTATATTTCGCTGGAGAACTCTCGAGATGTCATCATCGGATTGTTATATTCTCGGTTTAAAACGGCAGACAATGGGTAAATTATCGAAGTACATGGACAATATCTTTTTTGTTTACCCTCAATGCTCCTAGGCTGTCACAAAACGTCTGCCCAGAACATTCACTGATTCCAGGAGTTGGTCATACTAAATACCGCAACCTACAGAGTTAACAACTTGAACAACAGGTCAGGTGGGCAGCGTGAACTAATTGTTTCTCCCATAGACTTCTATAGTGACCCCTACTGCCTGTGACAGTGTGCCACCCTTTATACACTGTTACTTCACTATCAAGATTTGCTCTAATTTCAAGCTAAAATGTTGATCAAGAAGATGAAATAAGAGAAACACTACCTTAACCTGCACCTTCTACCTCTACAGGATGTTGATAGCCAGCAACTACCTATCCCGTAGAAAAGCGCAGAAGATTTGCTAAAAATCACCTGTCATTAATTTTGGCTCCACAGACAAAATCAAAAATACTTATTTCTTTACAATATCGATAATATCAAACAAAACTGATTTCTACATGTCTTTAAAACATCACTTTCAACCTCATCAGCATTAGTAACCAATCAGAGAGCACCATGTGACAATAATAGTCCCGAGCTTTTCAGCACCTTTTTTAATTTCACGGTTCCCTGTAGGGTTCCCGGTGCCCAGGTAGCGCAAGAATTCACAAGCTTCAAGGTATGTATATGAATCTAAAAATATATACTAATATTACAAATATTTCTTAAGGGTTTTCGCAATTCCACTGTAGAAATGGCTGGGTGTTTTTGCAGGAGATTTGCAAACAGTCCACTATCTCTGTATAAATAAACGTCAATACATTAAAATTTCTCCGGTCCACCACCTTTACAATTTAGAAATCATAGTCAGTCACTGAAAAAGAAAATAGCATGCCACCACCAAACACTTTTCCAAGATCATATGGTAAGACTACAGTGTATTTTAGGACGATCCTGAATGGCCTTGCAAGGCCCGTTTGTGGGATACACAGTCTCCTGCTTGACACTCTTTGCTGCAATATTTGATAAGTCTACAGCCAGTACAGAGGCCCTCCAAGGGGCTTTGGTGAGCTGGGGGGACTTGCCATTTATTTTCAGGGAACTGGGGAGCACAAACAATTATTTTCAGGGAGCTACGGGAGCAAGCCCTTAATTTTGGGGAGCACTATGTCAGAATGTGATTTTCTAAATTGTTTTTGGCTTCTGGGGGCCACAGCCCCCAGACCCCCCCCCCCCCCCCCCAATTCATGAATATCAATAATACCATTTTAGACATTATTTTTCAGCACACTTGTGCAGGCTTGCAAATGCTAGCATTTCGAGTTCAATATTGGCTAAAAGCGGAAATTACTCCCAAACAATTTTAGGGGGCAGGTTTGAATATTTTTAGGGTGCATTATTTTCAGGGAGCAAGGGAGCACTGACCCCCCCCCGCCCTCTGGGAGGGCCTCAGTACAGCGCCTTAGGCTGTCATCCTTTCCTTTTTTACACTTCTGGCAAGTGTTATCATCCGTTTCTGTATAATAATCAGGGATGCTTACTCCTTTTCAGTAAGTACAAAAGGACTATCAGAAGAGTGAACCAGTTCATTTAAATCACTTTGACTGGATTAAATCATCAGAATCTAATCGGCTGGAGTTGTCTTTACGAACAGCAGAGCTTGCAGACAATGCAGAGGAATCAAATTCAGTTGAAAGGAATTATCCTGTTGAAGAATGGTCTCTGCCGACTATTGCTGGGCGATCGATCGGAGGAGAAACGTGGGCAGATTTCTTCTTGTTTCAAAACCGCTGTGTTCTGACACGATCCCTTGCAAAAGAAGATGGAAAATACATATTTCGCTTTGGTTTTCCCAGTGGCAAGTCATCCGTAGATTTGTCCTAATGATTTGCTAAAAGCAGTATGACCGTTCTTCAATGGCATGGCATTTTTGGCGACAAAAATCCTGACCACAAGTGAAAAGCCTTTCGAATTTCTGGTTTATTTCCAAGAAACCGCTGAGTCTTTCCTGACTCAAACGTTTATGAAATCCAGAAGAGTTTGGGGAATCACACTGGGAAGCGATTTATCCAGCTTGACCACTGTTTTGTCTTTTTTCGCCCAAAACTCAAGTTTCAGTGCTCAAAAACATGTCATTTATTTTTTCTACGTTGGTCATGTGAACAGAAATGTTGGTTTCAGTCAGCCCAGTGGCTTTGGATAAAAGTAATAGTCAGAAATCTTTATGCGTGCCTTTGTTTTTTTTTACTTGATCAATGAATCTTATGTTATTGATAGCTTCTATAGCTTCTCATATGGAAACAAATTTTACATAAAAATACCGCGGACAATGAAGTGTCTTCGATGGAACAAACTTGGTAGTACTCGAGTACCTGATGTCACAGACCAAGTTTCAGGGTCATCGGTCTTTTAGTTATGGTTAAGAATTTAAAGTACATGCATTTTTTTCTCACCAAAATGGACTTGGCAGCCTTGTATATCATGTGCCCAGGGTCGTTTAAACTAACTTTGTTCTCACCGATCCCGGGAAGCTCCATATAATCCGTCCATTTTTAACAGAGATACTGACCTTGTTTGTATTGGAAAAATGGTTTCTGGCCTGTCATTCCTTTACTGTTTATGATCTGATTGGAATATCACAGATATATTTAACTTCAAAAGTTACATAATAAAATATATGTACATGTATATAGATTTTTTTTATACCTCGCCACATTTTAGTGGCGGGTATTATGTTATACTTTCCGGTGTCCGTCCGTCCGTCCGTGCTCACCATTTCAGATCGATAACTTGATTATTCAATCACGGATTTTTTTTTCTTCAAATTTTGCATACATATTGTTATCGGGGATGAGTGGTATGGGATTGTTAATGGGCAAAATCTGTCCATTTTTAATAGAGATACTGCCCTTGTTCGTATTGGAAAAATGGTTTCTGGTCTGTTATTCCTTTACTCTTAATGATATCTGAAAGAAACTTCACAGATATGTTTAACATCAAAGGTAACATAGTGACTAAGGACCATCAATCTTACCTTTCCAGTTCGTGATTTATCCGCCCTTGGTTGATATGAAAAATGTTTTCTTTTTACCTGTAGGAATGTCTTAATGAAACTTCACAGATATGTTTCACATCAAAGGTTACATATTGTGACTAAGGACCGTCACTCTCACCTTTCCAGTGTTATCCGCATTTGAAAGGTCTGAAAAATGGTTTTTGACATGTAGTTCCTTTACTAAATGGAATATCTGAACGAAACTTCACAGAAATGTTTCACAATCAGGTCACATATTGTGACTTAAAACCGTCACTCTGACCATTCCGCTTCGTGAGTTATCTGCCCTTAGGTGATATGAAAAACGTTTTTACTTGTAGTTCCTTTACTATATGGAATAGCTGAATGAAACTTCACAGATATGTTTCTCATCAAAGGTTACATATTGTGACTAAGAACCGCCACTCTTACCTTTCTGGTTTGTGAGTATCCGCCTTTGTTAGGTCTGAAAAAATGTTTTTTTTTTTACCTTTAGTTTCCTTTCTATATGGAATATCTGAATGAAACTTCACAGATGTGTTTCACATCAAAGGCTAAATATTGTGACTAAGAACCGTCACTCTTACCTTTCCAGACTGTGTGTTATCCGCCCTTGATAGGTCTGAAAAATAGAGTGTGTTTTTTACCTGTAGTTCCTTTACTATATGGAATATCTGAATGAAACTTAACAAATATGTTTCACGTCAAAGGTTACATATTGTTACTAAGAACCGTCACTCTTACCTTTCCGGTTCGTGAGTTATCCGCCCTTAATAGATCTGAAAAATGGTTTTTGACCTGTAGTTCCTTTACTTTATGGAATATCTGAATGGGACTTCACAGATATGTTTCACATTAGATTACATATTGTGACCGTACACCATAGACTAAGAAGTGGAGTCTCTAAGCTCAAAGAAATGCTCTACAGCCTGATCCAAACCCACACTGGTCAGAATGCCCCACATTGATGAGTGGTTTATATTAATATCTATTTACAGTAAGGACATCATATCTCTGTCTATCCCAGTTCATATCTGTGAAGTTTCATTCGGATATTCCATATAGAAAAGGAACTACAGGTAAAAAATCATTTTTTCAGACCAATCAAGGACGAATAACTCATGAACTGGAAAAGTAGTGACAGCTCTTAGTCAAAATATGTAACCTTTGATGTGAAACACATCTGTGAAGTTTCGTTTAGATATTCCATATAGAAAGGGAGCTACAGGTCAAAAACCATTTTTCGACCTATCAAGGGCGAATAACTCACTAACTGGAAAGGTAAGAGTGACGGTTCGTAGTCACAATATGTAACTTTAAATGTGAAACATATCTGTGAAGTTTCATTCAGAAATTCCATATAGTTAAGGAACTACAGGCAAAAAACATTTTTTTCAGACCAATCAAGGGCAGATAACTCACGAACTGGAAAGGTAACAGAGACGATTCTAAGTCAGAATATGTAACCTTTGATGTGAAACATATCTGTGAAATTTCATTCAGATAGTCCATATACTATAGCATCTACAGGTCAAAACCCATTTTAAGACCTATCAAGGGCGGATAGTTCACCAACTGGGAAGGCTAGAGTGACGGTCCTTAGTCAAAATATGTAACCTTTGATGTGAAACGTATCTGTGCTGTTTCATTCGGATATTCCATATAGTAAAGGAACTACAGGTACAAAAAAAGCATTTATCAGATCATTCAAGGGCGGATAACGCATGAACTGGAAAGGTAAGAGTGATGTTAAACATATCTGTATAGTTTTATTCAGATATAATAAAGAGTAAAGGAATAACAGGCCAGAAACCATTTTTCCAATACGAAAAATGGCAGTAACCTGTTAACAAGAAAATCGGTGGAACCGATGGATGCTCCCCGAAGGCTTGGAATAGGAGAATGGGTATCCTGGTGAAGGAGTGATTTTCTGTGTAAATTAAATGCAATTTAAAATGGAAAAATAATTCTCTTCAATACTTTTAAAGCAATGCTCTGGACATGCATACAACGGAGAAAAAATAATAAGGGAAGTAACTCCAAAGTAACTTGGGATACAGTTATGGTTCTTCTGCTCTGCACTTCTTGTCATTGCCCTCTGTTGTCAATATGTGAAGTTTTAGTCATGTTGTCTTGAATATGTACAGAGATACACTCCGAACAAGCTAAATAACTGAAAAAAAAAATAGGAAGGGAGCCAACTTCGTAATTACTAAAGGTAGGGTTATAGTTCTTAAGCTCTGCACTTCCTTTCATTACCCTCTATCAATGTGTGAAATTTCATTTAGTTTTCTACAATACTTCCTAAGATATGCTCCAAACAAGCAAAATAAAGCAAAAATAAAGAGGGGAGCTAACTCTGTAATTACTTATGACAGGGTTATGGTTCTTGTGTTCTGCACTACCATTCA
Organism: Ctena decussata; assembly: GCA_963989385.1. Classification (NCBI taxonomy): domain Eukaryota; kingdom Metazoa; phylum Mollusca; class Bivalvia; order Lucinida; family Lucinidae; genus Ctena; species Ctena decussata. Next base: position 87,726,355 of record OZ022500.1, read on the forward strand.
CTGCATTCATTTAGTGTGTGAAGTTTCATTAAGTTCCCTTTTATACTTTCAGAGATATGCTCTTGACATTCAAAATACTGAAAGAATAGGAAGGGAGCTAACTTCATAAATACTTGTGATACCGTTGCGGTGTTTGTGCACTGCACTTTCTCTCATTGTCTGCTATCAATGTGTGAAGTTTCATTAGTTCCCCCTTATACTTTCAGAGATATGCTCCGGACAAGCAATATATCGAAAAAACTGGGAAGGGAGCTAACTTAGTAAATACTTGTGACAGGGTTACGGTTCTTATGCACTGCACTTCCTCACATTGTCCTCTATCTATATGTGAAGTTTCATTTAGTTTACCCTTCTTATACTTCAGAGATATGCTCCGGACAAGCAAAATATTGAAAACAAAAATTGGGAAGGGAGCTAACTGTGTAAATACTTGTGACAGGGTTACGGTTCTTATGCATTACACTTCCTCTCATTGTCCTTTATCAATGTGTGAAGTTTCATGTAGTCCCCCTTTATACTTTCAGAGATATGCTCCGGACAAGCAAAATATTGGAAAAACTGGGAAGGGAGCTAACTTCGTAAATACTTGTGACAGGGTTACGGTTCTTATGCACTGCACTTCCTCTTATTGTCCTCTATTTATGTATGAAGTTTCATTTAGTTCCCCCTTATACTTTCAAAGATATGCTCCGGACAAGCAAAATACTGAAAAGAACTGGAAAAGGAGCTAACTTCGTAAAACTTGTGACAGGGTTGTGGTTCTTATGCACTGCACTTCCCCTCGTTGTCCTCTATCAATGTGTGAAGTTTCATTTAGTTCCCCCTTCTTATACTTTCAGAGATATGCTCCGGACAAAAGCATGGCGGACGGACGGACAGACGGACGGACAGACGGACGGACAAAGCGGCAAGTATATGCTCACCCTTCGTGGAGCATAAAAATGGACGGATTTTGTCCATTAACAATCCCATACTACTCATCCCCGATAACATTTGAAAAAAATCTGTGAATAAATACTCGTTACCGATCGGAAATGGTGAGAACTGACGGACGGACACCGGAAGGTATAACATAATACTCCGCCACTAAAGTGTGGCGGGGTATAACAAAACCAGAGGGCCAATGGACCTATATCGCTCACCTGAGCACTGAGGTTATGTTGGAAAAACAGCAACAAAACCACATGCCCAACAGCAATAAAAAAAGAAGAAAATCTTGCCTTTCGGTTGCCATAACAACCAATCAAAATCAGGGATTTAGGCAAAATTCATATGGCTGGTAGAAGACTATACTCCAGAAACATTTCTGTAAAGCTTTATCAAAATATCTGCAGTAACACAGAAACAAATGCAATATTTCCAATTTCCCCATTGTAAGTCTGTGGAAACTCTAAGTTGCCATAGCAACAAATTCACATCAGCAACGGTAAAATAAAACATAATTTAGAGAGAGGCTAATGTAATTGACATGTATGCAAAGTATCACCTTCATCCCTTTTATGGCTTCTGAGGAAAAGATTTTGTAATATTTTCAAAAATTTACCCTTTATTTTGCCATGGCGACCAATCAAATTCAGCAAAATTCATATGAATCATAGAAGACTACCCAAGGAACATTTTTATTGAAAAAAATTCTAAATAACTGGTGTGAGACAGCAAAAATTGCCAATTTTCACTTTCCCCATTATAAGTCAATGGAAACTATAAGTTGCCATAGCAACCAGAGTTCTTATGGGATTGAAAGAAAAAAACATAATTTATGTAGAGGCTAATGTCATTTACATGTATGCAAAGTATCAGCTTCATTCCTCTTATGCCTTCTGAGGAGAAGATTTTTGAATATTTTTGTCTAAAATTTACCCTATATTTTGCCATTGCAACCAATCAAATTCAGCGATTTGGTCAAAATTCAAATGAATCGTAGAAGACTACTCAAGAAACCTTTCTGTGGAAAAAAAATCCAAATAACTGCAGTGAGATAGCAAAAATTGCCAATTTCCATTTTCCCCATTATAAGTCAATGGAAATTATAAGTTGCCATAGCAACCAAACTGCTGGAGCAATTGCCATGAAAAACAGTATTTTTATAGAGGTTAGTACTAAGATCATTTCTGTAAAGTTTGAACTTTATTGGCCACAGAGTTTCTGCGGAGATGATTTTTTAATATTTTTCTATTTTTAACTATTCGGTTGCTATGGCAACCAGTCAAATTGAACATTTTGCCGTAATTTAATATCACGGGGGTAATACCAATGCTTCTACCTATGCTGTCGACCGTGACGGTACTGCGTATTTGGCTGTCGACCGAGAATTACGGCTTTCGACCGAGCAGTACTGCTGTCGATAGAGTGATAACACGCGAACGGAAGTTTCTTCAGTGAAATCCTAAGGTATTTTTCAATATTTTTTCTGTCAGACTTTGTTGTAAGATATTTTCCTTTTCTGCGAAAAGTCTTGGTGAGCGATTGTGTCGCTTGTTTTCATATGAAGTAGTGTCAAATCCCAAAAAGTAAAAATATAGGCACAATATGCAAAAAGTGTGTTATTTAACCTATCTCGTTGCTAATCAACCATTGAAACACGTGTAAAGTATCATTCCAAAGGTTAAACGTTTAAAGTTTGCAAAGAAATGCACGTTGGAAAGATGTTCCGGGAGAGTTTTGTTTTCAGTGATACTGCTGTCGATGAGGTAATATTGTGTCTGATACTGCAGTCGATGTAACTTGGTACGGATGTCGACGATTCAAGAGGATTGCAGTGCATTTATAAAGCGGAACAAAATCCTTTTTATAACTTTATTTCCGTACAGTTTAGGACCATTCGTCGAAATTATCAGAGTCGCACCGTGACAAAACCAACAATGTGACATTTGCGCCCAGCGAAGCCAAAGATCCGCCTGGGCATTCGTCCAGTTTTATCAGAGTATTATCTGCCTGCAAGGAAGGGCGTAGGCCCTTAGCTATACACTTAGCACACAGCTAAGACTCTGATCAGACTGGGCCAATGTTCAGGCAGATCTAGGACTTCGCTGGGCGCAAATGTCAATTTATCGGCTTTGACTGTGTAGGTCATTATTGTATTAATAAGTACATGAAGATTTGTGAGTAAAAATGGTCAAGGTCATTATTTGACCTTTGACCCAGAACTCTCATATTTCGACAATTTAAACTGTAGTGTTAATGAGTACATAAAGATTTGTGAGTACAAAAGGTCAAGGTCATTCTTCGACCTTTGACACAGGACTCTCATATTTTGACAATTTAAAACATCTCCTGAAAAGCCACTGGGCCAATTGTCACCATGTTTCATACAGAGCCTTGAGAAGTTGAGGGAACGAAAATTTGTTCAGCGCGTCCAGATCACACGACCGACATTGCCACCATAAGGTAAAAACCTTTAAAAGTCTTCTTCTCTTGAACCAATTGACAAATGTCCTTGAACTTTGGTATGTAGCGTTGGGTACTCGAGTAAAACAAAGATTGTTCAAATGATGACCTTGAGTTGACCTTGACCTTTTTTACGCCAAGATCAAACATTAGAATATGCTAGAACACTAGATTTCATGGAAAGTTTTGAAGATTTTGGTCCAAGATTGTTCGGTCCATCTTTCATGTAAGACCATCACGAAAAGAGGGTTGGTGGGTGGGCCAATGTACAGATAGATCTACTACAAAATTAAAAATAGTGCTCCTTTATGTTTATAAGCACTGCTTCACAAGACATCTTTCAGTAACGCAGCGGCAATAGGGCTACTTCACAAGACAGCTTCTGATAGTAGCGCAGCCGCAATAGCATTTATTCAGAAGACAGCCCCTGATACAATCGCAGCGGCAATAGCGCTACTTCAAAAGACTTCCCCTTTTAGTAGCGCAGCGGGAATAGCGCTACTTCAGAAGACATTCCCTTACAGTAGCGCAGCGGCATTTGCGCTACTTCAAAAGACATTACCTTATAGTAGCGCAGCGGCAATAGCGCTACTTCAGAAGACATTCCCTTATAGTAGCGCAGCGGCATTAGCGCTACTACAGGAGACAGCCCCTTTTAGTAGCGCAGCGGCAATAGCGCTATTTCAAAGACTTCCCCTTTTAGTAGCGCAGCGGCAACAGCGCTACTTCACAAGACATCCGTTTATAGTAGCGCAGCGGCAATAGCGCTACTTCAGAAGACATTCCCTTATAGTAGCGCTGCGGCTTTAGCGCGACTACAGAAGACAGTCCCTTTATGCAGCGCAGCGGCAATAGCGCTACTTCAGAAGACTTCCCCTTATAGTAGAGCAGCGGCAATAGCGCTACTTCAGAAGACATTCCCTTATAGTAGTGCAGTGGCATTTAGTCAGGACGCTGAAGCCGAAAAAATGCAACGTTAATGCCCCGGCGATTCGAAAGGAAATTTTTAAAAAATTTGATAAGCACAATATTTGGGCTTTATGATAGGGTATGATGTGGTCACTGAAATAGGATCCCGTGCTTTTAATTACCCCTTTTTAACCCCTACCCCTTTTAAACCTTAATTTGCTCAAAATGAAAACGCTATAATTCTGTCCATTTAGAGGTGCACTAAAGTTTTCTGATTAATTCATGAAATGACGTATCTGTGTACAAAGTATCAGTTTCTGTAATAAGTTACAAAATGCATGCTTAAAATATTAAGAAAATCGGTGTATACACATATTTACACAAGGATAATTCATCCTACCGTTTGTTGGTGTTTGAAGGAACTAAATTTCATTTTAAATCGCTGTCTTCCAGATTCTCATCAAACTGCGCATAGAATTATAGGGCAGCTGACTCGCAAAATATCCTATGATAATGATACTGTACTCTATACTTCATAAAACGTTTCTCTTTGGATTTTAACCGCCGCCATGGATCCCGTTTTCCTCAGACGTTCATTGCAATTTGAATTTCAATTTGAGTTTTCCCCCACGCTATGCAGTTTTAACAAGAAAACCGGCCCATCCACGTCTGGGTCTGCAAAGACTTCCAACAACTTACTTATTCACATTATCACTGGCGTTTGTCTGTTACAGCTCGATCGTTACCTACGTTACTTAATATAATTTTGCTAAAAAGAATAATGAATGAAGACGATTCAGAAGATATATAAAGATGTAGAATACAAAAATAAAAAAAAATAAAAAACAGGATCATATTTGTTTTACTGCAATAGGGCGCGTTTACACGAGCAAAGTTTCTATGTCACAGAAACTTTAACAAGGAAAATATGACAAACATTTTGCGTTTACACGGAGCAAATTATTTGTTAAAGAAAAACTGCCATAGAATCTTTGTCACATAATTTTTGGCAATGAAACATTTGCTGCAGTGTTCACACGATCAAATATTATTCGTCAAAGTTACCTGCAGCGATGAAACAAAATCTTTGTCACATTTTCCACGCTTGTAGCAATGTTCTTTGTTACATAATCTTTAGCAAAGTTCTCCGTTTACACGGACAATTTTAATTTATCGAAGTAAATTTATCATATATATTTGTCGAAGAAACATTGTCATATTTTGGCATTTACACGAGCAAATTTTTCTGTGACAAACCTACTTTGTCATAGAAACTTTGGTCGTGTAAACCCGCCCTTAGAGTATAGTTACTATAATTTGTCAAAAAAAAGTTTCGAAAAGTTTTTCATAGCAAATAATACAAATTATATATGTTACCCATGAAACGAAAATAATGAATAAAATGAAATGATATTTCAACTTTAAATCATTTCGTCACTCAAATATGTTTATGAAAATGGTGCTTTTAAACTCTGCATTTTTCCTCATCTTAAAAGCCAATTCAGCACTTTAACAAAATGAAGTTTTAAAAGCCAATTCAGCTCTTTAACAAAATGAAGTTTTATACATGTAATTTGTATTTAGTGTGTAAATGAAGTATTTTGACATCTGTAAATATGTTAAGTTGGAAATGATGGAAGTATCAAAATTGAAAAAGACAATGTACTAACGAATATATGCACTTACCGACAGGCGGAAAAAATGAGCGGCATTCAAATTTATGTTCAAACAATAACCAAACGTCATGGGTTGAAGAGTAATTACAACGTAAACTACTTAGATAGCAGAGTTGTGGCATCACTGTTTGCTCCAGTAGGTGGTTAAAACCATTGTGAACAGCGTTATTTTGCAAGTTCGTACGTCTCCCCAGAGGAAAACTCGATTACATGTTGACTGTCTTAATTTGTTTCTTTTATTTTGTTACAGTGTATTTATTAGATATGCATGCAGACCCAAGTTTACGTATACAATGAGATGTAGAAAACATACATAGAAAATTATAAATAAAATTACCCCGGAAAAGCCACAATTACAAAACATAGCCCACCCAAGACACCGAAAGAAGATGGGAAACATGCATAGGACAAAACAGAACAGCACATGGTAACAGACACTCCATTCCAACACAGAGGAACTGTACATAAGTAAGCACCAAAAAAAAAAAAAAAAAAAAAAAAAACACAATACGAAATACATTCAAACATTTTACCTATTTACTATTTTAAACCACAAATCAAAATAGAAAGCACATATGCCAGCCATACAGGCGACCACCAGGCAAGAAAACCAACCAATGGGATTCGCATGTAGAAGTTTTCATATTTGTATAGACAGTTGAACATGATCTACCAGGGCCTTTAACTAGTTTTATTCGCGCAACCTCACACTTCCTTCTGATGCAGCAAAAACACATAGGCGTTGCGTCAAAAACATGGATGTTTTTAGATATTTGAATACGCAACGAAAAATGAAGTTTCAAATGGCTCAGTCAACCATCATCATATGTATATCACGTATATAACAGTAGAAATATAAGCATCAGCACAGAATTCAGTATCCGAATAAATAAGTAAAATGAAAAATTCTTACTAAACATCTAAAATAATTACTCAACGTAAAATCTTGCCTATCGTAAACTTAACTGCTTGAAACATTTTGAATCAATGTGTGCTGCACTGGCTATACCAGGTGAATATTCATTAAAACTTATGTTCTAAGAAATCTAACATATGCCGGGAAACTTCGATATATGAAGAATAGATAGCCATAGATGCTACAGCCATTGATTATATTTAATAGTAGTGGGTGCACATGCCATCATGAAAATAAATAATAAGAAAACGAGATTGTTAGAGGTATTTAACTTTCATCTGTTTGACATGTATCTGAATAGACGTTATACTTCGTTACATAATTGTAGTTTGAACATTGTTTCATTCAGTACCAACGATAATATTTGTTTGTGAATAAGCTGCTTTCAATACCTCAATGTCTGCATGCTTCAAGCCTTCAGTCTTTACAATTAACTTATCGTGTGTATTTAGACTGTATACTGTTATCATTATTGAGCATAAAATCGCAACAATGAAGCACGAAAGCTTTTATAGCTAAAATATTATGGTACTTCATTCCATATCAACTTAAATCTAAAACAAAATCTCAAAATTGAACTTGAATAGCGTATTTGACCGTTATTTACATATTCATTTAAAGAAACTGTCAGTGTTTAAATTAAGTACCAAGGTTAACTTGCTAAAATGTTATCAACGTTACCGGTTTGTAGCGTTCTCATCAGTTATAAGGCAAAACATTAGAAATATTCTTGCTGTGACGAGTTAACGAAAGAAGGAAAATACCGTAACTTATAAGAAGTCCCATCATCAGTCTATTCCGGAGTTTTGTTGGTGTTAATGGTAACGGGACGGGTACTTCACAATATTTGCCACATTAGTCCTACATGGTAGTATCTGCACTCAAAATGTTACAAAATGATACATTTTACTAACAGACTGCGAGTAGTTGACCGGAGGCTGGAGCCTGTGACAATACATTATCTCAACGTGTAGCATTTCGGCAGTGAAAATTTTGATTAGCAGTAACATTAACTAATAAGAAGTTTACATGTTTCCGATGTTGTACTACCAAGCGCATGATGTATCATCGTCTTTATTGACTTTAAAAATTGACAAATGCAATGAAATATCGTAATTCATTGATATAATTGGGCTGTGTCTTGATTTTAATTGAAACTTTCACTTGAACATTGTCGTTTTTATTGGTAAAGAAAATACCTCCATGCAAGTCTTATAAAAGAATGCGTACTTTGTAAGCAGATGCTTATTTTCGATTTGGCAGATACTTTTCTGTGCATCATGTCATTAAATTCCAGTTTGTATCTTAGTTTTCTCATCTTTCTGTAGTCTTTCAATTTCTATGCTCTATGAACCGATTTTTTTCAATAGTCAATGTAAACGCAGGTTTTATAGTGTAAATTACTAGTAGTTCCCTAATTTTATATTTATTTCTATTAAAAAGATCGATGATGTTTGATTGTCACTTGGCTGACACCACTATAAATAACACTGTTCAGAGCATTAGTAGTTTTATTTCCCTTGGGGTAATATCTTCTCTATCTCTCAATGTATCTGTTTGTTTCTTTTTTATTGCTTTGACTAAAAGTCACGTATGTTAGTGTCATGAGAAGCGTAGCAAGAACATTGAACCGGTGTATAATCATGTCAGCAAAAGTGTTGAGCGTTGCTACAAGAAGAAAGAAATAGCAAAAAAGACTGTTTGTTATTAAGTATTTGTCATGTCTTTTAACACATAACAACTCTCTTTTCTGTTTCACGTATAAAACGCAGCTTGCGAGGGCCTTAAACTGCTTGGTGAAAATAGCGACAAACTTCTGTCAATAGTATTTCTTAAAAAATATCTGAATACCGTATTTATGAGAGTTTCCTGGGAGTTGGTGAAGGTTGCTGATTAGCTACGATGTAATAGAATACATTTTGTATAAAAGTTATCTACGTTAATTCAAGTAGTAACGTAGGTGAATGACAAGGAATAAAGCAGGCTGTTATTGTTTTACTATTTAAAGATGATTTTAAAGGAGGATATACTAGCAAAAGAAAACAAAACGATTCTTCCTTCAATTCACTTACATTTTGGGAATATTCTCATATGTAACGTCTATAACCGAATGTTACGGGCTTAAGCCAAAATGGATAGAAAGCTAATAAGTATCAGTCGTTAGCAGTATAATAGGCTTTTCCTAAAACTTATGTTGTTTGCTTGAAACTCCGCTTCAAATGACATAACAATAAGGAGTAGGGCAGTCGATCATTTTTAGCATTTCTTTGGTACCCAGTTATCTCCCCTTATTTTACATCCTGGATCCACTTTTTCAGGACCACATCATACCCTAAGTTAAAGTTGGGATGATAAACTTTCATAATATACCAAATTCATCCTTTCGAATTGTTGGGGCATTAAACTCGAAAAATAGGCCCTTTTTGAATTTCAGCGTCCTGACTAATTAGCGCTACTACAGGAGACAGCCCCTTTTAGTAGCGCAGCGGAATTAGCGCTAGTACAGAAGACATCACCTTTAATAAAGCAGTGGAACTGTGCGACTTTAGAAGTCGTCACCTTTCAGTAGCTCAGCATTTTATTCATCCCTGAGTCTTCAGTCATAACTCAGTTGCCAAAATTTAAAAGGACCTCTGACAGTATCAATGCATATTTGCCTATTTTTCGACAAATTATCGCACCTTCCCCCGGCAGCAAAAGTTGAAATATTTGGCATTAATATGTAGACTTGTGTACTATAAAGACATTTTATCAGTGATTTTGAAAAATTATAATGCCTCTAGACTAACTTAAACCGATTTTAACAAGAGGGGTACGTGCGTTTTTCAGTCTCTGAAAATAAGTCAATTTTTTTGGTTTTCTAATACATAGAAATTTTATTTGAGAACTATGCTAAAATTGACGTACACACTACTGTTACTGATAGAATGCAATATTTTTTCAATAATAAGGACTTTACCCTATTTTTAGATATAAAGGGTGTAAGTACCCCACCCACTTTTTCAGTTTTTCAGCTGTAGACTATCTTTTCCCCCCGTGCCTCAGCAAGCCACTCACATATAATGTGTATTATGATAGTACACATGTATATGCAAAGTGGCTAGCTGAGGCACGGGGGGAAAAGAGTCTTTAAAAAACTTTTCCTGTTTCCATTACGTTTAATTATAAAATTTGGCTTTTTCCACCAAAAAATGAAGTCTGTATTCTAAAAAATCAGAAATTAAATTCATAGCCAGTTAGGGGAAGTTGAGAGCAACAAATTTCAAGAGAAATTCTTGGGTATATCAAAAATTTCATTTTGACTAATTTTATAGGCAAATTAACATTACAACCGTCTGAGGTCCTTTATGTTATCTTTATGGTAATACTTTGGACTTTTTTGATCAGACATTATCAGACCTACTCCCTACAGGGTCAGTGCAATCAGGTAGAAACCAATTGATCCTGGGAACTGGGAAGGGTCACAAGCAGTGCCCAGGTTGAGCTGAACCAGGCATATTGTCACCTTAAAAAATGCCCTGAGAATGTCACAACAATGCTTATCCAGTGTTACTGCACTTTAGTTTCTGGAAGCAATGAATCCAAATATTCCTGACACATGACAACCATTTACAACAAGATCCTTTTGCAAGGGCCCGAAGGGCCCAGGATCGCAGGGCCAAAGGCCCCTCGGTCAAGGCTATCTTGGCGGTGCTGTTCATTACTGAGCCATCTTGGCGGTGGCCCCTTACTATCAAGCATGATCCGCGAATCAGCTCTTTACTGATGACACCGGACACTAGGCAAGCATCGCGGCCGAAGGCCGCTGGGACAAAACTCCCTACAGGGTCAGTGCACTAGATGAAGTCAAGCTGATCCTGGGAACTGGTAAGGGTCACAAACAATGCCCAGGTTGAGCTGCTGTACTAAAGGGCGAAATCCTCTTAAGTGGCACCAATGCCGCTGCGCCACTAGAGGGGGGAATTTTTTTTTAAAGGGCGCTAATGCCGCTGCGCTACTAGAGGGTGAAGTCTCCTGAAAAGGCGCTAATGCCGCGGCGCTGCTACACGGGGAAGTCTTTTCAAGTGGCGCTAATGCCGCTGCGCTACTACAGGTTGAAGTCTCCTGAAGTGCCGCTAATGCCGCTGCGCTGCTACAAGGGGAAGTCTCCTGAATTGGGGCTAATGCCGCTGTGCTACTAGAGGGTGAAGTCTCCTGAAGTGGCGCTGATGTCGCTGCGCTACTACAGGGAGAAGTCTTCTTAAGTGGGGCTAATGCCGCTGCGATACTAGAGGGTGAAGTCTCCTGAAGTGGGGCTAATGCCGCTGCGCTACAACAAGGGGAAGTCTTCTTAAGGGGCGCTAATGCCGCTGCGCTACTACAGGGGGAAGTCTTCTTAAAGAGCGCTAAAGCCGCTGCGCTACTACAGGGGGAAGTCTTCTTAAAGTGCGCTAATGCCGCTGCGCTACTAGAGGGTGAAGTCTTCCTAAGTGGCACTCAGGCCGCTGCGCAACTAGAAGGTGAAGTCTTCTTTAGAAGCGCTAATTCTGCTGCGCAACTAGAAGGTGAAGTCTCCTGAAGTGGCGCTAATGCCGCTGCGCTACAACAGGGGGAAGTCTTCTTAAGTGGCGCTAATGCCGCTGCGCTACTAGAGGGTGAAGTCTCCCGAAGTGGCGCTAATTCCGCTGCGCTGCTAGAGGGTGACGTCTCCTGAAGTGGCGCTAATGCCGCTGTGCTACTAGTGGATGAAGTCTGCTTAAAGTGTGCTGATGCCGCTGCGCTACTAGAGGGTGAAGTCTTCCTAAGTTGCGCTCATGCCGCTGCGCAACTAGAAGGTGAAGTCTTCTTTAGTGGCGCTGATGCCGCTGCGCAACTAGAAGGTGAAGTCTCCTGAAGTGGCGCTAATGCCGCTGCGCTACAACAGGGGGAGATCTTCTTAAGAAGCGCTAATGCCGTTGTGCTATTACAGGGGGGGGGGGGGGGGGGGTCTTGATCTTGGTGCTGGTGCCGCTGCGTTACCACAGAGGAAAGTCTCCTGAAGTTGCCCTAATGGCGTTGTGCTACTAAAGGGTGAAGTCTCCTGAAGTGGTTGTAATGCCGCTGCCCTACTACAGAGGGAAGTCTTCTTAAGTGGCGCTAATGCCGCTGCGCTACTACAGGGGAAGTGTTCTTAAGTGGTGCTAATGCCGCTGCGCTTCTAGAGGGTGAAGTCACCTGAACTGGTGCTAATGCAGTAGAGCTGGTTATGCTTGCTATAGCAGAATGATATATTCTAACCTTTTACGTGATTTCTTACATGAAAGAATAACCGATTGTTCAAATGATGATCTTTAGTTGACTTTGACATGTTTTATGGCAAGGTCAAATTTGCTTTCTGTTGCTTTTAAATGGGAAAATGCTTTTATATAAGAGTTTATATATGGAACTTGTTGAAAATTTTGGTGCACAAGTTAATATATACTGTCAAACAAATGACTACATGAGCTTTTTTAGCAATAGAGATCGGGGTCTTTCTTTGACCTTCAACCAATGTCTCCCATATTTTGCCGGGCCACGTGGCGCAGTCGGTAGCGCGTCTGACTCAAGAGCCAGAGATCCCGAGTTCGATACCCGGTCCGGCCACATACTTTCGTTTCACCTTCTGCTGATTCAAGAAGGGCAGTTGCCAGTCACTGGCGAAAGTATGTGCACTTTATACTGGTTAACCGCTTAGGAGGTCTTAGCCTGCCCAGGAATAGTGTGATTATGGTAACTGACCGTCCCGACATGACCATAGCTGTGTACCGTGGACGTAAAACAATAAAACAACAACTCTTATATTTTGACAGTGTAAAACTGCCAGGTCTGTTCAAATGATGACCCTAGTTTGACCTTTGACCTTTTTACTCAGGTGAGCGATTCAGGGCCTCGCGGCCCTCTTGTTACTATTATGTTAGGTGTAAATCTGGGGTTACGTTCCCGTGATGGTTAATAGTTTTCGAAGTTCTTCCTAATATGTAACCAAGGAAGAGAAATTGGAAAGAATAGTGCTTTTGTATACCTTGATAATTGAAAAATAGCCAATTCCGAGTTACTGTTGTTTTGGTGGTGTGGGAGTAGGTGGGGAGGGGTTTCCTTTTTTTTTAGTCTAGTCAGTGATACAATTTTAAACTTGAAAGCAGATCTTGGCAAGGACTGCATTTTTTAATTTTATAGCTGATTATAGAAAGTGTTTAGTTTTTAAATCAGTCGATGACTGCATTTTTCAAACTTGAGTGTTGCAAAAATGGACGTTTTTCACAAGAAGATAATTTTCAAGGTTGGCTCGATTCTACCAGGTCGCATGCCGTCAATGGAAACTCATTCTGGCATGTTTTCACAAAACGGATTTAGATGATCACCAATATTTGTGAACGCTCCATTCTTCAAAAAAAATGCACGTTTATTACGCATGTGATGATAATAAATTCTGCTGAAAGTCATCTTGAACAGGCTTAAACTACAAGCCGAAGAGAAAATCGCTGAAGAACAGGCTGGGTTCCGAGCCGGAAGGAGCACCACAGAACAGATCTTCAACCTTAGAATCCTGTGTGAAAAGTATCTCAAACATCAGCAGAAGCTGTACCATGTCTTCATTAATTTCAAAAAGCCTTTGGACAGGGTATGGCATGCAGCCTTATGGGCCACCATGCGGAAGTACAATATCAGTGCAAATCTAGTTCGCACCATTGAGCAGCTATACGACATGGCTGCAAGTGCAGTCCTGATGGACGGCAGCACAGGAGAATGGTTCAGAACAACAGTTGGAGAAAGACAAGGATGTCTTCTGTCACCCACCCTCTTCAACATTTTTCTCGAACGGATCATGTCTGATGATCTTGAAGAACAGGACGAAAAGGTTAGCATAGGCGGCAGAAACATTACCAATCTGCGGTTTGCCGATGACGTAGACGCTCTAACTGAGGAAAAGCAGGAACTAGAAGCCCTAGTTGAAAGTCTCGACAAAACCTGCGCAAGATATAAGATGGAGATCAGTGCTGAGAAGACCAAACTAGTATCAAATAGTGCAGATGGCATTTAGAGGGAGATGAGGGTAAAAGGGCAGAAGCTGGGTACTGTAACAAGCTTCATATACCTTGGAGCAATTGTCTCAGATGATGGCTCAAAACAGGAGGTTCTCTCAAGGACTGCACAAGCCACTTCAGCTCTTACCAAGCTGAAACCAATTTGGAGAGATGACAACATATGTCTTGGATCAAAGGTGAAGTTTATGCGCTCCCTTGTCATTTCCATATTTCTGTATGCCTGTGAATCGTGGAACTTGACAGCAGAGTCAGAGAAATGAACGCAGGCCTTTGAGATTAGTTGCTACCGAAGGGTACTAAACATTTCGTACAAGGACCATATAACCAATGAGGAGGTTCGCAGGAAGATCCAAGCAGCTATTGGAGAATATGATGAACTCCTGACGCTGGTCAAGAAACGGAAACTAAGGTTGTTTGGCCACGTCTCAAGGTCTTCTGGTTTAGCAAAGACGATTCTAAAGGGCACAATGAAAGTAAAATGAAGAAGAGGTGGGAAGACAATACTAAAGTATGGACAGGGATAGATTTTGCCAGCGCAACTGGGGCAGCTGAAGACAGGACAATGTGGAAAGGGATTGTTTCGAAATCATCTGTGTTGCCCCAACGACCTAGTAAGGTTATGGGATAGAATAGAATAGAATAGATGATAATAAATTCGGAACGTTTGCCAGCAAACAAAAGCATATCAATACATGACAAACCTGCTTTTCGCATATTGTAATAACAAAGGTACAGATCAGCCTGTGCATGCGCATCCGCGCAGTCAGGACATCATCGTTTACCATAGCCTCGATAGTAGCCTACAATCATGAGATCGAAGGATAACGAAACTTTTGAAAAGTTTCATAACGAAACTTTTGAAAAGTTTCATAGCGAAACTTTTGTAAAGTTTCATAACGAAACTTTTGAAAAGGTTCGTCATCCTTCATCTCAGATTTCAAGCCTCTAGCTAGCTTATGAAGTTGGGCAGGCGGTCGGTGGTTGGTGCCACTGGACACAGATTTGTGAGAAGTTCATATGTTCCATGTGATTTTAAATCACATTTGATTGTGAAAACTAAAAAAAATAACATCAGTTGTCTCATAATATCTCATCAGAGAGAGAGAGAGAGAGACAGAGAGACAGAGAGCGGAGAGACGGAGAGAGAATGAGGGAATAAGAGAGAGAGAGAGAGAGAGAGAGAGAGAGAGAGAGAGAGACCATATGCAGTTGAGCCAACCGGGCAAAATGAAACGATCAGAAGGATCTGGGCAAGCGGTGTAGACCAGACCAGAAGGATCTGGGCAAGCGGTGTAGAATCATATCAGATCTTCTTCAAACGAAAGTATTCGAGCCGCTGCAGGACAAAAAACGCAAATTGATGTTGGACCAAATAACGACTTAGATCAGATTCGTCCAGTTTGATAAGAGTGTTCATTGCGCTACAGACCGTTCATGCCAGCTCCGTCAGTTACGCGTAGCTGGAATGAACTGTCTGAAGATAAGAGAAATACAACTTCAGTAGCAGCTTTCAAAAATGAACTTCAATCTAATGTCAGATCTCCGCCATCCTTTTTCCTTGATGGTAAAAGAACAGGACAGATACATCATGCGCGACTGAGATTGAATTGCAGTTCATTAAGTCAGCATCTTTTCTCAAAATATATTGTAGACAGTCCTCTATGCGAATGTGGAGCTGTCGAGGATAGTAAACATTTTCTTCTGGACTGCACCGATATAGGAATCAGCGAGTTGAACTTGTCAACACCATCTCATTGATTTGTCCCCCAACACTTGATATCCTTCTTCGTGGTAGTTCCGAATTAACAGACTCTGATAATAAGAAAATATTCTTAGCGGTGCATAACTTCATAATTAAATCCAAACGATTTTGAGTCAAATATCTGAAACATCATCTCTAATATATATTGGCATATGCTTTTAGTCAGTCAGAAAACCTGCCTGAGATTGTTGAAAATAAGAGTGACCTTCTTACAGCTACATATTTATATAAGGCAACCTGAATAGAATAAAGCCAAAGAGATATGCTGAACTCCATTCCCCGTGGAGCTCTATTTGGACTCTTTGTAAAACCCTGGTAACATTTTATCTTCTTTTCTTTCTTTTTCATCTATCTTATCAAAAATCAAACTGTGTGTACACACATGTTGGAGCATCAATACTTGTGATGCCCCCGCATGTGCGTATGCAGATATAAACAGAAGATACTAATGTGGCTGTCACACAGTGACGTATAGCATCAGCGTATGCCGACGTATGAGAAATTTAGTAAACACGCTAATGTACGTTGAATAAGTTAGGGGTACGCTATGAACAAGTTACGAGTACGCTCAAATACGTTGGTATAAGTTGTTGTACGTCAAATGCGGCCCAAAATTTTGTGCATGCATAAAACTTTCAACGTACGCCGACGTATTGTTTATAAAGGCCCTGTCACACTACAACGTTTCAGACAACGTATGCCAACGTATGAAAAATTTATCCAATACGCTGGCATACGCTGGAGATAAATTAAAACATCAAACAGCAGCCGGTTTTGGAACGCACACGTAGCGTACTGAAACGTATAAATAACTTATTCACAACTTATCCCTAGCGTATACATAACTTATACAAGCGTATAACAATGTGTTCCCAGCGTATCTGTAGCGTTCTTGTCTTATGCCGAACGCATGCACAACGTTAGTCTAACTTACGCCGACCTTATGTATAGCGTGTTGGAGCGTGCTTCGACGATCAGATGTAAAGCGACGGCTCTCTACAACACTTTTTTATTGTAGTGGACGTTGATCGATGGACATGCCTAAAGAATGAAAATTAGAGAACTTTGCAGGTAGTAGCTGACCACCTGCATGCCTACCGTCGTCCCAATCATCAACCGACTGCCGTGCCTGGGGTGGTAGCCAACCTCCCTCTCGCGCAGACTCCAATGCCTCTTTAGTGGTATCCGTGCCGGCATCTGCAGCAGCTTTGGTGGCAGTATTAACCCCTTCTCAAGCCCCAAAACGACAAGCAGAAGCGGTCCAAGAAGATTCCTTATTTAAAAGTGATGAATTGTTGATCTTTATCCAATATATATAGCTGAAGCCCAGGTCGCTGGCGGATATGTTACCTAAATACGCTCAGTGCGTTAGTGATACGTTGAATAAGTTCTAAGGTCGTCAGGCATAGGTTGGATACGTTCTGGATACGTTCGGTATAAGTTACAGGTAAGTTACCTATAAGTTAGAAATAAGTTACGCGTACGTTCCACAAGGGACCTGCTGGCTGCCGACGTATGCCAACGTATGATTAACTTACAAGTTACGTGCATGAACGTACGCATAACTTACCTGTTGCGTACACCAAACTTATGACTAACTTATAATCAATACGTCGGCGTACGCTGAAAATTTTATGCATGCACAAAATTTTGGGCCACATTCGACGTACAACAACTTATACCAACGTATTTGAGCGTACTCGTAACTTGTTCATAACGTACCCCTAACTTATTCAACGTACACCAGCGTGTTTACTAAATTTCTCATACGTCGGCATACGCTGATGCTATACGTCACTGTGTGACAGCCACATAAGTTAGTCATAAGTTTGGTGTACGCAACAGGTAAGTTATGCATACGTTCATGCACGTAACTTGTAAAGCCTGTTTCACATCAGCCGTGCGATTTTTTGTTCGTACGATTTTTGAGGCCACGGGTGCCGTAGACAGATCGCAGACAAAATCGCAGTGTATCTGGGCGGGTCCATCGTGGTCTCAGAGATCGTAAGGCAGCCGTACGATGTTCGTACGTCTGTCTCACGGGTCGCACGATTTTGCAGCTTAAAAGTAGAAAAAATAAACAACATTTCGTACGGCTGTCGCAAGATGGCCGTGTAGCAGCCGTAAGACTGCCGCAAGACTGCCGTGAGACGGTCGTAAGAATTTGTCAAAACTCTTGCGGGCACCGTACGACGAAAAAGAATCCGCAAGGCTGTCTCACGAATGTCTTACGATGACCGTACGTTCATCGTACGAATTCGTTCATCGTACGAATTCGCCTCGAATGACGAATAAAATGCAAGAGCACCACCCGCAACCCTCATAGTTCCACCATCGATTGTCGACACCACATTAGAGCCTGATGGCTATCCCACAGCAGCGTATTGTCCTTCTAAGAAGGAGGCTCCGTGATGAAGAAGAGCGTCACGCCGCCATCCTGGTGCTGCTCATCCGAGCACGGCAAGGTAGAAGAGGACATGCGAGGCGTTGGTGGGGCAAACCCCGGGGACATGCTTCTTTTCTGGAGTCAAGACTGTGAGTACCGATTTACTTTTAAGGGAGACGCAAGTGACGCAAAAATCGTAGGACTGTCGTGCGGCTGTTGTGCAGCTGCCGTGCAACTTGCGCGATAGTCTTACGATTCGCAACATTCTTGCGATAGCATTCTGTCAGGACGCACGACAGTCGTAAGATGCTCGTGCGGCTGTCTTGCGACCGTCGCAAGACAAACGCAAGCAATGATTGACAGCAACCCCGCCTACAAACTTGTGAACTCCCGCAAAATCGTGAGTCAATCGTGCGGTTGTCTCAAGACTGTCGTGCGGCAGCCTTGCGGCGTCCACAGATTGCCAAAAAATCGCAGAAATAATGTGCATGTTGAGAATTTAGTTTGCGACGTTGCGACGACCTTGCGACGTCTAAAATTCGTACGACGATCTTGCGGCTGCCGCACGAAACCCAGCCGTTTTTGCCAGAAATGTGATCGCAGAGGGCCGTACGGCTGCCGTAAGGCTGATGTGAAACAGGCTTAAGTTAATCATACGTTGACATACGTCGGCAGCCAACAGGTCCATTGTGGAGCGTACGCGTAACTTATTTCTGACTTATAGGTAACTTACCTGTAACTTATACCGAACGTATCCAGAACGTATCCAACCTATGCCTGACGACCTTAGAACTTATTCAACGTACCACGAACGCACTGAGCGAATTTAGGTAACATATCCGCCAGCGACCAGGGCTTCAGCTATATATGTTGGATACAGATCAGCAATTCATCACTTTCAATTAGGAATCTTCTTGGACCGCTTCTACTTTTCGTTTTGGGGCTTGAGAGGGGGTTAGTACTTCAGATGCCACCACAGCTGCTGCAGATGCCGCCACGGATACTACTAAAGAGGCATTAGAGTCTGCGCGAGAGGGAGGTTGGCTACCATCGTAGGCACGGCAGTCAGGTGATGATTGGGACGACGGTAGGCATGCACGTGATCAGCTACTACCTGCAAAGTTCTCTAATTTTCGTTCTTTAGGCATGTCCATCGATCAACGTCCACTACAATAAAAAGTGTTTTAGAGAGCCGTCGCTTAATATCTGATCGTTGAAGCACGCTCCAACACGCTATACATAAGGCCGGCGTAAGTTAGACTAACGTTGTGCATGCGTTCGGCATAAGACAAGAACGCTACAGATACGCTGGGAACACGCTGTTATACGCTTGTATAAGTTATGTATACGCTAGGGATAAGTTGTGAATAAGTTATTTATACGTTTCAGTACGCTATGTGTGCGTTCCAAAACCGGCTGCTGTTTGATGATTTAATTTATCTCCAGCGTATGCCAGCATATTGGATATTTTTTTCATACGTTGGCATACGTTGTCTGAAACGTTGTAGTGTGACAGGGCCTTAAGATAATATTATAAAATAGATAAAAATCAGTTGACAAACACGATAGATAGTAGTATATTCTGTGTTATTGTATTATTGAGGGATACAGATTCAAATAAGTCTTTTAACTTCCTTCTGGATCCCTTTTGTATAATATTTTTGTATTTATGTCATAATGTCCATTGAATGTTTGTTTGTTATACGAAAGAAATAAAGTTTAAACCAAATCTGCTAAAGCTTACATTTAAACGTGATAACAACAGCTTCGGCAATACAAAATACGATATAAATCACCTACTCCAAGTGATAATAAGTACGTATTACACCAGAACCGTCGCCTAGGAACGCCTTTAAACGCTTACTTTTATTTTCATTACTCCTATGCTTCATATATACAAAGGGACTGTATTGTGCGGCTTGTTCTTATACTATAGTCTGTTGAGTGACTTTTTGTACTGACTCAACCAAACCAGAGGGCCAATGGCCCTATATCGCTCACCTGAGCACTGAGGTTACAGCAACAAAACACCATGCACAACAGCAATAAAAAGCACCATTTATGTGGAGGATAATATCACAAATATTTATGAAAAAAAGCTTTATCCCCCCGTAATGGCTTCTCAGAAGATCTTTGGCTGCAATGGCAACCAATCAAAATCAAGTATTTGGGAAATATTCATATGGCTGGTAGAGGACTACTCAAGGAACATTTCTGTAATGCTTTTGTCAAAATATCTGCAGTAACACAGAAATAAATAGCAAATGTCCACTTTCCCCATTATAAGTCTATGGAAACTTTAAGTTGCCATAGCAACGAATTCACATGGGCAATGATAATAATTATAAAACATACTTTAGGTAGAGGCTAATGTTATCAATATGTACGCTAAGTATCAGCTTCATCCCCCTCATGGCTTCATTTTTCCCATAATAAGTCAATGGAAACTATAAGTTGCCATAGCAACCAAAGTTCTTATGGAATTGGAAGAAAAAGAATAAAATTTATGTAGAGGCTACTGTCATCAACACATCTGCACAATATCAGCTTCATCCCCAATATGGCTTCTGAGCAGAAGATTTTTTTTTTCGAAAATTTACCCTATATTTTGCCATGGCAACCAATCAAATTCAGCGATTTGGAGAAATTTCATATGAATCGTAGAGGACTACTCAAGAAACATTTCTGTACAAAAAAATCTAAATAACTGCAGTTAGACAGCAAAAATTGCCAATTTCCATTTTCCCCATTATAAGTTAATGGAAACTCTTAGTTGCCATAGCAACCAAACTGCTGGAGCAGTTGCCATGAAAAACAGTAATTCTATAGAGGCTAATACTAAGGTTCTTTCTGTAAAGTTTGAGCTTTATTGGCCACACAGTTTCTGCGGAGACGATTTTTTAATATTTTTCTATTTTTAACTATTCGGTTGCAATGGCAACCATTCAAATTGCGCAATTTGCATAAATTTAACATGGCTGGTTAAAGACTACTCAAGGTACATTTCTATGAAAGTTTTGTCAAAATATCTGCAGTGGCATAGCAATAAATGCAAATTTTCCATTTTGCCATTATAAGTCAATGGCAACTTTCAGTTCCCATAGAAACCAAACTGTTGGAGCAATAGCCAAGAAAAACAGTACTTTTATAGAGGCTAGTACTAAGATCCTTCCTGTGAAGTTTGAGCTTTATTGGTTGTATAGTTTCTGAGGAGATGATTTTTGAATATTTTTTCTATTTTTAACCATTCGGTTGCCATGGCAACCAGCCAAATTGTGTAATTCACATGAATTTCATTCGGTTGATAGAGAACTACTCAAGGAACATTTCTGCAAAAGTTTTGTCAAAATATCTGCAGTGACATAGCAATAAATGCAAATTTTCAATTTTTTCCATACAAGTCAATGGAAACTTTAAGTTGCCATAGCAACCAAAGTTATGAAGCGATTTGGATAAAAAACAGTTTTATTGGTTCCCCCTGCCCATAGATGCTATATATGAAATTTGGTTACAATGGGCCTTGTAGTTTCAGAGGAGATGTCGTTTGAAAATGTTGACGGACGGACTGACGGACGGACGGACGGACGGACGGACGACGGACGACGGCTGCCTGCCTATACTATAAGCTCACCTGTGAGCCTTCGGCTCAGGTGAGCTAAAAATCCCATAAAATGCGTTGGTTTTGACTTAAATCCACAACATGCCATCTCCAGTCACTATCGACAGCCGTACCGTGCAAATATTTTTACAATCGACAGCCGTATCATTGGTCATCGACAGCCGTATTGTAACTTATTTAGATCGTTCATAACATCTAGCAGAAACAATAAATGAGGCTAATGATATTAGTTCGCCTGAGCTCTTTTGCAAAGCAAACTGTCCAGGCAGTTTTATTTGTCTCTGACAGCTGTAAATGCTGAAATTTTGCAAATAAACGAAGAAAATGGAAGTTTTTGATACCAAGTACATTTTCGTAAAGATCTTTGTGTCACAACGCTTACCAAGAGATCAGGTATAAAGTTCAACACCTCTTTGACGATCGGCGGTGATTAAAATGTTTCTTTTTTCATATTTCGTAGCTCAGAAGGCACCCGACCTTGGATACTAACACCATCGACAGCCGAACTGCTCGGTCGAAAGCCGTAATTCTCGGTCGACAGCCAAATACGCAGTACCGGCTCGGTCGACAGCATAGGTAGAAGCATTGGTATTACCCCCGTGAATATGGCTGGTTCGGGACTACTCATGGGACATTTCAATAAAAGTTCTGTCAAAATATCTGCAGTGACATAGCAATAAATGCAAATTTTCCATTTTGCCATTGTAAGTCAATGGCAACTTTAAGTTCCCATAGCAACCAAACTGCTGAAGCAATTGCCAAGAAAAACAGTACTTTTATAGAGGCTAGTACCAAGATCCTTTCTGTGAAGTTTGATATTTATTGCTTGCATAGTTTCTGAGGAGATGATTTTTGAATATTTTTTTCTATTTTTAACCATTCGGTTGCCATGGCAACCAGCCAAATTGTGCAATTTACATAAATTTCATGTGGTTGATAGAGGACTACTAAAGGAACATTTCTATAAAAGTTTTGTCAAAATATCTGCAGTGACATAGCAATAAATGCAAATTTTCAATTTTTCCCATACAAGTCAATGGCAACTTTAAGTTGCCATAGCAACCAAAGTTCCAAAGCAATTTGGATAAAAAACAGTATTATTGGTTCCCCCTGCCTATAGATGCTACACATGAAATTTGGTAACAATGGGCCTTGTAGTTTCAGAGGAGATGTCGTTTGAAAATGTTGACGGACGGACGGACGACGGACGACGTACGACGGACGACGGATGCCTGCCTATACTATAAGCTCACCTGTGAGCCTTCGGCTCAGGTGAGCTAATAAGCTACGGTGCCCAGCAGTGGCGGGGTATAATGCAGTGCCTGCGGTGCTTTTATTAAAAGTTATGAAGCACATACGAACATGTCGGCCATGCTGGTCAGGCTTTTTGCTCAAAGTCATTAAAATTTACAATCGGCCCTGTGGCTTCAGAAAAGACGTCGTTTGAAAATGTTGACGGACAGACGGAGTCTGTTTTCCCCTGCTGAACAAACAAAGTATAGTGCCATGACTTTTCGTGGTCCGTTCCGCTTTCGTCCTAATTTGGATAATATTAGAGCAACGACCGGCTTCAAAGCAACTGTCATTTTTAATGACTCAATGAAAGCCAAAAACGTGATTTCCGTCCTCATCTCACAGCGTGGAAACAACGGCGATACGACATCATCGCGTTGCATCGACGCTCACTTCATACGACGTAGTTCCCTAGGTAAACGTTCAAAGGTTGACGTTGTCCTTGTTGCTGTTAACGTTGAAAAAAAACCCGTCGCATTAACGTCTGTGCAACGTCATAACGTTGAATCGTCCTTGATATGCCCGCTAGGTCATTCTGAGTGTGTATCGCATTGTCGATTATCTATAAATATCTCTCTCTGCAAATTGAACGAGTTTTCAGCACAGAGTGCACTAGGAATAAATCGGTCACCTATATATAAGTAGACCATGTTTACTTTTACATCTTTCATGTCTTGCCAATAAGTCTTGATGGTAAAAATATATAGGCCGCATCAAGAGTGGAGAAAATGTACCTTAAAGAGTATGCGAACAACGCAGTCTTAATTCAGCCCGCGCTTTTTCCCAGTCTGAGATCGTATCGACAGTCTATGGATCCGTGTGAAAGCGCCGACTCTGATCCGTGAGTCTGCGTTGGTGCACACGCTGAACGGATTATTCGTTATTGGCTTCGCCATAATGTACTTTTTATTACGTGGCCCATGATGGATGACTTGGCGGTTTTACATCCCTTTCAACGTATTTCAGTCATACCAGGACGATAGGATGGTGATAATGAATACCTTTGTGTTTAGGTTCGGACAGAATTTCGCTTGGTACCAGCGGGACTCGCGCCTGCAACCCCGTGATCCGACTGGCACTCGGCCACTACATTACGTAAGTCATTATACAGAATGAACATACATTAATTATATGCCATCAAAAGCTGAACACTAGTATTACATTTGGGTAAAAGCCAGCCTCACGGCTCAAACGACAGCACTCAGCAAGTTCGTATGCACTTGATTTTCTTCCAGTGCACAGAATATGCATGTTCTGCGGTTTCTGAATATGCAGTCCCAGCAGAATCTCTCGGGATACGAAGAAATATAATTAGCGAAGACTGTGATTTGACTGTACTGATGTGTCATTTTTTTTTCTCATGACATTTTCCTCTGTTCTCCAAGCAGGCACATGACGTCGCGCCGACGTCGATGCGACGTGATGACGTCACATCGACGTCAGTATGGCGTCATCTCTACGTTATGTGCCGACTGGGATGATTACATCCCCGTGTTACAAGGGAAGCATCGGATGGATGGATAACTTGCGATTTTACGCCCTTAAACAGTATTTCAGTCATATCAGGACAATGGTTGCGTGATAATGAAAGGCTGTAAGCAATGAAACCCCGTTTACAATTGAAAAGATCCACGCCTACACGGGGCTCGAACCCGGGACCGCTAGGAAATGTAATACGAAAGAAAAATCGAATACATTTAGTTTTTCTAAGCTTATTTGAACATGAAATTTTAGACCTTGGTTTTAAGGTCTTTCTTAACTGTAAGGAATGATGGGAACCTGGGCCCTGGGTCCAGGTTCACAATCATTCTTAAAGTTAAGGACCACCTTTAAGTTAAGGTGGAAAATTGCATCCTTAGAAAATCCATATCTGAATTATATTGAAAATTGCAGTTTTTGCGTGATCCTACTGACAATTGTCATAGAATTGTAATACGAAAGAAAAATCGAATACATTTAATTTTTGTAAGCTTTATTTACACTTGAAATTTAGACCTTAAGTTTAAGGTCGCCCTTAACTGTAAGGAATGATTGTGAACCAGGCTCCTGGTCTCCTTCGAAAGGGTATCCATATACCTCAACTGCTATTCATATCACTCGTTTATGAATATGAAAAAAAAAATATTGAATATCATTTTATGTTTCTTTTTTTTCCCACTAGAGCTCCAGACAGCATCTAACCTATTAATTAGATAGAAATTTCCAATGAGACCCAATCAATAAAAATGTCAATATTATACTGGATGACGCAAGTTTCAAAAGGTCGTCGTCAAGAATTTCATGGTGTGACGAATCGGCATTGCTTTCATCCAGCAAAACGAGATGATTGGTCTCCACATTTCATATGCAGTGACGGTGGGCCTCAATCTTAGCTGCCCGCAGGACCACGGTACAACTTTAGCCTTTTCCTTTTAAATCAGATTTGGGTTGAGCATTTGTTTAGAACATAAGAATAAAACCTGTCTCAGTGGGTAGAACAGAAATGTCCTTTGTGTAACGGGCTGATTGTGGCTTGGCAGAAATGTGGCCTATGCACAGGGTATAATCGATTCCGCCAATTTTCGCTTCCTGCAGAGACTGTCCGTCATATTTGGCTTCCGCCGAGACTGTCCGCAAACTCTTGCTTCCTGCAGAGACTACTGTCCTCGCGAAATGGCTTCCTGCCGAGACTGTCCGCGTGATTCTGCTTCCTGCCGAGAGCCTCGGCAGGAAGCAGAATCACACGGACAGTCTCTGCAGGAAGCCCTTTATCATGAACAGAAGTCTCGGCAGGAAGCAAGAGTTCGCGGACAGTCTCGGCGGAAGCCAAATATGATGTACAGTCTCTGCAGGAAGCGAAAATTGGCGGAATCGATTATACCCTGTGCTATGGGTGTTGACGAAGTCAAGGACTGTTCATACGGTCACAGAAAAGCGTGGAATAAAGGCAGCGCAGTTCGCCCGTCTGTACGGGACAGTACAGGCAGAAAAAACCATGCCCTATCCCACTTACAGCACGATGCGCGGTAAATACGAGGGGTCTCGCGTGCTAAAGATTTGGGCATCTCATTCTGGGGATCGTCGAAATCGAATCGGTTACTCCCACCTTTTCCGTGAAAATAGTTCATTCATTAATCCAGTACAGACTTGTTTTGTCTGAGGCAACTAAATCATGTCCCACTGACCTAGTCACGTCGAATGAGATGTATGGAAAAATATTGTGATTATGTCACGCTAGGAAGAAATGACATACTGTGCGGTTTAAGGAGAAAACTCAATCATGCATTGCAAACACACATATCGTTGTTGACGATATTTGAAATAAATATATCGTCTCTGTGTTGCGACAAGCAAAAATGAACCTTAACGCACATGTGAGCAGCAAAGGCTCGGATCAGCCTCTGCGTCAGATGACAGCTAAGCTATTCACGCACATCAGATTCGAATCATGGAAGGATATAATCGAATCATGGAAGGATATAAAGGTTAAAAGGCAGCGAATGGAGAGGGATGGACACCGCCTTTCACATGTGAAGATATGGTCACTGCTCTTAGGCCACTAGGCAACGGGAAACCTACATACCTTTGCATCGCAGACCACGCTTTTCTGGAACCCAACATGCATTTTTCCTAGAAATGCGGTAGTTAATTAAAACTTATGGCGCATTATTTAATAGCTGTTTTTATTTTAAGCATTTCGTAGAATGATCAGAGTGAAAATACAACTCACTTTTTGCAAAACATCTACATATATTGTTAGTAGTAACCTTCAAAATTTGTTCGGCCACTGAACTTCATAATTTATATGAATCATTCGGTGTTTGTTTACTTTTATAAAGTTGTTAATGTTTAGTAAGGTCATGGGGTCACATATTAAAGAAACTAGCGTTTTAGGATAATACAGACATTGTACAGTACTTAGTAAAATAGTGTATAGAAGATTTGTTACTGCTTGGCCTCTCATACGTGCATCTCCACTTTTTCTGTCATTTTTTTTTTTCAAAGGGAAATAATCATTGTGACTTCCTGTTTACTTCAGCCTGGATGATAAAGCATTTCCAAGCTGGGGTCCAGTCTTAAAGGAAGAATTTGCTTCTAAAGAAGCAAACTCTTTTCTTAAGAGTTGCCTACAATTGAAAAGGGGGCAAGAATGAAAAAGGATAGTTTCTACCCTTGAAGGTGTTCCCATTCACTTTAAAAGTTTGCAGACCCACGTCACTGGCATGAACCATTTCGATACTCGAACCTGTTCATTCGAATATACAGGGAGGGTCCTGAAGTGTAAAGCATAATAAAGGCCGAGCTGGTCTGAGTCCTCGCAGATCTATAGTTGACTATCGGAGCACCGCTCGGCCAATTCCGTGATACACGGAATTGGCCATGCGGTGTTCCGATTGTTATACCATACTGTTCCGACAAGTCCGACCCAGCAATAAACGGGTACCTTAATCGAATCAGCGAAAGGCGAGGAATGGGCTCCGCCTTTCATACTTTGTCCAAGATACGGTATGCTTCAAGCCCTACCGCCCCTACGGCCACTAGGCAACGAGAAGCCGTTACTGTTTTCATGTGTCAAGCAGTGGTGTCAAGGCTCATCGAAAGCAAACTGAAAATAGTTTTGAAACTATAATGCTCAGTAATCCTCAGAATGCATAAAAACAATCCTATCGTAGTAAATGTGAGTCATTTGGTTGTAAACAAACTAAAGTTCAATAAACAGCGACATCGATCGGATTAGTATTTAAACACGGCAAAAACAACTTGAATGTAGGACACCCACGAAAACACAAGAATTCCGTCGAGAACTACGTCCAGATTGCCAACTTTGGGCACTCTACTGTCCGTTCATTGTTTAATTTAAGCCTCAGAATGAGCGCTTAGAGCGAATGGGTACATTTTCAAGGGAAGCAATGCTGTCAGTATTTCTAATTTCCAATTTGCGTCCCTACCCTCTAGATGGGGTGGGTAATGGTTGGGCGTATGTGATGTGTGTGTGTGTGGGGGGGGGGGGGGGGGGGGGGGGGGGAGTACGCCTTAACGGAAAGTATGTGCTCCCGATGGGAATGGGAGCACAAATTCTTTCATTTAAAAAGGACCAGTTTTTCCAGATAGGAAAAAAGAACAGGAAGTCACAAAAGTTGATCCCATTTGTAACAAGTCCCGTCCGCGTACAGGATAGCTCGCCACAGGATAGCACCTTGCCCATCAGTACCTTATCCCATAACGCAATGAAAAAGCAGACGACAAAATTTGCGTCTGCAAAATTTCATAATTGTTTCTTACAAGCTTATTCATATTCAGGATTCTCAGAATAGAGTGCAAACAGTGTAGCTCCAGATGAGGCGGGTTATTCTGAAAACATACAAATTCAACTATTTTTCATTTCTGGCATTTAGTGTTAAGTACTTTCAACAGATCAGGATAACCTTGCCTAGGTAAAAGTACAAATCAGTATTGTTGCAATAAAAAGCTTACCTAACATTTGACCTGATACTAAAGGTAAAACTCTGGTCAACCACCACTGGACATAATTAGTTTTATGTGGAAAAGCAACATAGCCATTCAGATTTGTTTTGGGTCATGTGTACTTGCGCTCTAAAGCTGCTTCAAGACCCATTCAGTCAGATCATTACCAGCATTAGGGACGGGCCTATCTCAGCTAAAGTGTTGATGGGCCAAATTTCAAGCTCTCTTGTGTAAATGCATCAAAACTATCGTGCATTTGGTTCAAAACTAGATGTACCACTAGCCTTTAACCCTATTACACTCCATATGGCGTTTTGAGTGCAAAAGGGTTAAGGAATGTAGATAAACCCTGTATAATGCATGTATTTCCACAATTTCCTACAATAGGGAACAACTTCATGACTTCCTGCTTACTTTCCTGGACAACATAGCCCTTTCAAATGAGGTCTACTCTTAAAGTAAAGAATTTACTCCCACAGGAGCAAATTCTTTTCTTTAAGAGTAGACCCCTAAATTCTTTTAAGAGTAGATCCCATTGAAAAGGGAGGGTGAAATGAAATGACAGAGTTGCTCCCCTTGGAAGAGTACTTTTTCACCTTAAAAAACTACAACTTAAGTGTTGACTGGCCAAACTTCAAGCCCTCTGGGTGTAACTGCCTCAGAATTATGATTGCATGTCATAACCAGCCAGCTCTACCACAGCTCTTATTATGCCTTTATTTTTTGTTTCAATGAGTCAGTGGTGTTTCATTTGACTTTATAATTAAACCCACTGAATCTAATTACTCTGCATCACTCAATCTCAAGTGTCAAGTTTATCAATCTATTAATAAAGACTTTTTCAAGGTCAAAGTAATGGTCCAAAATATTGAAATGGATGGACGACTTCATTATTTTATGCCCTTTTCAACAGTCTTTCAGTCATATCAGGATGATGGGAGGGTCTGTGTTTAGGTTTGGACAGAATCCTGCCTCCAACGGGATTCAAACCTGCAACCATGGTATCCAAAGTTGGGAGTGCTTACCAACTGGCCTGGTGGACGCTTCCCAAAAATTGGGACAAAAGTTCCAGAGCAAACAGTGTAGATCCAATCTTTGCAAGCCAAGGTTACTAAGTCCACTGTGTTCCTTGTGTATGTAAGGAACAAAGTGGACTTAGTATCCTTGGCTTGCATTGTGTGTCACTTGGCACAACATCAGAAGTATAAGTCAATTTGTCCAAATTTCATGAAGCATGAGCACAGGGTATAAACCAGTCTGCCAATTTTCACTTCCTGCAGGAACTGTCCATCATATTCAGCTTCCGCCTAGACTGTCCTCAATCTCTTGCTTCCTGCAGGGACTACCGTCCCGAAAAATGGCCTCCTGCCAAGACTGCTTCCTGTCGAGAGCCTCGGCAGGAACCAGAATCATGCGTACAGTCTCTGCAGGAAGCCATTTATCATGTATAGATCTCAGCAGGAAGCAAGAGATTGTGGACAGTCTCGGCGGAAGCCAAATATGATGGACAGTCTCTGCAGGAAGTGAAAATTGGAAGGCTGGTTTATACCCTGCAATGAGTATAACTCCATGTTTATTGTTTGTTTGTTGGTGTTTTTTTTTTTTCATTTTAAAGGTAGGTTCCTGTACTTTGGAATGCATCATAATTTTGATGAACTTCCATCCAAGTAGTTGGAAAGCACTTATAAAAGGGAATTAATAAGTTTCACTATAAAGTGTATATCAAAAATATATTAGAAAAGTTGTTTTGCAAGGGATTTCCTAACTCTGCTTCGCACACCAGTTAGCGCTATTTTTAGTTCGCGCAAAAAATAGATACCGCAGCTGATGTCATGCTGCATTGCATTTTGGGATAGTTTTAACCCATCCGCCATGCCAGGGCCTCTAGGAGAGCTCACGTCAAGGGAAAATTGACCAGTTGAGAATGGCATCAGAAATCGCGCACTTATAGACATAATAAACATAGTTATTTTTAGAACTGGAATTCCAACGAAAGAAAATAAACCAAATGGGAAAACGACTATTTTCTTCAAAATCTGAAGAGTTTCTCAGCAGCAACAAATTCAGAAAAATAAGAGAATTCAATACTGCTCAGAAAAAGACGAAATTATTTTGTGGACATAATTGACATCGCTAGCCCAGGAACCTACCTTTAACAAAGGGAAACAACTTTTGTGACTTGTTGGTTTCTTCTCAAGATGTAGAAGCCCTTCTAAAATGAGGTCAACTCTTAAATGAAAGAATTTTCTCCTAGTGGAGCACATTTTTTCTTTTATATAGTTGACCCCTAGGGGCAAGTTCTTGACCCCCATTGAGAAGGGGGCCAAAAAAGAACATGGCAGTTCTTCCCTGAAAGAAGCATCATCACCTTCAGAACAGCACAGTTGTCAAACACATCCCTCTATTTTGGACTGAAGGAGAAAATAGCTACAGGACTGCTACTGTGCAATTCCCATTTAAAGGGGCTAGGAGACAAGTGCAAGTGAACTAGATGTATGAGATAGGTATGTGACCAAATAAGCAAGTTCTGATTGTATCGGGATGGGGGCTGGGGGGTGAGAGGTTTGTGAGACAATTTCTGGTCAGTTGTGGCTTACCTGAACTTGCTCGCTAAGGAGGTTCTAATGAGAGACCTCGTATGTGCTTGGACCTCTACATGTACATGTATATGATTTGTATCATGTACAAATGGACCTTAATCAGTGTGCCTATAGCAAACACTCAATTCAGTCTGCACTTTTGCACAAAAAGGTCAGAATCTTTACCCATCACTTTTTATATTCCTCAGATTCATTATTCATATTTGCAACAAGAGAAGGCTTTATAGTGCTCCAAATAATAAGGGGTAACTAGGATACTCTGAAGACAATTTTTCTTATTTTTCAACAAAAACATATGTTGTGACCCCTCATTAGAACCATCCCACTGAGACAGCTCTAATGAGGGGTCACAACATACATTTTTGGGAGAAATATACAAAATTATCCCTAAATTATTCCTGTTACCCCATATTATCTGGAGCACTGGCGTATCCTGAGTCTTTCCTAGGAGCAGCTGTAGTGTAGTGGATATCATGCTGGACTACTAATCCTGGGTCACAGTTTTGATTCCCTGCTTCTCCAGCCTTTCATATGAGAATTTAGACCAAGATCCCATCTCCTTATGGCCTATGTGTTGGCGGGACATTAAACCCAAGTTCACTCACTCATTCTGGGTCTTTGCTGCATGGTAAGTTTTCACAGTGACACAATATCAATCATATGTTTTTATGGAAAATACAGAACTCTAGATAAAAGGGTGCATTTGATGATCAATGTGCACTAATTTTTCTAATTTCTTCTCGAAAATTTGTTCCAACCCCTCATCTGAACAATTGAAGCAGTCCAGATGAAGACTCATAACATATTTAACATGGAGATTAACAAAAATTATTCCAAATTCTCCCTCATATCTTTCTAGAGCTTTGAAAATACAAACTATCCCAGAATGATCCTGTATTAACCCAATAATGACAAATGGATTCTTCTGCCCTTATGAAATGGATGTGTCTAGTCATCATTTTGGGGTGTCTGGTAAATTTTCACTTTTCTTTTACACAAATGCTTGAATTTTAAGCAAATAGTGGAGACCCTGATCAGATGCCGCATTATGCGGCATCTGATCTGGGACTGCACTGTTTGCCTGTGTCCCATTTATGGGACGCTAGGCATGAATGGGTTAAAACCCCACCATTCTAATGTTCTGAGGCACTGTTTTCAATTGTGTAGTCTAAAAATGCACTACAGGTGCCTTCTATGTGCCTGTTTGTTTGCACATTGTACTTTAAAAATATCATCTCTGATATATAGTGTTTGTCTGCCAAACTGTTCAGTGATTTGTTTTGATAAATTGCACTTTAGCAGTATACATGGAGTTGTTTTGATGGATTCCTAACAAACCATTAATTTCATTTTTTCAAAAACAAAAACCTAGTCCTGAATCTCATGAAGTTGAGGTCCGCTTTGCTACACTTGATTATTTTAAGGGCAATGTTGTACTAAGTCTATCACAAAATGTGATAAAGATCCCTCATTAGACCCACTCAGCAAGCTGGTTGCATTGAGGAGCCACAGCTTGCTTTATCAAGGTTGGGTGGTAAATTCCACCCCCGGTATTTACCGCTGGAATTTACCGGTATTTACCGGTCTGGAAAATACTCCCAAAGTGGCAAATACTGGCAAATACTGGTCGATTGAACTTTTTCACCTTTGAATCTTGCTAAAACCAAAACCAAGGCAACTTAATATATATTCAAACTAAATGACTTAAAGATGTTTTAGTTAATTTTTATACTAAATATGAAGTTAGTCTACCATCATTAATAATAAAATGTTTCACAAATTAAGCAGGTTGAAATAGCCAGATTTTGAAAACATGGATTTTAGACAAAATTTTTGACAATTTCACTAGTATGAACAGTATCTTGATTCAACTTTATTATTTGTTCCTAACTCAATAGCAGAACAAAAACAGGTAAGAAATTACAGGTAAATTCACCTGTGCACCTGGCTAGTCACCTTTGACACTCAGTTTGCAAGACAATGTCTAAATAGTTAAAACAACAAGTTTCAAAACAATATTTATTAAGGAAGCAGAGTATTGCTTGGGGCAAGGATGGAAACAATAAGTTGTCAGAATGGGCATCTGTTTTATACAAAGGTTAGACAGTAAGTCAAGGTGAAGTACATAGAGGTGTTATTGGTATAGCTTGAGCTATAGTATGGCTTCAGCTCTTGAATACATTATAGCAGTCAGATAATAATTGTCATAATCAGTCCTGAAGCTGAACCATCACACATCATTACCAAACTACTATTCACCATAAGCCAAAAGATCCTATGCTGTTGTTGACCAAGACAACAAGACCAGTGCCAGATGTATTGATTGCAAAACAGTAGTTAGTGCCAAAGCACCGTGGGTCCAAGCCCACAGACAGAAATGTCCAGCTTCGAAACAGGCTGGGTTTTTTTCCTCTAAAACAAAGCTCAAAATTTCAGTGATCAGATAAATTATTCAAAAAAATAAGGAGACACAATTGTTAAATTTCAGTATAAATATTAAGTCAGTTGACCAGTATAACTGAAATACACCAATGGATTTTGAGTGTAGGTTATTGTACAAATTCCAGGCTGGTCAATTCAATCAACCAGTATTTGCCGGTATTTTCCAGTATTTGCCGGTATTTACCGGTAAATACCGCCGGCATGGAAAATACTCATATTTGCCGGCATTTTGCCAACCTTGTGCTTTATGCAGAACAAATGTCTCTGAATTAACATTACTGCCACTCACCTGAAGCTCTGATTTGGATTGATTTGGATAAATTCATGGACATTTCATTTCTCCGAAAAACAATTTTATGTTGTGGCTCACTTATACAGTATGCATACATCTCAGTGTTTTCACTATTTTTGCATGGGGACCAACTTCTGTAACCCTGTTTGCTTCTCTGGAGGACAAAGCCTTCAAAATTAGTCTACAATTAAAGGAAAAGGGTTGGCTCCCAGTTGAGATTTTTTTCCTTTAATAGTTGACCATCACTGAGAAGAGGAAGCAATAAAGAATATTGCTGAGTTGCTTTCCCTGAAAGTGTACCTATTCACCTTTAGCATTCAGAGCTCTAGATAAGAGGGAGTATTTGATGATAATGAAGGATAATTTTTCTTGATTCTCATTGAAACCATATGTTGTGACCCCTCATCTGAACCGTCTCAACGAGGGGTCACAATATATGTTTTTATGCAGAGTTAACAAAAATTATCCCTAATTATCACCAAATACTCCCGCTTATCTAGAGCTCTGGCATTATCCTGAAAATGTAAGGCAAGGAAGCATTTTTATGGAAAAAATATCAGAAATCTCTCTATGACTCATCCTTATCTGGAGTTCGAGTTCAAAGACGTGCTCCAGATAAGAAGGGGTAACAGGGATTATTTAGGGAATCCATACCTCTCCATTAAAATATGTTGTAACCCCTCATTATAACTGTCTTGCAGTTGCTGAGCTGGTTCGAATGAAGGCCACAACATATAGAGGGCTCACAACATATGTTTTTATTGAGAAATCAGAAAAATTGTCTTTAAATTATTCTCAAAACTCCATCTTATCTGGAGCTCTGGGAATGATAATTATGAATTACAGAGCTCCATATAAAGTAGGATTTTGAGGATAATTTGGAGATGATTTTTCTTATTTCTCAATCATGAATGAAAACATATGTTCTGACCTGTCATAAGAACTGCCTCACATATGTTGCAACACTCATTAGAACAATCTCAGTGAGATGGTTCTAATGACAAGTCATAACATGTTTTTATGCACACATTTGAAAAATTATCCTTAAACTTTCCATAACTCCTATCTGGAGGACTGAATGATGATTAAAATTGCCACATACAGTTGCCATATACAGCTATGTAACTAACCTCAACACAATTGTGAAATAAATAATAAGACAAAATACGTATGTCAAACCCAGAATGGATCTTTTTTTCAATTTGTTATAACACTTTTCAATGTTTTATAACATTACTACAATTATGACAAAGGGAAACAATTTAAAAAAAAAAAAAAACATATCAATCATACAAAACAACAAGTATATCAAGAATGTGTACATGTTAATATAACTACTGAAACAAAACTATCAGAACTGAATTAATGAACATTAATGCGTGGTAACTATTTACATCTTTCATGATAACGGAGGGAAAAATGATAGCTCGAAGAAATATATTTCGCACAAGTTCAAACAGGCATCAGGAATAATTCACTTGCTTAAAGGGAAACCCAACATTGACAGTACCCATCTATAAATCAAAAGATCCTCAGAAAGCATGGCTGCTACAGCAAATTTGATAAAAAAAACAACACATAAACTACCAAAGTAATTAAAATATGGATTATTGAAAAACATTAGTCACCTTTATGCTTTGTAACATCTTGCAACCTTGAAAAATACAAACTCTAAGCAAATAATACAAATACAAATATGTTTCATTCTTTCTGAAATATGCACTGAATCAAACCTAAGTATATAATTGCAAAAAAATTCGAACTTAGCTTTCTTATCATTTTTCATTTAAATTTTTGCCAGAAGGTATGCTTTCTGAAGACTTTTTGATCAATTCACATTTATTTTCAATACTGCAGCCCCTTTTACTCAAAAACCTGACAAATAAATTCATATATAGTTATCAAGTTTTTGGTCTAATTTCAAACATTATATGCCCTTTCTACATTATTTTCATTCATGATCGAGTCGAATCGACTGGCTGTATGAACTACTTTCTCTCAAATTCATACTTATTCACTATGGCTTTTGCTGTACATGAAACTGTGTCACTCAAATTCATACATGATTCTTGCTGTATGAAAAAGTCCATCACTCAGCTCCAGCCTGTACAATTTGTGACAATAATTATTCGTACAAATTCAAAACATTATTGTATCAAGAAAATATGAAAGCAGTTAAGCTGAGTTTGTGTACTTTGTGTACTAAAAGAAATCATAAAATCCATGATCTTCTCATACACATACATAAACCTGAGTTTAATATGATTACAAAATTTTGCTGCACTTTGAGGGGTGGCGACGGTGAAAAATATAGAGGCCATATTATGAGTAACTAGAGCTTCGTAATGTCTGAGGAACCACATCTGATACACTGATACAGCACTTATGCAATCCTTGTCATTTAACTGCTTTGTTCTTCACATAGTCAATATCAGTACCACAACAATTATGTCTAAGAAACTCAATCAGCACTGAAAAACTATACGAAAATCTCCATTCATTTGTCTATATCTACTCGTAACATGTTTAAACTCAGCGACACCGAAAACAAATCCATAAGTTAGTCATGTATACACTACTATATCAGAGTTCAAGACAAGCAAGATGTTCTGATAAAATAGTTCCGATATAATCCTTCTTTATTCTCGAAAATAGAAACATGATACCATATTTATTGTGAACGATCATTAGAACTGCCTCGGTGAGGCAGTTCTGATGGTCGGTCGCAATAAATGTTTTATTGGAGAAACAAGAAAATTAATAAAGGTACTATCATCAAAATCCAATTTATTCTGACTTCTGACTACCATATGAAATAACCAGCTGCCAATCCATATAGTCCCTTGTACCATTCCACAGCTATCCACGCACAC
Organism: Ctena decussata; assembly: GCA_963989385.1. Lineage (NCBI taxonomy): Eukaryota > Metazoa > Mollusca > Bivalvia > Lucinida > Lucinidae > Ctena > Ctena decussata. Next base: position 87,762,998 of record OZ022500.1, read on the forward strand.
AGGATTCCAGCAAACGGCTCTGCTGGTATAGTCAAATACATCCATTGTGTGTTCTCAGAAAGCTTTGACAGTGTTTGTAAACCAGGTAGAATAAATAAGCACTGTTTAAGTGTCTATATCTATCTCTGGGCCTCAACCCCCATTGTGTGGGGCGAGTGTGAGACTTGTGTAGGTGATGTCGCATATGGAGATGAACTAAATTTTTCAGCTGTTGATAGTTTGGATAAAGCCATGAGAGCATCTGGGAAATTTGGAGGTGTGGCAGGAGTATTTGCTGGTGCACAAAACTGAAATGAGAAGAAAACACACAATACAAGAAGTGTTGGAGGACAATGGTGCATGCTTTATAGGAGCTTGACTTAGACAAAAGGTGACAACCTATGTCATAGCACTGATGGCCAGCAGCCATCTTGATGTGAATAAGATAAATATTTTGTATATTATAACAAGTCAACATTCGATTTTTTTTATCAAAAGCAACTTAAGGGGAGAACACTGCAGGCTGTTTTAGTTTAACTAAAATGTAGCAAACATTGGTACAGCCTGCAATGTTCTCCCCAGAAGTTGCTTTTAACACAAAAATCACATATTGACTTGTTGATCAATTTTTAAAATCCTTAATGCTTTGCCAAAATTAGCCTAAATTTTCATTATAATAATTTATTGATGATCCTCAATGCATTTAAAACAACTTCACTGGCTAAGATATTAAAAATAATAGGACTTTTATAAATTTTCGATGGAAATTAATAAAGGCATGTTGCTAAGGTAATTTGAAGAGGAAAGCATGTTGCAAGTGACATGCCTTAATTGTCCAGAGAGATCCCTTTAGCCTGGTGTCTAACTGATGTGACAGTGGTATCAGCAGATGTTTTGGACTCATTATTATAAGATCCAAAGCAGAGCTACATATTAGGTGGCAACTGAGGCCCAGATAACCTGAGTATCTAAGGATAATTTGCCATTTATTTCTATATATTCTCAAATAAAAATATACTGTGACTCCCTATTAAAATTGCCTTGCTGAAACAGTTCTAATAATTACGAAGTCAGACAGAGAGAGCAACCATTGTGATACAAGACCCATTGTTGGACCTTTATACACATTGCTATCACTAAGTTTTATGGACAAATAAGAAAACAATCCAAGAATTATCATTACATACTCACCGTATCAGTCTTAAGAGGAAATATTACAATATGATAGTGAGAAGAAGTTTATACAAGGTTTATTGAAACATATTTAAAAATTTGAGAAAATTGGACTTGTGAGCTAGGGTATAAATAGTCTAACAATCCAAGAGACAAGTTGAAGAACAAGTTTTTTCCTTTTTTCCATTTTTTTATGGATATCCAAAAATCAAATTACAGATATCCAAAAATATTTCTTATTTTTGGATGTCCATAATTCATTTTTACAGATATCAAATATTATTTTGTGATTACTGATATCCAAAAATGAATTATGGTTATCCATAGAATGAATTATGGATTTCCAAACATAGTAAAACCCCATACTTGTCCACAGTATTTCAGTCAGTTGCAGCAAAATAATCATAATGGGGGAGCGATTATGGAAGTGATTATGAAGGACTGATCTGTGCAGTGACAGCCATATAGATTTGAACCCTTGATGAAATAGTTGTCATTTTTCTGAATATCATCAAACGTCAATCTATTTTCTACCACTCTGTAAAATTTCAAGACAATCAGTTGCGAAATAAGAAATTTGCAATTCAGCCCACTGCATTATCGTATAAAATAACTGTGTAGAGTGGTAGATAATAGATTGATATTTGATAATATGAAGAAATATAACAACTTTTTTGTTGAGTGCCTGTGATTTGAACACAATCTCGCTCCTCCAGACATCAACCCCTACCCCTTTGATCTGACATATGCGCACTAACCATTATACAGTCCTTGCCATGGGGGTTCTAATGTGGAGACACAACCTGCCTTCTTTTGAAGAATGGAAGGTGATAAATAGCCAAAACTTGTCAAAAATAAATAAATAAAATAATAAATCCATTTCTGCTGCTTTGTCATAACAAATCTTGAGAATGTCAATGTTTCTAAATGCTTTGAATTATTTTTTTTTTAATAATCAACATCATGGTAACAGAAAAGGAGATAAGATAGGCTCTAGAAATTTGATTATATATAACTTCCTCCTTGCTTTTGTTTGTTTACAAATGGGTGCGCAGTTCCTTAGAACTGTCACTCACTGTGAACGTGACTTGGCGAAACGAGGTCAACACTGTAAACCAAACATGTTTGGTTTTGTGTAGAGAAAATGAATAAAATTAACTTCAGCAAACACACAGTGAAAAGACAATTTACGTGTCGCCAGTTAACATTAAACTACGCCAATCGAATGACCAAAATTTATGGCCTATTGTGTGATGTCATCAACATGGTGGTCTACTCACTGAATAATTTCCGTTCGCATGATTACCATTGCACGTCCGACATGTCTGAACTGAAGATTCTTGGAAGAACATACTTAGAGCACTCTGAAACAAAAAGAATAATTCTTTCAAAACAAGGAAAAAGTAGTTTATTTGAATGTCTATTAAATGCGCAATTCAAAACCGAAACCCATTGTTTATAATTGATCAAAATGTAAACATGCGCCATTTTGGAAAAACTGACAGTCTCCAATTTCTCACCTCAAATTGCCATTTAGAAGCTACCAGAAACTGTTTTGCTTGTTCCACCTGACATCCTGTTGCAAACATAAACTGGTTCATCATAACTTGTTGCTTTAGACTATCCATGTCTTTCATTTATACAACTTTTCTTTCAACTCCCTTCCACGCTCGTCCTTTATGTTGATGTTTTTTTGACGGGAAGTGAGGCGTGCTTTGAGTGACAAGGTATAATAATAAAATTTTCAGTTTTCATTGGATAAAACCTGACAACAAGGGCGGAGCTAAAGTTGGTAATTTGGATTCCTCGGCAATTATCGCTATCAATGTAGACTCCTATTTTTACAAAAATACAATAAATGTGGTCGTGATCATTAAAAGGAATAAATGTTTCAGCATTCACAAGTTGTTACATAGCAGATGCAATCATTTTTAAGTCTTGATGGTGCAGAATAGCCGTTATTTCACAAACATAAACATGTGTTACGTCACGTGTAGATTGTTTCCCTGCTTGAAAAGTGAACATAATAATTCGTTAAAACCCAGCACCGCACCACGTTTGATATTTCTGCATTGTGCATACAGCACCGAACCAAAAGTTTAATTGTCATTTATTCTAAAATCCCATTTACTTACATGTATATTTCAGTCTGAAAGAAGATCATGCATTGCTTCTGCATATCTGATTGAAACTATAGACAATAGCATTAGTAACTCTATGGCATTTATTTTATTGGCGCACAGACGGGGGACATTTTAAAGGCGGCGCTAACTGTTTGTTGATATGCATTCTATCATTGGTTTAAACAATATTTTATTCGCAAGAATATACACAAATGTATATAAATACAATAAACAATGGCACAGAATTTGACAGTAAGCAAAATGCTTTGTATCATTGTAGGGGAAGGGCTGTAACTAATGTTGTGAGAACTTGTAGCCCGATCTCTTTGGTATGTTATTTAGGCAATAAAATATGTTTAAACTGCTAACTGTTTTATATAGATTTTTGGCGACGTCAGCAGTGACATCAATGGAAAAGCTGTATTAATTTTTGTTGTATTGTCACACTTAACTTAAGAGTCTACACAACTTATTAATTTTGGAATGTTGTCCTATTCATTTTCATTTATAAAAGTATACATTTTATAACGATATGCTAAGCAGAACAAACACGCAGTTAATTTTCTTGCACACTGACAAATACGCACAACTCAACGGGATCTTCTCTATCCCATAACCTTACTAGGTCGTTGGGGCACCACAGATGACTGAAACAATCCCTTTCCACCTTGTCCTGTTTTCAGCTGCCCTAGTTGAGCTGACAAAGTCCATCCCTGTCCACTCTTTAATTCTTTTTCTGTCTACCTCTTCTTCTTTTCCCTTTCACTGTGCCCTGTAGAATCGTCTTTGCTAAACCAGAAGACCTTTGAGGCGTGGCCAAACCTCCATAGTTTCCGTTTCTTGACCAGCGTCAGGAGTTCATCATGCTCTCCAATGGCTGCTTGGATATTTCTGCAACCTCCTCATTGGTTATATGGTCCTTGTACAAAATGTTCAGTAACCTTCGGTAGCGTCTCATTTCAAAGGCCAGCGTTCTTTTCTCTTGTCAATGTCCACGATTCACAGGCATACAGAAATATGGAAATGACAAGGGAGCGCATAAGTTTCATCTTTGATCCAAGAGATATGTTGTTATCTCTCCAAATTGGTTTCAGCTTGGTAAGAGCTGAAGTGGCTTGTGCAATCCTTGAGAGAACCTCTTGTTTTGAGCCATCATCTGAGACAATTGCTTCAAGGTATTTGAAGCTTGTTACGGTACCCAGCTTTTGCCCTTTTACCTTGATATTGTCGGCTGTTTATGGGTTCCAAACATCATTGTCATATTCTGTGACTGACTGTACTTATGCATTGTTACACACTTCCATGACTGGCATTTGTTTCTTTGCAAGAAAGCTCTTGTAGAATATTGGCTTTTAATCAGTTCATCCAGATCAGTGTGCCTGTTTCGGCTCAATGTGCAGATTCAAAGGCACTTTTTATACGCCCGTTTGAAAAACGGGACGTATATTGTTATGGTGCTGGCGTCCGTCCGTCCGTCCGGCATAAACTTTTTCTTTCCGGATAACTCCTCCTACAGTTTACTTCCGATCGAGCTGAAACTTGGTATATAGTAAGACTATGAGGTGGACCAGCGCATATCGTTTCGAGGTTACACGCCAATGATTTTTAACGGAGTTACAGCCCTTCACTTAGAATTTTGGGGTGTTCGTTTCCGGATTACTCCTCCTATAGTTTTCATCCAATTAAGCTGAAACTTTGTAAATAGTAAGACTACGATGTGGAGTAGCGCATATTATATGTAAATTTTGTTACGATGATTTTTAGCGGACTTTTAAAAAAAAAACTTGTCTATGGCAGTTTGTATGGCAATTCTTGAGCATTCCATAACTTGGTTACTCTTTGGAATATCATGATGAAACTTCATAACAATGTATATGAGGTTAAGACAACATGTCACATACAAGAATGGTTACTCCCCTTTACTTAGTTTTTGAGTTACCTCCCTTTGATTATTTTGTTAGACTATATTTGTACACCTCATATCTAACTAACCCTTTTGACTATTGTGATGAAACTTAATAGTAATGTATATTAGGTTGACACGATATGCCACATATAAGAACGATTGCCTCCCCTTACTTATTTTTGGAGTAACCTCCCTTTGAATATTTTCAAGGGCTATTCTTGTAAGTGCATTTTATTAAGATAATGATATTCTGCCCGCAAGGAAGCGCCGTTTACGGTGTGACGAATTCCGCCGCTGCGGGATTCGAACTATGTAAGCCAGGTCTTAGCAGACTGCGCTTCCGACGTTTATATACTTGTAACATCATCTCTGTATGCAAAACCTTAAAATAAAAGTCAGCATAGTGCCTAAGTCGGGCACACCCTACATTTAAATACTCGCGACAATTTATTTACTACGAAAGCCTAATAGGAATAAAATTGAAAAAGAAAAAAATAAAAGTTTCTCGGTTGTACGAGAAAATATTCTCGAAGGAACGAGAAAAAATCTCGTACAAACGAGAAATTTTCTCGAAGGAACGAGAAATAATCAGGCGCTATGTATATAACAAGTTGATAGGAAGATACAGTAGTACACATACAATAATGGAGAAAATAGTCAATAAGTATTGATTACAAAACATCGGAAACTTGAAAGAAAATATGTTTTGCGCTTTTATTTATTATTTTTTTTTTTTTTTTGGTTATTAGCTCTATTTAATTAACATGATTAGCTATCAGTAACCCGCTGGTCAGAATAATAACATTTATGTCGATTTATAATGGTAGACTTTGGCCAGTGACGGTTTACATTTATCGGCATCTGTGTTATGTTTGTTCTTTTATTTTTAATCCCACGGTTTAATCCCTTCACATTCAATTACAACATTTTTTTATTGACTTGAGAGTCTTGCTGCGGATTATGATGAATGATCTTTTACCAATGATATTTATTCTCTAGCCAGTACATATTGGGATCGAAAATCGATATTCAACTCTGCAATGGCAGATCAAGCTATGAAATTGACATTCAGCTCTGCATTCGACAACATATTGGAATATCGAGCTGTGGAATCCATGTTCAGCTCTACTTTTATTCAGCCTTAATATCGAGCTGTGAGATAAACATTCAGCTCTGCATTCGAAAATATCCAGCTCCAATATCGAGCCGTAAGATCGACATTCAGCTCTGCATTCGAAACAAATACAGTTTGAATCGAGCTGTGGGATCAACATTCAGCTCTGCATTCGAAAACATTCAACTCCAATATCGAGCTGTGAGATCGACATTCAGCTCTGCATTCGAAACAAATACAGTTTGAAAATCCAGCTGTGGGATCATCATTCAGCTCTGCATTCGAAAATACTCAATGCATTATCGAGCTGTGAGATCGACATTCAGATCTGCATTCGAAACAAATTCAGTTTGAATATCGAGCTGTGGGATCAACATTCAGCTGTGCATTCGAAAATATTCTCTTCCAAATTTTATACAAGAGAATATTTTCTCGTAGAAACGAGAAAATTTTACTTTTTCCTTTTTCAATTTGATCCTATTAGGCTTTCGTAATTTACGCTTATATTCGCGAATATCTCTTGGTTCGTAAAATGAAACAGTTCACGAATATTGGAACGCTTATATTTTAGGGTGCAAACTGCCAAGTGCAATGTTAAAAAACGTCGTTTCAACGGTGATGCACTCTATATCTAAAAGCAACATCGTGTCCACATTGACATTAATACGTTCTTTCAGCGGGTTTGTACCCATTGGATGTTTTGCCGCAATTGCAATACTTGAGACATGCTAAAATAATGCTATTTATACAATGTGTAGATTATCGGTGTAAACGCGAAGCATCAGATCAGCCTGTGCATCCTCCCTGTATAATAATCAGCTTCTTTCCTATTTTGTACTTGATGGATTCAGGCATAACACATTGTTGGGCCCCTTTTATCACTTGAAATGGGCAAAAAAAAAAAAAAAAAACAAGCCTGTACATTCTGTACGTTCGAAAAGAAAATATTTGTATCGTGCGGACATGCTGTCGTCTCCGTTCACATAGAAGATATTTGGATCATAAGGAATGTACAAAGTGAATTTGGTCACACAGGCTGTAAACTTTGCAAGCAAAGGCTGCTAAGTCCACTTTGCTTCTTATTTTGTTTATTACGTAAGGAACAAAGTGAACTTAGTACACTTGGCTTGCGAAGATGACAGGCCTTATGATCATACATGAAGATCAGGAGTTGGGCCGTACATGTACTAAGATACATGTAGCATGCGCGAATAGCGAAGACTCAAATAAGCCTGTGCATTCATTTAATCCCTATCTATGTATATGGCAAACCACAACGCAATGTTCTTTATTTCGTTACTGAAAAAGCGAAACTTGTTGAAAGGTTGAACAGGACTCAGGTCAGTCTGTGCATCCTCGCAGTTGATCTGGTAAATTTAAATAGTAAATGATTGGCGTTGCCTTAAAAGATACCCCATTGGATGTGCGAAAAGGATATAATAAGATCAGTCTGTGTATCTGATCAGTCGTGGGTGAAGCGCTGGCCTGCTGATCTAGCGGTCCTGAGCTCGATTCCCGGAGGCGTTCTCAATCGTAAACCGGGTTTCATTGCACAGAGCCTTTCATTATCACCCTTCCATCGTCCTGATATGACTGAAATACTGCTGAAAAGGATGTAAAATCGCAAGACATCAATCCGTCCCTTTTTGGTCGACGTTGTACAAGGACAGGTAATATGGCTAGCCACGTGCGTCTATTGTTGTCCAGTTGTTGCATAACTTTACATTGTATTTGCAAGTTTTGTTCCAGCTAAATAATTTTTGTTACCGGTGAGTGAGCAGCGTGTTTGTTCTGCGCCCCTTTTTGTACAATAGAAAAGTCTAGGGGAAGGTACAAAGATAACTCCGCCCTGACATTTCTTTTGAATCAGGGTATACGTTGTGTGAACCGAAAAGGCTTGGGCTGATTTGGAAGCACTTGTATATCCATAATGGAATAACAACATTGACATGGAACTTTCGGTACAGTCTCAGGACTTAGAATGCTCATACATGTAAAATTCAAAATGATTTATACGTACTTTGCCGCCCGACATGTTCGTTGATTTAGAATAATTAGAAAAATACATTTAGGGGATTAAAACTTTCTTCTGTTGCGCCGAGATAAACATGCCGCTGTATTTTGTTTTCATACCATTGTTGGCATACAAAAATCAAAACGAGGAAGTTATTTAATACGTTCTGGATCAAAGAGTTTATCATGTCTTTGATAAATCGTCCACTGAAAATAATCCTTTAACGATTGCACAACCCGCAGGTTTGCACTATAATCACTGTGTGAGTCCGTCCGTCCGTCCGTCCGTTATCAGTTAGCGAAAACCGTTATCAGTTAGCGAAAACGCTTATAACTCTTGAACCGCATGGGATATTTTGACAAAATTTTGCATACTTATACATGTCAACATTGTCTAACGACTCGCATGCATAACAACCTTATTTGATGGACGAGGCTTTGCTGAGCACAAGTTGAAAATTTACAGCCAACTACTGAAAATGCTCATAACTCTTGAACACCGTGGTAAATATGGTTCAAATTTTATAGGCTTATGTATTTTAACATAGTCCAGCCACCGGCATGCAAAACAGTGACGAGGCTGCACCGAGCATCAATTTGGCCGGTCAAGCTCTTTTATTGAAAATGCTCATAACTCTTGGACCGCTTGGTATATTTGCTTCAAATTTTGTATACTTATGTAATTTAGCATTGCCCAGTCACTGGTATGCAAAACAGTGACGAGGCTTCACCGAGCATCAATTTGGCCGGTCAAGCTCTTTTATTGAAAATGCTCATAACTCTTGGACCGCTTGGTATATTTGCTTCAAATTTTGTATACTTATGTAATTTAACATTGCCCAGCCACTTGTATGCAAAACAGTGACGAGGCTTCACCGAGCATCAATTTGGCCAGTCAAGTCTTTTTATTGAAAATGCTCATAACTCTTGGACCGCTTGGTATATTTGCTTCAAATTTTGTATACTTATGTAATTTAACATTGCCCAGCCACTGGTATGCAAAACTTCTTATTGCACAACCCGCAGGTTTGCACTATAATCACTGTGTGAGTCCGTCCGTTCGTTATCAGTTAGCGAAAACGCTTATAACTCTTGAACCGCATTCTATAGTTTGATAAAATTTTGCATACTTATACATGTCAACATTATCTATTGACTCGCATGCATAACCGTCTTTTTTGGTGGACGAGGCTTTGCTGAGCACAAGTTGAAAATTTACGGTCAAGTAGTGAAAATGCTCATAACCCTTGAACCCCGTGGTATATATGGTTCAAATTTTGTATACTTATGTATTTTAACATTGTCCAGCCACCGGCATGCAAAACGGTGACGAAAGTCTAAACAGTATTGCACGACCCACAGGTGTGCACTTTAATCGCTTTGCAAGTCCATCAGTCTGTTTGTCCTTCCGCTGTAGTCAGTGAGTGAAATTGCTCATAACCCTTAACCACATGGTGTAGTTTGACAAAAATATGCATCATTCTACAAGAAATGACCAATTTCATTTCCATACATTCCTTCTGGCACCAGAAACTGATTATTCTACATTCACCACAGTTTGTGCACATTACCATTAGTTGATTATGAAATTAATCAAGCAGGTGTCATTATATTAACTGCATTGTTTTGCATGGTGTGTGACTGCATGTTTTCACACCTTGGCCAGGCTAATTGATGACAAGAGCAACGAGCGTCATTGATAATTTCATCGATAAATTGCGGTACTTTTGATGATGCGATTCAATAAAATCACAGGTAAGCAAGAAAGAAAAATCGGCTGAAAAGAAAAAAAGTGGTACGGCAGATAGCATACTCGGCCAAAAAAGTGGTCCGGCGCTCGCCGGACCTGCCGGACCGGCGACGACGGCCTTGTCTCAACATTAATTTAACTGTGGTTAAAATGCTGCTTAATCTGTAATGTTGTCTTACTTTTTTCAGTTTTTGTATATTTTCTATTACTCTTTGTATATATCATGCACTGCGATACTACTCTTGTTGAAATAAAATCTTATGTTTTATTTCATTAATACATTCGACAGCACAGCTGTGCAGACTCGCCATAGTCCCACTGCGCTGCTGCCATACGTATTCAGCTGCCTTTTAGTTTATACCTTATTAGAATTGTTACAAGTATGACTGGTTGGTCTATGAAACTAGCCGTGAGGCCCTGACCAGCCTGCACAGTTGTGCAGGCTCGTCACGGTATCACTGAATATCCAGCTGCTTCTTCTCTGCCGTGTTACCGTGTTGCCATTTTTATTGGGTAACAATGATGATTGCCGACCCTGACCAGTTTGCACAGTTGTGCTGACTGATCACCGTCCAACTGGTGCCACTGCCATACGCATTCAGGCGTTTACTATCTTTGAACGGTCGTGTCACACTGATGATTCTCGACAGTGAGACCCGGGCGGGTTTGCATAGCTGTGCAAGCTTGCTCTGGCCTTGCTGTTGATGTGTGCAGTTTTCATTGTTGCCTACATAGATACCACGTGTGAACTGACCAGAAAACTCAATGGTTTTAAAGTTACATGACAAGGTTGACTGGGTCATAATAAGATTATGCCATTACTGGATCATAATAAAATCATGCCATTATCTGATTATAAGAAAAATAATGTTTACTTTTAGCGCAATATGTATTGTATCGTCCTCTATATAAGTTACACTTGTTTACTATAGAGAACTTTTGTTTCTCGGTATTCTGATGCTGAACTAGCTATGTGTACCGGGAACAGACTGTTCTACTGAGCAGTCTGTTCTAGGCCCACACTGCGTCAAATGCACTCATTTTACAATTTGATCTGACTTATGTAGAAGGATGAAAAAAAAAAATCGGTAGATGTAGCATACAGATCGCAGCGGCGCTCGACCAAGAGACGATGTTGAATCGGCGATTATTCAGTGCTAAAGCAATGAATCAGCGCTGTTTCGGCGTTTACTCAGCGTTGAGTGCCTGGTGTGACTGGATGCTGCTGTGAAAAAATTATATTTTATATTATATTAAACTTTATTTTGGTGATAAACTAGGCGAGGTCTTTGTTAAATGAATTTTGAGTGCGGAGCACAGTACAATAGCCAAGTATTCATTGTCCCACTTTCATGATATAACGGCTACTAAATGCCTGTGAATGATGCACATCTGGTACTCAATGTTCTACCGGCGCCTTTGCAACGGTATACGTTGTATCGACGTCGGTACAACGTTGTGTTAGATACCCGCTGTGCAGTCACTGCTTCCACAAACATAATAACTTGGAATTAATTGAATCTATTGTTATAATTTCAAGGAGTTTTCACGATGGTAAACTGCAATATACTTTTCTCTTTGCTTGTATATATGCTTTTCTTTTTTCTCTTTTACACTCTTTTTCCTAACTTTCGAACGCCAGTGTCAGCTGCGGCCACAGGGATTTCGACTATGTATGACTGGTTGACAAACTCCATTTTTCATCTTGTGAATCCAGTATATCCAAATGGGTAGTTCAGTAGTTTCCTGGAGAATGTCGATTGGTCTATTTTACAATAAAGCATATGGGATGATCAGATCAACTTCTTTAGGTAAGATAGTACTTGATTTCTCTCGATTGTTCTTTCTTTTTAAACTTAATAAATCACATATCCTTTTTTGTAACAGTCTTGTCAAAAGTATCTGTAGCATAGAAAGGGTGACAGTTGTCCTGTTATTGTTACTACTGTCGGGCGATATTGAATCAAATCCAGGACCAAATTCTCAAACTGAGCACAGCATTTCGATTTTGCATTGTAACATTAGAAGCATACGTAACAAACTAGAGCATATTTTAAATAATTTTTGCGATTTCGATCTTTTGTGCTTCACGGAAACACATCTTGATAATAGCGTTACTGATGAAACCGTCAATCTTTCTAAAAAGTTTGATGTACCATATCGTAAAGATAGATCTTGTCATGGTGGTGGAATTTTGGTTTATATAAATTCATGCTTAATACATAAGAGACGGACTGACTTAGAAATATTTTGGGACGAATCTATTTGGGTTGATGTTCGCATAAATAATCAACCACATCTTCTCGGTATCTTTTATAGTCCTAAACCACAAGATCAAAACTTTTTTAGAGCTCTTAATCTAAATATTGAAAAAGCTATTGAGTCTACTGGAAATCTAATAATTCTGGGCGACTTGAATGAAGATTTGTTGAATCATAATTATCGTAATTTACAAGATGTTTTAACTATTAATTCTTTACAAAATATTATAAATGTTCCTACACGTGGGAGAGCACTTTTAGATCCCGTTATAGTACCGGATGATTTAACAATTTATGATAGTGGTACAATTACAAATCCAGCTAATATTTCAGATCATTCGGCGACTTATTTAATAGTGCCTCATAATTATTCTGTTTCTTGTGCATATAGCCGCAGAATCTGGCTGTATAAAAGAGCAGATTTTGCTCAACTTGATGAATCACTAAGACTGTTTAATTGGGAATGTCTAAAGGAAGGCACCGTAAATGATTGCTGCGAACTGTTTACAAATAAGTTTATTGAATTTGTTAATTCTGCAATACCTCATAAAGATATCATTGTTCGACCAAATGATAAACCTTGGTACGATACAGAAATTCGTAAATATTCCAGAAAACGTGATCGTCTGAAGTCCAAAGCTATTAAATCCTCGTTATTGTCAGATTGGTACAAATATAAAATAATTCGTAATAAAGTTAATAATCTAAAAACACATGCAAAGGAGGTGTTCTATAATAATCTTGAATTATCATTACTTACTAGTTATAGTAATAATAAGAAAGATTTTTGGAAAATTGTACGACATTTTGTTAATAAAAAAGATTCAGTGTCCACGATACCACCTTTACGAACTCTTTCGGACTCTGGCGAGACCATCTTTCATGTCTCTGATGAAGAAAAAGCCAACTGCTTAAATTCTTACTTTGCTTCCGTGTCTTCTTTAGACGATTCGCAGGCTACTTTACCACCTTTTACTGATCTTACTGATAAAGTTTTATATAATGTAATTACAACTGAACAGGAAATAAAGGATATCATAGATACGTTGGACATAAATAAAGCATCAGGACCCGATCTGATTAGTAATAAAATGATCAAATATGTATCAGGAGCTATTGCCATACCGTTGTGTATAATTTTCAATCGTTCTATGTTCGAAAGTATATTTCCTGATATTTGGAAAATAAGTAATCTAGTACCGCTGTTTAAAAAAGGAGAAAGGGCAATGCCTTCTAATTACCGTCCTGTAGCCTTATTGAGTAATTTTGGTAAAGTTCTAGAACGAATTGTTTTCAAACATATGTATAATCATTTGTGCAGCAATCATCTATTATATAAATATCAATCAGGATTTCGACCTGGACACTCTACTACTTTCCAGTTAATAGATATTTTTCATCACATTTGCCAGTCGTTCGACGAAAAGCAGTATTCGTGCATGGTCTTTTGCGATATATCTAAGGCGTTTGATAAGGTATGGCATAGGGGTCTCTTGTTTAAACTTCGCCAAAACGGTATCAAAGGTAATCTTTTAGGTTGGATCGCAAATTACTTGTCATCAAGAAAGCAAAAAGTTCATATCAATTCTGCATCATCCACGCAACTTACAACATCTGCTGGTGTCCCACAGGGGTCAGTTTTGGGACCACTTTTATTCCTTATATATGTGAATGACATAACAGAAAATCTTTTAAGTCTAACTCGTCTTTTTGCTGATGATAGTTCTTTGTTCTTTTCTGCTGCAAATCCTAGGGATATAGAAGGTATTCTTAATCATGACCTGCTTTTGATATCATCATGGGCAAAAGTGTGGTTGGTAGATTTTAATCCTGTTAAAACCGAAGCGTTACTTTTTAGTCTTAAACCTGTTGAATACATACCTTCACTTAATTTCAACGATACTGAAATAAAATTTGTAGATAGTCACAAACATCTAGGTGTTACTTTTACACATAATGGACACTGGCACACACATATTGACACTATTCTTAAATCTGCATACAAAACGGTGGGTATTATGCGTAAATTGAAATATACTTTCAGCCGTGAGGCGTTAAATCAGATGTATATATCGTACGTTAGACCTTTGTTAGAATATTCTTCTATTGTATGGGATGGTTGCACTGAACAGGATAAAAATGCTTTAGAAGTCCTTCAAAATGAGGCAGCTCGTATAGTTACTGGGTTAACAAGATTGACCAGCATTGAAAATTTATATAAAGAATGTGGTTGGGATTCACTTGTAAAAAGAAGGCATTTTCAAAAATTATGTTTTATGTTCAAATGTATTAACAACCTTGTTCCAGATTATATAACGGATATTGTCCCGCCTCGTGTTCGAGAGATCTCAAATTATCCCTTGCGTAATCGTGAAAATGTTTCAAATATGTACACAAGAACGGAAATTTCACATAAATCATGTATACCTTCCTCTATTTCCTGCTGGAATAATCTACAAACTGATATTAGGGAGGCGAATACATATTCATCCTTTCATCAAAGACTGAAAACTGTAATTTATGACAATATTAAAGTTCCTATTTACTTTGTTAAGGGCAACAGAAAATTATCCATTCTGCATGCCAGAATTCGTAACAACTGTAGTGACCTAAAAAGTGATTTATTTCGTAATCATCTATCTGCAAACAGTTGTTGTTCCTGTGGGAACGATAATGAAGATGCTCTGCATTATTTTTTCGAATGTGAAAACTTCAACTATTTAAGAATTTTAATGTTTCGTAAAACCCGACCGTTGCATCCTCTTAGTTTAAATATGATACTTTACGGTAAACCTGGTTTATCTAATGATGAAAATTTTCTTCTTTTTCAGGCTGTCCAACAGTATATAAAAGGCAGTGGAAGATTTAATTAGATCTGTTTTTCTTCCCATACATTATCTGGTTTACTGGGGCTAATGGCTGACACTGTGGTTCTCGAGTTATTGATCTTCTTGATTTCTTTTTTTTTTTCTTCTGTCTTTCCTTTTTTCTATTATTTATTTTTTGATCTTGTTTATGTGCAGTTACCGTCATGGTCCTAAATATTGAGACAAAGAGTCAGTTGTACGGGATGGTGTGGGCTTGGATCAGACAGCTGCCAATGGAGCGGTCTGATCTGAGTCCTCACCGTTTTCCGCATAATGTACATTAAACCGGATATACTGAGAGCATAAAGTGTCTCAATGTTTGGAATTATGACGGTGACTGAATTGTTAGCTGTTTGCCATTTTGCTGTTGTATTGAATATTGTAGGGGGAGGGCTGTAACTAATGTTGTGAGAACTTGTAGCCCGACCCCATTGCTACTATTTGAGCAATAAAAAATATGTTTAAACTGACAGTAGAGCAATCTTTCTGTACTGTGAATTTCTAGGAAGCAGTTGGAGCTATTCCTCACCACAATAATCCTTTATGGTAAACGCTTTTGATTATTAGTCACAGGTGATTGATTAATATTCATGAGAGGAAAGTGTCGGTGAACAGTTGAACCAACGAAATGTCTGAACTGCCTCTAATTACCAAGTTCTGGGGCTGGCTTTTACCAATTGTGCAAATGACGGAACCAGTAAATATTTTGACAAACACAAAAAGTGATGACGTTTTGCACGCGGAAGTGCTGAAACCAATTTAGACCAATTTGGGTGACATCAAAGAAATGAATTTGACATAAATTTTAATTTAGCCATGGGAAACTTCGCTACCTCTTTTGGAAGACGTACTGGTGGAGTTGAGGTGGTCGATTATTCCTCTAATAATGCCTACAAGTACCCTCCTAAAGCAGGTATACAAAACTTATTCAGTTAAAAAGTTTTTCATGATGAAAAACCGCTTGGAGGGGAACAACAAGCCATAAGGGCTTAGTAAGTTTCCCAGTAGACAAAAGGTAGACAAAAGGTATGATGTCTGTAATGATAAACAAGGGACAATTCTGTGAAACTGTATTAATAAACACAGGCGTTCGGTACATTGCAAGTTAGAGGGGGTCAGGACATAAAGATATTATAAAGACAAGGTTACCAACTCTGCATGGGCCTTTCTAGGGGTTACTGGGTTTAACAAGCTAATTTGGATCACTCAATCATTTTTATAAATCCCTTTTTTGCCTTATGTCTCTTGGACATACTGCTCTTATGTACGAAACATGCCTTTTCTTTTGGCTTCAAACTGTTCTCGAGTAATTCACCAGACGACCCCACTTTCACGTTTGCCAGCACGATGTTGGCCAAGAAAAGAATGCTTTGTTTCACTACTGCACGCGCTCATCCAGGCGCTCTGCCATTAATCTGATATGTGTATGACGCAAAACAACTGAAACCATTTTCATTTACCAGCTAGTACAACTACTAGTTTCTTCCTGGGTGTCGCTACAAGATTTGTTTATTTCTCGTTTTCTGTCAGATGCAAATGTCCGCCATGACACCGTTCATCGAAAACAACCGAACATATCCGAATAAAAATCGCTTGTGTATCCCTTTTTTGATTGGATAATGGAAAACAGTACTGGTTCTCGGTTTTCTGGCATTTCCGCGATAGCGGAAAACCAGCGAAATCTCGCGCCATCTATCAAGAGCAAAAATAAAGCTCGATGACAAACGAAGACTTGCGGTTGATTTTGCTGTTTCTGATCACAACTTTTTATTGTTGGGCGAGGCTGGGAATCGGGAAAAAATGTCTATTTCAGTTTGTTTTTGTTCTCAATTTCACCGCGGAAAAAAATCTTGTTTACATTGGTTACGGCAATTTTACTGGACAGCATTCTTGGCCAATAGCAATGCCGCTCTCAATTTGTCACGTGAGAGCTCATTCGGATATCCATTAAACGGTGTCATGGCGGACACTTGCATCTGACAGAAAACGAAAAATAAACAAATCTTGTAGCGACACCCAGGAAGAAACTAGTAGTTGTACTAGCTGGTAAATGAAAATGGTTTCAGTTGTTTTGCGTCATACACATATCAGATTAATGGCAGAGCGCCTGGATGAGCGCGTGCAGTAGTGAAACAAAGCATTCTTTTCTTGGCCAACATCGTGCTGGCAAACGTGAAAGTGGGGTCGTCTGGTGAATTACTCGAGAACAGTTTGAAGCCAAAAGAAAAGGCATGTTTCGTACATAAGAGCAGTATGTCCAAGAGACATAAGGCAAAAAAGGGAATTATAAAAATGATTGAGTGATCCAAATTAGCTTGTTAAACCCAGTAACCCCTAGAAAGGCCCATGCAGAGTTTGTAACCTTGTCTTTATAATATCTTTATGTCCTGACCCCCTCTAACTTGCAATGTACCGAACGCCTGTGTTAATAAAGGCATTTTACAAAGATCTAAATTCTTTAGTGACCTGAGGTCATGATCAGAAAATGATCGTTTCAGTATTGAGAGATAGATAGTGTAGTGAATGCTTGGAATCTACTGCCAGAGGAAGTGCAGAAAACTTAACTCTTTTAAGAATGGGCTGGACAAGTATAAACAACCAGACATGG
This sequence comes from Ctena decussata, assembly GCA_963989385.1. Taxonomy (NCBI): domain Eukaryota; kingdom Metazoa; phylum Mollusca; class Bivalvia; order Lucinida; family Lucinidae; genus Ctena; species Ctena decussata. Next base: position 87,780,792 of record OZ022500.1, read on the forward strand.
GGCATATGAGGCATTGCCTATTGTAACTCCCCCATTAGCTTTAAGAAAAGTAAAGTGATGGCCAGTTATCAAAATTTCAGCAGTTTTTAGCTCGCCTGAATGAAGTTCAGGAAGAGCTATTGTACTACCCCCAGCATCGGCGTTAGTATCGGCTTTAGCAAAATGTTAAATTGTCACGTTTAAGTTTTTTAGGTGATGGGCAAGGCGCTGTCAGGCGAGCTATCCTGTCCCGCTGACAGGTCTTGTTTTTTTACAAACGGTCTGTGAACTGGTGAAATCTCTTATCTTTCTGAGGGTCCATAGTTGATGTGTGTGAACAGCAAAGATTTTGATCAGGTTATGTGGATGTGCAGGCTGGTCAATAGTTTTATTTAAGATGCGCTAACTTTCATTTTGATTTTTTATGATATGGCACTCGTACAAAATATATGTCTAATAGAAAAAGTATGATGTTTCAGTATGAACTGAATGAAGTTGACAGGCCAGATATATAGACTTGCCTTTTGAAGTAGTACTGTGGAATTCATAAGAAACGGGTTTTCAATATCTACACCTTTCATTATCAGAGACTGTCATTGCTGTTAGCCTGTTAATGAAAAGTTTTATTTTTCAGGAGCAATTATAGAATCTGTCAAACTGAGGTCTCCAAGAGGCTCAGGGGAATGAATCCTTGGCTGCACCTCCTGGCACTGAGTCTGTTTATTGTCAGTCTTTTCAGTTTGAGATACATGTACAATTATTTTAAATACATTTATCATATGAGTCGCGACACGAGAAAACCAACAATGTGGTCGTCCGCCCAATGCAGACTCAGATCAGCCTGTGCATTCACCCAGTCTGATCAGACTCTTTGCTAAGCGCTTAAAGGGTAGCTGAGGGACTAAGCTACCTTCATGCGGAAAGCGAAGACTCTGATCAGACTGGGCGGACGCCCAGGCTGATCTGAGTCTGCGCTGGACGCACGACCACATTGTTGGTTTTGTCGTGTCGCGGCTCATATGATGTCGCTGTTATTCAATTTCAGTGGATAACATCATGTCATAAAAATAATGACCGCATGTGTAATAACACTTTGGCGCGCACATGTAATGTCATTGACAACGTCCATGTCAACAATGCTTTTCTTATTGAAATAGTGTTCATTTTGAAGGGGTTAAAATCCCATTTTAAAGGGTCATATGATAAACAGAATATTACACTTGTAGCCATTTCATATGAAATTTATAAAATGAGCTAAGGCTCGTGTCATAAATTTCATATGAAATGACCACTCGTGTAAGATCCTCTTTGTAACTTGTAAACATTAGTGAAGGAGGGTGTGGGGGTCATCCTTTATACATGTACATAAGTTGTGAAAGACACATTCCCTACAGTACAATCCATTAAATTGCAAACTTGATCAAGTTAGAACAGGGACCGGATGTTTGTAAAGTTTAAAAGTGGTAATTCCTCAAAAGTCCAGAACAAATAAATAAACATCATTCTGCGGAATGCTGTGTCACACCTGCCTTGAGCTGGTCATGGTTAGAAGACAGTGTATGCTAGGTTCGACAAATTTATTTAGTTTAAATAAGCGTATTGTACTTTAATACAGGCTAGGAAGAATGCAATTCAGAACATAAAATTCCACAGTCAACAGAGTATGAAACACAAGATAACTCTTTAAGCCCCAGTGATAAAATTAGCAAAATTTGCAAACAGCGTAGATCCTGATGAAGCGGCTCATAATGAGCCGCCTCATCTAGATCTACACTGTTTGCCCTCTAGTCTCTTTGAATTTTCAATATGAAATGTCTTGGACAAGGCATTTTTTTAATATTTGCAGACGTAAATTTTGTCGTTTGCTTTTTGGTACTTAAAGAGTTAAGGGATAAAATGGCAAACCAATCCTTAGATCTGCGTTAGAAAATATTTTATGCTTTGTCAGATGATTGTAGATGGTATAATGAGTAAGAAATGGACTTAAATGCTAGAGTGCAATTGTGGATGCCAGGCTGATGTAAACATTTCCAAAGCCAACAGAGCATAAAATATATGTCAGAGGTACAATTAATAGCAGCTTCCCAGAAGGCCATTCTCATCCCAGGTTTAACGATTACCGGTATACACATTAGATTTAAAGAGAAATAGATTTAAACGCTGGGGTGGACAGTTCATAGTTATTTTGGATGTAAAATTTGACAAAGTCAGCAGCACATGAAATATAGGTCAAGGGTAGAAATAAGTGCAACATTCTTCGAGACCAGCCTTAAGAAACTTTATACCAGGTTTGATCATTGCAGGTATCATAGATTACTAGGGTCAACTTAATTGTGAACGTAAGGTACCATGAACATGTTTTATAGGCACCCTTCAAGAGAATTGGTCAAAACATATTACCCAGTGGAGAATGAACTCACAAAGCATAAGACAAGAGGGTGTTTTAATGAAAATTCTGAAATAATTTTGGTACCGTGAAAATCCTAAATATTGGGACTGATAGGGTTGAGCAAATAGTGCAGACCCAGATCAGACTGCTCCTCAAGGAGCAGTCTGATCAGGGTCTACACTCTTTGCCATTCCATCTGGCAGTGCATTGTTAAGCCACACCACTGCATTGAAAAATCAAACTGTTCAGCTTATTGGAACAGGATATTTTTGGTAATTATTCAGGATGTCCCAATATTAGACCAAAATTATCTTGAAATTGTCCTCAATATAACTTATATAGCTCTTTGAGAAAGCAGCTGAGTAAGATTTAATGTGTCAGAATACACAGGTGGTTATGGTATATTCTAATGTGTAAGAATACACTGGTGGTTATGGTATATTCTAATATGTCAGAATACACAGGTGGTTATGGTATATTCTGTTTGTTTCAGGGAACTACTTTGGCTCCCATTTCATCATGGGTGGAGAGAGGTTTGATATGTCTCAACCAGAGTCTTATTTGTTTGGAGAAAATACAGACTTAAATTTCCTTGGCTGCAAACCTATACCGGTAAGCCTGAAAAATATACATGCAAATTATTACAGAAACATGTAGCTGCATTTCAAAAATATGGCATGATATGATGTCTTCACAGATACATCTGGGTGTCTCACAAGTACAAGCCTGGAACCAGATTTGGTCTCATGGGTACAAGAGGCAGCACTGCCTAGATGATGTCAACACAAGATGGGTACCAGGTTTACACAAGTGGTAAATGCATTGATGAAAGGGAAAACATAGAAAATAAGATTTCTATGTTGTATAAGATTTGGTAGTTTGTCTTCGCACAAATTTAATCACTTTGAAATCATTTTGGAAGGGCTTTGTCCTCTACATAAGGGAACAGGAAGTTACAGCAGTTGTTCCCCTTTGTAATGAGTCTTTATTATCCATAGATTAGAGGGAAGACTCTGATCAAACTGTGTAGTTGCATAGTCTGATCAGAGTAGCACCTGTTCTCATGGGAATTGGTCCCTTGGTCCTTACAAATGCCTTGATGAGGAAGTTCTAATGAGGGGCCTAACGAGAGCTCCAGATAAGAGGGGGTATTGAGGTTGATTCAAAGATTATTTCTCAACAAAAACATATTGTGACCCCTCATTAGTTCCGTTTCAACGAGACGGTTCTAATGATGGGTCTTAAAATAGGTTTTTATGGAGAAACATGGATAATTATCCCTAAATTATCTCTTTCACCCTTTCTTATCTGGAGCACTGCCTAACATTAGCTTTTTACTTTGTTGACTTGCTTGTAACAGAAATGACTGCACAGATTGAGAAATTACTGTATATCAGAATAACTAAAAATAAAAGCGTCTGTGTCAGGAAGTTTGTATAAAAAATAAATGTGATAATTTTTTTTTACTCAGCTAAGACACCAGGAGGGCGATATATACTTTAGATAAAACATGCACAATGTTTGTTTATGAATTTCCAGCCCAAGGATTTATCATCAAACTGATAGATTCTTGCAACAGCATGTGAAACAGTAGTAGAAAAAATCCTTATCTTGCTGTGTTCAAACTTGCTAATTAAAAGAAGTAAACAGAACTAACTAATAATATTTACATTATCTGATTAGTTTCCTAGCAAAAGTTAGATATGAAACTTGAGATAGACCATATAAATATCTCTTTCTAGTTCCCATATCCCCCAGGGACAGGAAATGAACCAACAAGAACACTAAAAAGTTTGGTCAACATCCGCAAAGATTCTCTAAAGCTTGTCAGGTAAGCTGCAACATTTTCATTGTTGTAGTGGAAAGTATTTGAGGAGATTGGCATTGTTCAAACTTCAAAGAAATATTAAAGTAATGACCCTGAAATTTTGGACACCCGAAAATCTGACAATTATTGTTTGAAAATTCTTTCTAGAAAACAGATTTTAAACACGTTAATGCATCCAATGATGCTTAATGAATGGCAAACACTGTAGACCTTGATCAAACTGCTCCTAAAGGAGTAAAGGAGCAGTTTGATCTAGGTCTGCAATGTTTGCTCAGACCTGACTATCCGAATATTTACGGCCATTATGGTAAAATTTAAAGTGCCAGAAATGAAAAAGCCCATGGTGGAGTGGTAAGAGCTGCTTGGTTATGATGTAGCAGGGGTCAGCCTAGGGTTTTCAGACAGGGAGAAGTTTTGCAACATTTTCTGAATTTCAGGGAGACATTTGATCCCAATTTTTGGATTTTATATATGTTTTATACATGCTCTATTGATCCTGTTAAATGCCCCTGGCGTGTTGCATTTTACAAAAGGGGGGTGTTATTTAGGGCATAGAAGTAGTAAATCAGCTGCTGCCAAAATACCTGTAATAAACAGTATTAAGATGTATGGATATACCTCAAGAGGCTACTATTTTTGCATCCCATCTCAGTAGGTGTCAACTCTTAAAGGAAAGAATTTGCTCCTTTAGGAGCAAATTCTTTCCTTTATGAGTGGACCTCATTTTGAAGAGCTATGTCATCTAAATAAGCAAACAGGAATTCATGGAAGTTAATATAACATTATTTTCGGAAAAGAGGAAGAGGGTGTTTATTAGAGTAAGGGCATTTTTTAGGATTAATACAGTATTAACACTTCTCTCTCAGCTCAAAATAGGGGGAAGTCAATCAGCTTAGGGAGACAATTTCTAATTTCTGACCCCTGGTGTAGAAGGTTGGAGGGTTGAATCACCATGGGTCCAGCCAGCAACAGAAAACCTGTAGCTGTCAACAGATTTATGATGTTAAGGGGAGATTTTTTTGGCCATTTTGGGATACTTGCTGACCTGATCCTGTGGTTTAAAGTTGGTGAAATACTTGTATACTGGAAGAGCCATAGTAGTAGTTCAATTCTTCTATCGACATTCTTCCCGCACCTCAGTGGAACGAATCCATAGCCGCAGTAACAGGGCGCTGAGCATCCGTCCAAGACTGGTGGAAGAGCCGGCAAAACAACAACATATTATATCAAAATACACAGATCCCTTGGATAAAGAAATTGAAAGAGGTTTAGCATGTGAGGGAAAAACATGTTTTGTCAAATAAAAGAATGATGATTGTTTTTCCATACTTGTTAATCACTATCTTATTTACTGACATTTAAAAAATGAACATAATACAGACAAGATAATGGAGAGTCTTTAGGAGGAACATGCCTTCAGTCAAATACACCCGTCACAGGCACAGAAGCCTGAAATAAGCCTGCAGATCAAGGCAATCAAAATTTTTGCAATTCCATAGACACTTTGATAGCATATGGAAAGAGAAAACACCGGTATATCATATCTCCAGATACAAAGACTATCACAAGAGAATCTTATTGGAAGCCACAAAAATTAATGTTTGAATGAGAAAATGAGAAATTATGGTTAAGAATTATTATTGGGGTGTATAGATACACACCCATGATATGGCAGCCATATTTACAAGGGAGACAACTTTAACAGAATAGGATTCTCTTTTCCGGTAGGTGAATCTTTTCTCCAGTACAGGCTACTCTTAAAGGAAAGAATAAATTCATTCTTTTAAGAGTAGACATAAGTGGGATGTGATGCATACTTTCAGATCAGTCAGAGTGATCTTCCTTGTTGGTTATACCTTAAGTTGACTGGTTACACTTTCGGGGGTAACAGCTCTCCCCAAGGAGCAAATTCTTTCTTTTAAGAGTAGACTCAAGTTATAAAGGGCTTCCCCATCCAAGGAAGCAAGCAGAAAGACATAAAAATGGTCTGTCTGTGTAAAAATGGTAGAACAACATAGGGATGTACCCATACATCTTAAATACAAGCACTGTCTTTACCTGAAGCTCTGAATCACAGTTAAACCTGTCTTAAAGGCCACCTGTAAAACCAAAAACCTGTCTTAAAAGCCTGTCTTAAAAGGTCCAGGTTGTATATTTGGAGTGTAAATTGATCTGTATTAAGCAAGCACAAGCAGTTTTAGCCCTTCCCTTGGGTGCTTGCTTAAAACAGGTTTGATTGTATGTAGATAATGCAGGCATTCTCAGTCTCATCATGCTGCATACAAACTGCATAGAGAAGGGTTTGTCATAGTTAGATTTATAATAAATCAAGATTCAGGATTATATTTTATTTGCCATGTTTACTTTAAGCACGCTTAAATGGTTGTTTGTGTATTTTTATTGCATTAAAAGTATGTAATAAAAGACATGACTGTGCACAGCAAAAAAGTGCCTACTATAAAGTTCTGAAAATTCGGACACCAAAAATTAAATTACAATAATTGTCCTAGAAATAAAACAGTTTAGTTTTACAATGTAAAAATGGGTCCAAAAGATGCAGATGGGATGGCAAACAGTGAAGTCCCTGATCAGACTGCTCCTTAGGAGCAGTCTGATCTGGGTCTACAATGTCAGCTGAGACCTATCTGTCTTAAAACTTAGATCTTTTATGATATTCCCTATGAGCAAAGTACACTTGATGAACATGTATTACTAAGGTCCTGTTTGCTTGCTATAAATATTCTGCATTGGAAAGAATATCAGTTAAACAGAGTAATGTGCCTTAGAAAAGACTCAGATCAGCCTGTATGTCCATGTAGCCTGATAATTTCCATCTCTGCATCAACAATCTATGGATTCTGAGTTATCTGTGTGCTGTAAAGTATAAGTTTTCATGCATAGGTTGATCTTAGTCAACATTTTATTGAAGCTGCCAAGATTAGAGTCTTCTCTTTATGCAACTACAATCTAAACCTGTCTGATGGGTTCACCCAAGAGGTCACACAATACATTTGAGCCGCAACGCGAGAAAACCAACAAAGTGGTTGTGCGCCCAGCCCAGACTCAGATCAGCCTGGGCATCCGCCCAGTCTGATCAGTGTCTTCGCTGTCCGCATGGAGGTAGCTTAGACCCTTAGCTAGCCTTTCACACAACAGCTAAGACAATGATCAGACCAGAGGTATGGCCAGGCTGATCTGAGTCTGAAATGGGCGCACACCACTTTGTTGGTTTTCTTGTGTGGTGGCTCATTTGTAATTGGCAGCTTAGGACATGTGACCCATTAATATAGGTTCATTTGCACTGTATTTACACGTAGGTTCAAGAGACCCCAAAATGGTGGCTGCTAAAGACAGATGACCCCTAAATGGATGACCCCTTTAGACAAGTTTGACTGTATAGACTTGGAACTCTCATAAGTTTAAAAAAATAATAAGAGAAGACTCTCACTTGGGTCAGTAAAAGGATGAAAAATTGGAAAACATTAGGCAAAAGTCAGTGAATTTGGAAGTGGAGGATGAGTGGCTTACCTGGATTTTTACACAAATAATCTAAAATGAAAATCAAATACATGCCCTCACTTTTCTCTAAAGCTGTAAAAAGACTTTTTCTCTCTCCAGAATTCCTGAGGCAGTGAAACTGAAGCCAGATGACAACCAGGAGGACACATCTACCGGGAAATATAACCTGGAGTTTATCTTTGACTCCGATGTCAAGTGTATGGTCAAGATTTTCTATTTTGCAACAGAGGAAATCTCAAATGGCCATCTAAGGTAATGTGCCATACATTCAACTCTCTTTATCTCCAAGTCAAAGGGACCAGAAAATTTGATTTGAGGTACTGTTTTCTTTGATTATAAGACAGGTCTACAGTTTTACAAGACAAATCTGGATTTTTGTGATCACTAACACAGTGCGCGTATAGAAGCAATGGAAAGTTTCCGTGTTTTATTCTGCAACAATTCACTGTTTCGGAGCGTGTGTGTCTAATTGCTGCTGTCACTGGCATTACTGACGTAATTTAGTGATGTTTTGAGACGTAAGACGGTGTAACGTCTCCTTTTCTTTCTAAAGTCGCCATAATAGCATTCATTTACCTTAGATACAGTAAAGAATATTGGCGGGAGCATGAAAACGCTGGCAGGAAGGTTGGGAGAGTTTGAATGAAAATAATACTTTTTCAGCGTTTTTGAGTGTTAGAATCGAAATATTTCAGCGCTAGCATTGAATTGTTGAGTAATAATTCACTGTTTGTCGGTCTGTTCTGGTTGTAAGTAGATATATCACTCGCGCTCCGCGCTCGTGATATGATCTACTTTACAACTGACCTCCAAACAGTGAATTATTACTCAACAATTCACTGCTAGAGCTGATCTATTTCTTAAATAAGCTATATAATAGACAGAATTTAACATATTTTGGGTACTTTATGGAGAGAGAAACCCATCTCATTGGCAAATAAATATGAACAAACAGAAGTTTGAGGTAAGAGGAGATAAATTGTAGATAGTCACAATATTGATTTGTCATTACTTAGCAGGTACTTTGATATATCAGTATTGCCATTTATGAGAGTGATTTGTATTTAAAGATTCAGACAGAAATGCCCGTCAAACAGTGTACATCCAAATCAAACTGATCTTAAGGAGTATTAAGATCAGGGTTTGCATGGTTTGCAAGTGACGTTATAAAACATCATCTGATAATGTGAAAAGAACTGTCCAAAATTGAAATTCCCAAGACAGAAAAATTAAATTCTGAAGAAAGATCCTCTGGCAGCAAGGAACGCAATAGCAAACTCGGTTTAACTGAGTGTTCATGTGCAGTAATGTAATGTTGAAACACTGCCCACGCCCCACTAACACTGGCTTCAGCTGATATGTGTATTTTGAACAGAGCTCCAGATAAGAGGGGGGTATAGAGGATAATTCAAAGAAAATTTTTCTTATTTCTCAACCAAAACATATGTTGTGACCCTTCATTAGAACCGTCTCAATGAGACGGTTCTAATGATGGGTCACAAAATATGTTTTTATGGAGAAATATGGATAATTATCCCTAAATTATCTCTGTTACCCCTTCTTATCTGGAGCACTGTTTTGAGTGATCATGTTCACATCTTCCTTACAGAGCAAGCTAACACAAGCACATGGTTTACAATGTTGCGCAGTTAAAGATACAGTTTTAAGATTGTGTTCATGTTTTTTTTGTATAAAACACCAATATTAGTTTCTATATAAATTTGCTGTTGCAGCTATCACTCCAGAACGCCACAGCTTACATCAGAAACGTTCACATATGAGAGGGGAGCCAACCAGACTTTTCAACAGTCCAGTCATGTGATTGAGCCAGCTGCTTTTCAGGATGCAGAGGTATATGTTTATTTGTCATGCTTACAAACTGAGTAATTCATAAGATCTGCAATAACTAACAACACTGAGTTATTTAGTTAAGGAATGAATTTCATTTTTCTGAGGTTTATCGAAGTGTAAACTACATTGGGTCACGCGCAAAGTGAATGAACCCCGAAGGGGTTTATGTAAACTTTGCTAGTGACCCAATGTAGTTTACACTTCAATAAACATCTGAAAGATTAAGTTCATTGCTTATATTTACATTCGTTTCAATCAAATCTTTCATGAAAAATTTTATATAAGCGCTAGAATCGAAGCAGTAAAACATGTACACGCAGTTTTATCTGCAAACAGCAGAACAGCATGCATGACATGACGTTGCTGACGTCCAATCAGGTTGTTGAGAGCCATTGTTTATTTTGACGTCATTGACGTCGCGTGTCTCAATGTAATTATTGGAATGTAAACTACATTACGTTCCAATGGTTTACTATAGGGCTTTTCAGTAAATACACCAAGAATGTAAATATTTATTTTTAAAATTACCCAGGTTGAGTACTGCTATTAGCAAGGTTGAGTATAAGATGTCTGGTAATTATCCATAATGTTGGGACACTTTAAACAATTGCTGTTCTATTTCCATGATTTGGCGTGTTAACTTTAGTGACTTGTGTCAAAAAAAAACACATCTCCTAGATTTTCATGTGTAGCTGACCAACAAATTGATTGAGAACTGTTTAGTGTCATATCTGCTCAAGACAGTCTGGGGACTTACGGATTTCCATCATGCACATTTGTGATGGTTAACCATGCTTTTTAAATGAACTGACATTATGGCTTACCTAAATTTTTACCACAAGATGTCACTACATGTCTGAAGGACGAAACATGATGGAAAGCCATAATATTAGTTTCTTCTGGTGTTATGGCTGACCATAAGAAAACCAAAGACCCTCAAGTACTTTTCAACTGAAAAACTGGTGCAAAAATTTGAGTAGTTTATACAATTAGCATCTGTTGGGAAAAAAACAAGCATTGTAGACAATTTTGATCGTAGCAGAATAGAAAAAAATAGAAAGTAAAAAAGGTATTTTTCTTGGAAATAAAACAAACCAAACACACACCAGTATTTACCTAATTTTGACCATAACTGTGTAGAAACAACCAAAATGTAGACTGTTTATACTAAGAATAGTTAAGGGCTGGACCAAATATCAATTTTAAGCGTAGACAGGCCATACTGAATGCTGCGAGTTAAATTGCCATTTTAATGAGATGGACTGAAAAATATAAGAGTTATGGCTGACCATCACAAATATGCATGATGGAAAACCATAAGTTCCCAGACTGCAAGAAGATATTGTCTATATATATGATTATACAGACACCTGCACATTTACATCATGGACATTGAGCCTGGCAAGGCTGGATTTTCTATCAGTATAGAACATAGCTGGCACAATGGCAGACAGTTGACGGCCTTTATCAGACTGTTCCAGTTAGAGCAGTCTAATCTAGCTAATCTGGGTCAACACTGTTTTTAGGCACTTCAGTCTTAATATGTAGTGTTGTTATTGTAAATAATAAAATGCAGATCTGCAATACATATTTCAGTGGCAGTATTCCCCAGATAAAGAAGAAATCCCAGTGGTTATTCAGTGTTCTGCTGAAGATGATGGTAAGTAAACATGAAACCATTTACAAACAAACTGGAATATGCTTTTGCAGTCTTGAGATGCAAAAACCTTATCCTTTGTCTGATGGGCATGGATATACATGTGGTACAGATGTCCATTCTTGCCTTACCATGCCGTTGGTGGGGATGGATTGTGTGTGTAAAGGGGGGTGGAGGAGGGGGGGGGGGGGTGATACAAAAATAAAAATATAAGTTCTTTATGGTGCAGATCAGCTGCTCTGAGCTTTGGCTGTTTGCATACCATATTAATCCTATTAAATGCCCAGGGGCATTGCATTTTTAGCTCACCTGAGCCGAAGGCTCAGAGGTGAGCTTATAGGATGGGAGTCGAGCCGTCGTCCGTCCGTGCGTGCGTGCGTGCGTGGGTGGATGGGTGCGTCAACACTTTCAAACATAAATATCTCAGAGACCAGTGGGCCGATCGCAATCAAATTTTATATGAAGCATCATTTGGGTGGGGGAAAGGCTGCATTAGGTTTTGGTGCCGATCAGCTCAGAACTCTGGTTTCCATGGCAACAGATAGCCCCCATAGGGTTATAATGGGGAAAATGGCGTCATCACGTTTTCTCGACTGTTTTTGATTAGATCCTTATCATACTTGCAGGTAATGATGACATACACAAGAGCTTGGATGAGTTCGAAATTTGGCCGGATTCGAGCACAGACTACGGAGTTAGCTGCCCTTGAGCGTTTGAAAAAAATCCCATAGGGTTATAATGGGGAAAATGGCGTCATCACGTTTTCTCAACTGTTTTTGCTTAGATCCTTATCATACTTGCAGGTAATGATGACATACACAAGAGCTTGGATGAGTTCGAAATTTGGCCGGATTCGAGCACAGACTACGGAGTTAGCTGCCCTTGAGCGTTTGAAAAAAATCCCATAGGGTTATAATGGGGAAAATGGCGTCATCACGTTTTCTCAACTGTTTTTTTCTTAGATCCTTATCATACTTGCAGGTAATGATGACATACATAAGAGCTTGGATGAGTTCGAAATTTGGCTGGATTCGAGCACAGACTACGGAGTTAGCTGCCCTTGAGCGTTTGAAAAAATCCCATAGTGTTATAATGGAGAAAACAACGTCATCACATATTTTTAGAAAAACTTTGTCATTGCTCTATTGCCTACATTTCTCAACAGATTTTAAAATAACTTCACACAAATGTAGGGCATGACAATTTCTCGAGCAAGTTCGACTTTCAGGATGCTGCTCCCAAGGTCAAGGTCACTGTGGCTATTTTTAGAAAAACTTTGTCAGCGCTCTAGCAACTACATTTCTCAATGGATTTTAAAATAAATTCACACAAATGTAGGGCATGACAATATCTCAAGCAAGTTCGTCTTTCAAGATGCTGCGCTCAAGGTCAAGGTCACTGTGGCTATTTTTAGAAAAACTTTGTCAGCGCTCTAGCACCTGCATTTCTCAATGGATTTTAAAATAACTTCACACAAATGTAGGGCATGACAATATCTCAAGCAAGTTCGACTTTCAGGGTGCTGTGCCCAAGGTCAAGGTCACTGTGGCTATTTTTAGAAAAACTTTGTCATCGCCCTAGCACCTTCATTTCTCCATGGATTTTAAAATAAATTCACACAAATGTAGGGCATGACAATATATCGTGCAAGATCGACATTCAGGGTGCTGTGCCCAAGGTCTACCGTCAAGGTCACTGTGGCTATTTTTAGAAAAACTTTGTCATCGCCCTAGCACCTTCATTTCTCCATGGATTTTGAAATAACTTCACACAAATGTAGGGTATGACAATATCTCAAGCAAGTTTGACTTTCAGGATGCTGTGCCCAAGGTCAAGGTCACTGTGGCTATTTTTAGAAAAACTTTGTCATCGCTCTAGCACCTACATTTCTCAAAGGATTCTTAAATAATTTCACACAAATGTAGGGCATGACAATATCTCGAGCAAGTTTGACTTTCAGGGTGCTGCAATCAAGGTTTTTGATTAGATCCTTATCATACTTGCAGGTAATGATGACATACATAAGAGCTTGGATGAGTTCGAAATTTGGCCGGATTCGAGCACAGACTACGGAGTTAGCTGCCCTTGAGCATTTGAAAAAAATCCCATAGTGTTATAATGGAGAAAACAATGTCATCACATTTTCATTTTTCATGGGATCCTCTTCATACTTGCAGGTAATGAGGATATGCATAAAAGCTTGGATTAGTTAGCATTTCGGCTAGATCTCACTACTGACTATAGAGTACCTGCCCTGAGCATCCAAAAAATCAATGTCGCCACTTTTTCTTGGTTTCTACTGATCCGATCCTTTTCAGACTTGCAGGTAATGAGGAAATGCATAATATCTTAAACAAGTTCAAATTTTGGCCAGATCAGGCCAACCACTACGAAGTTAACTGCCCTTGACAGCTCTGTCTATTGTGCTCTTGATCGGATACTTTTTAAACTTGCATATATTAAATGAGGGCATACATAATGTTTTGGATGAGTTTAATTTTCAGCCTGATTGGACCACTGACTGTGGAGTTAGCTGCCCTTGAGCATCTTAAATATCCCTATAGGTTTACAGTGTCTGTCAGGTGAGCAATTGTTGCCCTTTGGGCTACTTGTTGTGAAAAGGGGGTATTATTTAAAGCCTAATGAGTAGTAGATCAGCCACTGCCAAATACCTCTGATAAACAGTATTAAGTTGAATGGGTATATCTCCAGAGGAAGCATTTCTACTAGTTTTGCCTCAATTCTCAGTAAGGGTCCACTCTTAAAGAAAAAAATTTGCTCCTGTAGGAGCAAATTCTTTCCTTTGAGAGTAGACCTCATTTGAAAGAGCTGCCTTATCCAGAGAAGCAAACAGATAAGACAACATTATTTTCAGAAAAGAGGCAGGGTGCATTTATTAGAGCGGGGGCATTTGTAAGGATTGATATGGTATGTTAAGGATTGATATGGTACGTCATTTTGTGAAGTTTGCAGTACTGGTTCTCAGGTTTTCATAGGAGTTAAAGACAGTAGAATAAGTCTGGATGTTAGGAAATGTTAAGCTCCAGAAAGGAGAATTTTGAAGTAAACATGGGTGGGTACACTTTCAGGGGAAGCAACTCTGTCATTATAATTTGTGCCTCACTTCTTTGAGTCAGAAGTGCTACCGACTGCTCTACGCAGCCCGGCAAAATTGAAACAACAAGTCAATTTTTTGTAAAAATCAGAACAACAGACCATAGCTGTTTACCATGGATGTAAAGCAATAACACAACAACAACAACAACAAATCAATTTTGTGGAAACCAAGCATCCAGGGAGGTTCAGGGAAATAATCCTTGGCAGGCACCACCTGGTGTCCACAAGTCTGTGCATACAGTAACAAATGGTGATTATTTATTGTAAATGATTCATAGTAAATAAACAATTATTTCATGTAAAAAACTAACTTCTGAGGGAGGATTCTGAGGTGAGGATTTATTGTGGAACAACTCCAAGAGTTGAATGTTTGATATGTAAACATCATTCCACGAAAACAATATTTATGTTTGACAAACAATCTCTGTGTTATTGTAGGACATCAGAGTGAGGAAAAATGAACAGCTTCACAATAAAACCATCAGAGTCTTTCCTGTGTGCTGGGTCTAAGCTAGCTCCATGCAGATTGGGGAGACTCTGATCAGACTGGTTGGATGTCAAGGCTGATCTGAGTCCTCACTGGGCACACATGCCACTTTGTTGGTTTTGTCATTTTGCGGCTCAAATGTTTTCATTAAGGTGAATGGCTACACTTTCAGGGGAAGCAATTTTACCATTGTTTATTTTGCCTCCTTTCTCAATAGGGGTCAACTCTTAAAGGAAACAATTTGCTCCCCAAGGAGCAAATTCTTTCCTTAAAGGGTAGACCACTATTTGGAAAGGCTACATTATCCACGGAAGCAAACACCAAGTCACAAAAGTTGTTTCCCTCTGAAAAATAGCATAAAAAACCTGAAGACACACGTGAAAAGCTGATGTAAATAAGGAAACCAAGTGCAAGTGACTTGTTTGATCAATAATCTCTGCCACCCACTATGTCAGGGAAGCAAACATTTGTCTCAGATGGGGATGTACTGTAGAATAACAGAAACAGTTGAAAGTGCAATTTGTAAACACCAATTTCAAAACACAGAGTGAAAAAAAAAATAACACTTAATGTTTACATTCGATAGACCAACTCTGTGTGCTATTATACATGTAGGATGAGTCACAGCTGAGAAAAATATTTTGATTCAGACTGTATGTAAATGCAGCATGTTTTGCCAGCACAGTAATGACCGCCTCTCTGTGAGTCACAGAAGTAATGTTTATTCCATTCTGCATGTTATTGTTTATTTTCACGTGGACAGACTTCTTCCTTGGTTTTTTTCTGGGTGAAAAGACAAGGAATTATTAGCGCAGTGCACCTTGTGAGACTATTGTTATGTTTGTGTCGAGCATGTTTGTATCTTTAGATATTTTTAGAAGGATGCGTACACTCCCAGGGGGCGCCAGGCCGGGTAGCGCAATCGGTAGGGCACCTGACTCGTAAGTCAGAGGTCCTGGGTTCGAATCCCGGTCTGGCCACATACTTTCGTTTCTCCTCCCGCTGATTCAAGAAGGGCAGTTGTCAGTTACTGGCAAAAGTATGTGCACTTAGTACTGGTTAACCGCTTAGGAGGTCTAAGTCTGCCCAGGAATAGTGTGGCTAGGTTAACTGACCGTCTCGACATGACCTTAGTTGTTTACCGTGGACATTAAGCATCAAATCAACCAACCAACCAACACTCCCTTGTGCTTCTCATCTCAAATGGTGGTCAGGTATTACAGGAAAGAATTTAGATTCTTTTAAGAAAAAAGCAGAAAATAATGAAGGTGTACGCATACCAAAAAATGACTCTTTTGTCTTTGAATTGGATGCGAGTCCATTTTTCAGGAAATATGCTTCCCTTCTCAATACTCCTTTAGGAGCAAAGTAGACCCTTTTAAGAAGGGTTTCACATTCCAGTGAAGCAAACAGGAAATGACAAAAGTTGTCTCCCTTTGCAAAATGGCAGTAAAATTATGGAAGTAAATCCATACACCTTGATTCTACTTTCACCTACATGACCTGTACTAGGGTCAAGTCCTTTTAAATTTGGACAGCAGGTAAATTTGGACAGTGACATTGTTTCCTTTATATGTCAGTTGTTTGGAGTAAGAACAAAAATAACTGGGCAAACAGTGAAAATCCTGATGAGATGGCTCATTATGAGCCATCTCATCAGGATATTCACTGTTTGCAGTGGTATGTCCGAATTTACCCGTGGTCCAAAGTTACCTGACTCGACCCAATAGTGGACCGAAGGTACATAGAGGCTACTGTGTCTTCAGTTGTTACTGTTAATTACTGTATTGTGTCCATTTTGTCCATTTGCTCCAATAATGGAAAGTTTGAATCAATATAATCATATTTTATAATTTCTGATGATAACTTATTTTTAGATAACACTCCCCATGCCCACCTTACATACGCTATAGTGGAGCGTAGTTCAGTAGACGGTTGTTACATCATCAAGCCACTGAAACAGAAACAGTTTGTTCACGGTCTCTGCTACCTGCTACAGGAGATATATGGAATAGAGAACAAGAATACAGAGAAATCTAAGGTAATGCAAAGCTTCAGAAAATAGGGGATGTTGGGGTCAGGAGGGAGGGTTGGGGTATTCAAAGTAATTTTGAGATCATTTCAGTACCTTCTCCATAGACACATATGATGTGAGCTTTTATTAGAACCACCTTGGTGAGGCATTTTTATATGTTTCCTAGAATCGTTATGAAAACATCAGCCCCTTAAGCTCTAGTACTGTATATAGCTGTGTTTAGCATTATCTATGTTTTCTAAGTGAATCAATTTCTGATCATTAGGTAGTTGTGTGCAGTGCTAAATTTAAAATGGAGCTTAACTCTTTCGGCACCAAGTTTGTAGAAATGCATTTGTCAGCACCAAATTTATTTTACAAAAGTGGGTGTTTCAGGTAAATAAAACCCTTGGAAGTCTCTAAATTTCATCAAAAAAGCCAAGTTTTGTTTTTTTATTGGAAAAAACAATCTTTGTTTGCCATAAACTGGTTGTAGACTTTGAATTACTTCCCTCGATAATGTCGTAAACTGGAGATAATTAATGTGATTGTCGCATTAAAACGACAATGGCCCTCTGCCTGGCGACAATGGCTTCAAAACAGTTAACAAAGTGATGTCACTAAAACCATTTACAAGATGCAAATCAGAAAGAAATTCTTCTGATAATGGGGCTTAAATAAGAGCCTTAAACTACTCTGTGATCTCTACTGATCTCTTCTGTGACTGCAGGTGAGAAGAGACCATGGTTGAAATATAGCTTGCCCAGATTTGCAATGTACCAGTATGAGTAAGAGCCACTAACAGTTTGTTTTGAATATCCGATTTCTGGATATTTTATCAAAATCTGAAATATCGGTTTTTAGGCATCATAACTCTGTTACATAGCAGAAGGATAATTGCTATAATGACTATCCAAGAAAGATCCTGGGGTCCTATTTATAAAATCACTTAAGTCATTGCTAAGGCATATTTTCTGTAATGGAGATTTCCTACAACTATGAAATTTGCTCTGGAGAAACAGTCTTTTCAGACTGTTCTTCCAGAGCAAATTTCATAGTTGCAGGGAATCTCCTTCAAAGAAATTTAGCCTTAGCAACAGCATAGCAACAACTTAAGTGTTTTTATAAATAGGGCCCCTGATTATTTATGATATTGATTTTACTAGGATGAAGAAGACCCAGATGACGAGGTAGAAGACAGCGGGGCGGAGTGTGTCATTTGTATGTCTGATATGAGAGACACCCTGATCCTGCCTTGCCGACATCTGTGTCTCTGCAGTACGTGTGCGGAGTCTCTACGATTCCAGGCCAGTAGCTGTCCTATATGTAGGTCACCTTTCAGAGCTCTGCTACAGATCAGGGCCATGAGACGGAAACAGGCTGTGGCTGTACAACAGGTATGGACATAAAGAAACTTTATTCTATATTCTTCCATAAGATGTAAGATCTAGAATGGCTTGCAAAGTATTATGTCTGTGATCACACTTTTATCTCATTTGTTTGTATCTGTTTGTGTAGGCAAGCTGAAAAATATAGGATAAAGATGGTAAAATGACAGCATTTTTCTCTGTTGTTATTTTTTTTTATCAGTGTAAAATGCCCAGTTGTAGTTGGCTAGCCAAATTGTTCAATGTATCGTTAGCTTAATATACTTGTTAGTCAAGGATTTGGTTTGTCTTTTTGTACACATAAAGTCAAGTGTGCTAATATTTTTTTGCTGAAAATTTGTGAAGCTTTTGCAATGCTAAATCTCCTCAAGATTGTATTTGCAAACGCTGGCTGTGTTCATGACATTTTGAGTGAACATCTTGTTACCTGACAATGGCTTTAGTTTTGAACAACTGGGCCCGGAAATTCATTAGTGAATTATGGTTCTGTAAATTCTGAAGCATTTTAACATTTAGAGTAAATATTCAGGCTCTTCAACTGACAGTCATCATTCTGAATATAAATATGGCTGCTTTATATTTCAGTTTGGTGATCAGATGACAGAAGACAATCCAGTGAGTCAGGAGGGAGTACCCACAGGTTACAAGGCTGTGTCCCTTATTGAAGCCCTTAATGGACCCTGTGGTCTACCACCTCCTAATACCATGGAAGGTAAGCTGTAAATATATTCCATGTGATCTTTAGTTAACTGAAAAATGATAGCTCAAACATTATTCAGTTCATATTCATTTGTAGGCTTGCCTGTTTGAAATTACATGGAGATATAATCAGGGGATAACTGTATTCAAAATTTTCATTTGGGGAGGTAAATTGTGGGTTTTATGGTTGGAAATTTCGTTTTACAGTGGCATGTCTGCAGAGCCATAAAACACAATTTGCGACCATAAAACCAATGATTTACCTCCCCAAATGACAATTTTCAATACAGTTACCCCATTCTAATACACTTTTTCACCGTTCTTCGTTTCACCTTTCAAAGTGTATTACTTTGCACCCATCGTTAACGCTTTTAGCAACGTAAAACCAGACGTCAGCCAATGAGATGTGACGTTTCATGATGACGTTGGGTTTGCAATCGCGCAAATTTTTGAAGTTATCCAATCAGGTGTCATGTAACATTTGGAATTGCATTAGAATATCCGTTATATACCCGGTTTACTGAGACATCAGTGTATCATTTGACGCTGACAACTGCAGTTACGCTTATACAAAAGCATCTAAATAACATGAATTAATTAGATGGCTAGCTACAAAGGCAGATCCACTTGCCTTGTCTGTAATGTGGACCAATCCAGGTTATCATTCTAGTGACAATTACCTACCATGGTCATATTTATCCATAGGGGTATTTTAGACAGGTGACAGTTTTAGATTGTATATATGAAAATTTGAAAAACAACAAGTTTTATGGACCCAATAATTTTACCTCCTTTGAAGGATAAAATCAGTTTTAAGATTCATATTGTGGCCAGTTTTAATATTCATATTATGGATAAAACTGGTGAGTTGTCTAGCGGTAGACTATATACTTTCCTGTTCTTTATACATTTAAATGACCTGTTGTAGGTATCCATGTTCCACCTCCATCTCGTATTGTCACATTGGATACTGAATCTCACAACAAGAGAAGAACTGGGAAAAAGTAAGTCTTTCAGTCACTTTCATCATCTGAGACAGAAGTTATGAAATTTTTGTCATAGAAATCTGCTGTTAAAGTTCTTAAAAGAGAGTTTGTTTGCTGCTTACTTCTGTATCATGCTTAATGTTTGCAGCATGAAATTTTGGGATTTGAGCGCAATTTAATTTTTGCCAGTTGCCACTTTAATTGGTTTAAAGTTGCAAGGTCTGCAAATCTGAACCCCTTCAATCCATTAAAATAACGTCACATTCTACCAAGAACATAAATTTCAGCGTGCCATCCAACTCCTTGTAACTATTTTTCGCCAACATGTATTAAAAATGATGTTCAAACATTGTTTATTTGTAAAAATATTTCAAAAAGCTATAACTTGTAATTAGCAAAGTATTCCTATTTTGAACCCCTAACTTTGCTTGAAAGGATTTCAACTGAGTGTTCTGGTTCTAAAAATGGATACTGAGATGAGTAGCACCACCCAAACAGGCTAAAACAAGGGTCACAAAGGATTTAATTTGCATAACAGGACTTATCAGAAAAGATTATAACCACTGCAGGGACTTATTGTCTGGAAGCCAATAAATATAAAATCTGGAAAGAATGCTCCTAAATGGGCAATTTCTGCCAATATTGATTTGTTTTCTATTTTAATTCGATGAAAGCATGCTCAAATACTGTTTTCCTCAAAAAATGGTTCAGGGGCAAAAATACATTAAACTTGCAGAACTTGCATCTTTAAAATGTAGTTTATTTGTATCAACACATTACAAAACAGAAATAAGAGAAATTACAATATCATCTATGTTATACAAATGCGATTCAGAAGTAAGTCATTAGACTTATACAAGTCTGTATCCCGTTGTATCAATCTAAGACACTCTAATAAAATGTGATTAATTATATATGTAATACATATGAAAGCTGTATATTGGCAGACTGCACGGTTAGCACTTTTCTTCTTTGCCACCAGTAGGGCTAAAATGAAGTTTTCACAGGATATAAGTGTTTTACATTATTATTGCCAAATATTCTCCTCAAATAAGTTTTTAGGAGGATAGGAACACTTTCAGGGGAAGCAACTCTTCCATTTTTAGCTCACCAGAGCCTTCGGCTCTGGGGGAGCTTATAGGATAGGCAGTTGTCTGTCGTCGTCGTCTGTCGTATGTCGGCGTCTGTCGTATGTTGTCGTCCTCGTCCGTCAACACTTTCAAACGACATCTCCTCTGAAGCCACTGGGCCGATTGGGCCCAAATTTCATGTATAGCTTCCTTGGGCTGGGGGATTGAAAGTTTGTGTTTTTTTATGAAAATTGGCCTTTTAGTTTGGTTGCTATGGCAACTTAGAGTTGCCATTGACTTATAATGGGGAAAATTGAAAAATGGCATTTTCTGCCAAGCCATTGCAGATATGTTGATAAAACTTTTATAGAAATGTTCCTTAAGATGTCTTCTATCAGCTATATGTTTTTTTGGCCCACGGCTCCTTTTATTGGTTGCCATGGAAACCGAAATGCAAAAAAATGGAAAAAATACTTAAAAAATTATCTCCTCTGAAGCCACTGGGTTGATAAGGTCCAAATTCCATCTGTGGCATCTTTGGACTAGGGGATTGAAAGTTTGTGTTTTTCATGATCATCTTCCCTTTAGTTTGGTTGCTATGGCAACTTAGATTTCCCATAGACTTATAATGGGGAAAATTGAAAAATGGCATTTTCTGCCAATCCATTGCAGATATGTTGATTAAACTTTTATAGAAATGTTTCTTGAGATGTCTTCTATCAGCTGTATGTTTTTTGACCCACTGCTCCTTTTATTGGTTGCCATGAAAATCGAAATGTACAAAAAAAATGGGAAAAAATACATTAAAAATTATCTCTTCTGAAGCCACTGGGTTGATAAGGCCCAGATTTCATCTGTGGCATCTTTGGGCTGGGGGAGTGAAAGTTTATGTTTTTAATGATCATCGGACCTTTAGTTTGGTTGCTATGGCAACTTAGAGTTCCCATTGACTTATAATGGGGAAAATTGAAAAATGGCATTTACGGCCAAGCCACTGCAGATATATTGACAAAACTTTTATAGATTGTTCCTTGAGAAGTCTCTTATAAGCTATGGTTTTTTTTTGCCCACTGCTCCCTTTTATTGGTTGCCATGGAAACCAAAATGCAAAAAATGGGGAAAAAATACTTAATAAAATCTCCTCAGAAGCCATAGGGCAAGTAAGGCAAAGATTTCATCTGTAGTATCCTTAGGCTGGGGGATTGAAAATTTATGTTTTATTTATAAAATTGGCTCTTTAGTTTGGTTGCTATGGCAACTTAGAGTTGCATTGACTTGTAATGGGGAAAATTAAAAAATGGCATTTACTGCAATCAATATATGGAAAATAGTTATATATTTTGTTATCAACTCAACAGACTGTCAGACTGAGACTTTGTAGTAGTATATTTTGTATTAGCCTGTACAAATGTGACAGCAATTTTGAGCCTTTACAAATTTGCTAGCAATTTTGAGCTAGAGATCTGGTGAGCTTTGTGGCCCGTGGGCCTCTTGTTATTTTTGCCTGCCTTTTAATTAGGGACTCACTCTTAAAGGAAAGAATTTGCTCCTAGAGGAGCAAATTCTTTCTTTCAAGAGTGATCCCCTTTTGAAAGGGCTTGATTGCCCAAATAAGTAAACAGGGAGTCACAAAAGTTGTTTCCCTTTGTAAAAATGGCAGGAAAGATGTACCCATACACCTTAAGTTATACTGTCTGTAATTGCTGTTTAGCAGACCAGCAGAATGTGAGACACAGGTGTCACTTTGTGGTGTCAGCATTGGCGGCATAAACTTTGCATCAGGTTATCTGGTTTCGCTCCTTTTTGTGACAATTCACAGACAGGTGAGACACTGCCTTCATTGAATATTTGTAAACAATTGAAATGTTTATCTCTGTTCACAGACATAGTGTTCCAGTAGAGACAGTGAAGGAAATGGTGATGGGCCCAGAGGACAAGAAGATAGGAGAGGAGAAAGAATCAGAGACGACAGATGAGACCTTGTCTAAGACAGGGACACCTGCCCCTGAGCCAGCTAAATCTCCGGCACAGAAGACTAAATCTAGATCTAATAGGTAATCAAAAATAGTCTTTCTGGCATCAATGCTATAACTAAATGAATAATTGGGCATCATTTTTGTTGGGAACATTAACATGTTCTGTTTAGTATTAAAATTTTGAAAGATTTGTGGCAAATAATGCAAGCCCTAAGCAGACTGTTCCTTTGCATTTTGTCCCAGTACTAAGGACAAATTCGAACAAGTTATAGTCATATTATGATAGTTTTTACTATAGAACATGCAGTCAACAAAACCTCGTAAATGTCATGTTTTCTTAAGTTATAGGAACACTGCTACTAGTTACTGAAATTATCTTAAATTTCATGAGATGATTGTATGATATTGCATTATGTCCACCTACTGTTGGCCGAAAGGCAAATTTCAGACCTTGATCAGACTGTTGTGAGTAAGTGCACTTAGTACTGGTTAACAACAAAACAAGAACAGACTGTTGTAGGTCTACAGAGTTTAAGGCGCTTCTCTCCCAACAGTCTGGGTCAGTATGATAAAAATAATTTACTGACCTATAGTATTTATGAAAATCTATAATGTTTCAGACATCGTAGCAAAGGAGACAACAGACCACTTCAGAGGTCACCTTCATCAGACCAGGAACCACCAGGTGGAGACAGTATGGAAGTTGTTAATGAAGTTAAAAAGGTAAGCAATGGATGGTAATATTATCTTCATAGCCATAATTGCAGGCTGTCTGTACAACCCGTATTAAAATGGTTGACATAGTGATTTAGGGGATGACTCAACTCAAAATTGTCATTTGGGGAGGTAAATTATCAGTTTTATGGTCTGAAATTCTGTTTTATGGCCATGCGCCAGTGGAGCCGTAAAACTCAATTTGCGACCATAAAACTGATGTGTTACCTATGCAAATGACAATTTTCAGTATAGTTTTCCCCATTTTAATGCACCTTTTACATTTTCACATGTAAAAGTGTGCTATTTTGCACCCACAGCAGACACTTTCAGCGGTGTAAAACCAGATGTCAGCCAAACAGAAGTGAAATTTAAGATTTCAGCATTCATCGTGTGATGAAGCCAGTGGGCGGAGCTAAAATTCCATGAAGCGCAAAGGGCTTCACACGATGAAAACTGAAAAATCAAATTTTTATTCTTATATTTACACTTTTATATTTAGACCCTTCCTGGGCTGTTTTTCTGGCAATTTAATGTAGAATGATGCAAAATATGCATCGAAGAAAAGACAGAAACGACGTATTCCACCATGACATTAAACAGCCGTCGCCATAAAGTGGCGTCAATCGAACATTACGTGAACCAATTAAGATGTTGGTTTACCTTAGACATCGCTTGACGACAACGTCACATGATCAACTGTTCTTCATTGGTGTATGAAGGTCTATATGGTTTACCTATGGGAAGTCAGTGGCAGGTGTAAATATTATGTAATGATGTCATGTTTCCTACGTCAAATTTCTTGCGTTAAGCAATCAGATGTCGTGTTACGTATGTAAGTGCATTGGAATGGCTCTTATATTTGACTAATGTAAATTACATCTTATAAAATCTCATGGTATCTTAATACCATATTTATTCAGTTATAAGATGGGGGCTTTCCCCTTCCAAAACAATCCCAAAAAATCTTGATCCATTTTAAAAGACGGATTTATATTTTTGGGGAGTGTTATGGAACGGAAACCCATCTTATACCAACTTATAGACTTTCCTGTCATATCTCAATAAATATGTAATAGTGTTATGTGGTAAACAGCACAGACCCTAATTACCCTGATTATATTGGTCCTCAGAAATGATCTGATCTTTTTTCTACACTTTTTACCTTCAGCTTGAAAGTTAATATTAAAACAGTTAGCTTCAGTAGCATCAAAAATGTCTGAAGAGGGCTTTAACACTTTTTAAAACCTCTAAAGCGCTAAAAAAGCAGACAACAAAATCTATGTATGCAAAATTTCAAGAAAACTTTTGTCCAAGCTATATCATATTGAGAATTCAAAGACTAGAGGCCAAAAAGTGTAGATCCAGATTAGCCGCCTCATCTGAGTCTAGGCTGTTTGCAGATTCAAATGTTTTCATTTTTAGCACTTTAATTCTATGCTAATTGATATTTGGATTGTTTTAATTGGGCTTTTTTAACCTGTTATAAGCATTCAGATGCTGTCATTGTTTATTTCTTACTGGTTTCTCAAAGTTCTGCTAAAAATTTCCTTGAATCTTTCAGGGCCTGAAGAGAGGTAACTCCCCAGAAGCAGACAAACCAGGATTAACAGTAGAGTACCCTCCCTTGACTGTGTCATCAGAGAATTTAGCTGATGATGAGAGGGAGGACACCTCTGATGGTGAGATTGAGCCGGAGCCTGATTATGATGAAGACAGTTATAGTGGTAAGTTAGTGTGACATATGAGCCGCGACACGACAAAACCAACAAAGTGATGGTGCGCCAAGCTCAGACTCAGATCAGCCTGGGCAAATGCCCAGCCTGATCAGAGTCTTTGCTTTCCGCATGGAGGTAGCTTAGACTAATAGCTACCCTTTAAATGCTTAGTGAAGAGTCTGATCAGACTGGGCGGATGCCCAGGCTGATCTGAGTCTGTGCTTGGCACACATGCCACTTTGTTGGTTTTCTCGTGTCGCGGCTCATATATTTCATAGGTACTGATAAAGGTGTCTATAAAGGACAGCAGTGAAAATTTTTTCTTTGTACTCCATGAAATAATATGCGGCCACTTGATTTGCTGCTTTAATCCTCCCTGCTTTGAAAAAGGTACACATTTGCTGCTGGATTGACACATGCAAATGGCAAAGACCCTTTTCAGCCTGTGATAGGCTAATCCATATTCAGGTCAACAATCTATTGATCCAGTCCAACTGTTGCTGTTTGCTTGTGCCCTTTGACAGGTCATTAGGTACTTTT
Source organism: Ctena decussata (assembly GCA_963989385.1). Lineage (NCBI taxonomy): Eukaryota > Metazoa > Mollusca > Bivalvia > Lucinida > Lucinidae > Ctena > Ctena decussata. The sequence continues at coordinate 87,806,724 of OZ022500.1, forward strand.
CATCATTGGATGGCTCACTTTGTGAAACATGATCATCTGGGCCGAGTTGTTCAAAGCATCACAAAGCTGATAGTCAAGGTATTTGTTAAGTCTTTTAGTACATATAAAATCAAGTGGTCTAAATTTTTTGCTGAAAAGATGTGAGGAGTTTTCGATAATGATGCATTTAAAATGGTAAGGTCTGGTGAACTAATGGCCGTTTTGAACAACCAGGACCTGATGGCCATTAATAGCTATAACTATCTTAGAATGACTTTTGAGGCAATCTTGAGCAAGTCTTGAATACTTGTATCTAATGGTAGGCATACTTACATCCAATAATTTGATAAATATATAAATATATTGTAGGACTGTCTGGCTCAGTCTGATATTTCTCAACTTCTAATAAGTCTTTGCTTCTTGTGGTAAGTTGGCTGGCTCACTGTTAGTGGCACAGTGCTTATTAGTATAACACATGCTTTCACTTACACAGCCATGTCACATCAACTACTGTACCTGTAGAATGTTGTGTTTAGTGTACTGGACAGGCTTAAGTTGTTTTCATAAAAAAACAGTATGTAGTCTAGAGGTTAGCATGGCTCCACTCAAATCTGTGTACTACTCTTTGCTTGTCAGATGCCTAGTGGCAGCTCTTGGATATATTGAACATATGGTCTGTTGCTTAACTGTCCTTAGGTTTTAACAATGTGAAAATTTGAATTAAGAAATAATTTCAGTTCATATGGCATAGAAAAAAAATTATGACCCCTCATTAGAGCTGACTTAATTAGGCAATTCTGATGAGGGTTCACAACATGTTTTGTGTGAATGGTAAGTAAAAAAATGTGGCAGAATTATGAACACACTGCTTATCTGGACCATTTACTGCAAAAGCTCTTCACTGTTTTTGAGCAATAAGTGGCAGTGTTATTCTGTACAATGAGTTTGAAACTGTGACTTCTTGTTAGCTAAAAACATCTTTAGTTTTGAGTGACCTGGCCCAGATAGAAGAATGGTCTTGTTAATGCTTTTCTTCTATCTTCTTGTTGCATGGGAAGGGGACATGAGATATGATAGCTTATAACATGTATATAGTAATACTTCAGCTCAGCCTGCATATCTGATTAGAGATTTGCTATAAACATAGCCCAGAATTTAAAAGAACAGGCAAGCTTCTGTTCAGACTGTAAGGATATGGAGGCACATCTTAATTTTTGCTATTCACACATGCTGTAATGCCCTTTGCATGTAATGGACTATATGTTTTAAGGTGAATGGGTTCAAGGGAAGCAGCTCTATTGTTTTCATTTTGCCACCATACTCAAAATAGGGATCAACTCTGACAGGAGAGAATTTTCCTTTAAGAGTTGATTTCATTATCAAGGGTTTCTTCCTTCAAAGAAGTAAACAGGGTATCACAAAAGATATTTCCCTTTAAAAATTATGACAACATGGTGGGCTACACATTCACTTTAAGGGCATGTACAGTAATCAGGAGCTGTGTAATTTCATCTTTGAAGTATATACATGTTTATCATATGACGTCCCTGTTATTCAGTGGATAACGTTGAGTCATAAAAATCGTATGACCACACGTGTAATAACACTTTGACGCTTACACTTAACGTCATTGACAACGTCCATGTCAGCAATGCATTTTCTTACTGAAATAATGTTCAGTTTAAAGGCATTAAAATAAGATTTTAAAGGGTCATATGATAAACAGAATCTTACACTCGTGGTCATTTCATATGAAATTTATGAAACTCGCCAAAGGCTCGTTTCATAAATTTCATATGAAATGACCACTAGTGTAAGATCCTCTATATATTTACAGCGATAGTTGATGACAGCAAATCTGAGAGAAGAACAGATGCTGACACAGATGATGAAAGATCAGCCCCACCCTCCTACAACACTTTAGATGAGGACAGGCTGGTACCCCCTTCCTATCACACTGTCATGAGTGAGACAGAGAGTGGGGCCCAGGACACGGAACCAGACACAGATGACTGTTTCAGCAGCCATCTTAAACTACAGTTATCCACATCACCACCAAACAGCACCAATAGTTCAGCCAGTAGCCATTGTAGTTCTGATGCTATGCTGCCACCAGGGCATAGGGACTGAAGTGAATAGAAAGAGGAATGAAGCATTGATTGCAGAATTGCAGACTTTTATAGAGCTAATAAGAGGGGGTACTGAGGATAATTCAAAGATAATTATTCTTATTTCTCAATGAAAACATATGGTGTAACCCCTCATTAAAACTGTCTCGACGAGACGGTTCTAATGATGGGTCACAAAATACGTTTTTGTGGAGGAATATTGATAATTATCCCTAAATTATCTCTTGTTCCCCCTTCTTATCTGGAGCACTGTAATTTTATGTTGTTAGGATGTCTTGAATAATGGCATATTTCAGATTATAGCTAATGGTCTGGTTCAAGATGAATGGCTACAAATTCAGGGAAAATAACTATCATTTTTGCCTGCCTTCTCAATGGGTGTCAACTCTTAAAGAAAAGAATTTGCTCCCCTTGGAGTAGATTCTTTCCTTTAAGAGTTGACCGCGTTCGGAAGGGGTTGGTTCCTTTTGAAGAAATGGTGAAAAAACCTGGAGGTGTAACCATCTTGGTCTGGGTGAGCTATAAAACAGACACAAATTGGAAATCAGGCATTTTCAGTACACTTAATTAATCAATGGTTGTGCACCTTTGAGAATGTATGGTTGTGTAAGAAGCTAGAAGAAGCTTCACTGTTAAGGTATCATGAAAAAGATCTGATTTTGTAATTCTATTTATCTTGCCAATGTAAATTTAAATTTAAGGTGTATGGGTATACCACAATGTTTTACCACCATCTTACAAAGGGAGACGACTTTTGTGACTTCCTGTTTGCTTCCCATGATGATGAAATCCTTCCAAAAAGGGATCATCTCTTAAAGGAGAAAAAAGAAGCAGATTCTGTTTTAGAAGAGTTGACTCCAATTAACAAGGGAAGCAAAAATGAAATTGCAGAGTTGCTTCCCCTGAAAGTGTACTCATTCATCTTACAGAAATCACTTCTGATAGGGGATTGTTTGATGACATTTGGAGATAGTAATGGTTCAGCCACATTGAAATATATTTTATGGCTTCTCAGAACTTCCTTGATGATGTGGTTCATGTGAGTGGCCACAAACTATTTCTTTTGTACGAGGGTTGATCCAGAAGTAATGTCACTGCAGCTATAAAATCGTGCAGAATAAAGACAGACCAACACAATTTCGTATCCAAGTACCTTAATCTATTTGCATTATGGGCTGAAAATGTCATAGCAATACAATGCACAGTAACTGTGATATCGAGATAGACAGAAGGCATGGTAAGGAAACGCGCCGCACGTCAATGACGTCGTTGACGCACCAGACGAAGTTTCGATATTGTGTCATTTCCAAAGTAGCATATTCGTTGTTCCAGCATAGCACTCATGTCTCTTCACCCATGTCTATCTCATATTTTATTATTTCTTGAACAGCCACGCAACTCAATTTTAAGAATTTACACAATATTCGAATGGCAGAACATTGATCTTCATATATGGGGTCCAAACAAGAGTGACGCTTTTTGTCTGACATTGATCATAAAGGTCTTCCGGTTTTCAGACTATCCTCTAGCGACTCATCTGCACGCGTATCGCGCTGATTGCACCTTTAAACAAGCCTCATAATAACTGTCGTATCACCACATGTCTAACTAAAGTGCTCTAGAGTCTCTAATGGTGATATTCCAAATTTGAGGCAAAACCGCATATATCCGCTGACGGTTTTTTCAGAAATCAACATTTTTACTCTCGGCAGTAACAAGCGTTAGCGCTAGCTAGCGAACTTCAAAGTGCAGTGACGATATTAAAATTTCAACAGTGGGCGACAGAAATATATTTCGTCATCGTATCAAATTTTCATCTGATTATGCACGTTAGTTTGATTTTGATTTGTGATTGCCTTTGAAAATTATGTTCATATAATTAACGTTATTCTGACGTGCGGCGCGATGGCGGAGGTGGCATACTTTGAACGTCTATATAAGTGGAACGGAAAAAGATTCCAATTTTAAATTTATTCTGTAAATCAGAACTGAATTATAGTGCAGCTTGATATGATTATCATAATAATGCTACGATGAATAAGCGCGCAATGAACACAGTGACATTACTTCTGGATCAACCCTTGTACATAGATAAGAAAATTTATCTTTGAATTATCATCAAATATTTAGCTGACTTAGAGCTTGGTCTTGATAATGGTAAAGTTTGAACAGTCTTTTCCAGTGAATGCATACACTTTCAGGGAAAACAACTTTTCCATTTTCTTTTTTGCTTCTGTTCTTAATGGTGGTCAACCATTCTGGTGCTGATTAAGGACTACAATGTTTTCTCGGAGAAAAAATAGTTTTTTTTTTCTGGATTTTCATTGAATAATTCTGTTATGCCTGAATTCTTTTCAGAAATGAGTACGGTATTGACTTTTCTCACCTCTTTTGATCTGTATTGTATATTCAGATATTCTATGTGCTAGATTTTGTGTTAGTGTTTCACAAGAAGTGTATATATGTACATAAGTTAGATCACAAAAGAGTGTATGTTTAATTGTATGCTGGCATACAATATCATGTTATAAATAAGATGTATGGATACACCTTAACCCTATTGCACTCAAAGCAGCCAAAACTTCATAGAGTTTTGGCTGTTCTGAGTGCAATAGGATTAAAGAAAGATTACTATGGAAAGCATTAGAGGGAGCTAGTCTTAAAGGAAAGACTTTGCTCTCAGAGGGGAAATTATTTATTTTAAGGAGCAGGGAGTTACATACCATGGAAGCAAAAACCTTTTTTTAAAAATGAGTCATCTGTAAAAGTGGTGGTCAAATCATAAGGTGTATCCATACACCTTAAATCTTTCTGTATCTTTGGTCATTTAAAATCAGATAGTCAACCAATCATTTGTCAGTGTTTCAAGTTACAGTATGTTCAGAGCTGCTTGAAGGGTTATATGTGGAACTGTTTTCACTTGCATAAGAAAAATGTGGACTTTCCCATAATGAATTAATCTTTCCAGGAATCTCGCATATAAAGTAAATCATGGATCTCTAAATCATGACAGTGAAAGTCAAAATTTAACTTAAAATTTTGTTTGTTCAGCATCTGCTAGAATACTTATGTATTAAAGGCATACAGATGTACAAAAGGTGCTATTTTAACTTAATTTTTTGTTGTTGCTAAATTAATATTCAGAGTATGAATCGCAGCTAAATTTAAAGAAGAAACCTTTATCCCTATGGGTTGACCATCTACATAGTTACTTGTCCATTATCGATAAAGGACCAAACAGAATGTAAGCAACCCGAACATTTTGATCATTGATATTTCATGTATGATGACACAGATTTGCTTAAAGATCTCAAAATGAGTGCTGCAGGTAATGAACATGTAACAATGTGACAAACTGAGATGCAGCTATTTTTATGGTGAAGTCCACACTGCTGTATCCACAGACTTTGTTTCATTAAGATGATAGCAAGATGATAGCAAACTTCAGTCAGTTTTATTATCTTATTTACCCACAGCGGTTGTCTTGCTAATCACATCCGAACAACATAACATAGAAGCTCCAAACAATCTCACATTTAGTGAATTATCACTACTCAACAATATAATCACCTGTCTTGGTGAACGTCGTAATGACTGCCCTCTTATGTTGAACAAAGAAGCAAACTGCTTCCTCTTCGTGAGGTCGAGTTTTTCTGGTCGTGAAGCTGGTTTCTTGGGAGCCGGATGCGGGCTCCCTAGACCCGGCACAACGGGCTCCAGCGCTGGTTTGCTAAAACGGCTCTCACAGCTGCTTCCGGGAGCTGCTGGCTCTCGGAGGGGGAAACAGCTCTGGGAGCCGGTTTGAGAGCCGTTTTCACGACTATATAAGGAGCGACTTGACCAGTTCATGCTCAACTCAGCTGAGCATGAAATTTTCTCTGCTGATAAATATGAAAATGCCAACTATTGTTGGCATTTTCATATTCATAAGCAGAGAAAATTTTATTCTCAGCCAAACTGAGCAAGAAATCAAGTGTACTTATCAGTAATTTTCTATTTATTAGCAGGTAAAATTTCATGCTCAACTTAGCTGAGCATGAAAAATGTTTTATAACCTTGGGGCCTGTCATTCGAGTATTTGCTGAATGTGAGCCTACTAAAAGAACTCAGTGCAGCACCCGTCTATATTTATGTTTAAGCTTTAAAGAACATTTGTTCTCTGCTATACAGAAAACACCTCCAGTTGTTACCGCTTTGATGACCCTGTTATGTCATTAACTGTGTGAAATGGGGCATTTCCTTTGATGATATGTGTCACTGGACTGTTGCATACCTGGAGTAATGCACCCAGTAAACAAAAAATTTGTCTTTAACAATGAAGGAGTTGCAAATTATGAAAACAAGCAATCGAAATAGAAAAGTATGCCTTGTAGTACATGACGTTAACTCCTTGGGTTTTTTATTTTCACAGGTATGACCATAGTGACATGTAAATAATATAAAACATCTTTGTTTGGTAATCATTATTGTTTTGTTAGCATTTCTGTGATTTTATGTTTAGTCAAACAGTTGTTTGAGAGGCTGCCAAATGTATGAGGCTCTCACCACATATGGGAAAATAAAAAATAAATCTGACCAGCTTGCACAACTGTGCACTGTGGTCAGCACCTTTGCCAGTCACACACAATGTGTGTGGATTCTTAGGATTTTATAAATACACAATGAAGTCATTAGTTTAACCCATAAAATGCCAGAAATGAAAATAATTGAGTTTGCAAACATAGAGACCCAGATGAGGCAGCTCATCATGAACAACAACACCCCCCCCCCCCAATCACCACCAAAAAAAACCCCAGGTATCAGATTACTATGTGGCACCTATCTGCGGAAGCAGGCACAACTAACATGAATGGATTTTGTTAGCAAAAGATGACTATTTATTCATTATGTCAACCATCAAGACCTTCATGGGACAAAATACGAAAAATGTTGCTAAGTAATATTTTGTCTGTATATACTACAGCATTAGAAAGGGTGATTATGGGATATAATGAAATATAACAATATAAAAGCATTCTGAGGATGAGTGAAATCTTGTTTGAAAGCTATTTTGCACTAAATATAGATATCTGATGGTTTAAGGACAGATAGTTATTCATCTGTAATACAGGCTTTTCTGAATATGAAATCTACCTTTAAACATAAAATAGACATGATTAAATTCCTGAAAACCAGGTTCTGGCTGCAAAAGTGTGTGATCAGAGTCTTGGCTGTGCACTCAAAGGGTTGCTAAGGGTATAGGCTACCTCCATGTTGACAGCAAAGACTGAGCAAACTGGTTGGATGCCCATGCTGATCTTAGTTTTGGCATGGCGCACATGCCACTTTGTTGGTTTAGTGGTGTCACTGCTTAATGTCTTTGATGAAAAAGATGTCCCTCTCTCAGAATTCTTAGAATGTATCATAAACTTAGTTTTAAAATGTTTTGGGTTTTGAGAAGGTCATTGTTGCACAGATTTGCTATTAAACCTGTATGATGCACAGCTGAAACAAAAAAAAATTGGAAATTCTAAAATCAGTTAATGGTAGATGACAAATAAGGAATGGATTTTTTTTGTTTATTATTCATGTATTTCTAGCCTATATTGCAGCTGGAAGCTGGGTTTCAGGAACTTACTCATGTCTTAGTAGTTCAGATATTCCATATCTGCAGGTAAATTTCACATTTAAGAAAAATCCTGTGTTCTCTGCAGGTTAAACTGAGTATTAAAGATACATATTTTCAGCCATCTGCACTCAGGTCAGGTTATACCGGAAACATACATACACTCAGCAAAATTTCTAATTGGTCAGTTTTCTAACATGCAGAAATATGATTTTTAAACTGTATTTTTGAATATAATTATACTCAAAATTTTGGACTGTTATCTACTTATTAAAAGTCAATGTTATAATCGAAACTTTATTGTAGAATTAGAGTTATGACCCCTTCTATCTAAACAATAGAATGCTTCGAAAACACATACAGGCTGCATCTATCTTCAACAAAAGCATGATATTTGAGAAGGAAATAAAGTTTTTTATTACAAAAACATTAGGTATGTTTTTAGTCTTCATGCATTTTTCAGCTGTATTAATTTTAATATTGACGTTTTCAAATTACCTCCCTTTCAATGTTTATGTAAATCCTAATAAACACCTCGAATTGATGTAAATCATTTTGCAAAAGCATGCGGGCTTGTGCTTCTTGTAAAATACAAGAATATCTGTACATTTGTTCGTCCTAGTTGGTAGCCAGGCTAATCTAGATCTTCATAAGGGTTAAATCTATGGCAAAAAGTGACCAATTAGAAATTTTGTTCAGTGTATAGGTCACATTTTAATCACATCTTTTCAACAAAAATTGTGCTGTATTGATAAATTATAATTCATTTGAATACTTAATTATGTGAATTGTAAATTAAAGTGAATATATTGTGATAAATTGATAATTGTGTTAATTTGTATTCTTCCCTGTTACTTGCAATGCATACCATACTTGTTCGCCCGCCAGTATACTGGGAGGGGCATGTAAGGGCAAACAGTTTAAACCCAGGTCAGGATGATCTGCTTTCAGTTGTTGACACAGTGCTGGATTTTAAGGTATATGGGTACACCTCAGTATTCTTCTGCCATTGTTACAAAGGGGAATAACTTTTGTGATGTCCCGTTTGCACCCTGGATAAAACAGCCCATTTAAAATGGGGTCTACTCTTAAAGGAAAGAATTTGCTCCTCTTGGAGCAAATTCTTTCCTTTAAGAGTTGACTCCCATTGGAATTGAGGCAAAAATGATAATGGTAGAGTTGCTGTAATTGAAAGTATGAATTTGCCTCAATATATGCTTCAGGATTATCAGAGTAATTGGCAAAGATGTATCAGTATTTAGCAGAGTCCCAGGTAAGGATGAGTGTTTGAAGATATTTCTGGTAATAAGAAAGATAACTAAGAAATGACAATTCCTTACCTGTGAATTTTCGCAGTAACACGTTATTGGAGGGCAGATCACGAAATATTAATGCACTCCGGCTTTCAGTATTCGTTTGAAGTTTTTTAGTATATTTCACATGCTATCAATAGTTCTTAAATGAAATAATTTGCTCCTGTAAGCTCCTCTAGGGGAGAGTCTGGTAACTTCGGACAGTAAATTCGGACATACAATTGCAAACAGTGAAAATCCAGATGAGACGGCTCATAATGAGCCGTCTCATCAGGATTTTCTCTGTTTTGGCCTGTTGATTTTTGTTTTAGTGCCAAACAACTGACATATAAAGGAAACAATGTCAGTGTCCGAATTTACCCGCTGTCCGAAGTTACCCGACTCTCCCCTATGAGTAAATTCTTTTCTTAAGGTAGAAAGATACTGAATTGAAATATTTGTGGGGCATTCAAACCAACATAACAGCTAAATTAGCCAAAGAGCTATAAAACATTTGAGCCGCGACACGACAAAGCCAGCAATGTGGTTGTGCACCCAGCGCAGACTTAGATTAGCCTGGGCATCCTCCAAGTTTGATCAGACTTTTCGTTAAGTGCTCAAAGAGTAGCTAAGGGTCTAAGCAACCTCCATGCGGACAGCGAAGGCTCTGATCAGACTGGGCGGATGCCCAGGCTGATCTGAGTCTGCGCTGGGCGCACAACCACATTGTTGGTTTTGTCGTGTCGCGGCTCATTTGGATTTGAAAAGAATTTTTTTCACTGTTTTGTTTTCTTAGAATAACAATAGTTTGCATTTCTACATACTTTTTTACACATTTTCCATTTAAATTCATATCTTTAGCGCTTGAATGCAGTTTCATGTATGCAAATCATATGAAGTTAAGTCATTAGGTATAATTTGTTAGTGGATGCCTCGTTTGTTGCAATAAAAGCTCTACAGAGCTTATGTTGTCTCTCTCTAATATGCGATGTTACATAAAGCTTCTTTATCTTTTATCTATTGCCGGCTCTACCATAGAGTAATGCCTACAAAAATGCGCGGATGGAATGGCAACCGTGTAGACCTCGATCAAACTGGTTCCTAAGGAGCAGTCTCATCTCTGTTTTCCACTGTTTGTACAGACCTATCTGCCCAAAAGCTAGGATCTGTACAGGAGACATCGTTAGTAATTCAGCTGCTTTTCAGGTTTTATTATAGTCATCCTGGAACAGTTACAAGAAAAGAGCAAACACCAAACAAAGGACATGTCTGCAGATTATGTACTCCACGGGCCATGATGACTTTGCAGTTGTGAAGTAATGTAAAAGGGCAATGATCAGGAACTGATGAATCTGATTCAACATCCCACCCACGACACCAATAGGAAATAGTAACATGAAATAACAGCACAAGTAGTAAGACATCATGAGCAAGTAGCAAAATCAACAGTTCCTTTCCAGGTAGGTGGTCATAAAGCTAGCCCAAACCAAATAGTAATTTATTAGGCATACAAAACATCTATTTTTTTTACCTATTTTCTATTATTTGTATACTTGTGTACTAAACTTACATCAGAATGAAACAGAAAGAGAACTTACAGACAAGCAAACTAAATGTTCAATGACTACATAGCGGACGCAACTAAAAATAACATTGATAAACTACAATGGAAGCACTACCTTGGAACAGTCAGCAATACATCAAATATTATTGGGTGGGGGTTGGGGTGTGGTGGTGGTGGTGGTCGGGAGGGGGTCTAAATCTTGCCCTAGCTTCCATCGAGACATTTGGTTTGGTCCGTTTGGCTTGATTAGATGCCACAGGGCACTATGCCCTATCTGGCAGTGTCTAGCTAGAAACATACGCCTACGAATGCATTTTGGTATGCGGCGCTGTGTAAGCACCATCCAGGAACGTAGCCATGAGAAGCCACTGCTAAGTTATTTATCAATTCCACCAAACTGCATGACTTTTCAATAAATATACCTCATACTTTTTTAACAACCTGTTGAGAATTATAATTTTAACTGTAAACTTCTTTAGGCCTGATATCGCATTTCATTTCTTGACTGACCTGTGAAATGCAAATTTGAGCCGCGACGCGAGAAACCCAACAATGTGGTAGTGCGCCCAGCGCAGACTCAGATCAGCCTGGGCATCCGCCCAGTCTGATCAGAGTCTTTGCTGTTCGCATGGAGGTAGCTCAGTCCCTTAGCTACCCTTTGAGCACATAGCGAAGAGTCTGACCAGACTGGGTGGATGTCCAGGCTGATCTGAGTCTTCGCTGGGCGCACAACCACATTGTTGGTTTTGTCGTGTCGCGGCTCATTTACAGTCGCAATATTAACGCAATCAGCATTAAAACCAAGTTTCCTTGAAGTGAACTGTGATCCAATCTTACGATTTATACTTAAAACAGTTATCAGGCCTAACGATAAAGTGTAGACCCATTTAAAAATGCATCTAATGGCTCCATCTCCGAAGAAACAAAGAACTGATTGAACAGGATAGGCCTATTCAGTGCGTTTTGCAATTCCAAAGCCAAGTGGAATAATCAAGTTTGTTTGGATCTCTTTGAGAAAGTTGATACACTGCAAATTAAAACGGTAGATTTTACGGTAAAATAACTGGCAACCAGCAGCCAGTCATTTTACCGTTATTTTTACGGGCGATCGTAAAAATTGGAGGAATCAACAAGCAGAGTGGGACAGACTAGAGCAGGTGTCGTTTTGGTCAGATAGCCTTTCAACAATATAACAATATAAAGTTATTTTCGAGTTCGCCAAGTTAACATAAAACTTCCATTTCGTGATCTCCAACAATGTCTTACAGGCAAACGCCCGTAAAAATATCGGGAAATGGACTGGCAGCTGGTTTCCAGTTATTCTACCGTAAAATCTACAGATTTTTTTACAGTGTAGTCGCCCTGTTTTCTCTTGTCTAATAACCACCAAAAAGAATTGCAATATGTTCTGAAAGAACCCCGCGACTGACGAAAGAGCTAAAACGCGACATCAACTGCTTGCTACTGAACGGCGTCAACGAAAATTTGAAGCTGCAGGACTGCCGTTTTCCACGGGGGCGCAAAGATGATAACAGTTATCATTAAATCCTAGCAGTATAATCAATTGAGCTGTACGTCCCTGCTTGCCTAGATGGACAGAAAGTATATTATTTCTAAAATGTCCCTTTCAAGAATCCAGAATTCAAAGCTTCACGGCAGTCAAACAGTTCATTTCTTTTCATTTGAAATAATGTGCTTTATCTCAAGTGACATTCCATGCCCTGTAGGGTCTATGCGCTTCTATAAAGCTTCTATAAATATTGTCGGCTCTGATTTGTATTTCATGGGGAGGGCTTTAATCTTTTCTACTGCAGTAACTTGAACTTAAGGCATTGCCGTCATTGCCTTTGTTAAGAAGTTCTCTTTGTTATCGTGGGGATAGCTCACACACAAAGCTTTTAAAAATGAAAGCGTCACATTGACAAGCGTACATTCCGCGATAAGACTCCTAATCAAAAACAAACTGGCAGACTACAGTTTGGTTATGATACTATAGGCCTAGCTGCTGGTATGCAAAATATACAACAACAACAAAGTTTCGAACATAGGTTACACTGCCTTGTTGACCCGGCTTATTGACTCCACACTTCAGCAACTTGGGCACCGCTAGTGGATGTCACTATCGGAATACATAATTATTGACCTATCTTTTGAATCTCCAGGGCTTATTTAAACAACAATGTACACAGGCGGCTCACGGACGTAAGACTGGTAAGTGACGTCACACTGACGCAATGACGTTGCCAACGTCATCGCGTCATTATTGGTGACGTTACTTTACTTACAAGTTATGACGTCAAAGATGCTATTGATGCCAACTTTTATGACGGCAGCATGTTTCTGAAGCACATCATTGGATTTTCTCTTTTGGTTCCTTTTTGTGTTTGCACGGTGGACATGAATATTCACCAGCTGCAAATGGTGGCTGATCATCTGAGCTGGGAGGAATGTCGTAAGCTCGCAGAGGCCTTGCATGAGAATAGTCTATTTCTCCAGAAAAAAGTAACAGGAGAGAATGAGCCGGACAAACCATGCATCTTTTTGTTACTGAGGTGGGAAAGAACGGAAGGGAATGGAAAGACGTTTAATGATTTAGCGTTAAGACTTGGGCAAATTGGCAGAAAAGATTTAGCAAACAAACTGTCTAAAATAATTTACAAAGAGGAGACAAATGAGCTTAAAAGAACATTCTTGGATCAGCCATTTAAGAAGCTAATACCAAAGAATTCCTTTCTGCTCGCACAGGATGATGACGAAACTGATGACGATGATGATAATAATAAGAAGCTTAAACCATCTCAAAACATTTCTTCAACTGGACTAAGTTCGTGGGAGATAGCTGCCATTGTGTCAGGGTCTCTAAGTGGATTGTTTGTGATTTGTTTTCTTGTGTTTTTCGTCTTCGGAAACATGATTTCCAGGTTGTTTAGAGCGTATGCGCCGGACTTTATGGTCTCGTGGTTAGATCTTGTGAAGACGCAGTTTAAGTGGTTGTGGGGAAAAGTGAAACGAGATTATTCTACTCATGTTGTAGGAAGTAAGCAAGGAGGCGGCCAGAAACGACGATGGACGGTAGACGAAATGAACAGAAACCTCAATAACTATCTTAATTGGCATATCAATGAGAAGGACAGGTTTCACTACTTCCATAATCCGTGAAACTTGAGGTGCATGGGTAGACCTCCATGTTTCCCACCATTTGTACAAAGGGAAACTATTTTTTGTTTGTTTCCTGTTTGCTTTTTTCGAAATATGGTCTACTCTTAAAGGCAAGAATTTGCTCCTACAAGAGCGAATTCTTTCTTTTGAGAGTTGACCCCAGTTTACACAAAGGATGCAAAAATGAAACTGGCAGAGTCACTTCCCCTGATTGTGTTCCCATTCACCTTAATGACTTGGTTTGATCATTTTTTACCATTTTCATATACATGTAGGTATATCTGCCATATTATAATGAGAATCAGGAATTATTCATCTTTTCATTATTCGCTCTTTTTTGCGAATATTACAGATTTAAGGGACGAGTCATTTATTAACAGGTGGGGGGGGGGGGCCGGGTACATTTAGGGGGGGGGGTCGGAATTTTTTTTGGTGATGTACTGGGGGGGGGGGGGGGTGGGGGTCGGAAATGAAAAAGCCTTGGAGCAGGGAGGGTCATATATTTTATTAGGCATATAGGTGGGGGGGGGGGGGTCAGAATTCTTCCATCAGAAGTCTTCATTTTTAAAAATGTCTCAGCTTCTGGGGGGCTTTGCCCCCCAGATCCCCCATTATTCCTAAAATTTCAGCCTCTTCTTTCAAACTCAAAAGCTTAAACTTAAAAGGCTTTATGGAAACGACACAAAAAAACTTGGGCAGCTTCATGTCAAAAAACATATCTTTTTTCATTGATTTGCTAGATGTATATAAAACTATGTCAAGCAGATGATTTTGTGCTCAGTTAAATTTAATGCCTGCATTTGTGATATCAGCTTTCCATGTGCCTTTTACATCAGCAAAACTACTGTGAACTACTGAGTTCTGGATGGCCGTTACAGAAGAAAAAAGTGCAAGAAATGCAGACAAACTTTAAACAGACCATTATTACATGTAATTAACCTGTTAAAATAAGAAAATATTCTTTGTTATACATACAACTAGGTGTCGATTGAGGTCAGTCTGACATAAAATAGGTAAAATTGTGTGTGTGTGTGTGTGTGTGTGTGTGTGTGTGTGTGTGTATATATATATATAAAGGGTAGCTGGCAGTGGGGATAGGGGGGTCATAAAAGTTTTTGTCACCTATCTGGGGGGGGGGGGTCGGAAAAATAATTCGGGTGAGACTGGGGGGGGGGGGGGTCGGATAAATTTTGGTGACCCATATGAAAATGTACCCGGCCCCCCCCCCCCCCCTGATAATAAATGACTCGTCCCTAACGCCTGCTAAACGAGCAATTCCATTCCTATCAGGAAATTAAATTTATCAGATGACGTCGCTGTTATTCAGTAAAAATCGTATGATAACACGTGTGATAACACTTTTGCGCGTACATATAACGCCATTGACGACTTCCATGTCAACGATACGTTTTCTTATAGAAAAATGTTCTGATTGAAGGCGTTAAAATCCCATTTAAAGGGTCATATGATAAACAGATCTTGCACTCGTGATCATTTCATATGAAATTTATGAAACTCGCCGATTTCTCGTTTCATAAATCGGAGTGGCTATTGCCAGTCAACTGGCAATAGCCATTTTACGTTAAAGTCGCTATTGACAGTTGACTGGTAATAGCCATTTTACGTTGAAATCGCTATTGCCAGTCAACATAATGTATCTGGGAACCAACCAATGATAAACACTGTGCACATCGCAGAGATCTAATTTGAAATTTAACTTAAGACAGACGAGACGTTAAGGTAGACGAATACTGAATAAAAATATTTGGCGGGGTATTCAAACCATTATACCAGCTGAATAACCCAAAGGGCTATAAAACATATGGAAAAGAAAAAAATTAGAAAACAATATTTTGTATTTCTACATACATTTTTACACATTCTCCATTTAAATTCATATCTCTAGCACATAAATGCACTTTGATTTCTGCAAATCATAAAAATCAATAATATAGGATATCTGAAACAAACTGGTAAATAGAATTGGAGTTATACTGATAATAAGTATATTTTTGCATTGTTTTAAAAAATGCAAGAAAACTGAATTTCATGAAAAAAGGCATAAAAATATATTTAACCGATGGGGCAAGCTCATGCATATTATTTTAGTAAAACTTACAATGTATGTTATAGAATACAAAAAAAAAAAGAAAAAAAAACATTTCACCGTTTCGTTTCGTATATAAAACATGTTTAAGTTCAAATATATTCCCAAAATAGAGTGCCCAAGTTCTGCACCTGCTGCAAGCACAGCTGGTCCTTGCCGTATTATTTATTTTCCTGTTATTCCGGTTCTACCATAGATACTGCCTACAAAAATACGCAGATGGAATGGAAACTGTGAAGACCTTGATCATTCTGGTTCCTCAGGAACAGTCTGATCTCGGTTTCCACTGTTTGTACAGATATATCTGCCCGAAAACTTAGGATCTTTACAGTAGACATTGTTAGCGTATGTCATAACTGTATATACTCTACAGTTGAACGATTTCTGCATGAAAAATAACTCTGTTTTGTTTTAACAAATAAAATAACACAGTTATTCACAATCTGTCCACCTTGAGCGTTGGAACTTTGTGAATGGATTAATTAATATATGGACATAGTACTAGTGCATTCCCAATCGTGAGTCTTCAGACAGTTTTCTTTAGTGATTTCCACATAAAGTCGTTAATTGCAAGTTGACTGGTATATGTATATCAGCGCAAATAACATTAGAAACGCTAATGTCAGTTTTTTTGAGTTTCGGTCCAAGAAGGGCAAACTTCATTTATCTGCAAGCTTCCTTCTTTGAATTTATTGTGGCATCCCATTTAAGTGATTGCTTTATATTTACACCGTTTTTACAATCTTTCGAACAGTGGTCACGATTTCATATATTTTTATTCCATCAACAGATAGCAGGATATGAAGAAGTGATTTTATTGCTTGTGTTCGATAAGCCGTGCATCTCCGTGGTCTTTTCGGAGTTTTCCCTGTTCTAATCAACAATCTAGTAATTTCGTAGACTATACTGAGTAAAAACAAGCCATCTGGTGCGTAGACAGAGAAGCTTATAATGACCCCTTTTTAGTGTCATGATTAGCCGATGGTTACCCTTGTACTGAAAATGTCAGTTACTAATAACCTTTCTGATCATCCTATTATAAAGGGGTGGTCGGGTGGTGCGATGGTGCTACGTGTAACTTCCAGTGCCGGGGCGTCCTATTGATTTGGATAATAGTAGGACAAGGGCCTACTGTGCTTGCAGTAGGTGCGGTTGGGTGTTGTTTCGACATTTTTTTCTCTCGTCTGTCAGTTCTCTCTTCTTTCTCCCTCTCTCTGGGAGACGGCCCGATAAAGACCGAAATACTGTCTCAAAGGCCCGTTAAACCCAAAACAATCAATCAATCAAACATCCGATTATAAACTTTTAACGGGGGTATATTGCCCCGCTCAACAGAGCTTTTGGTATGCAAAGTTAGGATAGGGGAAATCAGGTTTTCTCACAAGCAATCACACGCCCTTCCGCGAGCAGACCCGTTCTTCGAGCAAGGCTCGAACCCAAAGCAGTGATAATGATCATTAGCCCGTTTATTTACTTGCCCAGGATAATTTTAGTATGATTTGCATACGATTCCCATAAACCGGTCATAAGACAGATGATTCACTTGCATTTTTACGGCTCTTTCAATAGCATTCAGTCATGTCGCGCAGGTGATAATGAAAATTTTTCTGCAATGGAATCCCGTTAACGATTGAAAATAAATCAACTTCCATCGGGATTCAATCCAGACCGCTTTCTTAGCAGGCAAGTGCTTCACCCACTGCCTTATAGAGGATCCTCAGTAACACAAGGCCATAGTTCCTTAATATGCAACTTTAAACTTGATATTGGAATGCCACTTCTTAATCTTTAAACTGATAATACTTTGAAAAAGCTGGGGAAATACTAGAAATACCAACAAATTGGCAATAGCGATTTCACGTTAGAATGGCTATTGCCAGTCGACTGGCAATAACGATTTTGACGTGAAATGGCTATTACCAGTCGACTGGCAATAGCGATTTTAACGTAAAATGGCTATTACCAGCCGACTGGCACTAGACCTTTCCTTCATAAATTCCATATGAAATGACCACTCGTGTAAGATCCTCTATGTTGAAGCTTCTGCAAATAGTTGGCTAAGCTAAAATACAACAATGCTCATTGACTTACAGAAGCGCGGTGGCTCAGTGGTTAGTGCACTTGACTCTGAAGCCAGAGGTCGTGGGTTCTATCCTTGCCCGGAGCGAAGTCTTCCTATGTCCGAACGCGTGTTTCTACCATCATCTGCAGGGGTGTTGTTAACAAGTGTGCCGTCCTTCGGATCGGGACGTTAACTGGAGGCCCCATGTGCAGGGAGAGACATCCCCTGTGCAGGTTAAAGATCCCTACTATAGCTACGATGGCTATATGTAGGCTTTCATCCTGCAACACCGGAGTGTACACAAGTACACCGTCTGAATACCCCTCGGGGGTTTAGATAGATAGATTAGATAGATAGATAGATAGATAAGATAGATAGAGAGAGAGAGAGAGAGAGAGAGAGAGAGAGAGAGAGAGAGAGAGAGATAGGTAGGTAGGTAGGTAGATAGGTATGTATGTAAAGCATAGTTGTACACATTTTTTTCTTTGAGGCTAAAGAACTGGCAGAGTTATCACAAAACTTCTTAGAGTGGCCAAACCGAATTTTCAGTTTGGCCACTCTCTGGAGATTTGGTGAGAACGCAACCAGGGGCCGTATTCATAAAGTCACTTAAGTCGTTGCTATGCTGTTGCTAAGGCTAAATATCCATAAAGGAGATTCCCTACAACTATGAAATTTGGTCTGGAGGAACAGTCTTTGTAAGACTGTTCCTCCAGACCAAATTTCATAGTTGTAGGGAATCTCTTTCATAGAAATTCAGCCCTAGCAACAGCATAGCGACCACTTAAGTTGTTTTATAAATACGGCCCCAGCTTATCATTTACAAAACCGTAGTTTTTTCATATATTTGAATCGAATTTGACTATCCTTTTACAGTAGCTTGAATTCTCAGGTGGGAGTGTAATTGTGCGCGTTAGGCGTTAACTGAAAGTGAATTCATGCGTTTGCAGAAGCAGAGCACATTTTTTTTATTCGATGGCTACAATTTTATGCTCTTAAGGTAACATTTATTATAATACACAAAGTCGGCTTTATTGTTATAAATCTGGTAATGAGTCTTTATTGCGGCTGCTGAGAAAAGAAAATGAAACCAAAGAAAGAAAGCGCTGCTGTCGTTTTTTGAAATCCAAAAAAGACTATAGAACGAAAGTTTGCAGTAAAAAAGATTGAATTTCTTCTTCTCTTTGTCTCACCAATTTCACAAATTGTGTAGTAATTGACTACCTTAACCCATTCCTACGTGGGCGAACAAATTCAATTTTGTAGGAGTTAAATCACTCTTTTATTCTAAAATTGGGCCTTGTCATGCAGAAAGAGCTTGATGACATTGTGCGAGCGGTATGTAACAATTCAGATCAGCCAACGAATCTAAATAGTATGATCAGATTCAATGCTATTTATTACCCTATGGATTGCTCTGAATCCATAGATCAGTGATATGAATATAGAATGCTACAATAAGACTGTCGCATAAGCTACAAGATTCTTTTTTACGACACAGCCCGATTCATCCTTTTAAAGATATTGCAACGGTCAACCGAATCCCTGCAAGCGCAATTCCAGAATGTCATCTCTGTTACCGGACAAATCGTAAGCCCGAGCAGGGGAAACGTCCACACAAAGCCTTGCGCAACCAACGAACTCAAGATTAACTTGTGCCTCCGAGCGGCCTGGTCAAGTCAGTCCTTGTTCGCCGTTAATAATGTGAAGACGTCATATATTATGTAAACGAAAAATGAAGGTCCTAATCTTCCTGCAACGATGCTCGTTAAACAGACTGTTCTGGGCCGTATTCATAAAACGACTTAAGTCGTCGCTATGCTGTTGCTAAGGCTAAATTTCTTTGAAGGAGATTCCCTACAACTATGAAATTTGCTCTGGAGGAACAGTCTTACAAAGACTGTTCCTCCAGACCAAATTTCATAGTTGTAAGGAATTTCCTTTATAGATATTTAGCCTTAGCAACCGCATAGCAACGACTTAAGTGGCTTTATGAATACGGCCCCTGACTCTTTGTTGTTTTCAAATGCCAGCTCAGCACTCTCACTGTTTTTCAAACTGGTCGTTTTTTTGTCCTTAATATACAGTCAAGGTTGGAAAACGATCTTTATCATTTGGGTGCATGGGCAAATATAGGGATAAAATCTCCCATGTTCAGGGTAAGTCGGCAATGCCAAATTGTCACATTTCCCAGGGTAGTGCCCACATAATTACCCTGAGTGACGGAATAAATATTGAGCAGAAATCTCTAATCATGGAATTGATATTCATTCGTCCTGGAAATTAGATTACATGTCAAAAGAAATAAACATAAACCGGATATAACACTCACCAGATGGCGTTTCTTATGTAAACCTTAAAGACTTGGGCCAATACACTCAGTCATATAAGCAGTTAAATTGACAGATATTCTGACCGATGGGCCTATTGCTTGTCTAATAAGACGAATGATGCATTGTCAGGCTCGCAGAACTAAAAACAAGCTATTATTGAGATTGTGGTGGAGACATTGGTCTTGGAACTGCTTGGGTGAACCTGTAAACATGGTAAACAAGTTAGCATACTCGAATTAGTTCTAAACATTGGGACTTTGGCAAATAGTGAAGACTCAGATCAGACTGCTCCTAAGGAGCAGTCTGGTCAGGGTCTGCAATATTTGTCATTCCACATTATCATCGGACAACAACAAAATCAGCTTGTTCAGCTGTTTAGTTTTAAACAGTATCGGCGAGGGTGGGGTAAATTGTCCGATATTTAGAGTAAGCACGGTAACGATAACTAAAGTACAGTTTGATGATTTCTGAGATATAGCAGACGACATAGCAGACGACTTTTCAGTTCGAGCTCCAAAGGCTTAATGACGGTCACGCACACATATACATAAAGAAATGACCAAAAATGTAGTTTTATTCCCTGAACAGTAATTATGCATAAACTTTAAAAACAATATTTGCATGCACTATTGTATTCTTTTACGACGTCCATATCAATCTATTCTCTCTCTCTTTCTCTCTCTCTCTTTCCCTCTCTCTCTCTTTCCCCCTCCCCCCGACTCCCCCCCCCCCACACACACATACAAATAATTTTAATGCTGTGGTCGGTATTTGTTCGTACTGAAAGCTCTTTCCAATACCTTTAAACTTATATCAAAGTCTACGCCTTTGAAAAAATGCGGGTCTCAGTTTTGTCGAAAAGGTCTAGAAAAGTACAGCCGTAATCAATCAAACACTAGCGCATTAAAATCAGTTGGTAAGTTTTAGTTTAGATAGTCTGTCCAACTATATTATGTCCCACACAAGACCACTGTTCCAAACTTTCAACGGACAGCATTAAAACTGCGAGCATTGTGAATTAAGTGCTATCAAAATATCAAAAATGTGAACCGGATCTCTTTTCAATATAAACGTCGTAGTATACTTATGAAAAACAAACGCTTTTACCCTAAAACACCGAAAGCCCGCCTGATAACTGCGAAATTCCATTCCCATCAAAGTTAACAGTTTCTCGTAGCCCAGTGGCCATAGGGACAGTGAGTGTTTGAGGCCCACGGCACCTGGGGCACAGCATATGAAAGGCGGAGCCTCATTTCTCCTTTTCGCTGTCTTATCATTCCCTGATTTGAAAAAGGTCCCCCTTACTTGCGCGTATGACAAAGTCTTCCAGTCGTCAGCTGGCCGATCGGCGATTCGAACCCGCGACCTTCTGCACCATAACCGAGCGTCTCTAACCACTTGACCACGAACCAGTCCCACATTGAAGCTTCTGTAAATGGACAACCAAACCATGACAATGCTTTTCGACTCATATGTACGTAAAGTTTTCAGTACAAGAAGTAAGCTTTGTAAAGGAGAAGCTGGTGAAGTTCTCACAAAATTTCTGAAAGCGGCCACTTTCAAGAATTTTGTGAGAACTTGACCTGTTCTTTAATTTCAAAGAAAATGCGCACAAATATGCTTTATATAATTACATGTGTCGAATAGCATTGTTATATGGCTTACTATTTGCATAAGCTCTAATATTTAATTTTCTGGTGGAAACTGAGTTGTGCGTTTACAAAGGATTTAATAGAAATGTCTGAAAATGGAAATGCTTTCGCATGACATACAACTTGGGTCAGTGATGTCCAACAGTGCGGTCTCATGCTATTATTTCGTTTATATAGGAACCAAAACCAGGACAGGATGCGTACCAACGGCTATTAGAGACTTAAGTATCCTATAGGCAGCAATGTCAATGTACAGATCGGAGAACTAAGGGATCACCTAAACGCTTGTAACATTTTCTACAATGTTGGCATATTTTATTCAAATTTTGATATCTCCTCTACTGAACACTGCAAAAGCTCGGTAGCTGCAACGGCCCGGTTAGCCCAGGATGGAGTTAGAGTGTCCTGCGGATCTGGGTGCTGTGAATTTCTCAAGAAAATTTTCTTTGACCGTTTTTTGTGTCGGATTGGCAAACCTCAGCTGGACAAAAGGGTTGCTAGCAATAAAGTACCTTGGGAGTACTTAGTGAGTGCAGAGGTATTACTCACCCAGGCTAGCTCGGGATGTTCATGCATTAATAATAAAATTGGCAAACATTCCCAGGAAACAAAGTCAAAACATGCACGATCGTGCATGTTTTGGCTTTGTTTCCTGGGATGTCTGGTCAGCTAGAGTGCCCAAACAGAACAAACAACAGCGACCGAACAGTGCTAGATTGAAAGATTGGTCATAGTTTGATGTACGCTCGTATATGCGCCTGGTTTATGTAATCGGTGCAGCCGTTTATCTTGTAACTTACATGGACAGAAAACAGCTGTTCAGCTAGTTAAAGACCTAGACCAATATTTCATCCTTTCAGATCAAATAACGGGGATCTCAAGCAGCAAACACAATTAAGCCAGTGATCTTTTTCTGCAAAAAGATATGTTAAAGCTTATTGGAATGCCAGAGTCTATATTCTGAATTAAATTTAAGCTTATCGACTTCAACGAATGACTACATTCATCTTTTTATTTTCACAATTGAATACTTGAATACTCAAGCCCTGACATGCAGAAAGGGTCTTTGGCACATAAGGCCATCTATGGACTGTGAGGATTTTGAACTTAAAGATCCATACATCCAGTCAGCCAGCTAGCCAGTCAGCCTCATGGCAAGCAAGGCCTTTCATCGGCATGCGCAGATGCTTTACCATGTGCATGTAAGGTGTATGAATATACCTCCATTTTTGCCTTTTTTACCAAGAGAGACAACTTTTGCGAGTTCCCTTTTGGTTATCTGGTTGACAAACCCCTTCAAAAAAAGAGTTCTACTCTTAAAGGAAGAAAGACTCATAGAGGAGAAAACTATTAAAGGGGGGTCTCCATAAGGGCCATTTTCTGGTTACAAATGGATTTTCACCAAAACTCACCAATCTCTACTTGTAAGTGTTGGCTTTCATATACTGAAATACTGATCTCATCGAAAGTGTATTTTGAGTGAAGCGCAGTGTCAAAGTGGGTGGGGTAATTCCACCCATACATTACCATGTATAATTTTTTTCAATTATCTCTATAAGTATTAACGGCTGATTTACCATTATGATTTGAAATAATACAGGCATATATGCTAATTAATTGGGTTATATAACTTACCACTGTTTGCTTATTCAATGCCAATATATGAGCTTATAAGTGGTAACAGGAATTTTACTTATTTTTGCTTCTCCAACTTTAAGAAAAACCACAATTTTTCTTTATTTGTCCAGATATATAAAGGAAACTTTGTAATTATATTGATATGACAGTGTACATTGCAGAATGATGAGAAAACTGTCATAGGCATATCAAAACCTGAATTATCTGCCCTTGATTTAAGAAAATATAAGTTAAAAAATTTGAAATGTAAGATCGAAATCCTACACTGGAAGGTATATGTCTGATGACTCTTTTGCTCATGTTTCTAATATTATACTGATTATTGAGCTTTCAAATCCATACAGTGCCCATGATATTACACAAGAACTGTAACTGAACACCAAAGCTCATCCTGCTACATGCCACTTAATTACATCACATTCAAGATATCATTTTCCGACCCAAAGTTTGATATATGGATTTTATTGATTTTACTTACTGAGGTATCGAATGTTATTGAATACCTTACTTTGAAATTTAAATTTCCGTCACTTCATTTAAGAGTTACTTCCCTTTGATTAGTATTTTAGGCTATTTTTATGTATACTTACCAATTGCATACCGTATCTTGGTAACTATTTGAAATATCTTGATGAAACTTTATAGTGGTCTGCAATATTACAAGACAATGCGTCGCACATAAGAATGATTTCTCCCCCTTACTTAATTTTGGAGTAACTTCCTTTTGATTAGTATTTTATTCTATTCCCATTCACTCCATAACTCCTTAATCCTTTAAAATATTGTATTGGAACTTTCTAGGAATATGTATATAATGAAGCAATGTATCCTGAATAACAACCACAACTCTGGCTTACTTAAATCCCTAAATTATGTGCCCTTGAATTAACTTCATGTTTATTCTGTAACTCCTTAATCGTTCAAAGTGTTTTAAAACAACTAAATGGTGCTGTGTATATTGTCAAGGGTTTATATTTGGACCAAGAATGATAGCGCTAGTTTACTTGGTTTATGAATTATCTCCCTTGTTTGGCTTTGGCATTTCTCAACTTAACGGGTGTATTATTCACCGCTTGCGAAGCTCTTGTTATGCCTTTGCTTAACTTCACAGATTATTTTCTTTAAGGATGTTCTTGTATCATTTCTTCTGGCAACTTTATGAACATTTTCAGACTAAAGTTCTCCTCAGAATATTTTCTTTGGTAAACATATCTCCAACAGCGTCTGTGAATGTCTTTCATCTCTGCATTTGTTCTGGTGACATGGCCAGCCCATCTTAGCCGAGCCAGTTTCAAAAGGGTATATATGTTTTGCTTCCCTGCCTCTCTTCAGGACTTTCTTATCCTGTCTTGCCATCTGAGTTTTGGGAGTGTCCTCAGACAGTGAATGTGTAACATTAGGATGATCACTGTCAGATATATATAAAAAAAATTGCGTGTGTTGGGCAGGAAGGTCTAGTACACTGTCTCTGTCGTTAGTTTTCAGTGAGACTTGTAAATTCTAAACTTAGGTATTCAACAACATTTGATATATCAGTAACTAAATTCCATAAATCAAACTTTGGGTCGGAACATAACATCTTGAATGTTATGTAATTAAGTGGCATAAACAAGGACGAGCTCTGCTGTTCAGATACAGTTCTTGTGTAATATCCGTGACGGGCACTATATGGAATTGAAAGCTCAACAATCAGTATAATATTAGAAACATGAGCAAAAGAGTCATCAAAAATATACCTTCCAGTGTAGAATTTCGGTCTTACATTTTCAATTTAATTACTTATAATTTCGTGAATCAAGGGCAGATAATTCATGTTTTGATATGCCTAGGATATTTTTTCTCATTATTCTGTAATACACACTATCATATCAATATAATTACAAAGTGTCCTTTATGTATCTGGACAAATAATGAAAAAATGAGGTTTTTCATAAAGTTGGAGAAGCAAAATAAAGTAAAATTCCTGTTACCACATATAAGCTCATAACAGGATGAGCTCTGCTGTCCAGTTACAGTTCTTGTGTGATATCATGGGCACTTTATGGAATTAAAAGCTTAACAACCAGTATAATGTTAGAAACATGAGCAAAAGAGTCATCAAAAATATACCTACCAGTGTGGAATTTCGTTCTTTCATTTTAAATTGAATTACATATATTTTCTTGAATCAAGGGCAGATAATTCAGGTATTGCTATGCCTAGGATAGTTTTCTCATAATTCTGCAATGCATACTATCTTGTCAATATAATTACAAAGTTTCCTTTATATATCTGGACAAATAAAGAAAAATTGTGGTTTTTCGTAAAGTTGGAGAAGCTAAAATAAGTAAAATTCCTGCTACCACTTATAAGCTCATATATTGGTATTGAATAAGCAAACAGTGGCAAGTTATATAACCCAATTAATTAGCATACATGCTTGTATTATTCAAATCATAATGGTAAATCAGCCATTAATACTTATAGAGATAATTGAAAAAAAAAGATACATGGTAAGGTATGGGGTGGAATTACCCCACCCACTTTGACACTGCGCTCCACTCAAAATACACTTTCGATGAGATCAGTATTTCAGTATATGAAAGCCAACCCTTACAAGTAGAGATTGGTGAGTTTTGGTGAAAATCCATTTGTAACCAGAAAATGGCCCTTATGGAGACCCCCTTTGAGAGAAGTTGGGGATTTAATCATAAGTGTGAGTGTGACTGATGTTCTAGAACACCCCTGGTAGGGCTGTTACGAAACAAAAAAGAGTCATAGTTACCAAACGATCTGATGACCAGGTCGTTTGGAAACTATGACTCTTTTTCGTTTCATAACAGCTCTTTCCCGTTTCGTAACATCCTTGAAAACATAGTTAACCATGGGTGTAGAATACAGGCGTAAGAGTTGTCTCCCATTCAGAAGGGAAGTAAATTGAAGATGGAAGAGTTGTTTCATCTGAAAGTGTACCCATGCACCTTAAACGCATATAACAGAGAATTAAATTATTTCAGAATAAGCTATAGGTATGAGAAAATCACACTTGTTCATTTTAAGAATTCAGGTAGTAGCATCTCACTTATAATTCGAGAGGAGCATGGCATATATTGTATGCCAAATGTATGCCATGCTCCTCTCGAATTATAAGAGAGATTGCGCCATAAATATGTTACCATAGTAACTATTGAATAACTACCTGATGTGCTTAGTACCATGACAGAATAACGTGTCGATGACGTCAATTAGGCATCAATATGATCTCGATTGCCATTGTGACAGATATTTGACGCATTAGGCTCCGAAGCATGGCAAACAATGTATGCCATGCTCCACCAATTTTTCATTGACATTACCAACTGAAATTCTTTCAACGGAAATTTCAGATTTTCTCAAACAAATAATAATTCTCAAGTCATTCAATTCTGTGTTATACCATCATCTGATGACTGGGATGCTCTTAGCACCTTTTTTCTTCTGATGCGATCTAACTATTCTGGCAATGGAATAATTCCTATAATTTCTAAAGTTTTTCCTCTTATTGATACTTCTAGGAGCTGGAATATTGTATACCGTTATCAGCCGGCAATGGCAACTGTTGAAATAAACTGACGCCGTCGCAAAATTGGCAAAGAACGTTTCTACTCTGGCACAGCGCTTCGCGGTTTTGTCATGGATATAGTACAAGCTTTTGCAACTTCGTTTAATCTTCGCGTAGAAATAAGGTTAAGTGTTAACAAAATCATCAACCTTCTCAGTTCCGACAAGATTCAATACTAGTTGTACCGTCCGTTTGAACTGTTTGCCATTCAGCGACATGAAAATTCTGAATGGACAAGTGGGTTTATTTGTCGAAATTCAAAGACGAAACAGCCCGATACAGAAATTCATACGCTGAATGTCAAGGTGTCCTAACAGATATAATTATTATGGTAATTTCACATAATGGCACATCAGATTGTACTTTCTAGGAAAGAGTTTTTTGTACTTCTTGCTAACAATAGTTTCTGAAATTGAGTATGAAGGAGGGATAATGATCCTGTGTTACGTAGCCTCCTCCTACATGGCAAAATGCGTAATTCTCATTAACCTTGACTTTTAGGGAAAGCAATTGATAATTAGGGTAAAGTCGGGTAAATTCGGACAGTGACATTGTTTCCTTTAAATTTCAGTTGTTTGGAATTAAAACAAAATCAACTGGGCAAACAATGAAAATCCCGATGAGACGGCTCTTTATGAGCCGTCTCATCTGGGTTTTCATTGTTTGCAATGGTATGACCGAATTTACCTGCTGTCCGAGGTTACCCGACTCCATCCTAGAACCAGGTCCTCTGATTAAATTCCAACCTCTGCCTACAACAAAGTGAGCTAAATGAGACTCACGTTTCAGTTTGGGAGTTTTAAAATCGCAAGTTCATGCCGGATAATCACTGTATCCGTCAAATGCAGTAGTTGCATACTGTGCGCCATTCGTTTTTTCCGTTTTCATTTTTCTTTATTTTATTTTATTCAATTCGTAGGCCCATCTAAGAATATTTTACTTGTATCTAGTTGAGCGAAAACCGCAGCTCCCATGAAAAACACCTAATCTTCTGTAAGCAAAACGTGGTTTCTCATTTGTGCGCCGGCAGAGGCACGAATCCCCAGTGGTGAGATGTCTAATGTTTAAGAGTCCGCTCTCAAGAGTCCGCTGTCTTAACCACTTGGCCATTGCGCGCAGTTCGTGTGTTCCGGAGAAGAGAGAGGCCGTTTTAACTAAGTATATTCGCTCCCACGTTTCTTCCGATGCAATGCTGTCATTCAAATAGTTACATTTATATTAACTAAATGGTGTTCTTCAGATCGAAGATATAGCCTATTACAATATATTTTTTTAATTTTCTTTTGCGTTTGGAAGACTCACTGGTTACTTTTAACGAGGACAAATTCAACAAATATGGTGTATAGTAAACGCTGAAAATTTATTACGGTTACATAACTTTTTCTGACTGTATATCCACTATTTCTTGTTGCGTGCACTGGTCGAGAATTTGCGTTTTCGCGGAACGCAAGTACTGGATGCAAGGATCGTACAATTACTGGGCCAGGTGCGCGCAACGGGGCAAAATTTGTAGGTACTCCTACAGCCAGGAAAAAAAAACGGCGCGGGACATTTGAGCAGATTGACAGGACATTTGAGTGAAAAAAAAGCAACAAAACAAAACAAAAGAAAAAAAAAACAAAAAAAAAAAACGATGTCTGAGCGGCACAAAAGTGGACATTTGAGCACAATGGAAAATAACCCTTTTGAGCGGATTACCTGCTTTGCCTGGACTTTAACCATCATTTCAGACACTTGTATTGTGCTCCTTCCGTCAGCTAGTCGGTGGACGTGTTTGTCTATAAAAACACGGAATTAGCAATGCTTTTCAAATCTTTTGCACCAGCTGTTCCTCTCCTACGTTCTAAATCTCATTCCGTATGATTTTCGAAGGTCTGACGTTAACATCTTATGTCACCTTTCTCTTCGCCAGTGCTCTAATATGGTGTCTCACATTTTCTTGATCGTCTTGGTTATGTGAATGCTTATTAATTGTTGTCGGACACAGTGATCTCAATATGCTACGCCAGAAACGTACCTGTTATTAAAACAACCGGAGTCTTACGGCTCACGGAAACACATCCACACCGATCCGATCCCAGGCCATGCCGCTAGCGGCGGCACAAATTATCTAATGCTGACAGTGTCTGATATTCTCAAAATATTCCCTAGTGACCTCAGCTTTCATGGAGGTAAACGAAAAAATATCCAGCTGACTGATGGACGACCCTAAAAGTGGAACTACCTGCCGGAAAACGCAATGCTGCCATCAATTATCCCAGCACCTAGATTGCTTATCATAAAATATTGACGATTTTTATCCATCAGCACTAAATATATCTATGATCTATGAGTCGCATTTCAGGAAATTGTCTGAAGTTATATGTAAACTGCGCATGCAAAGATCAGACTGCGCGCTGATCATGGCATGCACAGTTTGCATTCGGAGGTCTGCAAGGGAGAAACTTAAGCATGGTTTGAACAGACTGAGCATGCACGAGAATTCTCTGAGTATGCGCTGTCCACATATGTCATAAGACTGAATTGTTCACAGTTGGGCTCTTTACGGAGCTATGTCTCTCCGTATGTTGCTACAGTGTAGTTTATAGTACCGGACTTTTGGAATCAATGAATCCATGTAGAATAATTCTGAAATCATGAAAGTCTGTGTCGCTTGTTACCACACAGCTAATTTTTTCATTTTTTTTCTTATGTGTGGTCATTTACTCCAAAAGTTTCACATTTCAAGAACACTCAGAAAAGAGCAAAGGTTTGATTACAAAAAAAAGGAAAAAAAAAGAAAAAGATCAGACCAACTGGAGATATACTAGCTACAGGCGATAACTCGCTATGTGGATGGTGTCATACGTATTTCCATACAGTCTTTATTGCAAAACGTGAACCGCTTTTTACAACGATTTGAGTATAGGCGTTTTTACCGCTGATAGGACTATGGAGACTTTAAGTTTTGTTTATTTCCTTTTTACATGGCTTGCGTTACTGTATGAACACTAATCGGTTTGTGCATAATTAGACTGTAGAACTGAGGTAAAAATGAAATCACTACTTGATATAATTCCGCTTTTTATTGACAAATAACAAATAATAAACAAGAAATACATAACTGTTTTCCTGTACTGAAGACAGGACTCCAGTAGAGTAAAACGCTGGAAATGACCCCACAAATTTTTCATCTCCACAGCCTTGAGAAAATGGACATTAAACAATGAAGACAAATAACTTGTTTAAAGGTGGGTTTACACTGCATGACACATGTCTTGCAACCATTTTTCGCAAGTAGATTTTGCTTAGACGATGATACATGTTGCATGCAACAAATCTTGTTTCTCAAGATACGCTTACGCTACAACACACGTTGCATGACACATGCGTCATGCAACATGTGTCGCCATGTAAACCAATCTTAAGAAAACTTCGATTCAGAACTTACACTTTATTTCATATCACCTTTCTACTATCATTTCCGGTCTGCAAACGCATACACTGGACCGCGATTGGCAGTAAAATGGTTATAGGTCCGTTAATATGACACTTGTTGTTTCGGCATCTTCTTTAAGGTATACACCTTGACCATCCGCCATTAATTTCAGTGAGACAATTTTTATGGATTACTGTTTGCTCCCTTGTTCGATGAAACTTTTCTTACATGGAGTCAACTCTTTGAGGAAAGAATTTGCTCCTAGAGACGCAAATTATTTCCTTTAAGAGTTGACCCCTATTGAGAAGGAAGCAAAAATGAAAACATCAGGGGCCGTATTCATAAAGCCACTTAAGTCGTTGCTATGCGGTTACTGAGGCTAAATATCTATAAAGGAGATTCCCTACAACTATGGAATTTGGTCTGGAGGAACAGTCTTTGTAAGACTGTTCCTCCAGAGCAAATTCCATAGTTGTAGGGAATCTCCTTCAAAGTAATTTAGCCTTAGCAACAGCATAGCAACCACTGCAGCCGTTTTATGGATACGGCCCCAGAGTCGCTGGTCCTGAAAATGAATCCTTCACCTTAAGTTCCCCGAGAAACGCTAAGCATAGATCTCCTAGTTGCTATGGTAACCTGTGGACCTGTGACATCACCAACACCTACAATGGCATATGAGCCGCGACACGAGAAAACCAACAAGGTGGTTGTGAGCCCAGCGCAAACTCAGATCAGCCTGTGCATCTACCCAGTCTGATCAGACTCTTCACTAAGCGCTTAAAGGGTAGCTAAAGTTCTAAGCTACCTTCATGCAGACAGCGGGGACTCTGATCAGACTGGGCGGATGCCCAGGCTGATCTGAGTCTGCGCTGGGCGCACAACCACATTGTTGGTTTTCTCGTGTCGCGGCTCATATATTTTTGGCCCTCGCAGATTGCATTGATTGGGAAATGAAAAGATGACAGTATAAGTTCACGTTTGACCTCAATTATATGAAAGCAAATTGGTGCCACGGCAATATGTATCAGATCTCAACATACGGATTTGTCTAGAACATGAATCAAACACTGTTATGTCCATCTAATTTTCAAAGTAACAAAATAGTTTGCTTCCTATCATATTACTTTAACACAATACGCATGTTGATTCCTGCCATATTAAACACATTAGTTTATTCGATAATTACTGCTGCCTCCGTACAACTGGTATCATTGCTAGTTTCGATAGTATAAATTGCATTTCATATATTTATTAACGGTAGGTTCCTGTACAAGCGATAACAATTATGTCCACAAAATAATTTCGTCTTTTTCTCAGCAGTATTGAATTCTCTTATTTTTCTGAATTTGTTGCTACTGAGAAACTCGTCAGATGTTGAAGAAAATAGTCGTTTTCCCTTTTGGTTTATTTTCTTTCGTTGGAATTCCAGTTCTAAAAATAACTATGTTTATTATGTCTATAAGTGTGCGATTTCTGATGCCATTCTCCAAAAGTCAATTTTCCCTTGTCGTGAGCTCTCCTAGAGGTCCTGGCATGGTGGATGGGTTAAATGCAATGCAGCATTACCTCAGCTGCGTTATCTATTTTTGGCGCGAACTAAAAATAGCGCTAACTGGTGTGCGAAGTAGAGTTAGGAAATCCCTTGCAAAACAACTTTTCTAATATTTTTTTGATTTATACTTTTTAGTGAAACTTATTCATTCCCTTTTATAAGTGCTTTCCAACAACTTGGATGAAAGATCATCAAAATTATGATGCATTCCAAAGTACAGGAACCTACCTTTAAACTCTCCATCAACATCTTGGCCTCATGGCCTGATGGAAGAAACGATGGACAAACAACTAAAAAGTAGTGTCGGAGAAACGATGAACGGGTACGAGTAGTATAATGCTTTTTTCCCTATCTAGTATCTTCTTTAATTTTTTTTAAATAACTGGAGTCTAAGAAGTGGCATCATTCAGTTTTATTTACAGTTTTGTTTTGAGGTCGAAACTTTAGTTGCGTGTACACGGACAGGTAATTCAAAAACGGTTATAGAAACATACAAGTAAGAACTTCATCAAAATATGCAACATATTTTATATTTCTATATTCAGGAGACGTTTTTGTCCCTACTAGTTTAATTCAATGTGTGCAAATATTATCTCTAGGATGACACAGAATCTCACATACCCACCCTGAGAAGGCAGATAGTTAGCCTACATATCATCTGATCACGGCCTGCATCATTTATCATATCTTAATCGCGAGCACTTTATCACACTTCTATTTTGGGGTTCTTGTCTGTGATTTTGGATCTGCCAATGTGTCTGTGGTTTACGAGTTCGGACTTAAGATTTAGCTACTTCGATCACTTCTACTTATACCACGCAGTATGTAGTAAGCCGATAGAAAGCTCAGTGGGTTAAGCGCTGACCTGCTAAGCTAGCCGTCCGGGCTCGATTTCCGCTGGAGATAGAAATCATTTCAACGGCAAACGAGGTTCCATTCATTGTAAGCACTCTTCCTTCGGGCTCGATATGACTAAAGCTGTTGAAAAAGTCGTAAACTGACACGTCATCCATCCATCCATAGTAAGCCCTCAGAAGACTTCACTGCTCGTCCATTTCGTCACTGTGTAGATTTTATACAGTTTAAAGCAAATATATAATAATATTTGGCATATATTCCAAGTCTTAAATGTTAAAACATATTTTAAAAAAAGTGCATTTCAAGAAAGTAGCACAATACAAAATGTCATAATGCTTCTACGCATGATATCGCTATGCGCGGTAAAAAGACATAACTTAAACGATATTAAAGACTAAGCACATAATAATGACATTTTCAAAATGAGCCGCGACACCACAAAACCAACAATGTGGTTGTGCGCCCAGCGCAGACTCAGATCAGCCTGGGCATCCGCCCAGTCTGATCAGAGTCTTCGCTGTCTGCATGGAGGTAGCTTAGACCCTTAGCTACCCTTTGAGCACTTAACAAAGAGTCTGATTAAACTGGGCGAATGCCCAGGTTGATCTGAGTCAGCGCTGGGCGCACAACCACATTGTTGGTTTTGTCGTGTCGTGGCTCAAATGCAGATAAATACACTTCTTAATGAAAAAAGTTGCATTAGAATATATCCGTACAGTTGGGTTCGATCAGCTTGATTCTCTGAGTAGTCTGTCGCTAGTCTTTATTGCTCAGATGAACTGCTTATTAATTCAGAGGAATCAACATAACCCCGCTGGCTGAGACAAACAGCCCGGATCCAGTTGTTCAAAACTACTTATGCAGTGGGTTGATGAGACATAACAATCCACATGCAATATACGCAAAAAAACCTACCATTTTTGCTGAAAATAATGTCAGGAGCTTTTGCACTGCAAAAACTCCCCACATGTTTTCAGTAAAAATTAAACTACAGCTGATGTTATTAGCGCTAGAAGACCACGAATCCATGACTAATGACTTCGTGCAGCTAACGGTGGTATTAACAACTGGGCCGTGAAGAACTGACAAACATATTCCAAAACACTGACTATGCGCAATATGCCATCACAGATTATCCCTGCATTGAACGCTGCAACGGCATAAAACAATGTAATTCTGAGAAAGCAAATGCTGTTTTTTCTTACATAGATGCATTTTACCAATATAAATATAATGTGCTTATCATACTTAAAATATATAACTTATCAACTGTTGCTGGAAACATGCACTAGGTGAACTTTGCTACATGTAACATCTTGCCAAAATTATATGCATGTATTGCCCAGATGATGTCGACATTTGAGTAAAGTATCGTTCCATTATCCATGCAATTTAAGCTTAGAATTTTCATCTGGTTCCTCCGGTTCATGGGCATTGCCATTTGGACTAAGTTTGCTCAGCTCAGTTCCTCCTGAAAAGGACCTTGTAAACTCGCTTCCTCGCCTTTTAAATACATGGAATGTTTTAAGAAGCACTTTCCTAAACTTCTTTCCGACAGCAGTGTATATGAGGAAGTTAACTGAAGAGTTCAGAATGAAAAGAGTATTGCTAATGCACGTGAACTTGAGGAGTACCATAGGGTCAAAGAACTGGAATTGAGACACGAGTCCAGGTGTCTGACAAATTATAAATACAACCACTATCAACACTAGAACCACACTCATGTTCGTTTCACTGTTCTCGCGTTCGTTAGTCACTAGTCTTCGTCTTCTCATGCGCATTAATTCAATTATTAATAGTGTATTCAATACAGATAGAATTACAAAAGGGATTATATAAATAATGCACAGATATAGCCAAATCGAAAACCAATCCGTGAAAAATATTGTTTTTCCGAATTCGGAACTTATAACTGAGTAGCATGTTCCATGCGTGCATGGTTCTGAGTTAACTGTATATGCCAAACACCTTGGTATGTTGTAAAGGACAGACGTAACACAGATAATTCCTATGATGATAAAGGCGTTTCTCTTCTTGAGTAATCTAACGGAACGAAACGGATGACATATTGCGATATACCGCTCCACAGTCACCGCAACAGTCACCCATACGTTGATCATCTGTAACGTCATCACTAGGTAATTGGTCGGTGTGTATATATGAGGGTAGACTACGTCATTAAATCTCCACATATCTGGATTAGTCTGAGTGACAGCTATAACAGAAAGTCCCATTACACCGCCACAAATAATACCCATATCCGTTATAACAAGCGTCCGAAGGAAATAGATGGTCGTTGATTTCATTTCCCGTCGCCATAATACCAATATCGTGAGCGTGTTTCCGATAATTCCCACTAGTGCAATAATTGGTATGAGAATTCCCCAGAAAACAAACATCAACTCTTCAGTATTATCATTCTGTTGCTTGTCCTGAATAAATTCATCTCTATACGATATATTTACTTTAAAGTTAAGCTCGAACACCCTTAAACTCACTTTCTTCATGCTTGTCAAATGCTACCTTATCGTTCACAAGCGTATATAGCTTCCTTTGAGCATATTTCCATTCTATTATCCCAATGACACAATACCATTCATTTTAAGATATTATATAACTGTCGAAGGCGGTCTGTGTTTGATGAAATGTGCAGCCGCAAAATCCAATCAAAACTGCCTTGTTCACCATACCATCTGAAAAGACAAGAAAAACGATACTCTTGTAGTTCTCAGTTATGATGCATTGATTAACCGACATATATTACAAATTGTTCTAGGTTTCTTACGACCCTACAGTCTTTGTTAAATTCATCTTTTTCAGTTTATACTATATATTTAATTTCCGTATGCACAACTTCATATATTTACGTATTTCACAGAATGATATGCCACATTACGAAAACACCGACGAAGGCAAAAAGTTAAAGCTTCTATTACATTTTCAATCTCTTTCGTATTTGCTTTGATACAAATGACTAAAATGTTTGTTTTTTATGTCCGATTTTCAAAACGATGTTCTTTCTCTAAAGAACATCATTATAAGGATTGGGTGAAATGAAAAACAAATTATTTTAGTCATTTGTATCAAACCAAATAATATAATAATTACATGAACTTTTTAAAGGGGCTGCGATTATGTTCTGTGTAAGAAAAGTTATATTACATTTTTATCAGATTCTAAAATAGAGATATAAAATATATTATTGGGTTATGCCATGAAGAAAGAGGTCTTAAACATGTCCGACTAGACTATTCAGCTCGGCTTGGGCATCCACGTATTCAGACCAGACTTTAAGCTTTCGCTATACATAAATATCTCTGGGGCCATGGAGACAGAACCCCCCCACCCCCTAGATTACGAACTATATCAGTGTGTCACACATGTTGTAAGGTAACAACTATATCAGTGTGTCACACATGTTGTAAGGTAACTTTACCAGTGTCAAGAATCGTTTTATCTTACTTTCACAGTCTACAAGAAACCATTTGAAATGTCTGATAATTTGCAGTTTGATTTCGTAAATTTTAAACTATACCTACCGCAAGCCAATAATAATTATGAAGAATCAATATCTAAGTAAATGTAAATGAGTATAATGTCAACAGATGCTCTCGTAGAGAAAGTAAATATTAGCAACATTATAAAGGAAATCCGCTTATATAATGGTTCAAAGACGAGTTATACCGCAAATATGAACAACAAAAATAAAACAACAACAACAACAAAAAAAAAAAAAAAAAAAAGAAACAACAAAAAAACAACAACTTTGAATTGCCAAACAATAGTAGGAAGTGTGCTTGTTAATGTTGTTTGCGTTTGACATCATTTAAATGGAATCTCAAGGCGGCTAAAAACTGCAAAGGAGTTCGTTGACGTTTTTGCATCAAAAATGAAACGGTGGCTGCACAAAGCATGGCCTACATTTCAAATAAAAGACAGTGTTCAAATATTTTTATAAGAAATGTAATGAAATCTCACTGACAATATATTATGCTTTACGAACGGTTGCAGATGCATCGTAAAATACATTCCACACTTTTTCCGAAATTTTTGGCGAGGTAAATTTTGATATTTGAAGAAACGCGCTTAATAAATCTAAACAAATATTTAACTCTGCATTCGAAATATCATCACAGCTTGCGTAAGAATCGTGTATCAGTATTAAAAAAGTAATTATCATGATTTGCCGTGCTCGATGGCTTACTTTTTTTAAACACCAGTCTGATCTGATAAAATGTATATATATTTTCATCTCTTTGCTAAATAAATGTTGTACTGTCATTATTTTTAGAATTCTGCATAATGACTAGGCTATTTGAAACGACAATATGTCGACATTTAATGAGTATGGTATAAAATAATTTGATTTAGCGGTATATACTGCACTAACATAATTTGTACTGTATTGCATTTAGGCATAGGAGTGAAATAAGACATTGAACATTGTCTCTTCAAGATCTGTCATACTCGATGGAAAGCATGTCTTTAATGATCTTAGATTAACACAGTGAATTTGTTTCATGCAGCAAGCAATATAGACATGTATGTTGTTTGTTCATTCGGGGTTCAAATGGTGGTTTTCTTTTGCTCCTGTATTGCAGTGGTGTTGTTTGACATCCCAGGGATTCAAGGTGTCGCAATACCTTGTTTCTGTCGAGTTCTCAGCATTGATTCATCATGCTGTTTATCCGTGATTTTTTAGTTTCTCATGATGATTCAATTATGGAGTAGTAAATCTTCACGCGGACCAAACAGCTTACTAAATTTTTTGAGCCACTGCAGAAGCTGAGGGCGAGGGTGGTTTGGGATCCCGTAAAATTAGTTAAATCCCCGCCCCCTTCTCCCAGCAATTTATTACTGACCGTTTCAAGGCGGTACTTCGGTTGTTGCTTCGTACTTTTATTTGTTCTTGTTGTCTTTATCGGTGCAGCGATGTGTATTGTTCACCTGCTGTATGAGTGGTGTTTTAAATTGTAGTAGCTGAATGACCACCTGTCTTTAAAAGAGCTGTTCATTGGGTTTCACTTTGAGGGCGGGATATGGAATCTGATCGTATTAGTACTTGATCATTGCATTTGTTTTTTCTTTGCAATTCCTAGAAGTATGTTACGCCATTAAAATGGCGTTTATATTTAATATAGTGTCACCTTTGACCAATGTCCGTTTGCACCGGCAAAGGACAAATTTATATTAACGGCTGGCTGACGCGAAAGCCGACTTCTGCCAAAGTTTGGTTATCCTGGTGTTTTTAAAATCTTAGAGGCTAAGATAATGTCGTTATACTTTCGGAGAGATCAGTGATCCGTTAAATGGCAACGTCAAAGCTACAGCCAAGGGTCAAAAGTCTTTTCCATAAATATTTTTTCCATTGACTTTAGTGCATTTGCAAGTGGGCTGCATTTGCAAGTGTGCAAAAAATTTTACTGTGAGACTTGTGTTCAAATGTTCATAATATTTTTTACATACCCAAAGACCTTAAATATTTCTGCAATATGAAATAAGTTTTAGCTTGCCCTAAAGCTACTCACAATTAAACTACGAGTGTTTGAACTTCAATAAAAATTTTAGAAAAGCTGTTTTCTATTGACGTCAATTGTGACGTTGTCCGAAATTTGCTGAAAAAGTACTGGTGTTGTCTTTAAAAGAACTGTACTTAAAGAACAATTAATTAGAGCTCACTCAAAATTAGAAGATGTTGCTAGAATTATTTCTCTTTTTGATCATATAAAACCTAATATCATACGATAAACAGTTTTGCTACAGCAAATTTCCCCGCACACTTGAAAATGCATTGAAATCTGCAGAAAATATGTTTTTTTTGGGGAAAGACTTTTGACATGTGGCTGTACATTGCTCTGTTCGGATTGCATCTAATACACCTAATTGTTCAACAAATTCCTCTCTCAATCAAGGATGCAACAGAAAACACATCTCATAGGCCTTTTTAAATAACAATGCAGTATGATTATTAGCGACTTGTAATCCATTTAGTAAGACAGATATTGAAGAGACAGGATTTCAAAGGTTTTTAACCACATTTTTGCTTACAGAGTCTTGAAACTTGCGGTATTGAAGTGACTGAAAATAAATGCACAGCAAATTATTTGGCCGTATGATAACATTTAACTTCGTTCTGTCCGTTTTATAATATAAACGTATTCATACCTAATTTAGTGCGACAGACGCGCGTTTCTGTATTTAACTTCTTCAGTGTCGGTTTTATAACCGAGAATATTTTTCAATTGTAAAATTTGCCTCAGCATCATCCTGGTCTGAAATAGTGATACTGAGCTTTAATCAAACTCTTTAAAACTTGCTTTGGTTTTAAATCAGTTCAGCTGATATTGTATGAAAATGATTGAAAATAAAAGCAAAGTAAATTATGCCTGTCGAGCTAAAGCGCAAAATCGATAGGTTTCTCTGCAGGAGAAAAGCTATTTTGGCTAGCATATTTTGACCCTTTGCTCTTTTATTTGACAGCTTTAAGGCCACTGATCACACATGCGACCTGTGTGGGTTGGAACTGGTGTGTCAAAATCACCCGCACATTTATATCATGAATTTGATTTGATTTTTGGTTTGTATAAAAATTTAAATACTCTTCGCCAAAAGTTAAGAATGATTATAAGTGAAAGTAACACTACTGATATAAATCATATTCTAACACAGTGCGCCTATAAAAGCAAAGGAAAGTTTCCGTGTTTTATTCTGCATCACTTCACTGTTTCGGAGCGTGTGAGTCTGATTGCTGACGTTACTGGCAATTACTGACGTAATTTTGTGAAGTTTTGAGATGTAAGACCGCCGTAAAAACGTGCATTTATCCTAGATACAGATAATAATATTAGCGGCAGCATGAACGCGCTGGCAGGAAGGTTGGGAGAATTTAAATGAAAAGAATACTTTTTCAGTGTTTTTAGTGTTAAAATCTAAATAATTCAGCTCTCTCATTGAATTGTTGAGTAATAATTCACTGTTTGTCGGTCAGTTGTAAGTAGATATATCACTCGCGCTCGTAAAACAATATATTTTACAACCGACCTCCAAACAGTCAATTATTACTCAACAATTCACTGTTAGAGCTGATCTATTTCTTAATTCTAACACGATGCGCCTATAGAAGCAATGGAAAGTGTCCGTGTTTTATTCTGTAACAATTCACTGTTTAGGAGCGCAGGGGTTCTATTTCTGATGTCAATGGCAGTAACTGACGTATTCTGTGACGTTTTGAAACATCTATTTTCTTTCTAAAATCGTCATAAAACGTAAATTTATCTTAGCTACAGTTAAGAATATGGGCGGGAGCATGAACGCGCTGGCAGGAAGGCTGGGAGAATACGAAAGAAAAGAATACCTTTTCAGCGTTTTTGATTGTTTGAAGCGAAATAGTTCAGTCGTAAGTAGATATATCATTCGCGCTCCGCGCTTGTGATATGATCTACTTCACAACTGACCTCCAAACAGAGAATTATTACTCAACAAACCACTGTTAGAGCTGATCTATTTCTCAAACAATTTAATTTTAAAGGACTTCTATGCTTAAGGCGTGAATTTTCCCCATGATTAAAAAGTTATACGGATCACTGACTTCTGCTTTGCATTTATGACTATGACATGTAAATTGCATGACAAATGAATTTTCAACTGTTTGTGTCTATGTAAAGTACGTTAAACATACGTTGACGTCATTGTTGCGTTGAGATAAATTGTGAATTATCCTCAAACTGATCGTTAAAATAATGATTTATTGTATACATTTCACCCTTTTTTGACTTACATTACTTACATAACAGACAACACTGGATAGTTTTGACTATATGTATGTGACCTTGACCTCATTTCAAGGTCATGGTACACAATATAATCCTTGAAGATCACAGTGCTACTGTTGACCATTCTTCTTATTTGGCTTACTGAGTATCGTCCCCCCCCGTGACCCAGCTATATATATTGCGTACTTGCATCGCATAAGTCTGCTGCATGAAGGAAATGCTGGGTCACGGGGGGAAAAATTATAGTGAGGCGTTCTATTTTGGCCGTTTTGACCGGAAGTGTAACTATGGTTTTGCATGTTTAAATGCCAGTCAGGCGTAACAAGAAGAAAATCATTGTTTTGTATTGTGATATGCGTGTATTTAGCATGCATTTATGACAAAAATGTATGGAATGAATGACTGGTTTCAATACTTTTATTACCTCAAAAGATGAGGTATGCGAAAACCTTGAATTTAGGGTAGGTAGGGTCAGAATGGATTATCTCCCCATGTCTTTGGGTCTGAATCACAAATGATCTGATTTCATACGGTTTACATATTTGTGGAAGCTCTGCTAAGAAATATTTGCACACTTTATACTTTTGAAAATTCGGACCTGTCGTGCCGGTCTAATGGGGGAAAATCCTTGCCTTAATCGTAGAAGTCCTTTGTGTGTGGAAACAAACGCATTCTTTCCTCAACACCAACTATCGAACATGGTAAAAATCGTCAAGTTTAGTTTATTGTTTGGTAAAACCTCTGCAAAGCGAGCACTGACGTATTTGTCTAAACGCATATTCTGGAGACAAAAACCCTTTTTTAATGCACTATGATTTACCTGTAAAATAAAACTAACATTTCATAACGTCACAAGAGTTTGGTACACACGAAGTTACTGCTTTCATTAACATTAAAACGGAACAACGTTTCTGTACAAAACGTCCATTTTTAACAGTCACGTCTAAGCCCGCTTTGCGCAGTTTTTGCATAATCATTTCAAATTTGATGTTTTTACAATGCTTAATCACTGGTGTTGATAATAGAATGCATTCATTTTTATACAGAAAGTTAGATTTAAATGGGTCTGGTTTCTAATACTCTTGTTCATTCACCCCTAAATTATGTTTAACATTTGGCACAGGATACTGAATAAGAATGCATCGTAAGACTAAGATAAAAGCTTCATTATAAATAATACTTACCCGTATTTGGTGTAAATGGTACTTACCATATAACCTATTTATCGTAAACAGTTTTAGCATATTAACTCAGTTTTTCGTTCATATTACTTACCGAGGTTACCGCAAACGTTTCTTTAGCGAACTTGCACTGTTTCAAATTGCAAAGTTTTCTTTGACATTGGATGGGTACGTTTTGACAAAACTGTCACTGAACTGTATAGCCAGGTTCAGACATCAGTCAGGCCCGGAGGTTATAAAACTTGAGTACATTCTCAAACTCAAAATAAAGCACACTGATTGGCTGCTTCCGAGCACATGCTCGGAAGCAGCCAATCAGTGTGCTTTATTTTGAGTTCGAGATAATTCTCAAGGTTTATAACCTCGAACCCTGGTCAGTCTGAACTGTTTGCTCAGGTACTGCTATTCACATATACATGCTTGACATCGCGTGTAAAGGGACTTTACTGTATGAGTGAACAGTGAAGCCTCAAATCAGCCTGCACATCTTCGCAGCTTGATCAGAGTATTAGCCTTTTGCATAAGCAGTCTATGAATCCTGGGAAATCTCAAGAGAGAATGCAAAGAGTGTGATCAATCTGACAGATGAGGAGGCTGAATTTAAGTATTTACAGTACGTTCATACCGGTACGTCTTTTTCACGCGATGTCAGTCATATGTGGTACTCTTTGTCTTCATGCCGGATATTTTCATGATGAAGGAAAAAGGAATGAAAATACAGAAAGATAAATACTTGACAAATTTAATTTTTTAAATAACGACAATTTATTTGAAAGATTAAACAAAACATTGCGTAACATAAATCACAGACACATAGAGCTTGGATGAAAATCATCTCTGCCCGCATCAGTGAGAATCAGATTGACAGAAAAACAGTTTTGTAGTTCTGCAACAAACTTTAACCTTTAATGCGCCAAAACAGCAGACGACAAAATTTGCGTCTGCGAAATATATAAAAATGCTTCGTCTTCATAATTAAATGACAATAGGGCAAACAGTGTAGACCCAGATGCCTCATCATGATGAGCCGCTTCATCTGGATCTATGGTTTTTGCTTGTTCAACTACAGTCAAACCTTCTCATGTGCTCACCTCTATTAAGGGGTCACCTGCCTTTAGCAGCTACCTTTTCCAAATCCCTTTGGTCAAAATACAGTGCAACTGTACCTGTATTAAGGGGTCACCTGTTTTTCAGCAGCCAATTTTTGGGCTTCCCTTCGGTGACCCTTTAATACAGGTTTGTATTTTTCATTAATGACGCTTTAAGGGTTAACAGTTATACGAGGGGTGATCGTTAAGTAATGGAAACTAGC
Source organism: Ctena decussata (assembly GCA_963989385.1). Classification (NCBI taxonomy): domain Eukaryota; kingdom Metazoa; phylum Mollusca; class Bivalvia; order Lucinida; family Lucinidae; genus Ctena; species Ctena decussata. The sequence goes on from OZ022500.1 coordinate 87,849,917, forward strand.
ATTTATTTCATTAGATATGTGTCAAAACATTATCCCAGGTATATAATACCTAAGATGCAACCATATGACATATAATCAAGTCTTAAAGTACTGCATATGTAAACATTTAGAGACTAGACCATTATAAGTTTAAGGAATCGTTGCCATCGCAACGATGGCAACGATTCCTTAAACTTATAATGGTCTAGTCTCTAAATGTTTACATATTTTCATGTATATTTGCTGCTGATTAGCAACAAAGAATGAATAAAAGTTTGTGATGGTGTGATGGCTTTATGCAAGCCTAAGATACTAAAAGAAATATGTAGCTATTCATGACTTTCTCTCAAACCTGGCAGAAATACAGAGCGAGAAACACTTTTGATCGAGAAAAATTTGACATTTTTCGCTGAATTTAAGCCGGATGAACCAGAAATGTGACGTCGTTGCACTTTAACAAGCAGAGTCTTGGGAGATTTGTATAGCAGAAAGTACCAAAATTATCCTGTACTTGATAATCGATCAGTTTACTTTAGCATTATACTGGAAATCACGGAATAAGATGTCAAACTCCCTGAAAATCATTTATTTTATTCCCTGCTTTAGCTTTAATTCATGCCAGATTTCAGAGTGTTTTCATAAACAATCATTATATGTGTGTTTCAAAATTCAAAACCTGACTTAAACGGAAGGTGTTCCTAAGTTTTCAATTTCTTCTTACATATCGCACATAATAAGCATGATACAAGCACCTATTTACCAAAATGACGTCGAAAAAAATCACACGCGGTACCCGACATGCACGTGACGTTATATATCGCTATGGTAACACTTTAAAATTTCAATTTCAAACATGGATTCGAAAGCTCTAAAGAAACTCATTGGTGTTACTGGGAAGTTACTTATTTCTGTTTATAATCAACTAATCTACAAAGGTGTTTCCATTATTTAATGATCACCCCACGTACTATTTCTACCTCATTTTCATTTCGAACAAATATAGACATAGGCAATAATATTGAATTATGAATTCGGATAGATTTACCACAAAGTTGCGAACTATTACTGTTTTTTTTTTTTTTGTTCCGATGCGATTCTTCTGATACACTTCCTCTTTGCTAGAATGTGTCTGTTGCTCGATTTCATCTATCTTCCCTATTTTCAGTGTCTTTGGCGAGACGTGTTTGGTGATTGTGGCCGTTCTGGCCTTTCCGGGATATCTTGATTTGAGCCGCGACGCGATAATACCAAAATAGCGACAAGTGCGCACACTGAAGATTCAGATCAGCTTGGCATCCGTCCAGTCTGATCAAAGTCTTCGCTGGACGCTTATAGAGTAGCTGAGGGTATTAGTTAGCTCCATGCTGACATCGAAGACTCAGGTCAGATTAGGTGGCTACCCAGGCTGATTCGAGTCTTTGCGTAGCGCATATTCCACTTTGTTGATTTTGTCGTGTCGCGGCTCATTTATACTTTGAATTACAAGTTCATTTAACTGAACGGATAGGGGAGAGTCGGGTAACTTCGGACAGGCGGGTAAATTCGGACATACAATTGCAAACAGTGAAAATCCAGATGAGACGGCTCATAATGAGCCGTCTCATCAGGATTTTCTCTGTTTGGCCAGTTAATTCTTATTTTAGTTCCAAAAAACTGACATATAAAGGAATCAATGTCAGTGTCTGAAATTACCCGCTGTCCGAAGCTACCCGACTCTCCCCTAATGCTGTATGAGTATCAAGCTGTAGGCTGGATTGTAAAAAGTGCCGATCCTAACTAGGGTATTTCTTTAGAAGCAGTCATGATTGTTTACTCACTGTTTGCTTGGATATTGATATCCCAATAATTTAAGTAATATCGGTAATTTGAATATCCAATTTATGTAAACAAAAACTTTAAAAAAATTAACAGAGTTTCTTAAAAAAAACATTAGATGACAATCTGAAACCACACTGGCCGCTGAATTTGACTTGGTTATACAAAATGACTATTTGTTTGTAATAACAATCGACATACATTTAAATGATAATGATTATAGAATGACAAAACAACGGCAGTTCAGTTTTGAGACAAGGCGTCTTATGAATTGATGTGTTTTTTTCTTTTCTTTTTATTTATTTTGATCTGCATTCGATCTAATTACCAACGATCTAAAATGAAACATCATTTTATTCATTTAAACAGAGGCATGCATAAAGAATTTTAGTGCATCTGCGAACAGTGTAGAATCACACCCTGTGTTAGTTTTTATTTCCTTTTTTTTTCTTATTGTAGTTTTAAGAAGTCTCCATTAAGAATTGCTTTTAAAGTCTTCATAATTCACTCTCTTCAAGAACTGTCATCCTCGATGGATTCTCTCATGCTGAGCCTATAGCGCCACTGAACTCACACCATAATTTCATGTCAGCAGATTCCTCATGACCCAACCCAGCAGGCACATGACGTTGAAACGACATCGTACTGACGTTGATGCGACGTAACGACGTCGCATCGACGTCAGTCCGACGTCATTTCGACGTCATGTGCCTGCTGGGAATTATGGAGTTAGCAAGCAGTGACTGAGCCGAAAGCTGCTCATCTGCGCGGCCCAGACAAAACATTTCCTGTTAGCAATTCACTAAGCACGTTTTGCATGACTCTGCTATTTCAAATTATAATATAAAATGGAAGACAATTGACATTTTATCAAAATATTATGCAACAAAACAGGAATAATGTAAAAAGTGAAATTCACGCGCTCATTCATTTCAGAAGAAGATGCATATAAATAGGAAAAGTAATTGTAGTAAATCAAAAGCTAAACATACTAGAATACACACGGACTCTCTTTAAGTTTTCAAAATAAGAACAGTATAGTGCGTATCCATACATGCATAAATAAATCCAGTATTGCATAAAGTAATTACTCTGTGATTCGGACAATCCCTGTATACTACTTGAAATATTTAAATACTCTATGTAGTAATGTTATACACTCCTCGTTATGAGAGAGAGAGAGAACAAATAGAGAGAAAAATAGAGGGAGAGAGACGTAAGGTAGACACATTTTTGGCAGGAACACACACACACACACAAATACAACAGAAATCGATGGGGAATGAAGTACTTGTTTATGAAGATGACACCTATAACAGCTTAAAAGTACTTATATTACTATCAAAACCTTCAAATTGATTTTTGTGCAAACGCAAATGTATACTGGCCAAAAGAAGTTAAGCCCGACCGGTACTAAATTATATATTAAACATGAAAACATTCATATATTTTTACTGTAACTCTTTACTTGATTTAAATTGTCGCACAAAATTTTCAACTAAGAAGTCTCGATATTTGTGCTTGCATATGCTACGTTTCACATTTGCTGATTCATTTTTTGCTGAGTTCTACACACTGAAGTAAAGGTACTGCTTCATTCCCTATCATTTCTGTAGTAAAATTGCCATAGAAACGAGGTGAGTGGGTGAGTGAGGGAACTCTGGTTTAACGTCCCACCAACAACGAGGACATATGAAGACGGGACCTCGGTTTAAAGTCTCACCCAAAAGACCGGAGAAGCGGGGAATCGATCTTGCGACTATAAACGAGGGCTCCTGGAAATGTCAATGATTGTTGATAGACGCTGGGGCTTTTCACTGAAATTTTGTGAAATAACACCCAAGGTGAGTTGTAACACTTCAGTTGAGTTTTAAATTTCAGTTGATTAATTTGTTTTGGTAATAATTTAATGTACAAACATTTACATTGCGCCTATGGACAAAAATGACATGGGGTTCAATATTGTTTTAACCAGTTTTACTTATTCTTGAATTGAATGAAATGTTGATAATCATATGTTTATAAATCATCTTTCCCAGCTGACTGATATATGCCTGCAAAAGGTAAGAGAGAGTTTTAGGAAACAAACACTCATACACATATTCCATATGAATAACGAGCAAACTTTCTTTAGTTAGGAAGTGTAAAAAATGGTTGAATGATCAAATGAGAAAAATATTAGTATGAACGTAACTGTTGATTGCTTTATAATATATCACTTTGTGAAATAAACAACGAAACGACAAGTATCTGTATATATGAGTCATTGAACACGGTGTCTATCAGCCGAGGCATCCACGAACACTGATGTGAGTCTTAAGTTTTCGCGTGTGAATTGCCTAAGCTCTACTTAATTTTCATGCAAATAGTGAAACATCAGAGCATATACACAGAAAAGGACAATCATATCTGGATCTCTTTTTGTCACTTCTTTCAAATCTTACAAATCTCTATGTTTATAGAATTTACCCTTTTAACTATGACACCAAAACAACGTTTAAACTTACGCTTAAAGGGAATATCAAATTATATTTGCATCTCCTATAAGTCAAAAGTTAATATCCCTTGACAACCACCTGACAACCACAACCGCGTTTTTGTTTTCTTGACTTATGTAACACAGTCATTGGGTTCAAAATCTTAGAGCACAAGGAATGAAGTTAAGCCGTCGCCAGTTTCGAAACATGCCATAAAGCGTTACGTTATAACACCGAGACAAAGATTCAAGTTTGAAATGCTTTATCGGCTCCAAAAAGTCTAATTATGATAGTTTTTGTGATGTTCGCTTGTGTCATTGTGCAGCGTTGTTCCAAGAAGTCATGCTATTACAGGATGGGACAAAAATTCATTTTTTTTTAAAAAAAGCGGTTGCAAATTCAATTACCTTACTGTATGCAACTAAAAGCTATATCTGTAGAAACAATTCAATCTATTTAATTTCAGAGCTTAACGAAAGAGACTGTCTTAGAAAGTCAGGAACAACACCACGAGGTCAAAGTTTGAAAATTTGATTTATATATTAAATTCAGGTCCACAGTTTTTTTTCATAAACAAATATTTTTGTTCGGAATCACCAAAAACTCACCAGACTGTTAATACAATGTGATGGTATTCAAAAGTTACCCCTACCCTGCTGTAGACAGTGATAACCAGTAAATGAGCTGATGGTATGACATGAATTCTACTTTGTACTTATGGTCCATTATAGCTTATGAGCCGCGACGCGAGAAAACAAACAAAGTGGTTGTGCACCCAACGCATACTCAGATCAGCCTGGGCATCCATCAAGTCTGATCAGACTCTTTGATAAGCGCTTTAAGGGTACCTAAGGGTATCAGCTACCTCCATGCGGACAGCGAAGACTCTGAGCAGACTGGGCGGATGCCCAGGCTGATCGGAGTCTGCGCTGGGCGCACAGACACTTTGTTGGTTTTGTCATGTCGCAGCTCAATTTTAAATACATGTATAACAAGTAAAAGATACCATTAAAAAGGGCGTCAAACGATGTTATGTAGAGTTATGGTTTTGTGAATCAAATAAGCAATGCATATTTGCGTGCAGTGTATCGTGCCAGGTTGTGCCTTATTTAGGAAACCCAAAGCACACTGCGACTGCTCTCATAATGACTAAGTCCCGCTGACTGTAGACAAACTAAAACCATCTCCATCTCATATGTTTCGAAACGTCATTTCCAGCATGACGTTCGAATCATACAGTAAATTTCTTAAAATTGGGAAACCTAAAATAATTACCAAAATTGTCCTTAAATGGGAAAGTTTGTATTTATGATGCAGTAATGCATCCGAAAGATGCAGATGGAAAGGCAAACAGTGTAGACCCTGAGCAGAGTCTCATCTGGGTCTGCACTGTTTGCTCAGACTTATCTGTCCTAGTACTAAGACTTATTCATGGTAATGTATCCTCAAATCATTGAAAATCTTGTTTGAGATTGACTCCAAAGTATCGAATTGTGGCAGATCTATTTGACTTCATGCAGTCTGGGCTTGTACTGCTTGCTTCTGCTGAAAACTTTCCCGGTTATCCAAATTCTAGAAACACTTCATAAATCAACTGGACAATTCTTGTGCTGCATTAAAGTTATTGGTCCGCGAGATTGACCCTCGTAAACATGATATCATCTGGAAGGTTTTAAGTGGCTTCTTTCATCCGTCTCTTCGGAAGACATGTCACTGGGCTTTGTGTTGAGTCTCCTCAGTTCTGTTCCATTTTGAGTAAAACTGGCTTTGGTAAATTCGTTCACGGGTTTCTTAATTAACACTTGAAACGTTTTCAACAATACCTTCCGGAACTTTCGACCCACAGCAGTATATATTAAAAAGTTTACCGAAGAATTGAAAACAAATAAAGTATTACTAACACAGGTCCATTGCATTAAAACTTCTGTTGACCAAAATGTAAATTGCGCACAAAGTCCAGGGGTTTGGCAGAAAATGAATACAAGCACAATTAAAATTAGAACGAGACTCATATTTGATTCACTATTTTCTTGAATATTTGACGGAGTCCTTCTTTTGCGCATGCGCATAAGTTCCGCAATTAGTAAAGTGTTTAATACAGAGAGAACAATTAAAGGAATAATGTAGATTAAAATCATATACATCCAGAAAAAGTAATATTGTGTATAAAATAGTGTCTTTCCAAAATCCGTTGTTATTACCTGATAGCAATTTGCGCTTTCGCATTTCACAACAGTTGTGGCAAAACATCTTGGAATATTATATATAACTGAAATGATAACAATCACAGCTAGAGAAATAAAAGCATTCCTTTTGTTACAGATCCTTACTGACTTGAAGGGATGACAAATGGCAATGTATCGTTCAACTGAGACAGCAACCGTTACCCAAACATTTATCATTTGGAGAGTCATGACTAAATAATTTGTTGGAGTATAGATGTGTGGGTATATCACGTCGTTAAATAGCCACATTTCTGGTTTTGTTATAGTGATCGCTAACACTGAGAGCCCCAGCACTGCCCCTAGTATTATCGCAGTGTCGGTAACAACAAGCGTCCGTAAGAAGTAGATTGTAGTTGACTGCATTTCTCGACGGAATAGGACAATAATTGTAAGAATGTTCCCGAAAAATCCCACAACGGAGATAATTGGAATGATGACGCCCCAGAACACAAACACGAGGGGGCTGCTTTTGGCGTCATTATCCTCGATAAAGCCTTTATTGTAAGTCAAGTTCACTTTAAAGTTAATCTCTTCTAATCTCATGTCTGCTGGTCTATTGCCTTAGCTGAATCTTCATAGCCTCATACTGGGTTCAACACGTCCGGATGTTCCTGTCAAATACAAAAAATACAACTATTTAATATCATACAAAATACATGAGCCGCGACACGAGAAAACCAACTATGTGGTTGTACGCCCAGCGCAGACTCAGATCAGCCTGGGCTTCCGCCCAGTTTGACCAGACTCTTCGTAAAGGTTTCAAAGGATAGCTAAGGTTCTAAGCTACCTCCATGCGGACAGCGAAGACTCTGATCAGACTGGGCGGATGCCCAGGCTGATCTGAGTCTGCGCTGGCCGCACAACCACATTGATGGTTTTGTCGTGTCGCGGCTCACATGTACATGGTTCAGCATGACAACGTCGATCACAGACGACGTTGAGGGCCACATGGAAGATTAGTGTTTAACTAAATGTGTATTTCCCTCTGTAAATAAAGTCTATTATTATTATTTTATTATTATTATGACAAGCCAAAATATAATAGTAGCTCTTTTGTTAATCAGATTTTATATCTTTGAGTTTTGTGGGTCATTCAGGGACATGAGTCAAAAAAGTAAAAAATCGTTTAACAGCCCTCCGTTTGTCGATTGTACGTAAAGTACTCTTCCATCTTTGATACTGAACAAGTTCAGTACCTTTTAAGTAGCTATATTAAAATACTTGTTTCAAAATACCGGACTTATTTAATAAGTCGGGCTTATTACGTGTTGTTTTTCAAAAATAGGAAACAAAAATTGATGAACCAGTTATCTCTCTTTGATCGTACGACGCGAATTATATCAAAACTGCAAAGCATCTTTTGACATGGTACCTTAGGAGATGTGTAAAGAGACAAAACTCAAAACGACCTGTACTTCTGCGCAGGCTGACAGGGACTCCGTCGTTCGTATTAGTAATTCTAAGGTCACAGAAAAAAACGATGCCCAGATATATATTCTGAACGAAGACGTTGGTATTAAAGTTTTATTTTATGTTTATCATTATTATTGTTTTTTAATTAATTTATTTTTTTGCTTGGCTATGCAACGCAAAAGTCAGAGCTCTAGATAAGAACACGTATTTGAAATAATTAAGGATGATTTTTCATATGTCTCATCTAAACCATGTGTTGTAACCACTCATCTGAACTCGTTGAGACGGTTCAGATGAGGGGTCACAACATATGTTTTTATGCAGAATTAACAAAAATTATCCGTAATTATCACCAAATACTCCCTTTTATCTAGAGCTCTGAAAAGTGACTTTTCATTTTTAAGCCCAATCACAGACGACGTTGAATTCTTTTCATCACACGATATTTTACAAACTTTATACTGAAGTGTGTCATATTCAAACAAAACTTGTTGCTGAAATACGTTCTTAAAAGTTTTAAGCAAACATAACAAAGGCACGTAACCATGAGCGACAGACCCAGATCAGTAGGATCATACTTGCTTACTGATTACAGTCTGCACTTATTCTATTTTACAGCTTCAGTCTGACTTTGAGATAAATGGACAGTATGATCTGAGTCTTTGCGGTTTGTAAATGCTGTAATGTATTTTTCTGAACATAATTCAGATGGCATTATTTCAGCTACGACACAAGAAAACACTATTATTGTTTATTGGGTATCATAATCTTATTATGCAACAGTCCAGTGACACTGAAATTTCATCAAAGAAAATACCCCATCTCACATAGGTAGTGACATAACATGGTCATAAAACCAATAAAGACTGAGGGTGTGTTCTATATAGTAGAGAATATTTGTCTTTAAGGCGATTGGGTAAACTTGCAGAGGAAGACTCTGCCATTTCGTTTTTTTTTTCTCATTGCTTCTAATTAGGGATCAGCTCTTCAGTGTAATTAGCTTCCCTACAAGAAACTTATTTCGTTTAAAAGTAGACCCCATTTTGGAACGCCTTTATTCTCCGGGGAAGCAAACATGATGTCACAAAAGTTGATCCCCTTGGTCAAAATGGTGGTCAACATAGAGATGACCAAACACCTACTACAGGAATAAAGTAATAATTTTCACGAATTGATGCATAGACATAAAAAAGTGTGGTCACTGGTTTTATTAGTGAACGCACTGCAATGATTTTCAAATACAGAAATCCAAAATAGACTATAAGAATGAATAAAACCCCAATGAACCTCAGAAACGAACACCAGAACGCGTCATTATCACAGAACGAATGCAACTGACATGTGACAGGTGACAGCGATAGCAACCACAATACAGAAATGAACAACAGTACACAATAAAAGACTTCGTAACGCAAAATATAATCAATTTCTTTCTATGACACTGCCTCGTCCGTCATAAGGTCAACAAAAAAGCATTATTCTGTGGTACCAAACCTAAGTTTTATAGTTTCATTTCAACATGTTAAGGAATATTTCATTTGTACCAAGTGATATATTCAAACACTACGTTCCTAATTGTATTGTATAACTAAAACCACTTTCGAATCTCCAATCTATTTATATCATTACCTCAATTAGACTGGCTTCAGACTCCAGTGATAACTGAAAGTCAGTAAAACTTCGGAATCTAATATAGAAATAGTCAGGCATCAAGGGTATTATGAAATTCATATATTTTGTATGTTATATTACAATTGCACTTATTGAAAGCCCTATGGTAAACCATTAGAAGGTAATGTGGTTTATACTTCAATAACTATATCGGTTCACGCGACGTCACATGCCGTTAAGTGACGTCAAAATAAACAATGGGTTTCCGCATCTGATTGGACGTAGACGACATTATGACGTCACTGACGCTGTGCCAATGTACATAGAAAAACTGGGTATCAATACTTTTTCTGCTTCAACTGTAGCCCCTAACACAAATTTGTGGTCAAATAATGTAAATATAAGCACTGGACTTAATTTTTCTGTCTTTCATCGAAATATAAACTACATTGGGTCGTTAGCAAAGTTTACATGAACCCCTTCGGGGTTCACTTACTTTGCACGCGACCCAATGTCGTTTATACTTCGATAAACATCAGAAAAATGAAATTCATTCCTTAAATGTAATTTAATAGACCGAAGCCTGTCTATAACTCGATCTATTCTTTGATGCTGATATCTAACCTTACCAGACGGTAAAAAAGTGCTGACAAATGTCAGGCTAGCAAACCCGTTGCTGCTGTTGTTGTTAGCCTACCATTCTTATAACTTGCTGAACCCATGTTTTAATGTAATAATTTAAAACATTTTCGAATCTAAACAATAAAATTTTTCCAAGGACGTTAGGAGAAAGACACTCCACTAAACGTGAGCCCTACACATTTACATATTCAAAAAAAGTAAAATGTTGCGTTTCCAACATTGATGCCGTGCTATAATATGGTCAGTACACACAGTAAAGGAATCGGGGTGCAAATTCATACAAATCTGGCCACAGGCACAGCCACTAACCTGACAGCTACAGCCCATATTTGCATCTCAAAGAGATGCATGGCATCTGTAGTCTTTTCGAAATACTAATAACCAGGCCTTGAAAACTAAGCACCCTGTACATGCATGATAGGTGTCAGGCCAGCTTATCAACGCATATAAACATTATCTTGCATGGTTTCCAAGTCTTTTGAACAAATACATGACTCACGGCTGCTTAACTCAAAAGTTTGAACCGGGGCGGGTGAAGGTGACAATGAAACACCGTCAAAGTAACTAGGGAACAACTGTAACATCAAAAAGAGCCCACGTAACATGACTATTATCAGAGAAATGGTTACAAGAAAAAAAAAATCCGATTAATTCTATGTGTAATTGAATATAGGCGACCTAATTAGTAAGCTGTAGATATCTTGAGGGTCTTCAATTTTCTGTCAATACCTTATATGATGGAGTAGACAATAAATATACGACCAAAAAAGGTAACGTAATTTGCGGTTGGGTGAAATCAGTGCGAAGTTGCATGAAGGAGGACGATATTGTTCGAAAAGGTCTATAAAAAGCTAACGAGAGAACAATAAAAAGAATGACATTAATAGATTCACGTGCCATCATTAAGTCTTATAAAACAGCGTGATCTGTACGACACTGAATGTACAGGTATTTGTACTTAAGATTGATTTAATATACGTTGTGTTGAGGCGGTCTTGATATGCCCAAATGTCACCTTTATGGAGTCATAAATGGGGGAAAAAGAAACAGTCATGCGGGCATGGCCCATTCCCCCGCGATGCATTTTGTTCTAGTGAAAGTTGCATATTTTATTCCTCTTTGAACACAAAGGTGATGCTTTGTTCGACGATTCGTCGGTCCGTCAGGCTCACTTTTGTCCTGCAAATGAATTGAAAAGTACTATTGGAATTTAGTTAAAGGATACACAATCAAAAGATCTGCCATTGTGTTGAATATCAACTAAGTCCATTAAACACTACTTTAGTTATACTCGAGGAAACATATTTTCAATAAAATATAACGGCGGAAAATTGTTCCAAAATGGGGCAATGTAGAATTATGGTTACAAAACAATGCATTTCCTCTTAATGTCTTCTATCAAATAACAACCAAATCTCTTGAGTAGTTCTTGAGTAATCTTTATAACAACTTAAACAAATAAAAAAGGGGGATAACTAAAAGAACACAGGCAAGTCAGAGTTATGGTTCTTATTTACTGCACTTGCCCTTAATGTCCTCTACCTTTGCATGAAGTTTGAACAAATTCCCTTCAGCATTTTTAGAATTATGCCCCGGACATTTTTTATATAAATGAGGGCAATCACAACAAGTAAACCAGGTTAAGTTATGGTTCTTAAACATTGCACTTCCTCTAAATTTCTTCTGTTTTTTTTTTTTTTTTTTTTTTTTTTGTGAAGTTTCTCCACACTTCATTCAGTATGGACGCACGCATGGTCTCCATTACCTTATCATCCCACTTCGAGTTAGGCATAGGAATATTTTATTTTATCAAAGGGCTTATCACCCCTCAAAAAATCTTATTCAGTAACTTTTATGAAATACCTTTTAAGGTTATTAATACACGAGCAGCGAATGTGCTTATCACGAGCGCTTATTATTCTAAGATCCAGTAATTTCCAAAGTACATATAATTCCATAATTTCAATCTAGGAATAGCTCTACTCATATATCACATCTTAAATCATCACAGGTCAAATGAAAATTTCAATATGATAAATACGAGGAAAGAAAAGATCAGTGATTATTCAAAATGTCCTAACCACAAAACGAGGTGATCCATCATCGGCCAATATCTTACTTTTAAATCATTCTTACTTGAATTTAATGAGCAGTTTGTGTTGATAAAAGTTTAAAACAAAGGGGATTCTTTTGACACGTTATACAAGTACCATATCAGCTCTAATTATTTGGTCAAAATGCCTGAGCAAACGGTTTAGACCAAATTCAGACTGCTTTTACAAAGCAGTCTGATTTTGGTCTACACTGTTTGCCAGATATCTGATAAAACATTCCTTGTCAGGATATAAGAACTGTCAATATCGAAGATGCAATCGAGTTGTCCGAAATATTTACAGCAAATGCTGCAGACCGGTCACACGAGCTATCACCTTTTTACGCATTTCAAGTTTATAATTACCAAGAAAACAATATGATCCTTACAGCAGGTGAAACTGAAGACCTGTAGTTGTTAAAACAACAGAATATGATGCCTTAAATAGTATTCTGTAACAGGATGTAGATATAACGGGTAAACATTACAATGAAATTCAGTATTTCATGATACTTTTTAGAAAAACAAACCCATAAATAGCTAAGATGGAAAAGGTAGATCCCTTGGAAGCAGAGAAAACCTAGCAAATGGGGAGAACAACTCGCACTTCCATGCGTAAACTTGATCGAATATTGGAAACTCCTCTAAAATAAATAAAGTTCTTTAAACAATGTCTCTCCAAATTTAATAGTACAGAGACAAGTATACTTTCAGAAAGTTTTGTTTAGAAAGTTTTATACAAAGGCAACTTTCTCTTCAAAAGGTTTATGAGCAAAAGCGTGATGTCCATAAAAGCAGAGATAAACAGGACACAGTCAGAATACTAACCGATGCAAATGCCAGTCTAAACATTCCATTGATAGTAAACAAACGTAGCATACCCGGTATCAGTATCAATACTTATAGAGCCAAGGTCATTTAAATTTATTTGTTGAAACAGATATTTCTGAGGATCATAATATGAACAGCAGAAAACAAAATATCAACAAAATAAACATCAATGACTAGCCAGTACAATTTGGATAATAAGGGCTTATCAAAGTAAGAAAGTAGTCGAAACATGTGAATCTAAAAATGATCTAATACTTCACCAAACCTCTCCTAAAAGTATAAACCGATATAAAATTAATAAAACAAGAACATACTGCAAAGATCATAGGGACAATATTTGATAGATTGCTGTTGATATAATAAAAAGATAGGGTACTGAGAAGTCGAAAGATATAAAAGTATCATAGCGAACGTAAAAGCAAACAATCAGTCAATATATAGTTAAATCCCGAACACTGAGCCAAACATGCTTGCACAAACAGTGTAGACCAGTCTGTACGCAAAAAATGTAGCATCTGATTTTGCCGAAACTGAAAAAAAAGAGCCAGCGAAGCTTCAATACAACAAACAACTTCCTATAGGGTACAGACTCTCGAATGTCCCTTCATTCAAGGGTCTGATAAAGTTGTTATGGTTATTTGTTACTAGCCTCTAATAGCATAAGAAAATAGAAAGCTCTTATACTGCTTGTAAAATCTTTAACATCAAACAGTTTGGCCACTATGTCACAGCAGGATGCTACTGAAGCAACATTTACAGCAGCTTATCAGCCATCTATGTAAACAAACAATTTCATGCTGAAAAGTTCACCAGAATCTGAACTTGTAGGCTGTGGACAAAAGTGAACTCTTTAGAAATATAAGTGGTAAGATCAACTGTTTAACTATATACATTGGTTCATACCAGAGACCAACAAAATACAATATAGTTTTCATTATGCGTAAAAACTACAGGCTATCACAATGGCTAAAAATATTGGGTCATAAGTCCATGGGCAAACTGGCAGTGTAGTCTGATAGCTCAAATAGGAGTCAACTAACTCATTTTCTGCACTGTTTGCCTTCATGAATTCGACACACCACCGATCAGTTAAACCAATTTGTTCAAATCTTAGAGCAAATAGGCGGCTCAATCAGTACATTTTCAGGGGAAGTAACTGTACCACTTTTAGTCTTGAAAATTGTTTCCTTTAGTAAAAATGGCAAAAACATTACATTGTCGCAATATTGAGGGTGGTTACGGTAATTCAGGATGCTTCTATGCAACATCTGCGAAAAGTTCAACAAAGCTTTTTTACCGTTCTTCATGGACTGATAAGAAATTACTACTGTTTCTCGAGTAGCATCTTGCTGTGTTAGCACTCATCAAACCTTCTGAAGTCAAAGATGATGTTTGAATCCAAAATGCATTTTGATATCTTATGATATAAGAGGCTAATAAACAAATTAGTTGAACAACCACAACAAATTTGCCAGATCCTTTGGCGATTGTATGATAAAGCAAGAAAAGCCTTTTGCATATCCTGCAACCTTGAAACAAAAACAACATCAAAGATCAAACCGAAGCAAAAATAAGAGTATTGTTATGAACAAGTTTTCGCAACAGCTAACTTCAATCCCATCGTTACGAGAATTGGAACAACAAGTTAGCTTCAATACCCCTTGCTTATAGCTCGTTATATCTTCATTTTACCAAACATTACTTTAGAGGCATGTACAGAATAGCTGTTGCGAGATTATTTGAGCCGCGACACGACAAAACCAACAAAGTGGTTGTGCGCACATTGCAGACTCAGATCAGCCTGGGCATCCGCCTTACTTGATCAGGCTCTTCGTTAAGTACTCAAAATGTAGCTACGGGTCTGAGCTACCGCCATGCGGACAGCGAAGACTCTGATCAGACTGGGCGGATGCCCAGGCTGATCTGAGTCTGCGCTGGGCGCACAACCACATTGTTGGTTTTGTCAGTCGCGGCTCATTTGTCGAGGACAGACATAATTCTAAGGACTGTGTGGTTTTCGTTGAATCTATGTATGTCTTGCAATTTTGTAATATATACGCCTTCTCCTCCTTCGTTACAGATTTTGTTGTCTGATAGGCAAATGAATGTTGAGGCATCAAATAATATAATCTTATTCCATTTTAACCTATTTCGTTCTCCATTATATTTATGCCAACTGTGTATGGCTTGAGATTTATAATTTAAGACAAATGTAGATGTGATTTTTTCTGTCATGTTAAAAACAAGAAATCATAAACGGCTTCAGATAGGCTTATATTTATTATTTAAAATAAATCTAATTATTTCGTTCCTATTCACCGGAAAGCTAAATTACCTAACATACTATATGCTCCAGCCTATGGAATGTCCCTTGCGTCAAGGATCAGATAAAATTGTTATAGTTATTTGTTAACTAGCTTATAATAGCATAAGAAAGCAAAAAGCTCATATACAGCTTGTAAAATCTTTAACATCAAACAGTTTGACAAATGTTTGGCAGCAGGATGCCACTTAAGCAACAGTTACAGCTGCTTATCAGTCATCTACATAAACAAACAATTTCATGCTGAAAAGTTCACCAGAATTTGAACTTGTAGTCTGTGGACAAAAGTGAACGGGCGCTTTGGATGTTTTCCTTAAAGCATAAAAATAACAAGAAGTAAACAAATGCAACATTTTGGACTTCGACACCTTTCCATAGGATTCTTCTTAGGGCCTTCTTCTTATCAGCCCAAAGCATCAATCTCCTACCACTAACGAAATGAAAACTTTCGCTTAACTTAACCTTCCATATTTAACAGCAAAAACAAGTTTTTGTGGAGATAAGAGCTTCCTGCTCCTTTGTGTTGTCGAAAAACTTGATCAAAACGCGTAACAATTTTGATGTGATGCCTGAGCAAGAATTCTATTAACATGTGCTAAGAAAACAGGGGCCGTATTCATAAAGCCACTTAAGTGGTTGCTATGCTGTTGCTAAGGCTAAATTTCTTTGAAGGAGATTCCCTACAACTATGAAATTTGTTCTGGAGGAACATTCTTTTCCTCCAAAGCAAATTTAATAGTTGTATGGAATCTCCTTCATACAGTTTTAGCCCTAGCAACAGCATAACAACCACTTAAGTCGTTTTATGAATACGGCCCCAGAACTTTTTGCAGATTCCCGGCAGATCCTGTCGCGGCTATTTTGCATTTCGTCCTATAGCTATTAAATAAAGAATCGTTCAGAGCAAGACTCTTTCACAGACATGTATATTTGTATTAACTGACAGCTGCTCCTCATGAGCAATTTCCCCGTGTGTTCTGTACTAAAAACAAAATCTTTAAACCCGGTTAAATTTACAGACTGGTCAGATTGTAGACAGAAGAAATGGTTATCGGCGATAACAAGGCAATTCAAACACTCTCCGACTGTACTCAATCAACCCTCATCGATATCAAATAGCTTCTCAAGTTTTTCTATCACTATATCTCTTTTCCAAGTAAATACTTGAAAGTAAATGAGTTTCTTATCTTTTTATAATCTTTATAATGTTATCAAGAAGGTTAGTCAAGTTCCGTTTTTGTAAGAAGTTATGTAACTTGACACAAGTGATAGATTTTCCGCTGATTAGATACGAGAAGCCATCCATACCGTTTCTGTTTTTATCAAACACTCACCTATAAGCTTTCATCTATTACCTTATGTGAACCATAGCAGGAAAAATTGCAGAAGGGCAATGCTTATGTTTAAAACGTAGGGGCCTTCTAGGGTCAAGTCGGGTAACTTCGGACAGCGGGTAAAATCGGATATACCATTGCAACCAGTGAAAATCCTGATGAGACGGCTCATAATCTAATCAGAATTTTCACGGTTTGCCCAGTTTAATTTTGGTTTAATTCCAAACAACTGACGTATAAAGGAAGCAACGTCTTTGTCCGAATTAACCTGCTGTCCGAATTTACACGACTAGACCCTACCTCATCAGCGAGACATAGCCACAGGTGAACAAAAGGCAATATCTGGATCTGTATGTAAGACTCTATTCTATGGGCCGACTGCTCAGATCTAGTATAAGATACTCTAGATTAGTCAATGTAATTTGAATGGTTGTCATTAGGGTACTTTTAAACAAGATCTGAGCAATAGAACTTATGTGTTTTGACAATGCCGTTAGCTTTTTTATTACATTTTGCCACTCAGTGGCATACGATAAAGCTTCATTTCTATGGATACGCCTTAGCAGATAACACAGTGATAGGCAACCGAAAGAGTTACTGCTATCGCTGTCTATTTCCGATAAGCTGTAATCAAGCGTAAAACTTCATAAAATACGCCTGTCTAAGCGTGAATGTGGCACTATGATCCAACTCTGAGACAAAACATATTGCATCATAGATGACAATACTTGTAATTTGAGCCGTAATGCGAGAAAACCAACTAATTGGTTGTGCGCCCAACGCAACTCAGATCAGCCTGGGCATCCGCCCAGTCTGATCAGAGTCTTCGCTGTCCGCATGGAGATAGCTTAGATCCTTACATAACCTTTAAGAGCTAAGCGCAGAGTCTGATCATACTAAGCAAATGTCCTTGCTGATCTGAGTCTACGCTTGGCGCATAACCACTTTGTTGGTTTTCTCGTGTCGCGGCTCATTTGTACTGTCAGTGTCTGCCAATACAGGAGATTTCTTTCACTGAACAAGGATGTTGCTGTATTTATTCCTAGATATTCGGACAGCTCAACTATTCCTCTATATGGCTCTACCACCTTCGAATTTGGATAATCCCATTTATCTAAAAGAACTATGGACATGCAGTGCAGACCCATTTTAAAATATCTATACAAAGGTCCGTACGAGGGTTATCCAAGAAATCCTGCAAACGCCATCATAACTAGTTTATTAACTGAGCAAGGGTAAAAAAATAAATCGACCATAAAAGGTCATATATAGCATACACATGTGTGCCGAATATCATATGTTTGGCTTATCTTTCCAAGAAATGAGAGGGTTTTGAATATAAAGGCGTAGGCGATACCAGCGGTAAAAAGTAAGATTCGTTGTTGCTTTAAGGTTAAACTAATATATTTCCATCGTTGTAGGCCTACTGAGTAGCTCTGATACAAGTATGTGACTTGTATTAAACAAGAGCTTTTTACTACGTTTGTTTAAAAGATTTATTATTTACCTAGTATCCATATATTTGTTTGTATTTAGAAATCAAGAATTATTTTATTAACAGTGCTTGAGACAATCATTGTTTAAAAAGTGCAAAACGGATTAAAATTGTAAATCACTCGAGACATATTTGACGACATTTGCATATGTATACTCAATGAACTTGATAAAGCAATCGCAGGGGAAAGAAATCGGACAAATGCATCTTTGGTACCTTTAAACACGACTCTTCCGCTTAAAATGAAAATTTTCTACTACGTTGCTTTTGCATTGCCACTGTTAAGTTAAATCTTACTGTTATGGTGTGCGAAATACAACCTGCTTCTAAACATAGCAGGGATGCTTTGTTATTGAAGATATTTTAGGAACATGTCATTTAAATGAATGAACTTTTTGACCGCAATAAAACTAGCAAAAAAATCAAGGCCCAGTTGTTCAAAACTAACGACATCGTTAGTTAACAAGACATTAAAATTTCAAACGTTAATATCTCAGTTATGCCAGTATTTTTTGTTGAAAAAATGTGAAGCTTCGCACATATTTTCAACAAAAAAATATCGGTGTATTTGGCCATAAAGTCGTAAAACAGTTAACGAGTTGACCACTTAACGTGCTCGTTAGGCTAACGATGCTTTGAGCGACTGGGCCCTGATCTTTGGAGGCTCGAAAACAGACGGTTAAGCGCTGGCTTTCTATGCAAGCGGTACGGGATTCTGCTATTGCTACTAACCTTCCTTTATAGTCTTAACATCGCATCTCGATATGACTGAAATATTGTTGGTAGACACGTCAAACTCCATTTCATCCACCCAATCCATATTGACCTTAATTTGACATGTTTATAAAGTAAATGGGTACCTGCTTCGAATCAGAGATGGATAAGGCAGCGAAAGGAGAGGGATGGGCTCCGCCTTTCATTTGCTGTGCCCAAGACACAGTGGGCCTTTCACCCCACTAACCCCTACTGCCCCTACGGCTACTAGGCTATGGGAAACCTTTACCTTTTATAGAGTCATTGTAACTAAGTTTTTGAGCAGACAGTAAGATCCAAACCAGACTTCTTTATCAGGCTGCCCCTATAAAGCAGCACACATACCAGGGCATTTCACCAAATTTTTAATTGGTAGTAAAATTACCTTGTTATTTTGTTGTTGTTTTTTTATGGGGCGTGGAATTAGGGTGTGTGTGTGTGTGTGTGTGTGTGTGTGTGTGTGTGTGTGTGTGTGAAGTATTTAGGATCGATTACGGCATATTAAGCATTAATATAAGAGCAGTACTTGAGCTAATAGAGTTTATCCATGCAAAGCATGGGAAATTTAATTTGTATTCCTCTTCAGATTTTTTTAACCGTTCTACAAAAATTAGGACCTAATGCTAAGTGCGAGTAGTTAAGGCTTAGTCTGATCAGAGTCTTCACTGTTCGCTAGAGCTACACCAATAGATTCACTTTAGATTCCTCCAGCAACCAACATTGGAAGCCCACATTGGTCTGTCTTCATTGTGACCTTCTATTCTCATGGCTCTGTTTATTACACTGCATCTCTGGTCTAACATCAATCTTCTGCAGAAAAAAGACCAAGAAGCCGAACTGACCAACAATTAAAGGTCATTAGACCAACAATTAAAGGTCATTAGACCAGCAATTAAAGGTCATTAGACCAATAATTAAAGGTCATTAACCCGTTTGAAACTGCAAGCAAGAGACGTACTAGTCGACGTTTCACGGTAAATATTGGAGAACTATCATTGCTTGTCATGCCTATGAATGCTATGAAACGATTAGAAACTCATAACCATTAGAAGCACAAATGAGCCGCGACACGACAAAACCAACAATGTGGTTTTGCGCCCAGCGCATACTCAGATCAGCCTGGGCATCCGCCCAGTCTGATCAGAGTCTTCGCTGTCCGCATGAAGGAAGCTTGGACCCTTAGCTACCCTTTAAGTGCTTAGCAAAGAGGATGCCCAGGCTGATCTGAGTCTGCGCTGGGCGCACGACCACATTGTTGGTTTTGTCGTGTCGCGGCTCAAATAACAAGACCGACTATTTTCTTCAAGTTGTAGAGTCGTTATTCTGAAAAAGGAACACCAACAATTGTGTTTAAAAGCTATTTTAAAAGGAGTCAAGTTCGACTGCTCTTCTTGAGTACAATAGTTAGTTTCCATTAGTAAATGTCTTTTATGTGTAAAAAGATTACATGAGGACAAAATTGCTTTTGAATTTGATGCTATTGCCCATTAAACGGGTCACACCAACATTCTCTGCTAACACGATGATCAATCATGATCAAACTTCAAATCTTTTGACAGAAAAATGAAAAGTTAGACAAGAAAAATAAGAAGGACGGAGAAGACGATGAAAAAGAAAACCATATTATTTTTAGTTTTGTCTGATGATCTGATCAAGTGTTCTTGTCTAGGGCATTTGTTGGTTGGTTATTTGGGGTTAAACGGCCCTTTTGGGACAGTAGTACAGTCTTTATCGGGCCGTCTTGTAGAGATGGAGAAAGAAAACAGATATGATAGGCGAGTGAAAAATATCCAAACAACCTCCAGCCTCACCTATTGCAAGCACAGTAAGTCCTTCTATTATCCAAATTAGTAGGATGCCCCGGCACTGAAAGTTACCCAGCACAACCTTTTTTTTAGGACAATTTTTCTTTAAAAGTACACACAACATACATCAACCAGGCCATTTGTGTTTTTATTCGCGATTGTATGTCAATAAAAACTTCAAATCATGATATATCAGCCTAAAGATAAAACCCTTTCAAAAGTGCACCCTTTCTTTACTACGAGCAGAGATCCAAGTAACCGATGAAATCATGTCACCTTCCAAAACATTATAGATGGTATACGTTCCCCAAGCGGTAACTTTATAGTATTATTGGTATTGATGTCAAAACATGACAGGTAAAACTATATCATGACATGTGAAAACTGGATATACTGAATGAGATCGTGAAAATGCAAGTTCATCTTTGTAAAATGCCAATCATGAATGAAGCCAAGATCATATCACATGTTAACTGGCTTCTCTTAAAAAATCCCCGGGAAAAATCTCAAATATATTCTGACAAATGGGTCATTGTCACAGGTTTCTATGCAGTTTGGAAGACTCTAACATTCAGTGCCAGGCCGGTATGCAAATGTCAAAGTCTAGATGCATTTCTAACTGTTATTGGGATGGTCGGGTCGGGCATTGGTACTGGGCAAATTTGAGTGCCTGGGCGTCCTGCAAATTTGGATAATGGTAGGAAACGAGCCTACCGTGCTTGTAGTAGGTGCGGGTGGTTTTTTGTTTTTGGATATTTGTTCTGTCGCCTATCATGTTTTTTCTTTCTCCCTTTCTCTATGGGATACAGCCCGAAATTGACTGAAATACTGTCTGAAAGGGCCGTTAAACTGTTGTGCTGTTGGAAAACATATATTGTAATACCACTTTGCATACAGAAGGTAAACACATGTAACTGAATTCTTTAATACTTTTGCCCTCGATTCTTGACCCTTAATACCTACCAACCAGTGTAATGATTATCGTTCACACAGCTGGTCATCACAGGGTATAATCGATTCCGCCAATTTTCGCTTCCTGCAGAGACTGTCCGTCATATGTGGCTTCCGCCGAGACTGTCCGCGAACTCTTGCTTCCTGCAGAGACTACTGTCCTCGAAGAATGGCTTCCTGCCGAGACTGTCCGCGTGATTCTGCTTCCTGCCGAGAGTCTCGGCAGGAAGCAGAATCACGCGGACAGTCTCTGCAGGAAGCCATTTATCATGTACAGATGTCTCGGCAGGAAGCAAAAGTTCGTGGACAGTCTCGGCGGAAGCCAAATATGATGTACAGTCTCTGCAGGAAGCGAAAATTGGCGGAATCGATTATACCCTGTGGTCATCACAACAGGTGAATGTAATGTATTTCCAGGTCTGGTCGATGTTAAAAATAATATGAAATATCGACCTTGAAATAAACAGACAAACAAAGCTTCAGCCGCAAAACCACAAATTGAATTATTTCTGTTCAGATTCCGGTACAGATTCTCATTTTATGCCATCAGTTTGCTGAACAGACAAAACAAATTGTTTCTGTTAAGCAAACTGATGGAATAAAGTTGGTTGGTTGGTTGGGTGAGGTTTAACGGCTCTTTTAGACAGTATTTCAGTCGATATTATATCAAGCCGTTTCCCAGAGAGAGGGAGAAAGAATAGAGGGACGATAGGAGAGAGGAAAAATGTCTACATACCCCCACCCGCACCTACTATAAGCCTTCAGGCACAGTAGGTCCTTGCCCTACTTTTATCGAACTAGCACTGAAAGTTACCCAGCACCATCGCCCGACAGCAACCATGACCTGGTGGAATAAAACGAGAATTTTAAATTGTTTCTGTTCAGCAAACTGGTTGAAAAAAATGAAAATTTTGAATTGTTTGAAATAAATAAGAATCTGTACCGGAGTCTGAGTGTCGATACGACTGGAGCTCTCTCAGCCAGCAGTCTCAAGCAAAACAGATTCATGATAAAAATCCTCGAGGAAATCATAAATCACTGAATTCTAGAAAAATTCAATCTATATACAGTCAACTCTCGGTTTTTAAGGTCGAATGTCATCTCAAACTACTGACATCTCAAACTTTTCTGGTCCCATAAAATTTACTTTGAGACAACTTAGTTTGAGATAATAGGAGTTGAAATGTAAAGAAAATAGGAAATGTGTCAAAACTACTTTATTCTTTGATATAAGAGGGTTCTTAAAGATATCAGTGTTTGAGATAGCGAGAGTCAACTGTATGTGCTACTTTTGATAGTCTCCTCCTTATTTTTTGTGTTTATATTTTAAATGAAACAAAGTAAAAAACGTTGCAACAACGACACGTTTTATTCAGTTTATTCATAAAGACAGAAATCTTATGTATGGCCTCATTTGCTATGTTTCATGAGAAGTATCCTGCCCGTGCAGGGGCCAGGATTTATATATGAAGCTAAAATGTTTAGAAATATCGCAAATGCTATAAAACCCATTTCCATCCCGCACAGCTCGTATATCTGACTTTCCTAACCAGCTGTTGTTTCATATGTCACTTTCCTTAGGCAAACTTATTTAACACTTTAAGTACCAGAGACAGAAATAGCAGAATTTGCAAACAGTGTAGATCCTGATGAGGCGACTCATAATGAGCCGCTTTATCTAGGTATACAGTGTTTGCCCTCTAGTTTTTGAATTCTCAATATGAAATATCCTGGAAAAGACATTTTCTGAAATACTGCAGACGTAAATTTTGTCGTCTGCTTTTTGGCGCTTAAAGAATTAACTATCTCTGTTAGTTCTGCAACAGGTTTTACGTCACCTTGTTTTCTACAAATGATTTGTTTCAAGTTATGGTTGGAAGAGCTTGGTGATTCACCCATAAATTCCAAACATTCACCTAAGTGGCCAAATTTTGAACTTTAGATTGTTTGATGTTTATACTAAGCTTGGATATAAGTATATCTTATCTTTCAGTTTATCAAATTGAAGGTCAAACTTTTTGTTTACATCCGTGTAAATCCTAGACTAACCAGCTGATACTGACAGTAACGTGTCATAATAACTATGAATACCTCACCTGTTCATACTGATTCTACCATGGAGGGCCAGTTTTTGTATGGTGTTGGTATTCCCTTGCGTTTATGGACAGTTGTACATATGAAATTATCTTAGGTTAGAGATATCTTAGGTTCGGTTGGTCAGTTTGAGTTTATCGGCCCGTTGAGAAAAATATTTCAGTCTAAATCTAGATGTCTTCAAGAGAGAGGGAGAATGAAGAGGAAGATCGAATAGATGATGGTAAAAAATCTAAAACCAATCTTGCACCTACTGAAAATACCAACTCTCACCCAACCTGAGGCCAATACCAGTAGCACCCCCAATGCCAAATATTAAAAAGGCGTCTTCGCCAGCCCTGTCACCCCAAAGTTATCCTAGAACATGGCCAACCAATCGAATAGCATAAATTAGAGAAACTGCAACGAAATACTAATAAAACATCTTGCATTTTGTCTTACAAAAAAAAAAACAGCGTTTATAGTGTTTGGGCTTTGATATTTCTGTTATGACTATTTTAAGCAATAATTGTAGCAGGTACTGCCTTCAGCTTACCTACAGTGTTCAAATATAAGGTATAAGTATCAGATGATATATAAACTCATGCTAAAACAAAAACTCTGAACCTCTCAATGTTTGTAGCATATGAATATGCCACACCAGCCAAATTCTTGAACTAACCAAGTATTTTGAGATAAATTTCTGAGCAATATAGTGTTTTTCTATGTCACTATGTAAACTTAAGGCTGGTCTCCAATGGTTTCCAATGACATGATACCAACACAGATGCGAGTACCGGGAAATACTTGACCACCTTCGAATCATGAGGCAACAATGTTTGCTGTAAGGTTGAAAATGACATTCAAGAATTAACTCTGCATAAAACAATTTATCATATGACGTCGCATGTGAGAGTGTAATAAAACCATGCATTAAATGCGATAATCCACTAGTGGATTAAATATACAAATTACGTCGTAACGTTATACGTTGACGTCCATAAAAACGTCGCGATTTCTAATGGCGAAATCGCGACGTTTTAGTGCAAATTCTGCTGATAAAATGCGATTTTAGTGTCATATGATAAATAGAATCTTGCATTCGTGCTCCTGTTTTATTGAATTTATTAAACTCGTTGGTGAAAACGATAAGATGCTCGGCATAGCCTCGCATCTTATCTTTTTCCCAACTCGTTTAATCAATTCAATAATACATGAGCACTCCTGTAAGATCCTCTATTTAAAGTATAGCTCTCTTTGGAAGGTATATCTTTAATCATTTGAAAGAGTCCAACTTTGTAAATGAATATAGTTTTTGAAATGACGCAGCGTAATTATCAAAATTCAAAAATAAGTATAATAAGAGGAAACTAACGCATTTTTGTTTTAAAATGTGTTTTTAAAAGTTTATTAAATTCGTCATAATACAAAAAAGCGTGGCGAGGAAATGAAGCAACTTAATGCTAGAATAATTAGTAAGATGTAGAAAAATAAATCTTACACGTACGTAAAACAGGATATATAAGAAAGTTTGTACCTACGTAAAACTATTTAATCCTTTTATCACAAAATGTAAGTATTAAGATCCAATACAAGTATACGTATAAAAATTTAGTTATAATTCTCACAGAAGAAACACTCAATAGCATCCTTTGCTTTGTGACTGTCTTTTGCGTAATCCTCATTGTTTTAACATCAAAAATGCAAATTCATTCAGTCACATGTAACATATCCAATATTATGATATTCTGATCGTAATGTGTCAGTTATAATCGTAGGCTGACCGATTGTACACACTGGTCAAACGATATCTCTAATAAAATTAACATTGACAAAACCTGTCTATTGCCATATTGCCATAGCGAAGTCCTTGCAAGATATGCGCACTATTTTTTTTTAATTTCAAAAATTGAGCGGATTACGCACTGTCCAGACTGCGCTGGTCTATGCATGCGCACTACGCGTACGCACAAAGGCACTGGCACAACGCGGAGTTTTTTGATGAATGAAGGCATCATATCGATATGTTTACATCATGGCTTTCGATGAAATATTAAAGTGTTTTCATCCCCAACAGCTGGTGCATGACTTTGCATACTTCATCTCCATTATTTCTGCCATTGCCCATGATTGCCCGATGATATGAAAAAGGAAATAGAACTCGGCTGGTGCACTTTAGTTGCAAATACTAGGCTTACAAAGATGGGTCAGGACTTTATTCGTATAGCTATAGACTTAGACTCAGCCGAAATATAGTATGGCTTTCATCTACCGGACTTACATTTTCACAGATTTTTCCATAAGATACATCAACATGACGGGTGTATTATATTAGGGAGGGTGATGTTTACTGCTCGCGAGCACCTGATCACACTTCCGTTTTGGAGGCCCATGTCTGTGTCTAAAAAAAGTTCGGATTTGTCGATGTTTTTATGGTTTATGAGTTCTGAGTTCTGGTTTTGGTACTTAGATCGCTTTACTTGTAGACACTACAGTGTTGGCACTGAAGATGCATAGCTACCGGTCGGTTGATAAAGACATGAGCGAGCAAATGCTCCGGTCAGATTAGCGAAACCAAATGAGCCACGACACGAGAAAACCAATAAAGTGGTTGTGCGCCCTGCGCAGACTCAGATCAGCCTGGGTATCTGCCCAGTCTGATCAGAGTCTTCACTGTCCGCATGGAGATAGCTTAGACCCTTAGCTACCCTTCAAGCGCCTGGCAAATAGTCTGATCGGACTGGGCGGATGCCCAGGCTGATCTGAGTCTGCGCTTGGCGCACAACCACTTTATTGGTTTTCTCGTGTCGTGGCTCAAATCATGGTATTGGCTCTGTTCTAAGACATGCCATACCATACGGTTTGATGCATACCTAAGAAGCGTCATCAAATTTCCCCTTATCAGGAAGAGTTCTGCTATTCTTAGTTGATTTTCTTTATGCTTAAAACCGAACTTACCATATTTTGATAACTGATTGATGCTCGCTGTATGTCCACAAATAACTGAACAACTGCAAAGGTGAAGTGACTTGTTAAACAATAGTTCATCAAAGTAACACACAGTCAAGCAGAATAAACTAATTAGCATCTGTATAAATTATGTAAGCGCTAGACAAGACGCATGGAGTTATGCATGTCTAATGCATTTATAATGTTAGGTATACTTCTGTACATTCGAAATGCATTTAAAACAATCAATAATAATTTGAAATAATCAATTTACGAAAGTTAGATTTTCTATATACGAGTTGTTAAAGCTTAAAAGTGTACACCTCATATATTTTGGCATCACGAGTTTTTCAGGCCCTGGCTTTGGAGTAGTCAATTGGGTGTGTTTTGCAGGCATCAAAGGCAAACTGTGTAGGTCCAGAGGACAGCGGTCAGTTCTGGATCTACAGTCTTAAAAGAGGTGCCCATACATTTTTAGCCAGCAATATACTTTTTGTTGTTTAGCCAGTTTAGCATAAGACTTTAACCATCGTTAGCTAATCTGACCATTTCTTGGATACTTTTAATATACGTATAATAATGTATGAGCCGCGACACGACAAAACCAACAATGTGGTTGTGCGCCCAGCGCAGACTCAGATCAGCCTGGGCATCCGCCCAGTCTGATCAGAGTCTTCGCTGTCCGCATGGAGGTAGCTTAGATCCTTAGCTACCCTTTGAGCTCTTAACGAAGGGTCTGATCGAATTTGGCAGATGCCCAGGCTGATCTGAGTCTGCGCTGGGCGCACAACCACATTGTTGGTTTTGTCGTGTCGCGGCTCATATGAAAACTGAAGCGACCATCTTCAGCATATGATAGCAGTGATATATCACTGCCATAATATGCTGAAAACAGACGCTTCAGTTTTCATATATAAGTATATATTATTACTTGTAATTTTAACAGTATCCAATATCACTGCCATCATATTCTGAAGACGGGCGCTTCAGATATCCGATATAAAACATTTACATGTATTTTAACAATACTGACTAACGATGGTTAATGTGTCATAATAACTGGGTAGTATCCAAGAACGTTTCAGACTAACGATTGTTAAATTCTCATACTAAATTGGGCAAACTATATCTATATATTCTGTAGACATTTTTCCAATTTAGACGTGACTGAAAGCTTAAACGGACAACTAATCTAGTTTTAATAACCGATGAAAATTTGGTTTTGGCCTTATTTACATAATATCAATTATATTAATGTATCTTGCATTATATTTCTGAGAAGAAAAAGATGCTCTTCGAAACTCGGACCGCGGAAGCAAATGCATAATACCGTCTAGGCGTAATCAACCTAATTGATCTTTACTCAGGAAACTATTAGCTAAATAAATAATAAGCTTACAAATTGGGCTGTTCCACGAGAAACGAAGGTTCAGCCTACACACAAACTAGTCACAGTCCTCGACTGCATTTCAAATATTTTACAACATTCATACACCGTGGATGCGAACTTGGTAGACTTTGAACAAACGGTGCTAGTTCGTAGACTGCTGTGCGTCTTAGCAGGTCACAAGTGCTGACGGATGCTTTTTGTGTGCCCTTGCTTAATTAAAGAGGTGATAGTGGGTTAACACTTTTATTTCATTAAGTACTGGTGTGATTTGTGAACGATCTAACAGTGGAGATAAGTGTAAAGTTAATCACGTTCTTTTTGAGGTTTTAATTGCACATCTATGCTGCATTTACCCTTACTTTTGACGGGAATACTCTTCCTATGTGTGGCACATCGATGGCTCGGTGAAACTGCTCAGATGATACACTGTTTTATTAAAATTCACCTAAATGACGAATGCATTTGTCCATATCATTCTGAAAATGGTAGATAGCAAGAGTTTAACTAGTACGAAAAGGTGGGTTTGCCTGAATGTTATCGTAAATGGTTGGTCTTTTGTGTCTGGTCTTTCAGGAAAACGGGTCTGATGGCATAAAGGCCAGTCATCTGAAAAGATAAGCCTGTATGAGAGCTCAGTGATGTCTTATCAGACGGCGGAAACATAACCACTTCTAGCTTTACTAATTATTCGCCACTAAGAAAGCATGGGAGATAATATGGCAGTTTGGCGTTGTAAAAATTAAACCCCTTAGTCTATTTATGGCGGACCCTTAACTGTCGAGTTCTCGAACGGACGAACGGCGCCCCGTTACTGCGGCTATGAATACGTTACGCTGAGGTACGGAGGAACGTCGTTACGAGGCTTGAAATGCACACATGTCACCTCTTAGTTTATTGTTACTTTAACTATACCAATATCATTGCAAGGCGTTTGCATAGTCTACACAGATTTGTGTAAAATCATAAACATAAAGTGTTTGACGACACTTGGACATTTCTTATAAAAAGCTTTGCATTTTTTTAACATAAACCGATAGAGTATAAACAGGTCTTTATTTTGAGTGATTGTAAAAAATAAAGTGTTGAATAGGGGCAAAATACATTTGTTCAATTGAATATAAAGAATGAAGAAGGAGTGTATGCGCGAGCTGTTTATGCACTGGGGTGGGTGCAGTTTTTTTTCCAGTAATTGATCTTTATGTATTTTGTTTCAGATTAAAGCCCATTTTATAGAATTTTCACTGCTATGGTGAAATTATTACTGATGATGTTTTGTTTCATAGTTTGCTTCATGGTCTCAGATGCTACCAGGTAATGGGAACAAACTGGCAAAAACTGAACCCTGTCAACAGACATAATATGGAATCTTACTAAGAAATATCCAGCTTGTAAGGACAATGCAACAATTTGCGTTAACAATTCTAAATGTGTCATTGATGTTAATAAATAGGTGCAACCAGAAAAATGAAAAATAACATAAATCCGAATCGGTAGACTATGAAACCTACGCAAAGCGCATAATTGTGGCTAATTATTTGCGCGAGTGATGATAAATAAGGGTGAAATAAATGATGGCCTGTATATTTTGAAAAAAAAAATGGCTTGCAAATTATCCTCTTTCTACAGTGCAAGAACGTAACAGCACAGTACAAATAAGAAGTTTTTGGAAAACCCGACAAGAAACACTGCTTACTTCAAGCGCGGAGAAGCCACACTAAAACAAAGAGTAACAGTGAAAATGTCATAAATACAAGGGAGAGTTACAGCTGAGTGACTGATTAGCAAGTAGAAATGTGTGTCGAATGTTTTCATGTGTCAATGACCTGTGCAACGATGACTGCAAGTGTATAACAAGTCATGAACTGTTCTAGAAAACTGACCTTACAACCATAAAACGTATGCACCATGCAAATATTTGAACCCATGAAGATAATGCCATACTTAACTTGCGTAAGATACATTGGTGCAGATAAAGGGGTCGCGTTTAGCTATATGAATTGTCCGTCTTATGTTTCGGCCGTGGTAAATGTAGACTTTCAAAGAGAAAAAAAAAAAAAAAACGAAATGTGCTACAACTTTCTTTCTGCCACGGCGCTAGTTTACTTTGCCAATTAGTTATTTGCTGACACTTAAATGTTCATTTCATAGAAGCCTTAAACAAAAGCAAAGGTATTGTCTTTACTTGAATATCTCTTTGAAATACCTCGATAGTTTGATTTTGCTTCACTATATACCCATTTGAAATGACCTGATTTTGCGCTACCGTTTACCTCTGTGAAAGAGCTTGATTGCCCTTTGAATTAACTTGGTTTTGCTTTGAGTAATATAATTTCAAGCAAAGTGTCTCTAAACTCGATACTGCAGAACTGATTTTAGTCTGTATTTTAAGACAGACCTAGTTTACCGAAAATTGATGCGGAAGTCAGCCAAGACTCGTTGTTTACAACCGTTTTACATAAGACATAATTGCTCAATGATCGAGTACCTACTGTGAAATGCGGAAAAAAGTTCAAAACCGCAGGATTTCGTAATTTGTTCACTACATCTACAGGTTGTAAATTCTTTATGCGTTTTTATCTGTCAGCATGCACCTTTTATGCCAGAGATACGGATCTGTTAACAGCACAAGAGCAATAGCAGACTATTTTGTTAACAGCACCACAGCAATACCAGTCTATTTCCGATTATCTTTCGTCATGCGAAATATTTAATTACAGAACTTCCTCAGTTCTTAATTGATGCCCTTTATCCAATAAAGAAATGGTTCCAAATGCCGGCTCATCGACAATGGCAGTAATTTTCACCTTCAGCTCTCCAACAAGTGAGCCTCGTTCTGAGGAAAACTGCATTAGGGCATTTGCGAACCAAACATGCGAAGTGAATATTGTGAGTTCCACAGTTTGGTCAGAGGTACGGTAACGCCAAAACAGTAACTGTAAATGTTGATTTTTACTGCGAACTGCTTATGCCCTGAACAGATTGCGCAATATGCGCAATCTGTTCAGGGCATAAGCAGTTCACATGACAGGAAGCAAGTTACTGTGAAATTTTGTTAAAGCAGGATGCTAATTGCATTGCAGCTCTGGAATGACTCTTGTGAAGCAGGCTCCCGTGATTATAGAACTGTAACTTTTGTTCACAAAACTGCAGATGTGAAATGAAGAAAAATGAAATGAAAGCTCCTTTGCGCCACTGAACAAAAGACAAACCAATAAGAGCTGAATAATGTCATTTAATACAAAATGCACATACTGAAATATTCCTATTATTAGAAAAGCTATTTTAAACTTAAAATTGCAAAAATACACAGCGTGTCTTTGTATTGAAAGGACAGCAATGGGCATTACATGTACTTAGAACTCAATGATAAGACTTTACCAAGTACTTAAATACCGTACGTGCATTGAGACGAAAGAAACTTAGCTAAATCGACAGTAATCCGTCAGAAAATATGGCTATCGATACTGTAAATAGCACAGTCGTTTAAGCTGTAAAAGTATTAGCCGTCATTCTGAATTCCGGACTTAGAAATGTAAACTGGGAACATAGGTACCCAGAGTGACAGTACATACTCCTTTTCGCGTTAGCAGCTTATTGTCATTTTACTAGAAGTCGGATGAGAAGGCAATAGTGTCTGTCTGTCTGAGACCTCTGACGCTTACTGTGCCTGCACATACAGGGATATATCTAAAACGGACCCTGTGACAGAAAGACACCTTGTTTTTTAAAGACGGTCCGATTTTATTATGAGCATGGGCCTTGGCATAGGGTGGTTTCTCAAACTTTATGCCAAAATGCCATTTTCACTAAAAAGGCCCAATCTGAGAGTCCGTCAGAAATATTCCTGTACATATAAATGTTATGGTCAGGGTATGGGCGTATGCATTTTGTCCAGACAATAAATCAGATCAAAGCATATTCTAACTTACTCGGCGTTCACGCAAGCTGTTCTGGACTTGTTCAGTAGGAAAGGTTTCCCAGAACCGGGCTCATGTTTTATATACGTATGTGCTGATGTAATCACCAAATCTTCACATTTTCGAATGACGGAATTCCGATAGGGCTGAGATTTAGGAGAATATTAGACACTTCAATTTCTCTTATCTGCTAAATAGCAAGAATTCTTAATAACATATCGATAGTAACCAAATAATCGATTGTTAATTTGTTTGAAAGAATTTTATAGTGACACTATGTTGATGTATACTTAAAAGTTTATAAGGCTCAAATCCGGTGAATTTTTCTCGGCGCATCCGAGTTTAATTTCAGTTTTGTTCCACATTTCACAAGATTTCATTGGTTAAAAACGCGTATCGAAATAGCTCACTTGAGTCATATTCATGAAAGTTACTGTCAACTCTTCACCTAGATACATATTACGAAAGACACTTCCATTTAAAATGCGCCGATTATCTTTTGTTTTAAAGATATTTCTCGTTTGGAATAAAATTCTTAGCTTGTTTTCTCTTATCATCTAGTTACTGTATTTTCTTAACAGAGTTATAATCCTGTTGATAAAGTTGTTTAACAGTTTTAAAGTTTGAAGTCAATGACGTTGCATATGTTTATTAATAAGAGCTGTCTGTTTTTATCGTTTATGGTGAATGGGTATACTTGCATGCAAAGCAACTCTGTCATTTCATATTTGAGCCACGATACAACAAAACCAACAATGTGGTTGTGCGCCCAGCGCAGACTCAGATCAGCCTGGGCATCCGCCCAGTCTGATCAGAGTCTTCGCTGTCCGCATGAAGGTAGCTTAGACCCTTAGCTACCCTTTAAGCGCTTAACGAAGGGTCTGATCAAACTTGGCGGAAACCTAGATTGATCTGAGTCTGCGCAGTGCGCTCGACCACATTGTTGGTTTTCTCGCGTCGCGGCTCATTTATTTGCCTCCCTTCTCAATGGAGATCAACTCGTATAGCAATGATTTTCTACTCTATAAGCAAACTTTTTCCTTTAAGGGTTGACGTAGTCTGGCCCATGTTCCTATTTCTGTATGTATTCTCTGCTCTTGAAGGAACTTTTTAAGATTTTAATTTGACCCCATTTTTGAAGGGCTACATTGTCCATGGAAGCAAACAGGAAGTCATTAAAGTTGTTTACCTTTATAAAAATGGCAGCAGAATACAACACGGGGACTTACCCCATTCATCTTAAACTATGCCTTATTTTAGCATGAATTATCTGGTATTGTGCAAAGTTTAAAACCTTGTTTGTCGATACTCGTGCTTTAATTAACTAGTATCTGTTAACCTGTAGAGAGACTGAGGTGCTCTGCGATACAAAGGCAAAACTCTCTTATACCTAAAAAAATTGTGCTATATACTGTCTGTACGATGTGTAAATGCTTGAAAGTCATCTTTATATATTTATAAATGCACTAGCATTTACAGACTGTATATGCCTTGTATAATCATCGGTTTTCTCAGATATGAATGTAAATTTTCTAACACATTTCCAACATACAGATAAGGGTCATAATGAATGTGCTAACATGCCTTGCATGTCAAATTTGTCACAAGAACGAAGAATGTAGGCTAATAAATGTTCTAAACCTAGTGACATCATTTTAAAGCTATCATTGCAAGGAAAGGTACGAAGATTTATGCCGATGAAAGGAAATTAAAATCATATTGGCTTCTTTAACAAAGTACAATCGTACGATGCTAATAGATATTCCACAGATATCGACTTTGCTGTAACCGATTATCGGAATAACTTAAAAATGATCGGACATCTCAACCAATACGTCAGAGCACTTTTCCATCTGCCAGTATTATACAAGTTCATTTGTTCGAAATAGGCAAGCGATGCTATGTCTCATAAACTGTTGGCACACAGTGTAAGCCCTGATCAGACTGCTCTTAAGGAGCAGTCTGATCTAGGTCTAAACTGTGTGCTAACCGAACATTTAGACTAAATACGGTGTTACAAAATTGTCACATACGCTGATTGAAATTTGAATATTTTCTTGACAAAATGAATTAGAAAACCATCTGATAAGCCCAGTAACATGTTGATTTAAAGCCTGTTTTACTTAAACCAAATTGCTTCCGAATCCCATCGATAAACACAGAATCTTTTGCGTAAAATTACAATTTTGTAGGGTAAACTTTGATCTTATACTGTAGAGAGCCTTGGAACTGCTGGTACCGTAATAATTCTCAATATTGGAACAGATATAAGTCTGAGGAAACAGTGCCGACCCAGATCAGACTGTTCCAAAAGGAGCAGTCTGATCAGTGTCTGCACTGTTTGCCATTTCATCTGCATCTTTTACATGCCTTACATCATTGTAAAACCAGACTGTTTCAGTTAGGACAATAACGGTAATTATTTTAGGGGTCCAAATATTTAGATTTTTGACGGTGCTTGGGAGATACATGAAAAATATGGCTCCTTTTATTTTCTTATAATACAAGGCAGTGGATCTCGACAGTTCGCCTCAGCGATACTCTTGTATGAAAAATAGTATTTTATTTCTTGAAAAAGTTTTCGTCTGGTATGAATACTTTTTTCTAATTTCGGTCACTTCATTGCTTATTCAATTAACGTTATTACCATAAAAACTGAGAAACCTTTTTTCTATTCGCATATGTGTCCAAAATTGCTTGTGGAATGAGAAACATTGCAAGCCTGGTGAGACTGATTATGTAGCAGTCGAAACTGGATCTAAACTGCTTGGTGGAGTCTCCTGTCCTAAGGTATAGCATTATTATTTTTCAAATGACTGCAAAAGTTGCAATCAAGGGCTATCGAACTTCGCTCAGTGCGATTCTTTGATGATTGAAAATGTTGGTTACTTAGTATGTATGGAAATGAAGTGTCGTGTCATTTTCAGCTGGTTACAAACAAAGTATCAAATGTCCTTTCTGACATTACTAAAAACAATAAATTAGTCAAAGTTGACCTACTGTTGAAGATTTATAATATATAAAAACACATGAATATATTTCTTCATATGAAAGTACACTTACATGCCATTTTTGAAACTACGTGTAAACGGCATGGGAAATCAGAAGAAGCAGTCAAGCTGCACATGTCCCAAAAAGCCAGCGCACATATGAGCCGCAACACGAGAAAACCAACAATGTGATTGTGCGCCCAGCACAGACTCAGATCAGCCTGGGCATCCGCCCAGTCTGATCTGAGTCTTCGCTCTCCGCATGGAGGTAGCTTAGACCCCTAGCTACCCTTTAAGCGCTGAGCCAAGAGTCTGGTCAGACTGGATCGATGTCCAGGCTGATCTGAGTCTGCGGTGGGCGCACAACCACATTGTTGGTTTTCTCGTGTCGCGGCTCATATATGGTAAGGTCCGGACGTGTAGTGTGCGTTTTAAAATCTTCAAGGCAAACGGGTAAATTTCGCGTGCCGGTTTGTTTATAGAGAAAAGGTCTTTCTTTGCAACCACTAAGGCTCTCTACATTATGCCCAAGGTATTTCAGTGAGTTTGTATATGACCTTTGTATTTCAAGGAGTTTGTTTCAGAGCCCATATAATTTAACGTTTAAGTGTCAATTGAATATAATCTACCATTCCATGATAGCACTGAATACGACGAAGCCAACTATAGACAGACCTCATGCTGATTTTTTGTAATTCGGGTACAGCCAATGGTCTGCTAATATACTCAATGTATGAAAGGTAATGGGTTAAAGAGCGCAAATGCATACAGCCAAGTCAGCCATGCTACCAGTTAGTCATTTGAATGCAGCAATGACATTTGACATTCAAAGTTTTTTTATATATATATTTTCAGCATTAGCCAGTGTATATTAAACAACTAACTTGCATTTGAAAACAAAACAGCAACAACAAACAACAACAACAACAACAACAAAAACAACGTCAAATAAGCATATCGTATCATTATTAACTGATGGTCAAGTGCACCAACAAGTCATCGAATGCCAAAAGGCAATATCTGGCCTGATTTTGTACTAAATGACCTTTCTTACCTGACGGTACCACCACTAGCTATTGTAATACGTTTGAGTGACTTGGTTAAAATTCTGAATTTAAAGAAGTCTCTTGGCACAATTCCGATGAAAAATGTTCATATCTGTCTTATATATATGTGCTTGAATTAGCCGAGTTTCTAATAAAGAAAAATGCTCAGAGATCAAAGTTTGTCTGTAACTTTACCTTTTAGAAACATGGTGAAAAGTTCACGAATTTACCTTGTTACACTTATCAATTTTACAGATACACTAATAACCCAAACCGTTTTTACAAATATGTGTAGGCAAACAAAGGAGGCCTTTATCAGAAGAGCAGTCTGATCTGGATTCGCACTGTTTGCAGCCACGATATTTTTGACAAAATTTTAGTCTGTTAAGGAAATAACAGAGATTGGTAATAGAGTCCTAATATTCAGGTTAATTACAGAGCAGATAGGTGATGAGCAACATGGATTGCAGGTTCCATGCTGTGAAGATAAGCAAATCAAAAGCAAGTAAAAAGATAAGAACTACTTAGCATCATAGAAAACATAAACACAACTGACCGAGGTTCATCTTCCAACCACCAACGTAAATAGATCAAATACCGAAGTAGAGATAAATAAGGAATATGTAAAGCAAGAAAAAGGCAAAGTATGGCCGGTGAGTTATTATACCATTGTGCCCAACGTCCCATAAATGCGACATAGGCAAACAGTGCAGATTCAGAACAGACACCGCAAAACGCGGCGTCCGATCAGGGTCTTCACTATTTGCATTAGACAAATGGGTATATCTCCTTGAAATTAAATAAAAATGATAAATAAAAACTAAACCAGACACCCCTGAATCGACAGATGGACTCATCCACTTGATAAGAATAGAAGAGTCCACTGGGCATAAATGGGTTAACTCTGTCAGAATTATTTTGCCTCAGTAAGACCATAGCTATAGCACGAACCCGTATAACGGTCTAACACTAACAAGTTTGGCAGATGAATTCACATAAGTGCTTGCAGTTTCCGAGCTTCCTTCATTTATACAAGTCACGGCTATCGAATATACTTTTATGTTCTCTGGACTTCAAAAAATCAGTTTAAATTATGTTGACTGAACAAAATCATATAAAAAACAAGCGATTTCTAAATAAATTTACTCCTGGTTCCTTGTGTGTGTGGTGGTGTACCACGAATTACTTCGGTCCAGTTGCTTCCATGCTGAGTTGAGCGTGTGATAGAATGTATATATCTTTCAGTTTTGGTTATAATATTAATTTTATAATGATGATGCTTGTAAATAAGTACTGCTGTGATAGTCTCTTATAATTCTGTATTGA
Organism: Ctena decussata; assembly: GCA_963989385.1. Classification (NCBI taxonomy): domain Eukaryota; kingdom Metazoa; phylum Mollusca; class Bivalvia; order Lucinida; family Lucinidae; genus Ctena; species Ctena decussata. The sequence continues at coordinate 87,887,354 of OZ022500.1, forward strand.
ATGGCTTGGTGTATTTTTATTTTGTAATATGTATATATGTATGTGATGATTTACACCAGGATGAGACTCTAATAAACTAATAAACATAATTAACAGGATTACTTTTTGCACATTTTCGGGAATTATATATACGCGTAGTGCGGTTAGAGATTAAACTGACATTTTGAATAAGAAATCCCAAGCAGTTTAGTAACTTTTAGTAAACAATAAAGTATTACATAAATAAACAGCTTAGGAAAACTGCAGGCCTCTTGAAAACACCTTGGTATGTGCGCATACATAAAAACGATAAAGAAAACACTAAAATTTAAGAAAAAGGTACTAAAACTGTTATTGCAAGTTTTAAAGTTCTAAGGTTCTACCTATGGTGGCGCCTGTATATCCCAAACATTTGCACTAAAATTTATTTCAAGTTCCTATATCAATCCACAATAATCTCAAGCATACTTAAAAATGCAAATTAACACCACCACGCCGGTGTTTCTAAAACTACTACGTATACTGAGATGGCAAGCCTACCGCAAATGCAGACAAATGGGAGACCACACTTGATTATCAAAGGGCTTGAGCACATTGTGATGTTAGCCAGAAAATGTTCTCAGCTATATATGGGCTGGGAAATACTCTGTGAAATCACCGCAACCGGGTAGGGCATAGTCAACCATTCATACTTGCCATCGCAACTACATCAAACTGGCATCGAACCTGCGCCATAAGATTATAAGGATCTGTCATGAGTGTGAGGTGTGAATAGAAAAATCCGTCACGAGGGTCACTGTTCGGCAGCATGAGGCTTGCCGAGTAATGCCGAACAGTGATCCCGAGTGACGGATTTTTCTATTCGCACCTCACACCAATGATAGATACTTTTTCTTGCACAACACGTTTTGTTTTAACTTCAGAACCTCTTAAAATGCTAGTGCTTGAGAGGTTTAAATTTGATTTTGAAAGAAGGCGCCGCTTTCAACGACCGCCATTCGGCTTTTTACGTCAACGACTGGCCTGCATAAACTGACGTCATTTTTACCGTCTTCATGACGTCATCATCTTAAATGCCAACGTCACTTGACGACGCAGGAACGTGAACTCCTATACAACATATGCATTGACAGTTCGTGATTTTTTTCCGGTCCTGGGTCAGAACACCAGGATAAGATGAGATTTTCTATCCCAGGTGAAAAGAATGGCATTTTCTATCCGGTGTGCAAGAATATAAGGATCTGTCATGAGTGTGAGGTGTGGATAGAAAAATCTGTCACGAGGGTCACTGTTCGGCATCACGAGGCTTGCCGAGTGATGCCGAACAGTGATCCCGAGTGACGGATTTTTCTATCCGCACCTCACACCAATGATAGATACTTTTTCTTGCACACCACGTTTTGTTTTAACTTAAGAACTTTAAAATGCGTAATTCTAGTGCTTGAGAGGTTTCAATTTGATGTTGAAAGAAGGCGCCGCTTTCAACGACCGCCATTCGGCTCTTTACGTCAACGATGGCGTGCATAAACTGACGTCATTTTTACCGTCTTCGTGACGTCATCATTTAAAATGCCAACGTCACTTGACGACGCAAGTACGTGAGCTTCTATACAACCAATGCATTGACAGCTCGTGATTTTTTTCCGGTCCTGGGTCAGAACACCAGGGTAAGATGAGATTTTCTATCCCAGGTGAAAAGAATGGCATTTTCTATCCGGTGTGCAAGAAATACAGCTATATAGGATATACATGTATATCGCGTTACACTGAGCTATACGGGTGTTGGTAAGAAAAAAGTAGGATCACTGACTATAGGGCGAGTTTGTAACTGGTTCTTAAAGTTAATAGATTTTCAAAGTTGCTGGAAAATGTACATCATGGCGAAACAACATTTTCATCAGCATTACATGGCAACAGCTGTTTCAGAGGTACCTAATGACTTAAACAAAATTAATCATATTTAATTATATGTAGAAGAACTTTATTTCAAAATCCAGTAGGCCATAGGCCCATGAGGATACAACATATGTACAACAATTTATGACAGACAGTGCAATGGACAAGCAATACAACTAATATAATGCTAACTAATTCATATACCCACAATGCTATGCCAGATAATCAGAATTTCAGCAAGAAAAGAACATTTTGGCGGAGAAGGTGATTATCTCAAAACGACAAGCTCGCCCAGCGGGCAAAACAACGTCGTATCAACGTTGCTTCAACGCCATGACGTTGAATAAACGTTGACACAACGCTACAGTAAAACACTGTACCCGCTGGGTCAACTTAGCCTAAATTACCAACAGATGTTATAGATATGGTAACTAAAGCATTATGTAATGCGAGGTACTGCTAATATAGGTATAACTGGCTGGTTTCCAGTCTTAAATGCATAACAAATGTCCCGGACAACATTGTGTCAACGTAGCTGCAAAACCATTGCATCAACGTTGAATCAACATTCGCGGCACCTTTGCTAAATTATGACATTTAAGACTATTCATATTAACACCGATATGTATGCAATAATAAACAAGAGGACCATTGGTCCTGTAGCTCACCTGGGTCCATTCAGCCTCAGTACTCTAGGGTAAGTTAGTCTAAGGCCATCGGTCAATTGGTTTTGGTGAAAAAGATTTTTAAAGGTTTTAACCATATATGGGCATGGAGGACATGTTGGTCATGTGACCTGAATGTTTGAAAAAAATTTCATTCCCTTAACCCCCTGGAGGCTCTATATGAAATTCGGTTTCAAAATTGGTCCAGGGGCTTTTGAGGAGATGCTTTGATATTGTCAAAATGACAGAGTTCTGGGTCAAAAGTCAAAGAATGACCTTGACCTCTTGTACTTATGAATCTTCATGTACTCATTAAGATGACTGTACCAATTTTTAGGCATAAATCTTCAAAACTTTCCATGAAATCTTATGTTCTAGCATTTTCCCACATTTGACCTTGCAGTAAAATAGTCAAGGTCAACCCAAGGTCATTATTTTGAACAATCTTGATAGTACTGGAATTCCCAATGCTACATACCGAGCTTCAAGGCCATCAGTCAATTGGTTCTGGAGAAGAAGATTTATAAAGGTTTTTACCATATATGGTCCTGGTGGCCATGTTGGTCATGTGACCCGGACTGTTTGAACAAATTTTCATTCCCTCAATCCCTGGAGGCTCTATATGAAATTTCGTTACAATTGGCCCAGTTTTTTTAGGGAATTGTTTGATATTGTCAAAATATGAGCGTTCTGGGTCAAAGGTCAAAGAATGACCTTGACCTCTTGTACTCACAAATCTTCATGTACTCATTAAGATAACTGTATATACCAATTCTTAGGCATATCTCTTCAAAACTTTCCATGAAATCTTATGTTCTAGCATTTTCCCACATTTGACCTTGCAGTAAAATAGTCAAGGTCAACCCATGGTCATAATTTGAACAATCTTGACAGTACTTGAGTACCCAAAGGTACATACCAAGTTTCAAGGCCATCGGTCAATTGGTTCTTGAGAAGAAGATTTTTAAAGGTTTTTACCATATATGGGCGTGGCGGCCATGTTGGTCATGTGACCTTGACCGTATGAATTAGTTTTTGTTCCCTCAACTCCTGGAGTCTCTATATGAAATTTGGTTTCAATTGGCCCAGGGTCTTTTGAGGAGATTGTTTGGAATTGTCAAAATACCAGAGTTCTAGGTCAAAGGTCAAAGAATGACCTTGACCTCTTTTACTCATAAATCTTCATGTACTCATTAAGATGACTGTAGATACCAATTTTTAGCCTAAAATCTTCAACAATTTCCAAGGTATCTTATGTTCTAGCATTTTGCCATATAAAAGCACAAGGAAGCAAATTTGACCTTACCGTAAAAAAGGTCAAGGTCAACCCAAGGTCATAATTTGAACAATCTTGGTAATACTCCCGTGCCCGATGCTACATACCAAGTTTCAAGGCCATCGGCCTATCGGTTCTGGAGAAGAAGATTTTTCTAGGTTTTTACCATATATGGGCGTGGCGGCCATGTTGGTCATGTGACCAGGACCGTTTGAACAACTTTTCGTTCCTAAGTTCCCTAGAGGCTGCATATGAAATTTAATTAGAATTGGCCCAGCGGTTTCAGAGGAGAAGTCGTTTGAAATTGTTGACGGACGACGGACGGACGGACGGACGGACGGACGGACGACGACGGACGACGGAGCCTTACCATCCTATAAGCTCCCCCGGAGCCGCTGGCTCAGGTGAGCTAAAAATATATACTATCATTGTCAGGAAAAATTCTCACACACCAGTTCACACTACATAGTATACGTTCATTCATAGCGTGTCGATTTGCACGAGCTTCATGCTTTGTATAAATCTATTACCTTGGGAAGTCATTCAAAATGGACGCATGTATTGTGAACTGGATATATATATAAATTCTTCCGACCCAAAACTAGTATTCTACCTACAAAGGTAAATAACTGACTTTTCTTTTCTTTCTTTTTTCCCTTATATTAAGAAACATACCACACGTAGTATGACCCAAATTGTAGCAACTTATTGTTGTAGATGTAGAATGAATGACCCAGAGCTCCAGATAAATAAATTTTTGGGATTATAAGGTAGTATAGCAAAATAACCTAGTACGCCTGCGCGTCCACACAGCCCAATGCGAATGTTACCAGCGGACATGACCTGAAGTACTGCCTAACGCCATATGAAAGATCAATCTGTGTATATACAAGACAAACCGAATTCAGCCTGTCGCATCTACGGGATGCACTGGCCGATCTAAGCACTGTCATTTCACATGCAACAAAACCCATGTTTGTCTATTTTCATGATACCCTTATATACCGTAAAAATATTAAAAAAATGAAGACACCAAAAATGATTACCATAATTGACCCGAAAGTCACGAACACATGGGTTGCATCCAAAAATGCCACTAAAAAGGCAGAAAGTGAAGACCCAGATCAGACCGTTTCACTAGGAGCAGTCTGATTTGGGTCTGCACCGTTCTACACAAACCTATCCATCCAAATACTTAGAACTTTTACGGTACAATCTTTTACCCTGAAGCGCCGGAGCTAAAATGGTTGAAACCGGCAGACAGCGTAGACCCAGATGAGGCGGCTCATTATGAGCTATCTCATCTTGATCCACACTGTCCTTCGCTTATTAAATATTCAAACCATCTACACAACACGGCCTGAACGAGACATTTCCGGAACTATTGGCGCTTCAAAGGTTAGCAATAACTATGTCCACACAGATAGCATTTAAACAACCTAAACATTTTGGAGAACTAATCTTCTTCTTTCAAAAGCTTTATAAATAAAAACACCTAAATTTTTTATCTGTTTCACATTATCAGAATTAAAAAGCTGTGTTACTTTAAACATGCTTGGCCTTTTCCAGAAATAGCTATTAACATACATTTTCCTTAAATCCTGATATAAGGAGCATTCTGCGATGAAATGATACTCATCTTCTAATTTATCACAAAAATTACATTTACGTTCATGAAAAGGTTTGCGAATGGGTTTTTGCCAGCGACCCGCTTCTACCTCCAATCGATGTGACGAAACTTTCAATCGAGTTAATGCATACCTATATTTTGGAATATTAACACAATTTCAATAATTTTTGAACTCGAAATAGTTATTATAAATATTTCTATAAAATAATGCTCTATGTGAATTTTCTAGTCGTGCATTCCAAATCTGTATGAAATTATCGTTTAAACGTTGTCGGACTTCCAATAAAAACAAGTCCGTGTTTCCTACACCTTGATATAACCATGCATCGCCAAAATGTCACTTTGTAAATAAGAGTGTGAGGAGTAAACTGTCTTGACAATACAGCAATAAGAGACACTAAAACAGACATACTTTTGTTCTGAGGTTTGTTTACTAACAAACTATTAGACATCAATTAAAATCTTAAATACTATTAAAGACAACCAATCAAATAATGGTATATGAATCATAATATCATGTCGTGAAAAACAAACCATGGTGGGAAATAATACTATAAACAAGACTTCTCAAGACAAGCACATACCCAGCGGGCACATGACATCGAAACCAAGTAGCACTGATGTCGATGCGACGCCGTTACGTCACATCCAATTCAATACGACGTAATTATGATGTGCCTGCTGGGACATATGCAAAATGAAGGCAAATCAATCGATATATGAAATATCGGAGTTTTTCAATTCAGCATTCTTAAAAGGTTATGACTGCAATAATCTATACATGTAATATCGAGCGCACAATTTGCTACGTGCATTCAGGGAAGCCTTTGTATGAGGGTTTATTTCCCTCATCTTATGGTGAGTGCGGCTAACCTAGTACACAGGATTGTAAATTCTTACAGCATATTCTGCCAGTCAGTGCTACTTGATGCAGTATTCTGTACATATAATGGCTCTAACATTCCATATGAAATACCTGTGCTACTATTGCTTCAGCATTCTATATACATGTACGTAATATTTAGCTCCACCATACCTAATGGCTGTGCTCCAGCGTTTCTGTGCTACTCGCATCAGCATTCTATATGTTCGTGCCCCTTGCCGTTTAGTTCGAAATCGCTACATTCCTCTTTTAATTAACCCTTAAAGCGCCAAAAATGAAAACAGTTAAATTTGCAAATAGTGTAGATCCAGATGAGGTGGCTCATAATGAGCCACCTCACCTGGATCTACACTGTTTGCCCTTTACTCTTTGAATTTTCAGTATGATATATAACTTGGACGAAACATTATTTGAAATTCTGCAGACGTGAATTTTGTCGTCTGCTTCTTGGCGCATTAAGGGTTAAATGCAATGGCATAAGCTACTATAACATGCTATTGTAACAGCTGATAACCTCTGTCAGTTGAGTATCATGTCATGTCAACACTACATAAGAACTGTGCAATTTTCTTTGTGGTCCTTGACCTTACGTGACCCATCACGAAAATGAACCAAGATAAGGCAAGAGAATGTCACTACAGGTAAATCTGTTATAGCTGTAAACTCTGCTTGCGTAGCTTCTGAAATATTATCGTTAAGGGAGCATTCTCTAACCCTTAGCCTCCTGATTTCTATATCAACAATTGAAAGTGAACCATTCATCATTTACAGAAAGAAAGAAAAACTGGTGAACTGGTACAGAAACACTTTGCAACCCAGTTTACGGTGACTATAGGGACAACATTAAAGTGCCGCGACACGAGAAAACCAACAATGTGGCTGTGCCCTCAACGCAGACTCAGATCAGCCTGGGTATCCACTCAGTCAGATCAAAGTCTTTTCTGCGGGCTTAAAGGGTAGCTAAGGGTCTAAGCTAGCTTCATGCGGACGGCGAAGACTCTGGTCAGACTGGGCGGATGCACGGGCCGATCTCAGTCTGCCATGGGCGCACAACCACATTAATTGTAGGTTCTGTCGTGTCGCGGGTCATTTAGAGTCTGAGGGAGACGCAATGAACTTTGTAACAATTGACTCAACATTTACACCCTTTGCAATGATGGCTACTTCAGTATCAAGATGATGGATTTAAGCACGCTGATTCAAATCCTGGATTCTATTGTATTGCTATTGTGGATAAGTAGCTGTAAATTCAAAATATTTTATATGCAATGGTTTCAACATAGGACAAAAACCGGTACCATTTGATTTGGACCCTAATTTTATTTAGTTTTAGTATTATTCCAAGGGAGGCGCCTTGTTCGAGTGGATAGAGCGACTAGGTAATGGTATAGAAAGTCACCGGAGGGTCGTTAGTTCGAACCCGGGCTTGACCATCCGACGACTGGAAAACTCTCTCTGCCAACCCATCAGTTTAATAAGTACCTGTTTCGAATCAGGGAGAGATAAGGCAGCAAAAGTAGAGGAATAGGCTCCGCTTTTCAACTGCTGTGCCCAAGATACAGGGGACCTCTAACCCCATTGTCCCTAAAAAGTTTAACGCCAGACTATGGGAAGACTTTATCTTTACTGTTCCAAATGACGCAGAATAAGGGGACTGTTGATCCAAGACAATCTGTGTGCCCCGTAGTTGGGCTATTTGCAATTTGAACAGTTAGAAGTTAGTCACAATATTGCCAATATTATTACTCTATGAATGGTGACCCAGAAATGGACTTCATTTTAACTGATTTTCTTAAATCCAAAATATACTAATTACGCATTTGAACGCATAAAAATTGATTCATATAAATGTCTAAGGGCAATATTATGATATTTAGGTTGATACATGATAAAAGTTTTACGCTAACGATAATACTTAACATAAATATACAGTGTCCCTTTAGCTATTCAATTAGTATTAAACGTAAAACAAAATTTGTGCAACAATGTGTACTGTCAATAGCTAAACCTATGACGGAGACATTTGTAAATATTCACGTAGTTGGCGATACATTTGATGACAAGGGAGCAAAACTATATTACATTACAAACATCTACATAATGCAGAACGAACTGTCAACCTGTTGTCCTACGTGTGTGCATATGGTATTAAATAGGTCAAAAGGACTTATGTGGCCTTATGATGACATGACAGACTTTCAAGAAGCAAACTCTGAATTGTGTCAGTCCCTGAGAATTTTCCTCCTAACTTCTTCTGTTTTCAGTTGTGTTTCCCTCCGACATGTGGCCAAATCTTAAGAGAAAGACACCAATCGGAATGGATTCTTCGACCAGGCAAGCAAACAGTAAGACACAAAGGCTGTTTTATTTGGTAAAATGCGAAAACACATGGAGGTTTACCCACTAATCTTAAGAGGCGAAACTAATATTTATATTTTTCTAAAATTCCAACATGAGCTTTGTTTGTTTCACCATGTGAGATGTCTATCCCATCAGCTTAACATTTCATAGTAAGTAAGTTGTACGGCTTACATGACTTGGAACCCCTCTCCCCAGCACAGTTCGCGTGTAAAATAAGAAGCAGAGGTGGAAAAAAATGTCATAAAGCCACGTTTCTACTGCCTGATAAGGCTTTAATGAAAACTTACATTGCCGGCTTATCTTTTAACTTTACAATAAATCAGTAGAATCTTTAGCCAGCGACGACATCATAAAACTGTTATCATTGTTTGCTTAACTTGGGTATGTTTTGTAAAACAGCATATAAATTTGATCATACAATTTTAAAACAAAATAAAGCTGTAAACGGGTTTCATTTTATTTTACTAAGGTAAAATGCAAGCACTCGTTCCAGGGCATATGCACATTCATGCCTTACAATAATGATAATAATAATAATAAAAATAATAATAATAATAATAATCATAACAATAATATCTGGACCTTTAAATTTTTGAAGTTTTCAAAAGCTAAGACCAGATTTTGTATGTGCGTAGGAGGTCCGGCATGCACATTTAGATTTTATCCCGACTGTATTCTCAAGACGCGATTAATATACTTACTTGATGCTGAAGATTTCCAACAAATAATTCTCTGCATTCTATATACGTTCCTTTTATTATAATATAGTATTATAATGTAGTTCCATTATTTTACTTTATAGCAGTTGACTCATCAAAATTCAGATATAAGCTTTTCCTTCAAGCCACATAACTATTCTGTACTCATCTAAAAGATCCTTTAATCCACTTTTCAGAACTTTAATTTTCAACAGAAACCTTGAAAAACGAATAAACCACACAACTGTATCTCAGCTCTAAGTAACCTGAACGGAAGCCAAACTTTACTTCAAACTACTTCAAACTGTTTGTTAAAAAATTTATCGACACACTGACAATCTCTCTTGAAACTCTGATATACTCTGAAGAAACTATCCTTATCTCACTAATATAGTCTAAGGCGATTTATTGATATTGGCCTGTCTATTTGAACATATGACAGTGGTCAAGCCAGGCAACAAATTTGACATATAACTATGATGGATAACTGTGGTCATGTTAGGGTTAATTTAGCACTTCGATAACCCAATAGCCATGATAGCTGACGCTGCTGTTTAGCATTTTCGATTGTCCATACGGTTGAGCAACAGTCATGAGAGGATTCATCTAGCTCTTATTAGCCCATTCCATTCGGGATACCCCTGGGCCCCTTTAGGGGTATCTGAGCAAACAGTTTGGGTCCAGATCAGGCCCCACAATTGTGGGGCCTGATCTGGGATCCAAACTGTTTGCTGCCTAGACATTATTTCTACAAGAGTAAGTTATACCAATATTGTCAAAATATTCTTGATTTTTGATGCAGACGACAATTTCAGCAGACGACAAAAAATACCCAGAATGCAACGGGTTAAATAACCTAATAACTGGCTGTACGCCTCTTGCTGTTTCGCGTTTTTGCCAATCCATACTCGCGTTGAAGAACTAAAAAACGTTTCAAACTGACCCAAGTGTTATATAAGCATCGTGACAGCATATAACCGCTGCTTTCTATTAGCATAGCCAACGCGGACCTAATGAGGAAAAAAATACATGAATGAAAAATAATCATAGAATTGTAATCAAAACCTCCCCATAAAATATCTTATATTAGCGATACCATAACAGATGATTTAGTAATTTCTGCATTTGTTGAGAAGAAAAATTCTTATGATAAACGAATGACGTTTATCTGTATTTTTAAAAAGCATTGACATAGGGATCGAAAAATATATACTTGTCAAAACAAGTTCCGCCGCAATTTCAATTGTGATATTGACGATTTCAAATGTAATATTTTCAAATTATTTTACTTTTAATTAGTTGCCCAAACACTTGTCCACGGAAAAGTTTAAACGTTACAGTTTTCTTCTTGCATGTAAAGAGTTACCTCGCATAACTAGTAAACAATAGAAACTGCGACTAGGCGTTCACTGCGCAAGAGCAGTGCCATTAAGTTTGTCTCATTTAATTCGTGAGAAATCCTGCAATTCAGAAACATCTAAACAGAACCTGAGCAAACTTTAAAATACCGAACATCGCATCTTTAAATGTACGAGCCTGTAAATTACCTCCCTTTGAATCAAAACTATAGGAAGTTTGATTGTCGGGTTTTTGGGCTTATCAGTCACAAATTTTAGTTTATCTTTCCTGGACATGTAAAATATTTTATTTGCAACATTCTTAGATAAAAATGCATCAGTTTATTGCCAAATTGTGACTGGCATGCGGTTTTGAAATGTTTATGGAAATGCCACTGCAAATGTAGAAATGTTTGGCTTTTCTGTCTTAACGTTGAAATTTAGAAGTGCTAGATTATCGTTTAAACCGTTCTGAATTCCCATTTTCTTGAGTGTATGAAACATTTGGAATCCAAAATAATGTGTCTAAAAGGAACAGATTGGAAAATGAGAATAAATCTAAGAGAAAAGGCGAGTTTGTTTCGTGAAAAATGTCGGAAAATTAGAAATAACCCCCACTAAAACTGAATGTTGCGCAAATTTTCGGTTTTCCTTAAACATTTGAAACCTGTTCGTTTGGCAATATAAAAATGGCATGTCAGTACAATAACGACTCTTTTACTTCTTTAATTATAGTACCTTTTCAGAAAATGATCTTCAAGTCAATGCGGCGGAACTTCTTTTGACTAGTATATATTTACTATCAACAACTTTGAAAAAATATAGTATGCCATAAGCAATGTCATCTATCATTTATATATGAGCCGCGACACGAGAAAACCAACAATGTGGTTGTGCGGACAGCGCAGACTCAGATCAGCCGGGGCAGCAGCACAAATTGACCAGACTCTTCGTTAAGTGCCCAAAGGGAAGCTAAGGGTCTAAGCTACCTCCATGCGGACAGCGAAGACTCTGATCAGACTGGGCGGATGCCCAGGCTGATCTGAGTCTGCGCTGGGCGCACAACCACATTGTTGGTTTTGTCACGTCGCGGCTCATATAAATAAGCTTTTAATATGGTACGCTCTGTTTTAAGTTTTATAATACGTCAGTTTCGCTCGATTCAACAGAGAACAATACTTTGCAGAAATGAGTTTCCTTAAACTCTGTCTTTTTGTCTCTGTTACAGGAAATTGTCAACACCAGAACATGAGACAAGTCACGTGAAAATATGCTTTGACTCAGTAACAAACGGATTGCGTCGATATAATATTATTTTTTTGCAGTTTCCGTTTAATTTGGCATCGCTTCCCTAAGACGACCTAAAAAGACCATACCACACACTTTCGGAAACAGCCAACAAATTCAGATTCTGGCGAAATTATCAGCCAGAAAGTTTTTGTCTGTATACATGTACATGGCTGAAAAGAAGTTGAAACTGCAAGTTAAGTAGTGTACTCCCGTGATACAGTCTGCAAGAATTTTAAGAGTTTTCTATTTTCTCAAGTTATTATATACTGAACAAACAAACAAACAAACAAACAAAATCTACAACATTACATATACTTACGCATAAAATTCTCGACAACACGGGCTACGAAGAATCTAAAATTAATCTAAACTGTTTGGTAGCATATCTGCATCTGTTGGTATTTGTAGAGAATACTTGGCAAGTTTCTAGCCTTGGTTAACTCTTTCGGCGCCAATTTTTTCAGACGACAAATTTTCGTCTGCTCAAATCATCAGACGACAGATTTGTAATTGGAAATTTTAACAATCTAAAGACATTTTTCATAAAATCAGGCTTTTTAAGTTCATATTTGAATGGCAAACAGTGTAGATCCTGATCAGACGGCTCTTTTAAGAGCCGGCTGATCTGGATATACGCTGTTTGCAAAGTCGCACTTTTGCGACTTTGGCGCCGAAAGAGTTAAGATTTGAATGATGTGTTACTGAAAAAATGATTTGAATGTTGAAGTAACGTTTCTGTTTTTGTTAAGTCTATAATAACAAGTTTATCAGATATTTGAGCCAAAGAACTTCGGCAAAGCTGTAAACCATAGTATACATATATATTTGTACCGTAACACGAAACCAAAAGTGAAACTTAAATGTTAAAATGTTTTAGATATGTGTAGAGCTTCAGAAGATGCCAATATCTTTCACACGCTCTTTTTATAAAGATGGTATCTAGCCACTACGCTATCAGCATCCAGCGTGATTTAAGAGGTGATACAGGTATCTGAGATAAACATTCATTTTACCAAAAGAAAAGAGATGCATCACCTGAACAAGGTCTCTCTGATTTTATAGTCTGAAACTTCTGTCGAGATGGTTTAAAAAATCTAATACTGATCCTACTTTGTTAAGTCGGTCAATTCTTGCTTACGAATTCTTGCTTTATAAAACATATCTGAGCCGCGACACGAGAAAACCAACAATGTGGTTGTGCGCCCAGCGCAGACTCAGATCAGCCTGGGCATCCGCCCAGTCTGATCAGAGTATTCGCTGTTCGCATGGAGGTAGCTTAGATCCTTATCTACCCTTTGAGCACTAAATAAAGAGTCTGATCAAACTAGGCGGATGCCCAGGCTGATCTGAGTCTGCGCTGGGCGCACAACCACATAGTTGGTTTTCACGCGTCGCGGCTCATTTTAGTTAATGACCTATTTTTTTTGTTTATGACAAATGGAAATCACTCCGTAGAGGGCCCCATTGCAACAGCTATGTAGCGCTAGATTTCGAATTTTCCATATATCGGTGTTTTGACAGGTCTTCAACCACCGCGCCTGGAAGTAAACCCTAGGAAGTGCAAAAGAATCTATACTGACTTTGTAATATGAACATTCGTTCACAAATGAACGGCTCGCGTGAAAAGGGCTCTTAAGCCATGACCGTACAGTTAAAATTCAAATCAGCCTTCGAAGCTCAGCCAACTAACCCGGCTCTTCATTTTTGTTCCCTTTTGTATTGGATTCGAAGACGGTATAACGAAAAGGAAAGACTCTAATCAGGGATGCAGGGGCTGATCTGCGTCTTTCCTTTTCGTACATCCATAAGGTACCTTTTAATGCATCGCGAATAAATATATTGTAACATCAAAGTTCCTGCGACAATTCTGTCAAGATTGCGTCTCTCATCTCAAGTTATGTCAATTTCTTAGTGAAAGCCGGTCATCGCTGATAACACTATTGTTGTCCAGCAAAAAATTAATCTGATCCCACTAGTATATCTACAAGCTGATTGAATGTGCCTGCTAAAATTTCATTTACTGGATTCAGACCATTCTATGTCCTGTACAGCAAACTTGTATAAATAATTTTGCACTATAAACTGAAAATCATCCCTATCCGACATGCAATAAGTATGATGGATGGATGGCGTGATTTTACGTCCTTTTCAATAGTATTTCAGTTATATCAGGACGATGGTAGGATGATAATGAAAGGCTGTGTGCAATGGAACCCCGTTTACGGTCGGAAAGATTCTCGCCTCAAGCGGGATTCTAACACGGTCCATTAGATCAGTAGGCCAGCGCTTAACCCACTGGTGCATATACCAACAGCAAATACTGATACAAGCCTGCGAAGCCACGCTATATGGTCGGAGCCTTTGCTGTTCGCACATACCATATATGGGCCCCAAGGGATTCAAAGCTCAAAATAAATGCTCGAGCTAGACCGCATGAATGTACAGACGGGTAATAGTCAGCTACATTAAACATATGCACAAAACACCCGTTTTTCGTGTTACTGCTGAAGAGGCAACTTGGAAAACAAGTGAAATCTACATGTTTTCTGGATCATTTTATTTATTTCTTTTCTTTTTGTTTTATAAAAGAGAATATTTAACACATACTACTACTGCGGTGCCCAAATAAGCCAGGCCCAGAGGTTATAAAACTTGAGTACAGTCTCAAACTCAAAACAAAGCACACTGATTGGCTGCTTCCGAAGCAGCCAATCAGTGTCCTTTATTTTGAGTTTGAGATTATTCTCAAGTTTTATAACCTCGAACCCTGAAGTGAGAAGCAGACAAGCTCAAAGATTGTCTCCCTCGTTTATTTCATGTTTTCAGAAACAAATATTTTAACAAAATTTCGTTAGACAATATGTAACAGTGTCACAATTAATCATACAAGTTTTGAGAAAATACATGTTTTTTTGATAAATGTGGAATGAAAAATAACCTGAAAATTAAAATGCAAATTACCTGTTTCCTCACGGCCTGTAAGAATATCGATTTTGACCACGTGTGTCATGTGATCATGTACAGGTATTTTTGTTATTCGCGCACGTGATTGTGACGTATGAATAAATTATTTTGTCCAATAATGCGATTTCGATAGCGGTCCGCCATCGTTTAGAAATTTAACTTATTTTTTGTTTAAAGTCAGTTTTATCAAATATTATTATCTAAAGTCTATTTCAAATGTACTAGCTTCCGTTCTCATCCTAAGTAGTATTGTATCTTGTAAAATATTGTATATCTATAGTTTGTTGAAATAAAATATGTTTAAACTAAATGTATAGTTAGACCAAGTCGGAGGTATTGCATGAAATATTTCATCAAATCATTTTTTGTTATTATTATCAAGGGAGTAAATCTTTAAACCTTACAGGTGTTCTCTAGTGTTTAATGAAGACTTTATTCAGTAATCTAAATCCTCTAAATATTTGTTTTTCAGGAGTAATTTATGTTATCATAAGTATAGTAGGGTCGATCAATACAGAGAACATGCCATCATATCTTATTTAAGCCCAGAGATATGCAGTCAGAAAATGCTCGAAAAGCCTATATACCTATATTTTACATAAAAATTGCACTTTCGCAAATTTCCATCAATGCAAATGTGAGAAAACTCCACAGGCTAATTCAATTTATCAAACAATGTATGTTTGTAACATATTTTGTATATTAACTCGATAAACCTCTAATTTGTATCAGCTAAATCATGAATGTAGTTTTGTCTTTTAACTTATTTACATATGTAGCAGTGTTAAATTTGTGTTAAAATTTCATAGAACCCTGTACTCGTTCGTCCTAAACGCTAGTTTTCATAGCGCTTAACTCATTAGGGGTATCTGGGCAAACAGTTTGGATCTAGATCAGGCCCCACAAACGTGGGGCCTGCTCTGAGATCCAAACTATTTGCTGCCTAGAAATCATTTCTAAAAGAGTTAGTTAGACCAATATTGTCAAAATATTCTTGATTTTCGATGCAGACGACAATTTCAGCAGACAACAACAAAAAAAAAAAACCCAGAATGCAATGGGTTAACATTGTCACACGTGACGGTTCCGATGCCGAAACCGCTAATGTTTCGTTCGTATCTTAAAAATTTCAGACAATAAATCCAAAACAGTAATCAAAGGAACATAGAAGAATCGCAACAGACGTACCACCTGAGATCCTTTACTAGAAAGACTTATGAAAGTTGAAACTTTTTAGGCCGTAGAAATCTAAATTCTGACTCTCGAAGGAGCTCATTACATCAATATAAGGATACTAAAGACATTTTAGCTCAAACAGAAATAAAACCAGAAAGGAAAGTGGGCAGCTGTCGATGATCAGATGATGAAAACGTCATATAAAAACAAAACAGTGGGCAGCTATATAAAAACAGCTTTCAGTAAATCAGATCACGACAATAGCAGAGGACGGCACTATGGCGTTCATCCGTAAAGTCTCCGGTCGATGCGGGTCATAGTACTGAGTTAAGTTGATTTTACCCCGTATTGATGTAGGAAACATACTGATGAATGTCACACAGTGCAGAACCTGGTCAGTGCTGTTTTGGAATGAGTCTGATATGAGTCTACACTATTTTCATAGACACTTTTGTCTCTGTATACCTTTCCTTTACTAACTGTAATTGGGATTTCTCGAGAGCTTCCGATGCCTATATCGAATTTAGCCGCTTTAAATGTATATTCAGTAGCTTTAAATATCAGTACGTCTTATAACGAATATTGAGATGATGAGTTCGATAACGTAATGACATCTTTACATCAGTGACTCCACTAGACTATGACTCTACCTATGCATCGACGTATAGTATCCCCAATGGAAGTCAGACAGGTTAAAATGCATAGCCTAGTCTAAGAATGCAAAGGTGACATTGACCTCATTGAGACAGATTGTTTTCTTATTACGACGCGGTTTATAAAGTAAAACACGGTGTGACCATATGGCCGGTCAAAAGTCAGCGTTATGTTACTTGCAGTGATTATACATTTTTAAAAAATTTACGTGTATTTTCGCAAGTAACAGAATGCCATAAAGTCAAGCGTCAACCAGCTTTCTCTAACAAGCCAAACTGCATATGATTTTTCAGTGAATGTCCTGTATAATCTATTTATCAGGTCACAATTAAGTCATCCGAAAATTGTGAACTGTTTTGCGGTAAATATGTGAACATGGAAAAATACTCATTTACTCATATGGTTCTAAACGATTGTATCGGTTCCTGAACGTTGCCTTCTGATTTGAGCCGCGACACGACAAAACAAACAATGTGGTTGTGCGCCCAGCGCAGACTCTGATCAGCCTGGGCATCCACCCAGGCTGATCAGACTCTTCGCTAAGCGCTTAAAGGGTAGCTAAGGTACTAAGCTGTCTTCATGCGGACAGCGAAGACTCTGATCAGACTGGGCGGATGCCCAGGCTGATCTAAGTCTGTGCTGGGCGCACAACCACATTGTTAGTTTTGTCGTGTCGCGGCTTATTTACTCTTTTTACTTCATATACCCTCTACGACGTCATAGACGGTTATGGTGCCAGAAGACTTTGTATTATACTTGCAGTTATACAGTAAGATATAGAAGCCCAAAAAGTAAATGATAAATAGAAAAGAGGAATAAATCTAAATATATTCAATGAGTATGAAACACCTCGATGCTTTCCGTAGGTTTGTCTGTCCATTTTAAGAGGAATTAGTTTTACAAATCCATACTAGTTTTGTGACTTCATGGATGCTTCCCTTATTAACGAAACCTTTTCAAAATAGATAATCTCTAAAAAGAAACAATTAACTGCTGGAGGAGCAAAATCTGTTCTGTAAACGTTGATTCTAATAGACAAAGGAGGACCGAAAGGGTACCGGTACACGTAAAGGCAATCGTTTAAAGAATATAAGCATAACCTCAATTATTATTTTGATTTAAACCCTGTTTTACCAAAATATGATAAATCTTTTTGACCAATATACTAAATAGAACAACTGATGGTAAAACTTACATACGTTTTAGCAGAAAATATGAATATCCAAATGCACATACACCAATCCAAGTTCTACTTCATAACACTCAAGATCCAAATAAAATCCTTTCTCCGTATTTACATAACACTGTCCAGCTCATCTATACGAACTCGTTTTAAAAAACAGGGGCCGGTTGTTCAAAACTAACGACCTCGTTAGTTAACGTTTCGTTAAAATTTCAATTGCACTGCAAAAGCTTCTCACATTTTATCAACAAAAAATTTCAGTGTATTTGGTTATAAAGTCATAAAACACTTAACGAGTTGACCTTTTAACGAGCTCGTTAGGCTAACGATGCTTTGAACAACTGGACCCTGTTCTGGAATAGCACATATCTATATATGAGCCGCGACACGAGAAAACCAACAATGTGGTTGTGCGCCCAGCGCAGACTCAGATCAGCCTGGGCATCCGCCCAGTCTGATCAGAGTCTTCGCTGTCCGCATGGAGGTAGCTTAGTCCATTAGCTACGCTTAGTGAAGAGTCTGATCAGACTGGGCGGATGCCTAGGCTGATCTGAGTCTGCGCTGGGCGCACAACCACATTGTTGGTTTTCTCGTGTCGTGGCTCATATTACATCTAGACCTCCAGTCTACAGTCTAACGAAGTTTAGCAGAATACCAAGTAGCCTGAACGGTAGCCGAACTTAACTTAAGCCGTAAAATTTGTGTAAACTGATGAACACAATCTCTTGATTCATTTAACTCTTAAGAATTTTCGCTTATCTCGCAAATTTACAGTAAGATACGTCTGTTTGTCTGTATATAGAAGAGTGCTCAAGGTGTGGACAAAATCTTAAGGTCAAATAGATATAGTCAGTGCATGGTCGCCGAGGCATGTAGCCCTGCTACTTGTTTGAAGGTGAATAAGTACACTTTCTGGATAATTGATACTGCTATATTTTATTTCTGAATCCCTTTTCAATTGGGTTCGACTCTTTAAGGAAATAATTCTTTCCTTTAAGAGTTTACCCCATTTCTGGTAGATCTTCTTCGTCTAAGGAAGCAAGTTGCAAGTCATAAAATGCTTTCCCTTGTAAAATAGCGATAAAAACATGGATGTGTACCCATACACTTCAAAATAGTTAAAAGTTGGATCTTTTAAAGACAAAGATAACGCAAAATGATTAAAACAAAAAGCGCAACGCATTTAGCATAACTATTTAATCTCATCATGAGTTGAAATATAATGAGCCGCGACACGAGAAAACCAACAATGTGGTTGTGCGCCCAGCGCAGACTCAGATCAGTCTGATCAGAGTATTCGCTGTCCGCATGGAGGTAGCTGAGACCCTTAGCTACCTCCATGCGGACAGCGAATACTCTGATCAGACTGGGCGGATGCCCAGGCTGATCTGAGTCTGCGCTGAGCGCACGACCACTTTGTTGGTTTTCTCACGTCGTGGCTCTAATGTGCCCCGCTGTGCCTTTTGAGCATAATACTGTTTTCATTTTTTTTAATTCTAGAATCAGTTATTCCAAAGTACTAGAAAGAATATTGTGCATATACGTATCAGTTCTGCTTCAAGTGTTTAGACGAATGGACACAGTTTCAGGGAAGCAACTCTGCCATTTCAGTTTTTGCCTCCGTTTTCAATGAAGTCAACTCTTAAAGGAAAGGCCTTGTCCCTATTGCAGCAAATTCTTTCTTTTAAAGGTACAATGTAAACCCCTATTGAAAGAGTATCATCGCCCAGAGAAGCAAACCGGAAGCCATAAAAAGTCTCCCTTTTAAGTCATCTTCATCTTCTCCTTTTCAATACAATAGTACTGAGTGGGTGGCTAGTTGAGTTCTTTTTATAATTCATATGAAATTCAATATGAAAGGGATCCATAACCAAACTCTATTCCTTCCTGGCTATTTGCGGATAAAAACGAGGCCAGGACTTGGCTCAATTATTAACGGCATTCGGAAGAGTATTTTAGCACCTCTTTAATCAGTCTGTAGCAGAGCTCTTAGCATAATTGCAATTTACTCTTTATCGATGGAAGGCAATTACTGAGAACCTGTGAATCAGGTAGGCAATTAGGGAATAATATGCTTAGCACCGCGAATCAAAACAAATCTACCTGTACCACTACCGTACTAGAAATTCAAGATTATTTGAGCCGCGACACAACAAAACCAACGAGAGTTGCATGTGCACCCAGATAAGACGCAGATCAGCCTGGGCAGACGCCCAGTCTGATCAGAGTCTTCTCTGTCCGCATAGAGGTAGCTTAGACGCTTACCTTCATTAAGCGCACAGCAAAGACTGATCAGAATGGGCGGACACCCAGGCTGTTCTGAGTCTTATCTGGGTGCACATGTCACTTTGTTGCTTTTGTCGTATCGTGGCTCATTTGATCAACAAGCACGTTGTTTGAATAAGTTCTTCATGCCATTTAAATATTTGTCTAGTTCTTAACGGTAGTTTGTATAACTTGAAAATATTTGCTGAAATTATTCAATATTAATTCACTTTTTAACTTATTTAAGAGCGTCTTTAAATACTGGACCTATCAT
The DNA here is from genome assembly GCA_963989385.1 of Ctena decussata. Classification (NCBI taxonomy): domain Eukaryota; kingdom Metazoa; phylum Mollusca; class Bivalvia; order Lucinida; family Lucinidae; genus Ctena; species Ctena decussata. The sequence goes on from OZ022500.1 coordinate 87,907,885, forward strand.
CTGTCGCAATTGTTGATATTAAAACAATATATATCTCAGCACTTTATTTAACGTCTGCACAATAACGCCAGCCAGTTGTACAAATTTATCGCTTACTATTGATCTAAAGCAAGGTCCCCTCTTCTAAAGACATGTTTCGCTTCCTCCTGGAAGATGAATCTATAGAGGGTTATAACATTCATGGGCAGAAATTCTGAAATTCTCTTCTTCGCCTCCCCATTAACGAGGGTCAACTTTTAATTTTTTTTAAGGCAGGCCCCATCTACGAGAGGCTACGTCATCCAGGAAGCAAACAGGAAGTTGTTTCCCTTAATAAAAATGTCGAAAAAGAAAACATTAAAATGTACCGGCTTGCCTTAAATAAGACCTTTAAACAGGCCACTTATCACAGGAATGAAATTTCATAGAAAAAGCCCCCCGCCCCTCCGCTCAACCCCCACGACACATATATATACGCAATGCAAACAGCTGAAAAACAACAACAGCAACAGAGGAGTGTTCAATCATTTTACGAGTGCCCTTTTCCGTATAAGGTATGCAATAATATAAGAGACAAAATTACGTATAAAGTTGCAAATATCAAACAAATCCTACGATTTTGTCCATGTAACAGCAGATTTTCTTTTTCCAAGAGCTATTGTAGACGTTAAACCGTGCTCCAGATAATAAGGGATAACAGTGATATTTACATGATAATTTTCCATAGTTGTCCATAAAAGCATATATTGTGACCTTTCAGTAGAACCGTCTCATCGAGACGGTTCTAATAAGGGTCACAACATATGTTTTCATTGAGAAACAAGAAACTATATCTCAGAATTATCAAGCATCACCTAATCGGGAGCTCTGTATTGAAGAGAAAGACAATTAGCACTACAGACACTTCACTGTCAATGAGTGTGCTTGTCGCAATTGATTATTACGAGGGAGTAAAGGAGGATATCACACAGTTATCCACTTGTCTGATTAGAGGGTATGATTGAATGAGAGATAAAATGTTATTAACCTGAGGTGAGTGAATAGGGCGAGTTTTTCCATATGTTTCCGGGAAAATAAGTAATAGTTATTCCGTGGCTTGTCTGCCTATACGTGGAGATAATCCAGGGGCCGTATTCATAAAACGACTTAAGTGGTTGCTATGCTGTTGCTAAGGCTAAATTTCTTTGAAGGAGATTCCCTACAACTATGAAATTTGGTCTGGAGGAACAGTCTTTGTAAGACTGTTCCTCCAGACCAAATTTCATAGTTGTAGGGAATCTCCTTCATAGATATTTAGCCTTAGCAACCGCATAGCAACGACTTAAGTGGCTTTATGAATACGGCCCCAGAAGCTTTGGTAAAACCATTCTGTAACTATTTTATGCCACCCTCATCAGTGTAGACCTTGCTCAATGTGAAATATTTGGTGCTAATATTTTGCGTTTTCTGGCAAAGGTAGTATAAGCACACCTGGTTAACTATGTTTCCAAGGATGTTATAAAACGAAAATGAGATGTTACGAAGCAAAAAGGAGTCATAGTTACCAAACGACCTTTTCATCAGGTCCTTTGGTAACTATGATTTTTTTTCGTAACATCTGTTGTTGTTTTTTTATTCGTTTCGCAACAGCCCTTGTATAGACATAGTTAACCAGGGGTAATAAGTACCAGAAGCTGTTGTTTATGACCATGCACCAAAGATGAATTTATTTTAAAGCATCAAAACCCTGAGAACCTTATCTTAATTCAGGGTATTTGTTTAATTGTGATTACATAAGCTCAAATGCTTAACTGATTTATGACAAAGATTTAAACCTGATAAAGGCTAAACAGACGACTAGAATATTTATCCTTACAATATAATGCTGTATAAAAGTTTTTCATACAACTATCTAAACTTGAAGAAGTTGTAGCAGCCAAAGAAACAGACAAAAAAAAAAAAAAAAAAAAAAAAAACACAAAAAACAACTCAACAACAAAGTATCGAATGATAATCTCTTTCGCCCGATTTAACATTTTCATGTCACCACTAAGTACTGCATGTTTTTATATGCGGCCCTTGACCGTATGCGACTTGACATGAAATCTGACAAGATGATATGTAAGCTGAGATGACAGGAGTCATTGACATGACGCTTTGGATTATGTTGTTTTATTGCCATTCTATAAAACTTTTTTCATGCTCAACTCAGCTGAGCATGAAATTTTACCTGCTAATAAATAGCAAATTACTGATAAGTACAAATGTTTTCTTGCTCAGGTTTGCTGAGTATGTAATTTTCTCTGCTTATAAATATGAAAATGCCAACATTAGTTGGCATTTTCGTATTTATCAGCAGAGAAAATTTCATGCTCAGCTGAGTTGAGCATGAAAAAAGTTTTATAACCTCGGGGCCAGAATGCTTATGCAAGGACTTTGTTAGCTCGAGTCGCTGTAACGAATATAGGCCTATCAAATCTACATGCCCGTTTTGCCCTTAATTCTTATTTTAGTCATTTTCAAACAGATTTTTGCGTTATCTACATTTTAACACATTCATAACATATCAAAAAGCCACAAGGCAATGTCACATTATACGGTCAGTAACTCCATAAAAACTTGCGTTATTGATACTATCTACACTACTAAAATTATCAAACAACCCTCCAGCAGGCTGATACATGTACTATTAAAAGGTAATGCTTGAACTTGTATTTCGACAGAGTATCATACTCTCGAGGACGAGGTGGATGAGAAACCCACAAAATCACTTACCACTGCCTGTCTTAAATACCAAATGGAAAAAGGAACAAATTAAAGTGGCACACAAAGCAAAATAAGCGAAAAAAACAGAGGAGATTAACTCTTCCCCATCAGAAGACCACGAGACTATTCACTCAGAAGACCACGAGACTATTCACAGAGCCCTAGATAAGAAGAGTATGTGACGATAATTGAGGGATAATTTTTTTTATTTCTCATTGAAACCATATGTTGTGATCCCTCATCTGAACCGTCTCGTCGAGACGGTTCAGATGAGGGGTCACAACATATGTTTTTATGTAAAAATAACAAAAAATATCCTGAATTAACACCAAATAGTCATTCTTATCTAGGGCCCTGTATTCAAATAACGTACAAAAAGATCAAGACTTATAGAAAGCTGACAGGCAAAACAGAAAGATTAGCGACGCGCGCGCCAAAAGACTGCTTACATAGCGCACCAGCAAATACTAAAACCCAAAACCAGTCTGATTCCTTCTTTTCCCATTCTCCCATTCTACTTTACTCTTCCCATTGGTGTCACTGGTAGGCTGTGCTCTGTGAGTGTGACAATACCCGTCCATCTTCATTTCTGGAGTGAATTTTATTTTTGTGGATGACACTCATGTGTAAACGCCGGTGAATCACTCACAAACTGAATCAATATTAAGGTTGTGGGTGATTCATCCATAAAATCCACAAAAATAAAATTCAGTTCTTATAATTCCATCTCGGTTATTTCATCTTAAAATTGTCAGCTACATCGAGTATTTTAGAAACTGCCCCAAAGAAAATAGTCCAAATAGTTCCTGGTTTCTGGTTCGGGGGATTTATCAAAGTACAATCGTATAATCGCCGTGTTTTATGTACGCTCTTGACCAATTAAATTAGGAGAAGAAAGTTGAGCTAGAACTATTAGCACATACAAGAGAATAGCAACCGCTACTTTGAAAAGTTGACATTGCCAGCGTAAGGAGTGTAAAACAGGAAGAGATAAGTAACTGATACAATCAAATTCCAAATCAAACCCACGACACCAATTGGAAAAGAGTAACATAAAGTCTTTCCTTTAAGGGAACACATTTTGAAATGTTTTTGTCCCTAGAAAAAATGTTGGAATGCCAACATTGTTGTGTTTTATTGAAATAGCTGTTTGCTGTTTAGGCTCTGTCAAACTTTTTAAAATAAATGAGATATGAAACATGTATCAATAAGCATTTCACGCAGCGAGTGCAAGGAAATGACAAATGAAACGGAAGAAAAGGATGAACATGACAAAAAGAAGGAAACCCACACAACAGAAAGTCGGAGACACGTCAGATCTCCACACAATGAAGGATTTTGATAATTTTTGTGATCATACACTGCTTTTTTAACCTCTAAGTAAAAATTCTGACAATTATGCCAGTCCCATGGTCAGTTGAAGTTATGAACAAAGATAAAAAGTACAAACATGCTGTTTTTTTTAAAACAGAAAAAAGGCATTCGTTAAAATCTTCCTTGCAACCATTACCTAGCTGTATGCGAAAAATAGATATATATCCACTTGACACATTCCATTTAAATATTCTGTTATTAAGTTTACTCCTTTTATTTAAATGTTCTTTTATTATCCTTTCTCAAAACACGTAAAACAGTATTGAACATATGTATCTCAAACATGGTAATGTTAGTTAACGCTGACAACAGTTAAGATTTAAACTGATGCATACAGAATAATAATTGAGCCGTGACTCGACAAAACTAGCAAAGTGGAATGTGCGCCCAGTGAAGACTTAGATTAGAATGGGCATCTGTCCTAGCTAGCTCCAAGCGGACGGTGAAGACTCTTATCAGACTAGGTAGATGCCCAAGCTAATCTGAGTCTTCACTGGACGGACCAGCTAATTTGTTGGTTTTGCGGCTCATATAGAAATTTACCTATAAACCATAAATGTCCAACTCACAAGTGTCGATCTTTGCTTCAAGATATACTCTAGTTTTATTTATAAACAGACTGACAATTTCTCTTAAGTTCTGAATAGGTTCATCAAGACTTGTCTCCTGTCTGGGCAAACGTTGTGCCCTGAATACAGAATAGTGCTCAGGCTAAGAAGAAATTCTTGATTGATATACACAGTCATGCTACGGCTATTATATTTCTATGATTGCCAAACAACACGCTTTGCTCTTCCAATACGGTATTAGGAGTGTTTGAGGAATCTACGAACATCTAGTGGACTAAAATGTGGCATAAATCTTTAAGAAGTGTTCATTTAATCATATATATTTACACTTGCCACTGACTTCCCAGAGGTGAACCCTTTAGAGCAACTGGCTTCATACACCGATGAAGGCCAATTGATCATGTGACGTTGTCGTCAAGCGACGTCTCATGTAAACAAACGTCTTGATTGGTTCTTGTAACGTTCGATTGACGCCACGTCAGGGCGACGGCTGTTTAACGTTATGACCGAGCACGTCGTTACCAACTTTTCTTCGATCCATATTTTGCCTATTCTACACTAAAGTACCACGAAAACGGCACAGAGAGGTTCAAAAATAACGTGTAAATATAAGAATAAAAATTTGATTTTTCAGCGTTCATCGTGTGAGAAGCCAGTGGTCGTCGCTAAAATTCTACAAGAAGCGCTTCGCGCTTCATGGAATTTTAGCTCCGCCTACTGGCTTCATCACACGATGAACGCTGAAAAATCAAATTTCAATTCTTAAGAAATGACAATGAGTATAAGATTCTATTTATCATATGGCTGTTTTTAATGAGATTTCATCATCATTAAAGTTTAACTGAATAGAATACGTTATAGAATTTCATATCAAATGACCAAGAGTTGAATATTCTGTTTATCTGATGACCAAAGTGCATGGATTATGAAATTACGAAGTTCATTTCAGGGGCCGTTTGTTTAAGGTCCTCAATAAATGCCAATGGTGACAGTAGTTGGCTTTGCTCTCTTGTGACACATCCTGGCCATCGTCATTAGTATTCTCCAGAGTGTGTTCCGGACGCGATATATCTAAGAAATGTACAGTTATTGAGAAATTATTACCCTTATTTTCCCACAATTCGCTAAAATGGGATATGATACGAAATAAAGATAATTTTTGCATTCTGTGAATTCGTAGGAAAAAAAATGCTGTTTGCATTGTTTCTAAATATTCCCCAACTTAATCAAGTGTTTCGTCGTAGAAAAACTCCAATTTTAGCCGTAGGCCTTTTCATAAAATACGTGGACATCTCCATGTGGACACAGTCACTAGCACAAACTGTGTCACTTAAGCCTCAATATTCCGTCATACTGACATATTCGTCCCACAATGGTGTCAGGTGCACGATTGTAAATATATCATTCTTCCTCATGAGTTGTTCGTCGATACGCTGTAAATTGCAATTAATATGTTCTGCTGTATCCAGTTTGATTTAGAAGGTGCTATATGTTAAGTTAAACACCCTCAGTTGACAAAAATCCGTCTTTCTGTCACTCTTGGGATCAAGTTTTCACAGAAGCAGATGTTATTCCTATTTCCGTCTCGCCTAATTTGCATCGTCTCGTTTCTGTCTTAGATAAGATACCTAATAATGGTAACGTATTCTACGCAAAAGTGCTTTGTTTCAGTAATTACTTACATAAATGTATCTTTACCTAATGGCCTACAGCAAGCAAAAATACATGTTACCAACAAAAAATATTTTTGTACCACAATGTAACTATTGAGAAAGAAATTACCGTCAAATGCGACCTTATTACGCTAATATGACAATGCGCTAACGTAAATAAGATCAGACAATGTCTCAATGACACGTTAAGAACTCTTAGAGCTTTACCTAATAAATAAAAGCCTAAAATTGTCCTATACTTTTTGAATGTCTTAAACATTTTAGTTTCACTATGAGGCAATTTCAACGCCCCAAATTTGTGCGATATAAAAAGGGCTACCACCAAACGCATTTCACTGGCCTCGACTGCAGTTGAGCATTACGAGGGAGTAACGAGGATATCACATTATTGTCCTCTTGTCTGGCTAAAGGGTTTGATTGTATTGGCTATATAGAGGACCTTACACGAGGGCCATTTGATATGGAATAACCATGAGTGTAAGACTTTGTTTATTTGTCGAAGACATATCAGAACATGTATGACCTGCATCCGGGTTTTTATTGTATGGGGGATAATACACAATCTACCATTTGTGAAAAGAAACAGTTTTAAAATGACGTTTTATGAATATAAACTTTATTCTGGCTTCGTTTCCTTTTTAATTTAATCGCCGTTATTTGCGGATAGACGTGTTTTATTCAATAATAACGAATGACGAAAATTTCATGACCCGTTTGAGCAGCCGTAGATCAGGCGCACTCGAGTTTTCCAATCGTGTATTTAAAGGTCTAGTATGAAAGCCATAACCGCACTGCGCTTCCGATCTGCCGCGCCAGATACTAATTCGCTCAATTGCACACACGCTCACTCACTCACAAACTCACGAATTCACTCCGTTAGCAATTGGGCCAAACGAAGTCAGGGAAAATCATGAAAATATGAGGCAGAAAAAGCTAAGAAATAGACTTTTAATAAGTGTTCCCCCGGTTACAGCTAGCTCCTGGTGAGGTATTGGTATTTTTGCAGTTCAGTCATGTCATTAAATCTTACTGGTGGCAAATAAACTAGGATATCGAAGTTGTATGAAAATGAGTAAGGAAAACATCAGTTTTGGCCATGGTGCCGCATGGTTTTATATATATGCGCCAGTCATTTGTATCCACAACCCCCACCTACAGAAATGGAATTTTTACATTTCAGAGACCTGTGATGATTAGCTGATGTACAACCTTGCTCTTATTTCGACCCTATACTACAGAAAATCTCATAGGGTTAAGGACCCCAATCTTAAAACTCCGGCACTATGGAAACAATTAAAATATAATTGCCCTGCACCTTGGTCGGGCTATCCCAGCGCCATTGTATTACTGTAGGCCCGGAACGTCCCGTTACTATAGTCTAGCTGCAGTTGCAGTTATCCGTTGAGGGATTATTGGGTTGCCCTTTATATTAATTCATGTTTTGTCCACCATTTTGAAGGACTTCTTATTAAATCAACAACCCAACAAACTCTATTCGTTTATTGTGTTTCCGTTCATTCCTGGCGCAGCCCATCTTCGTAGGTTGGGGCGAGAAAGCAAATGACAGCAGGCCGAATGGACCCGGACGAGTTGAATAGAGGCCGAGTTAACCCAGGAGCCGTGAAGACCCCAGGCTCAGAAAGCAGGCCGAGTTGACCCGCTTCTGCCATGACATACTATCGCCAGACAATAGTTGTAATCGAACTCGACCAAGGCTGATCACGATAATGTATTCTTCCGCTTTGCTTTCGTACTACTTTATTTTTATTTTTGGTAACTTCGGGTATAAAGTTTACGATGGTTGTACATATTTCTAGAGAAATCTTGCATTCTTTTTCTATCAGTTATTCATGGCGTATAGATTACAATCATTCGCTTAAAGTTGTTGTTTAAAAACGAATTTCATCTTCGACAATTATCTTTTTTAAAGATGTTTCTTGTTATATGACTGTTTTAATTGAGATTTTATTGCTTCACAACTTGACATTATTTCAATAGAAAATATGATGTTGTCACGGACAGCATCATGACATTACGCATCCGTAACCAAGTGTTTTGTAACGTGTGGTTATGCGATGTTTTATGCCGAAATGGTAGCCAACATCGAAGTCACATATGATAAGAATGTTATCAACCTGGACTGGATGTTTTATATTGCTTTCTCTGCTCAGTTTGTATCCGTCTAGTTTACGTTTAACTTCAACTTTCAGAAAACATAGACCTTGAGGCCAAAACAAAACCAGAAGCAACATAGACTTATGTTTATTGCATTGCACCGAAGATCAATTTACTTTACAGCATCAACATACTTAGAATGCTACATAAAACAGATTAATTCTTTAATTGTGATTACATAAGTTCAAAAGCAACGGATTTTAAATCTTGATCTGAACTTTGACACAAGCCTAGTCTTTGTAAGATCATTTTGATAAAAGTTATAATTACGAACTCCTATAAAGGTGATAGTAACAGAAATCATACTATAATACACAACAGCGCTTTTAAGGAAGGGAGTGGGGACACACACTGTTGAAACAACATTGCATCAACTTGCTGCAACGTAATCGCTGAGCTGTTTGCTAGCGAATCATCGGCACAAACTTGTACTTTACAATGAAAGAATAGTTATTATTATTTAATCAACTACGAAGAGAAGCTGAAAGTCTTTATAATAAAAATGCTTGTTTCCTCTAAACTTTTTATAATTATATAATATAAAGACTTAATGATTTCCCCAAGAATGCTGACCTCACGTAAAACTGTGTCAACATCAACATCGTTTTGCAAATAAAGAATTAAGGATTCGACCTAAATGTTTTTTTTTTCTTTTAATCCTTTTGATAATATTGTTCCGCAGGTGCTAGAATGTATGGCCAGTGTTGTATAGGTCTTCTACGAATTTTAAAAACTGTTTAAAGCCTGTTTCACATCAGCCTTACGGCAGCCGTACGGCCCTCTGCGATCACATTTCTGGCAAAAATCGCTGGGTTTCGTGCGGCAGCCGCAAGATCGTCGTACGAATTTTAGACGTCGCAAGGTCGTCGCAACGTCGCAAACTAAATTCTCAACATGCACATTATTTCTGCGATTTTTTGGCAATCTGTGGACGCCGCAAGGCTGCCGTACGACAGTCTTGAGACAACCGCACGACTAACTCACGATTTTGCAGGAGTTCGCAAGGTTGCAGGCGGGGCTGCTGTCAATCATTTCTTGCGTTTGTCTTGCGACGGTCGCGAGACTGCCGCACGAGCATCTTACGACAGTCGTGCGTCCTGACAGAATGCTATCGCAAGAATGTTGCGAATCGTAAGACAATCGCGCAAGTCGCACGGCAATTGCATGACAGCCGCACGGCAGGCGCACGACAGTCCTACGATTATTGCGTCACTTGCGTCTCCCTTAAAAGTAGATCGGTACACATAGTGTAGACTCCAGAGAAGAAGCATGCCCCCAGCGAAACAGATCCAGGGTTTGCCCCACCAACGCCTCGCTCGTCCTCTTCTACCTTGCCGTGCTCGTATGAGCAGCGCCAGGATGGCGGCGTGACGCTCTTCTTCATCACGGAGCCTTCTTCTTAGAAGGACAATACGCTGCTGTGGAATAGCCATCAGGATCCAATGTGGTGTCGACAATCGATGGTGAAACTATTAGGGTTGCGGGTAGTGCTCTTGCATTTTATTCTTCACTCGAGGCAAATTCGTATGATGAACGTACGGCCATCGTAAGACATTCGTGAGACAGCCTTGCGAATTCTTGTTCGTCGTACGGTGCCCGCAAGATTTATGACAAATTCTTACGACCGTCTCACGACAGTCTTGTGGCACTCTTACGGCAGCTGCACGGCCATCTTGCGGCAGCCGTACGAAATGTTGTCTATTTTTTCCTACTTTCAAGCTGCAAAATCGTGCGACCCGTGAGACAGACGTACGAACATCGTACGACTGCCTTGCGATCTCTGAGACCACGGTGGACCCGCCCAGATACACTGCGAATTTGTCTGCGATCTGTCTACGGCACCCATGGCCTCCTAAATCGTACGAACAAAAAATCGCACGGCTGATGTGAAACAGGCTTACTTTCTAGTTCAGTGGTGGTAAGGTTTATTCACTGAATAAGGGATGTCACACCTGTCTGATTTAGCATACTATGCATGTGCAATCAATGCACTGTTCAAAATTTCTTACCTGGCTAATTGTGCGTAAATACATGCTTAAAAGCCATGCATCCTATGACTCCTTAAAAAGGCCAAATTCTGACCTTCATGATTCCAATACTAATACTCTACTGTTGAAATATTTGAACTGGTTTCTTAACTAAAACTAGATATTTGTGGAAGCTGGACCTAAAGACAGCTATTCAGAAGACCTTGAATAAAGGACATATGCAATACTGAAGGTCTTGAGAAACAGTTTTCAAACTATTTATAAGAACTTGTTGACTGGCTTTCGCCATGGCAGTATAGGCTTTGCAGAACTGAAGCTTATCAATATATCTCTTTGCATAGACATCATTGGATTCTGATATCTTTCCCTCTTCATCTTTTTCATTTTACTGTTTACCCTGTACATGCATATACTTGGATTTTTACTCAAAGTGATATAAAAACACAGGTGTGAATGTGGTCTTACAAGCAAATAAAGTTCCAAAATGATCTGTAAAACTTACACCACCTCACTAAATATTGGGACAGGAATGTCTGGGCAAACACTGTAGACCAAGACCAGACTGTTCAGGGACATCAATAGTATTTCCCATTCTGCCAGCACCTTTGTGCCAAATTAATGATAGTCAAATCAGTGAAGCTTCTGGTAAAATCAACTTAATTTAGGTTCACAATGGCATCTGCTGCAGAGATGGCTTCTTTCAATATTAAAGCTGCTATGATAAGGTATTGTATCAGGCTTAAGCAGTCAGCTGTAGCAGAATAAGTTTAAATTGTGCTAAAATGGGCAGTCAACCTTAGCAAAAAGTAGACTTGGCGGTTCCGCATCAGACCTGTTCTTAAAATTTGTATAAGAGCTATACATTTCACTTCTGGTTTTTGTCGTGTCGCGGATCATTTGTGGAATTGATGAATGTCATATAGCATCCACTGAATGAAACCAAAATCTAAAACTAAGTGTTTGCCTTTACGAAAACAACAATTCTGACTGTCCCAAGGTTGTTATTCTTTGCTTGAGTTTTATGGTTTCTTAAAATATACTTGAGTATTTGCCATATCAGGATTGCTTAAATCCTCTTATCAGAATTGCAAGACAGTCCTACGAATGCTTACTATTAAATCGATAGACTGTTTAGAAAAGTCCTGCAAATATAAACAGTTATGTTATTCTTGTCCTTCTTAGAAATCTGGGCCCGGTTGTCTTTATTTAATGAGACTATACATTTTTGAACGTAAATATATGCAAAGCACTGTTATTGTTTTTGGTAAAAGTATAAGCCCACTTAAACCTATGTGTACTTGAAGACTAAACGATATCCTAACTAAGCTAAAGATGTTTCGAACTAATGGGTCCTCTTCTTCACAGAATTTTGTTAATTCTGAAGTCAAATTAACTTCAATTACTTTTTGTCTGTAAGCAAGACCTAGAGACATATGGACGATAATGCAAAGACTGTAAACACAGAAGCAAACGAAAACGCAATAGATAATAAAGAAAGAAAAAAAATCAGGATTATAAGAATAGAAAACACTGAGCAATTCTAATACAGAATAAAAAGATGGAAATACAATTACCTATAATAGTTTAAATTACCTTCCTGAAAATCAACTACAATTATAAATCCATTTGAAAATATCACTGCCATACATAATGTGATTCCACTTTTTTTCTAACAATATTAAATGGTTTTCCTAAAAATGCAACAAATGTCTATCATGCACATTGCATATTCCGATCTGTCAAGTGAATATAGGTAAATTTTCAACAGCTGTGTGGAAACAGAAATCAACGTATCTTCAGACTGTCAGTTATGTCTGACATTATCATTCGCTTAAAAGGAACTATATTCTGCATACAAGATTAAAGATGAAATTTCAGTATGATTGATAATAGCCAATATGATTCGGGCAAGATGACTTGGTTTGCTGAGCGAGGATTCTTGGTTTGTTTTGAAGAAAACATAAATATAGTATTTCAAACGCACAGCCACATTGGCATGTAGGAATTTAGCATCTGAAATAAACTATATTAAAATCAAATCTTTCATAGGGCAACAATATTTACAGGGGTTATGCCGGGAAAGACTTTCTGTTACCACACCAAGTAACATCGAAACATTTTTGTGTTACGGTTCACATTAGACCATAGAACACAAACTTGTAAACTACGTATATGCAATTAAAGAAATATAACATGAAACAACAAAACTTAAATGAAATAAATAAAAAATAAGTAATAGTAAAAGACGTGTTTTTTTTTTAAAAAAAAATACTCGTCATATGGGCGGACTGCAGTGGCAGGGTTATAAGTCCGTTGCATAAATTCCATATCATGACTTATCGATTTAAATGAAAACGCACAAGGGTATTCCAAATACATGGAAGGGTTTTCTTTATTTTAATAAAAGTAGTTTTTCCTGAACTTGACCTTGATGTTATGTTTTCAATGCTTTATTTAAAGATGCGATAATAAATCCAGATATCATCTGAAATGGTACTGTATGTTATGAAAAGCTAACATTCACAACCCCAACTTTGCATGAAGCAGTACAGGTTTGCATTGATAGGTGAAAGAACGCACACTATTACAATAACTGTCCGACCATCGTATTAATAATTTTACAGCTGTTCCATTCATGGACTAAAGTTACATTTTCAGCTAACGTCTGCACTTTCTATTCCTGTCAGACGAAAGAGATCATGAGCATAAATGCAGCAAAACAGAAGTAAGTCAAATTTATTATAAAAGGTCAAAATGCAAACAAGTTCTTGGCTACACGAATCTGATTTGAATGCATGGTAAGCAGGAATAACAAACTGTATAGTTTGGCTAGTTTCACGAAACTGAGGAGCTACCATAGCTACACAATAAAAAATACCAGGGCGCAAAAAGATTCAATACAAGAGCTGCAATGAAGCAATCTAATTTACAGTAAAGGCTGTCGGAAGCAACTACCAAAGGAAGAGGCAAAAACTGCTTGCTTTAACGCAGGCAATTTGCTTAAATACAGGCCAGTCTGTACTGAAAATACTATTTAGTTAAGTCTCCAGCTCTTCCAAGTCGTTGATACATATATTAGTAGAATAGACCATGTAAAGGATAAACAAAAGACATTAAAATGAACGTCCTCATATTCAGATGTATGAAATAAAATCACAGAAAGAAATATAAGTACATGTACGAAGATTTGAACAATGTTAATTTCAGCTTCTGACAGCTGTATTTTGGACAGACAAACATGTCAGCGTTCCTCAGAAACATCATGTTTTTATAAATACTTGTGCAATTTACCAACTATATTTTAATCTCTAATGTACATTCTGCGTAGTAAAACAGAAGGGGATGTTCATACATGCCATATCGACAAAATACCAATAGAAGTCTTGTGGGTATGTCAGTTCTGTGGTTTACCAGCCAAGAGTTACGTAAGTTTCCAATATATACTATCAGAGACATTCAATAGCATGTCATTCCGCAGTAAAGGCCATTTGCTATGTCGCAATTGATTATTACGAGGATATAAAGAGGAGCTCTCATTTATTCACTTGTCTGTCTGGAGAGAATGATTGAATGATAGATAAAATATTATTATCATGATTTTCCTATTGTGAAACCCCCAGTGGGCGAACAACGTTGAAACAACATTGAAACAGGGTTGATTCAACGTCATGACGTTGAATCAACGTTATTTCATTGTTGTATCATAGTTGATTGTCTTCTTGGCCGTACACCGTTTACTTTGATAATCTTGAATACTTTGATATCTATCCAGCGACGTGTGAAAGCCAGCGAGTGAAGAAGAAGCGGCCAAAGTAACCGAAATCGTAAGTCCAAACTCATAAGCCGTAGAAACATTCACAAATCATGCACAAATATAGATCCCGAAACAGAGGTGGAATCTGGTGCGCGCAAAATAGTTAACATCACCTTCCTATTAGAATACATAGGCCTAATATGCAATATGATTATGAAATTGATAATATTTCAGCCGTTGATTAGGCTGCTGCTTTCAATCTATTTTCGTGGAACAATATTTACCCTGAAAGTAGTTTCCTTATATTTAGATCCATAATGGTAACATGTAGCAAAATTTCTTTTGTAGTAGTTATACCAAATATATACGTAACTTGACTTACAGCATATGCAAGTTCATTCCCCGCCTTCAAGTGTAAAATTCGCAAAATTCATCGATTGTGATGCTCAAAGGGAATTTCTGATCAGATTGCACTAAATCTGAGTATTTGCAGCTTGCGGAAATTCGTATGAAATGAAGCTCATACGTATACATGTACAATGAATATTTCTCGATACTTACATTCATACAAATGCATTGTCAACTGCAATATATGAAGCCTAAAAGCAAGAGATTTAAAAGAGATGATAAAACGCGCTGAGACACTCAAAGGCTTCGATTACAACCATTAACGTCAAGATCACTTCAAAGTTCTGATTCTGATTCTGAAAGTTTTAATTTTCAAGGATCAGTCGTGATGAAAAGTGCAAATGTACTTATCTGTTTTTAAAGATGTCGATAAAATATAATTAATGTACGCCTTCACGTTTCTGCAAATAAAGTCTAAATAAGTCGCTTTCATTAATATACCTATCCCAACAGCTTTTTGTTTAATTTGCTGGTAACTGTGAGTAAAGTTCATATGATGTGGTTAACAACTGTTTTCTTTGTAACTATCTTCGACTTTTTGTTTATTATACTTAAGGACAAAAGTTCTGCACGGATGTTTATGTTTATGTAACATCCGTGCAGAACTTTTGTCCTTAAGTATATCTAGGATAGACACGCGGCCATCTGCTGGGAAAGAGCTGACTTCTTGACTTTTCACTTGTGTTGTTTTGTCTTGTCTGCCGTCTTTATTGCTTTCCTTTCCAATTGTGTTAGGGACAGGATGTTGAAATTGCTTTTATCATGCATCTGCTGCAAAATTCACCTGATATCTGGGGTATGATAACATGATGTGATATCATATCATTTTAGTACCGCGCTTGCGCCAATATTATCAGGCGATGCCTTCAGTAGAAGCGATCTCTGAAGACTATTGGCTACATACTGACGTTGGCCGTGATATCAACATTCGATTGGTTAATTGACGTCACCGACTTACGTCATTACGCATTCGCGACGTCAGCAAGTTCGAACAAAACTGCTTTTGCTTATCAATTTTTTGCCGCCCTTTACTAAATCTTCTAATGATGCATGATAAATAGAAAACCATGTAAGTGTCTTTTGATATCAAGTTTATCAGGCTCGACCAGAAACATGTCGGACTGGCTCGGCAAGCCTCGCCATTCCTACGCTGTTTCTGGTCTTGCCTGATAAACTTGATATCAAAAGACAATAACATGGTATTCTTTATATGTTGGTTCCTGATCATTGCCTTCTCGCTACTTTGTGTTTCTATGACAACAATTTCTAGTAGTATATGTTGGTCGATTTTATATTAATTAAATTGATTAAAGCAAAACTTTTTTATGTTCTGCATCGTATTGTTTCAATTATTAATTCTAGTTAATGGTACATGATCCAAGATTTGATATTAATCTATGTTACTGGATCACGCCCCCCATATCAGCAACAAAATGCCCTTCCTCGGCGTAGAAACATTTATACATGCGGGATCAGTTAGGAAGTATTGCTCTGTTACTGTATTCCTGATATTTGTAATTTTCATGTCAGTTGTTCATTT
The DNA here is from genome assembly GCA_963989385.1 of Ctena decussata. Lineage (NCBI taxonomy): Eukaryota > Metazoa > Mollusca > Bivalvia > Lucinida > Lucinidae > Ctena > Ctena decussata. Next base: position 87,924,090 of record OZ022500.1, read on the forward strand.
CTCATATAAGAAATTAGATATTTTTTATCGCATTTTGGGTGTTAATCAGGAATAAATATCAAATCAGGTGCTTCTGATAAGCACTCAGTAGCGATTCTCACAAGGGTCTATAGATATGGTAAGCTCATTAATGAGATAGTTCTCAGGTATCTCAGGAACTTCAAGCTAATCTGGCATTACTATCTTTTATTACAGATCATCTCTATGATCAAAAAGGCGAAATCTTAAGAGTGAAAATTAAATAAAAATCCTTTCACCTGTTAGGTGTTTTATGAAGGATCAATGCTCAGGCTCACATATCTTGAATCATTTTTATCACGAGAGAGAACTGAGAACAGGTTTACTATCATTTAATGTATTGAAAGGCTGTACAATGAACCCATATTATCCAACTTAATTGCATACACGATAAGACACTAGTTTTTATTTTAAGCTAATATCTGTTTGCATGATCTCTATTTTTCTTTGTTTTTATTTCTAGAAGTTAACACAATTACATTCGGAATTCTGCACAATCTGTATATTATGTATCGGAGGATAGGTCAATTCAACCTACCGCCCTTTTATCTGGGAACTTTCGCCGACGATGATGGTTGGGAGAAGTAAAATACGAACGGGCATAAATTATAACATTATTATGGGATTGACTGGCTGAAAACTGTTGTCGAGAGGTAACCGTCGAGTAAATGGTTTTCTGTTGTTGTTTCTTTTTCTAATTCAAAATCGTGATTATTTATGCAATTTTATCTTCCCTTCAATTTTTAACATGACCTTGCGACTATTTTACAGGAGCATACCCATCAGCTATTTAAGATGAAACTGTACACTGCCAGGAAAAACAAAAACTTCCGTTTTCTTTTTACGCCTTTCTCAAGGGGGAGCTACTCTTAAAAAAAAAGAATTTGCGCCTGGAGGAGGAAATGTTTTCCTTTTAGAGTTAAACCGTTTATTTCGATATCCAGGTAAGCAAACAAGAAGTCACAAAAGTTGACAAAAGTCACAAAAATGGCCGGAAAACATGGCACCATACACCATAAATATCAGCTGATTCTGGATATTGGCTTCCTGTTCCTTTTTGCATTCCATTCTCTGTGTAGCCTGCTTTAATTAACTTAATCAGTTTTGCTAATTTTCTAAAAATATGTGCGCAATATTTTGTTTACCCGATATTCAAAATACTGGCTTAACTGCTAAGCTAATTTCGAAGCTTGCAGAATGTGAATTATTTGTTAACTGCTACAGGTGTTATGCTCTACAGGTGCAACGAAGTTTCAAAGCATGATGTTCTTTAGAAGCATAGTAAATATTGACTGCTTTACTATTTCATTGATGAGCTAAAATGCCTTCACGCGGACCAAACTCAAATCTGATTAGTTATTGCAAAACCAAGCTAGTGAGGCATGACGCACCAAAAACCGATTAAGCCCCCCCCCCCCCCCCCGCTAAATTAATAAGGGGCCACAACAAGGCAGTATTTCTATTTTACTTCATTTGTACAGCCGCCAACTATGTCTGTGGAAACATATCGTCCGTAGGTCCGGATTCCGTAACACGTTGTAGAAGATTTATCAGTTAGGAGTTTTCTCATTAACATGAAGAGCTAGAATCTTCAGAATTTCTAAACAATTAAACACCAAGTTAGTGTATTGTGAGATCGTGACCCGGGCTTATGGTGTATTTGTCTATTATTTCCTGAATATGTTGAACATTGAAAGTGTTTGCAAAAGTTTTCTCAAAAACTAGTCATAAAAGACTGTTCACTTGTAGTATAAAAATGACTTTAGAAAATATGTTGGTGTCTAATGGAATTAAATGGCTGGGATTCTGGTGTTTGTTATTCCTTGTATTTGTCCATTTGTATTCTCTCTACATTCTGGCGTGTCACACTTCTCCAAACAACCACATTTGCTAGAATTTTCAAACTCAGATACAGACAGACAATGATTAGTGGTATTGTGGGACTGACAATCGGGTTCCCAAGTCTTTTCCATTCCTGTATTTGTCGGTTATAGGCTACACTTGTCTGAATATGCAAATTGTCGGAGTTTGCTCTCTTCTAATAAGGACAGATTTTTTAATTAAACATGTAAATTGAAAAAGAATTGCTGTATCGTGGGATTCCGAAAAGGGCTCTGGGACCTGCCTACATCTTCGTTCACCAGTCATATACGTAAAGAGACCGTTTAATGCTGGTGACAAAAATACCCAGTGCGGAATGTGAACACACACAAAGAAATAAGCCCTCTCGAGACAACTGATTACGCTGGAGATGACAGAAGTATCGTCATGATAAACCACTCATGAGACAATCAATGTAAAATATTTAACACTTCCCAGTATGATAAAGGTACGATATTGCCTATAAACTACATTTTACCTTTTTAAAACTGAAACAACTAGGGGGAGAGTCGAGTAACTTCGGACAGGGGGTAAATTCGGATATACCATTGCAAACAGTGAAAATCCAGATGAGATCAGGATTTTTACTGTTTGTCCAGTTATTTTTGTTTTATTTCCAAACAACTGGCATGTAAAGTAAAAAAATGTCACTGTCCGAATTTACCGCTGTCCGAAGATACCCGACTCTACAAAACATTTTTAGCTTGTTATTAACTTTGGGCTAAGGTAAATACAAATTTCTTCTAGCTCAAATTCAATCACATCGATAACACACACATTTCGATTTCAACGTATATTACACAACTGCATAACAATGGTTGATACATATCCACCAAAAGCTTTCTGTCTCTAGAAATCAGCAAAACCCCGCCTAACTTTTACAAGGCTACATCTGCGCCCCGATATGAGATTTGTCAGGATAGTGGAGTCAGAAAAGAGATAGTTTCAAATATATCAAGATCTAGTAGGACCACACATGTTCACGCTAAGAAAATCATGATCTCGTCGATATAGCCTTACTTCTTCATCTAATCTAAATATGCTGAAAAAATTACTTAGCAGAAGTTAAAATGTTTCACAAAGGCTTTTTATCTTTCTTTGAATAAAATCTATACAAGCAAAATTAGAACCAAACAAACGCTTTACTTGTATATACATTTTTTCACATGCACATATACATGAACATAAAATAATAAATTATGATCAATTAAATGATAACTGTCTTAAGATCCTTAATTTAATTACACTTCATTTTATTACCCTTTGGGAACTGTTTTATACACTTTTAAGCCTAACTGCTTAGCCTAATTACTACAGAAGGCTGATAACATTTTACGACAGGCTTATTAGTTCATTGTTTTAAAGACTACTATTTTTATCTTGCCATTTCACCAACGAAGCAATTGTCAACGTAGCGCTAAAATAATATTGTTTGGGGCGTTTCAATGATTTGCCTACTCTGGAGAGGGTAGACTGGCTGCAGTCTGAAACATTGGTTTGCCTGAACATCATTTTTTCATAAAAATAAATCTCATTGAGAAATAAATCTCATGTTTCTTAAAGCATATATATCTTTAGGTCTAATATTTCGGACTGAAACAATAGACCAAAGGAAAAGTGGGATTTTAGAGACATGAAATTTCTTGAATAATATAAAAATAAAATAAAAATGAAAATATATGATTTCAGGCTAAACAAAATTCCAGACTGCAGCCAGTCTATGGAGAGGGGGGAGGGGGGTGGGGAAATGGAAAATTTTTTATGGAGACAACTTTTTTTTAGCTTGTTTACAACTTTGTAAACGTGTTTAACATTTACCATGAATGGAATCAACACCAAACAAATAATAATGTAGGCACAGGTTGTTATACGGAACATATGTACATGAATTCATTGATTTCTTTTTTTATCAAGACTACCTTGACCCTAAATGATCTGCGATACTGAATAATGATTAACGTTCACAGCTGGTCATCTTAACAGGTACTAGTAACTGTAATGTAGTTCCAGACCTGGTCGATTTCATGGATAAATTTATGAATGTTGGCCTTAAAATCAACAAATATACAAACATATATAAGAACATGTAAATATGGTTCCGCCATACAGCCAAGTAACATACACATTGGAAGTTACATGCAGTACAATCGCACCTCCCGACCATTCCCTCAATGAATATGAAAGAATGACATCTGTAAACTAGCTAGAGTATTTTGACTCCAGACTGTTACAGAGATAATTATCGTCATTGGGAAGACAATAAAGTGCAATAAAACCCTGCACGTGCATCATAGAATCAAATATAATGATAATTGACCGATGAAGCCAATGATAATTATAGACATTGTCATACAAAGTTGGAATAGACATTTTGACATTTCTTAGTGTCAAAGACATGGGAATCAAAGTAATTCTAGAAGCTGCATAAGACAGAAAGCATTATGCATCAAAATCGAAGTCTAGCTTGATTTTCTTCTAACCATATCTTTAAGAAAGCCGAACAGCCATTATAAGGTCTATGTATGACACTTTCGATTATGATTTAAGGCACTCAGCTGATATCTGAGTACTTTGTACTGTTTTCATCTGTTTAATGGACAAAATATTGCTTTAAATGTATTACTTTATGCGATAGTTCCAAGCATCGTCAGCTTAACGAAGTCCTCAGTCAAGGGCTTGTTTAGTCTTCCAGTACACATAAAATCAAGTCCGATAACGTTTTTTTGCTAATATTGGCAGAGATTTTGTGGACAGTTTGTTTGAAAATATGTAGGCCTACCATGTTAACTAACGATGTCTTAAGTTAAGAACAAAGTTGTGTGTGTGTGTGTGGGGGGGGGGGGGGGGGGGGGGGGACAATGTTTCTGATCAATATCTCTGGCTGGCTAATCATGGGGGTCAATTACCATACATGCATATCGACCAAGACAATCGGCGGATGTATCAGATCGGTCGACAGACATAAATAAAAGTAACATTTACCGTTATTGATAATGCTTATGATCGAATGCTCAGTCGACAGCCACTTTTGTATAGTATCGGATCAGTCGACTGCACAGAAAAGCAAGTCGGTATCACTCCCGTGCTAGTTTGAAGATAGAAGAACCCATTATAGAAATCGTCACGGTTGAGGTGGTCAGATCTTTACAGTATATACGGTGATAATATGAGGACAAATCGACATGATTTTAAAGCGGCCTAGTTTTATTTGAGGCACGCAATGTTCTTCTGAAATATAATATTTAATATCAAAGCACCATTATAAAAGCGCAACATACAAGGATCTCAATTCCTTCACTCGCCGCATGACAAGAAAACCTATTTCTACCCATTAATGCCAAGTGTCCCATAAAAGGGACAATGGCAAACAGTGTAGATCCAGATCAGACGCCGCAGGTCGCGGCGTCTGATCAGGGTCTCCTCTGTTTGCGTTAGATACAGTAATTTTTGCAAAAAAAAAATATACATTTAATTAAAATTCAGTTTGACAACCCTTATACTTGAAATGAACCCGCCCAAACTGTGAAGTAAAAGAGTCCATTACGTATTAATGGGTTGAGGTATACCAGCTGGGATATGTGTGCGGATGGTCAAGGAATCACTGTTCACCTTTGAAATTTACACTTAAGACTCACTTCTTGGCTGGAAGAAATATGCTCTGACCAACATTTCCTAACAGCGGACATACTGTTCACATTGTGTATTAAAATGGACTTCGAAAGATGCAGCTCATTGAGCCGCGACGCGAGAAAACCAACAATGTGGTCGTGCGTCCAGCGCAGACTCAGATCAGCCTGGTCATCCGCCCAGTCTGATCAGAGTCTTCGCTGTCCGCATGGAGGTAGCTAAGACTCTTAGCTACACTTTAAGCGCTTAGCGAAGAGTCTGACCAGACTGGGCAGATGCCCAGGCTGATCTGAGTTTGCGCTCGGCGCCCAACCACATTGTTGTTTTTCTCGTGTCGCGGCTCATTTCAATTTCATAAAGATGTCAATTCCTTCATTAAGACAGTCTCAAAGGCGAGCTAAAATGGTAAGAACTTGAGACAGCAAGGACGAATATGGACATTTACCAACTGAAATTTTAAGTGATTTTTTTTTCAGGAAGCAAATTATTTTCCGACATCACAAATTGATGTGCTGGTCTTTTTGTGAAGGAGAGCTAAGTAGTACAGCCGCACTCCTTTGGTTAGATGTCTGACAAGGCCACTTTTGTTGTAATTCATATAAACGAGGAAAAATGCTCTAATTGGCATCCATATAACTTTAAAGGCAAAAAAAATCTCTGCTAATCCACATACAACAAAGCTGCAATTGAAATTCAGCCACATTATACCAATGTGTTTGAGCCGCGACATGACAAAGCAAACAAAGTGGCATGTGCGCCCAGCGAAGTCTCAGATCAGCATTGGCATCCGCCCAGTCTGATCAGGGTCTTCACTGTCCGCATGGAGGTAGCTTAGACCCTTAGCTATCCTTTAAGCGCACAGCGAAGACTCTGATCAGACTGGGCGGATGCCCAGGCTGACCTGAGTCTGCGCTAGGCGCACAACCACTTTGTTAGTTTTCTCGTGTAGCGGCTCAATTATGTCGATGTCTGTATTTTTGCAGTATCCCCAGCTTTTTATAGCTTAGTTCAAAAGATGAAAAGGCTGGAGTAGAAATAGAATTTCCAGCCAGGGATAGCCACTCTACTTTATTCCAGTAACTTGGGATTGCACTCTTTCAAAAAAGAACAAGCTGCCACAAAGGCAGGGCATTATTTCCTGAAATAGTACCATCCCGCGGTCTGGCAGATGGAGTAGTTTTTATAATGTATTCCATTCCATTCCAGCAAAGTCAATTCCAGGTTTAAACTGTGCTTATTCTACCTGATGAATCTTGTTCCTAATTTATAATTGATTTTAGTATGATAACTAAGCGGATCTGTTTAATGGTGACAGATAAGAAGTCTCGATCTATGATATATTGGAACTGCGTACAGCTTTACTTTTTTGTCCTGAATTGCGGAAGCATTAATTTGACGCACCACAGTTTGGCATCAATCCACTGTGTTTTGCAAATTATTTACACATACGCATTAAAACGAAGGTACAAGCAAATATATATATAAAAACTAAGACAAAACCAGTATCAAAAATAACAAAATGTAAATAAATAAATAATAATAATAAAAAACAAACAAACAAAATGAAAAATAAACCTGTCAATGTGAAATGCCCATTTTGACAATCGTGTTTCCGAGCGTTAACTGTCTACGGTGACCAATACATGTGAGCGATAAGCACTTCTGTAATATCCGACAATAGTACTTTCATTATCCATCAACTATGCATGACTTAAATAAACCCGGTTTATCTATACTGGGACCGTATTCATAAAACGACTTGAGTGGTTGCTATGCTGTTGCTAAGGCTAAGTTTCTTTGACGGAGATTCCCTACAACTATGAAATTTGCTCTGGAGGAACAGTCTTGTAAACTATGAAATTTGCTCTGGAGGAACAGTCTTACAAGACTGTTCTTCCAGAGCAAATTTCATAGTTGTAAGGAATCTCCTTTATAGATATTTAGCCTTAGCAACCGCATAGCAACGACTAAAGTGGCTTTATGAATACGGCCCCTGAAGCTTGAAACACAAAAACTAATACTATTTGAGAAAGACACAGCTAATATTTACATCACTTACCATGCTTAACAGAATGATTAAAACTTTAATAAAACATCTTTATCTTCACATTGTTGGTAATAACTGAAAATCCAACCAAAATATGAAAACTCTCCTTGTTTAGAGGGAAGTTTAAGCTATAACAATGTTGTAAATAGTTTAAGTTTAAATGAACACAAAGAAAATGAGGCGCGACACGACAAAACCAACAATGTGGTTGTGCGCCCAGCGAAGACTCAGATCAGCCTGGACAGCCGCTCAATTTGATCAGAGTCTTCGTTAAGTACTCAAAGGGTAGATAAAGGCCTAAGGTACCTCCATGCGGACAGTGAAGACTCTGATCAGACTGGGCGAATGCCCAGGCTGATCTGAGTCTGCGCTGGGCGCACAACCACATTGTTGGTTTTGTCGTGTCGCGGCTCAAATAATTAACTTTTCTTGTTTACAATCTGTCTTCAGTCACCTTTGTAGAACCAGGAACAGAAATGCTGATAGTTTCCTGGCTTTTCTTTGGATGTCATTTGTAATGATAAAAGGTACCAAATAAATGAAATCTAATAGGAACTTTATTCTATACTTAGCAGTGAATCCGATGCGTATCTAGAACAAATAAGTGAAATTGTCTACAGTGAAAAAGTAGCGTATCAATTCATTAGTGACTGATACGATTTATATTTTTTTTCACATTTTTTGTAACAAAATTATGTCAGATGAATTATTTGAAGGCAAGAATATGTGTACCTTAAAAGAACACCCTCAGAATTTGTCTTTTGGACCGCTGGAGTAACTTTAACGGTCTAAATATGTATAACAATTCTAACTATTTCTTTCGGAATCGAGAGCTGAAAAGGTTTTTAATATTAAATTTTGATATTCATCTTATAGTTCGTGCTTTGAGATCAGAGAGTATAGTCTGAGAAATCAGCTTTTCATTTATTGGGACCTTTTTGATATTAATCAGTCTTTGAATCGACTGCCTATCAAAAGTAAGAAATTACAGTATGTTTTCTCTGGCTTTCGTCTCCAGATCGTGTCAGGGTCACTGAAGAGGCTTGAATAGCCGAAACTGCGAAGTATGGTCCATGTTTCTTCATTTGAATGTATTCTCTGCTCTTGAAGGAACTCTTATAGATTTTAATTCAGCCTCAGTAGAGACTGTAATGCAGTTGTATTCTTTGCAGTTAATTCAGCAGAGAAAAAATATACTATAATAATAAAATACGTACAGATATACGTTTAAGCATGAGCATGGCCATTTTATTTTTTTTTAAGAAAAAATATTGTTTAAGGTGTTTTATCCACCATTCATATAAAGAGGGACACCTTTCAAAATCAAGGATCTGCTCCCTTGTAGGAACAGCCCCAACTCATAACGTAAAAGGAAAAAATTCTCTGAGAGTAAATTACAGGTTTTAAAAGTTGACCCTATAGAGATCGGAGGCAAAATTAAAAATGTCAAATTTACTCCACCTATAAGAATCCATTCATCTTACCAACGTGCATCAGTGAACCATATGCGGAAACCAAAACAGTGGTAAGTGAGACAGATTGCACGAACTTATTAACCGCAAATCTCCATATTTTTTAAGTTCTTTTCCAGGTCACGTTGTTTTCAGTTTTCCTCCATTGTAAACACTGGGGTCGTATTCATAAAACGACTTAAGTGGTTGCTATGCTGTTGCTAAGGCTAAATTTCTATGAAAGAGATTCCCTACAACTATGATATTTGCTCTGGAGGAACAGATCTCCACCTGTCAGACGGCCCGTTTTATCTGTTGAGTCCTCGTCTTTGCTTCTTCATGGTGTTGAAATTTGATTTATGTGTTTACCGTGATGATTCATTGACGAGTTAGAGGGTTATCATGCGAACCGAACAACCAACTAAATGTTTTGTACCACCTCAGAAACTGAGGGTGAGGTTGGGCCTGTAAAATCGATTTAAGCCCCCCAGTAATTCATTACTGACCGTTCCAAGGCGGTAGTTCTGTTGTGGTTCTCTGTTGCCTGTTTTTGGTGTCAGAGTTTCTGTGATGTTTTACCTTATGTATGTTCTTATTATTTTTGGGTTGCTGAGTGGCCACCTTTTGGGAACAAGCTGCTCACTCGGTTGGCCATTTGGTCTCTGTATCTTGATTATTTGTAATCTTAGTTGTTTCAAACTATGGTTTGAGGGCTGGATTTGGATTTTGATTGTTTCAGTTCCTGGTCTTTGCATACTTTTTACTTTTACAAAGACTGTTCCTCCAGACCAAATTTCATAGTTGTAGGGAATCTCTTTTATAGATATTTAGCCTTAGCAACTGCATGGCAATGACTTAAGTGGCTATATGAATACGGCCCCTGATTAGTTTGGAAAGTATTGCGAATGAATCTGAATGCTGTAACAGGAATGCCAACATTTATGGTCGACTCGTTTCAGTAACGTATGATAATTTAAAAAAAACCCTCAAAATAATCAAAGCATAGTCTTAAAATATTTGACGCACGCAAAAGGGGAAAAAGCAAAGTATAGAGAAAAGGAATCTTCTAGTTGATGACAATGTTCGCCTTCGCCTTATAAAGACATTAGCAATATATGGAGCCGATGCAATCGATGCATTAAAATTAGTTGGCACAGATGTTCAGGCTGTTCCGAGTCTTGATATTTGAACCATGCGCAAAGGTAGCTAGGGTTATAACATTCCAAATTTAGATACATGTTCGCGTCTTCCAAATATCTTTAAGACAAGAATTGAATCATATTTAATTGACTGTTACATCGTCATGAAATAATTTTTAAATCTGACTTTACAGTCCTAGCAATATACAAGTATTAAGAAAATATTACCATCTACTCATAACCATATTATCTTAACAGCTAATGGACTGCCGCAGGTTAAACGTAAACGGATATTTCAATAATTAATCGTGTATACTGTCAGCCAATTACCCGGTACTAGTTTGTTCGGGTGCATATGGTTAGCAGTAAGTCATTGCGTCATCGTCCGACAGGATAGGACAATGGTATTTCAAAATTAACCTTAGTGCAGAACACCAAAGACAGCACACACAGAATTAAAAAAAAAATATCGAACTGGTAACGTCAATGCAACGTCAGGCGTTACATTGATACAGATTGGACGTTAATTCAACGTGTGTGCAGATAGACTTTGACTATCCTAAATTCTCAGTTCCGTCTTTTGGCATTTTCTAGTATGTCAAAAATGAGTAACCACAATGTTTACAATGTCAGTATAAATGTCGTGACCCGGTCGAAAAATTGCATTGATTTATATGACACAACAAAAGTCATGCTTACGAACATTAAACTACTGGCTTCAGAATAAGAATACAATTATTACAAGTGATGATATTGTCTTTGAAGACACTATGTTCTACTTCTCAGCCGTGGGAACAAAACAGTTGTCGCCATAATAAATAACACCCAGCAATCAGATTTATAACTTTTCCTCAAACATGATATAGCCTTCAACTTCGGTCTTCAAGCTTAAGGTCAAGCAGCAAGAATAAAACAAAAAGAAACCGATGAAACACTGTTCGTGTATTCCTGAATAATTATTATAGCCTTCCATAACATCAAAGCAACTTTATGAGGAGATTACTTATATATAAGCGTTACGCTTACTGTCTGTATTGCTTCACTGTAGTATTCATATGCATGTATAAAATCTTTGAATAAAAAAATTGTTTAAACCAAACCAACTTTATGACATATTCTTAAATTCAACTGTTGATGTATGTTGAATGCTACCTTATCTTACCACCCTTAAGTAGGTTAGAACCGCTATCTGTATATTATATGCTTTTAAATCAAGACGCATGAAAGCTAATAATTTGGTGTAAATTGCTTGCGGATGTTTGAGTCTAAAACATTTCATCGAATGCATCTTATAAAGAAGATGTACAAATAAAGTGCTCTTACTGAGAGTTGTCATTTGTTAGCTTCGATCCTTGTTTGATTAAGTATAGGTAAGTTCAAGTCTGCCCTCAGTCAGTTATAGATTAACCTGCTGTAAACAATCTTAGAACGAATACCATATATTTATGATATGATGTCTTCAGAAGGTATACATTTAATTTATGTTCAATGAGCCATTGAAAAGATCCGTTTTTATTGTAGACAATATATAAGACAGTGTTTCCCCGTTTCAAATTTTCCACAAAACCTTCGGTTCAGCCTGGATCTACAGTTTGGGAAGGACTGTTTACTATATATAACAGTCACCGATCTTGTTGTTGTTGGTTTAAACGTATCGACACTGCGGAAAGTACCCATGCGGGGCCTGTAATGGATACTTTTCCCGGAGCGGTATCTTCCGAATGACGGTACAGTATGTTATCGCTTTTCAATAATATTAAGACAGTTATTTGGCGAACAAACGGCCATCAAGTAGAAATATCAATAACAATAGACATACTTCCACAGTCAACTATATTTCATTATTTCCCTTGTGTTTAATTGTATTACAATAATATTTACTATGGTGTCCTTTGGTTTCAGGCGTATTAGTCATTGTTATACTCTTTCCTTGTTGTTTCCTATACGCTCCCGCTCGTTTTGTCTTATAATACCTATTGGATTGTTGCTTCGTGTAACTATTTTCCATTTCGTGTTGTGGGCTGGATGTGAAATTTGACTCCATCAGTTCCTTATTATTGCCTTTTACACTACTTTTACCTTCATGGAGGAGGGAGACAGTTGCAAATGCGGTTTGAGAATGATGTAAAAAAATATTTCTTAATAAACTCATGATATTTAAATTTGTGCCGAATATTAGAATCATTGAAAATAAGCTTGAAACTGGGCATGTGTCTTATTTTGTGATGACTATGGTTATCAAAGAATCCCAAGTTTTATAGGATAGAGGCGAGTAAAGGCCATTAGCTGTCTATAAAACAGGTCATTTGCTAAATATCTCTAAACTACCACAGGTATCACTGTGAAACTTTAATGTCTATCTTATGCATAATTAATATGTAATTTTCCTCAATATTATGTTTTGAAACTAAAAAGTTTCTTTTGAAAACTGCCCATTTTTATAAGATATTTTGGCTGTATTTTACAAGGGGGTAAGTTTATTTATGTTACAGCATTAAAATGGTCAATATTTACCTATGTACATTGTTAGTTAATTGTACGGAGTTACTCAATGGCACCTCTTTTCATCTGAGTGAAAATGAAGTTCACTTATCTATTGGTTGCGAGGAGAATGCATTGGTGATGAATAGGATTAATTTATCTATAGAAGCATTTCTTGTTTGTGATGCATATATGGGCATTGCTTACAGCTATTACATTAAATTATTGTATCCCCCTTTACCTAAGCTGAAATTTGTATTTTTTGTATAGGATTTATTAGATAAAAGCAAAAAAATTGACAAGATAAAATTTTGAAAGTCAGTTTCCAGTTAAGTATTAGTTTGACAATACCAGTGGAGAAAAAAATCCATTTTATTACCAGTAATAAAAGAGAAAATCTGCAAAATGACCTGTTTTATAGACAGCAAATAGCCTATAACTTCGGACATGGGAGTAAATTCGGACGTACCATTGCAAACAGTGAAATCAAGATGAGACGGCTCACAATCAACAGGATTTTCACTGTTTTGCCTGTTTTTGTTTAGTTTCAAACAACTGACATAAAAAGGAAACAATGTCGCTGTCCGAATTTACCCGCTGTCCGAAGTTACCCGACTCTCCCCTACTTAGAATCAATTATTGCACTGAAAGGCGCTGAATTGTTGACTATCGTTATACAACTATATTTTCGTTATCTAACAAAAGATAATAAAAATAATACAATTAAAAAAGATAAAATGCACTGCACAATTATATAAATGCCTTGTATTCAAACTTGAAATTATTAATTTTTAATTTTTGAATGGCAAATCGAGATAATGTTTTATAACAATAGTTTGTTCATCTGATAGTGTTAGGTTCGCTGCAAAATCGAGTTTTAAATTGATTCTCACACCGTTATCTGTGCAGATAAAAGTACTCTACTTGCAGATTGATTGTATGCACTACATTACAACCACAATGTTTCCTGAGGTACGACTTTCGCTTGTTTAAGATAGACATCTTTATATCAATATGATCGCCATTTCAAGACAATCTACAGCTAGTTGAAAGTTAATATTTTAAAACATGATTTCGTTTATACAGATGAATCCTTTTTCAGTCGAAATTGCGGTGCACTACTTGAACAGGTAAATTGATATGTGCGCAAAGAAACTGAATTTTTTTTCTTTTTCGGGTATCTATAAAGTCGCATTGTCCACACATGCTGACCACTGCAGTACGCATAGCAATGTAGTTAGATATCCAAATGCAATTTCCATCGCAATACAAGGCAAAAGGAGTGTGTTGCGACACTAAAACGCACCTGGGTATAATTACTGTCTTAGCAATTGCGATGTACTTACATTGTATGTATTTAAACAAGGAACCCTAGTTGTATTGGACAGAAGACTTTATGTCTCTGTTCAACCTATCCTAGCTTAGAGAGAACAAGTAAACATTTATTAGTCATGACAGTGGATATCGAATGACCAACAAGATGAACAGAGGTAAACAAGACTGCAATATACCATATGACAGAATTTGTAAATTTAACCGAGTTATAAGGTCGATCATCAAATCAAGGAGAACAAATCGCTCAGAATGATATTAAAGTCTCCATAGTCCTATCAAAGGTTAAAACCGTCAAATAACGAATCATTATGAAACCTGTACAGCCTTCAGAATTGATGATAATATGTCGGTTGATGTGCTTTTTGTAGCATATAACTGGCAAAAAAAGAAGGAACGAGGTATTTTGAAAAAATGATGTCTCACCATAAAAATATGGGTTCGTCTCTGGTTCCCCGTTAAGCAATGCAATAATGCAACAGCGGCACAATCAATGGGATCCTTGCCTAATCTTTTTGTACATTGTATTTTTATCAACTGTTAAACGCCTGTGCCTTATATTTTTACCGCCTGTACGTTGTATTTTTATCATTAAATAAAGCTTGTGAAAGCGAAAGTAGGTCATTTTGGTTGGTAACTAAAATGACCTAGTTATTTTTTCAAATCTATTTTATGGTAAACTCAAGGACGTTTTGATTTTTCAAAGCCGGCCAATCACGATAATAATCAACGGCGAAACTTTTGTGAGAAGTTTGCGGCGATACCTCATGATAAAATATTTCATGCTGATAGAGCAATGGGGCCTTTAAACATAAAACAAAAATCAAGACAAACAAAATTACAAAATCCCCAAATAACTATTTCAGCACTGAAACAGTAGGTTACCAAAATGGTCTGTCAAGTAAATGAAAAATACAAGCTGGATGCAAACGTCGACATCTTACAATCATTATAACATATCTAGGTCTATGCTAAGTAATATAGATCTATGTTTTTATTAAGTTATTTTCTGCATAGCCAAAATAAAGTTTTCAGTATTTATTATTAAACGACAGTGATTGTCATTAGAATACATAAATTCGCAGCTGAAGTATCTTGTTTAACCATGAAGGTAATTCAGCAAAACATAATTGAGCTACATTATGTGATTTCAAACAATGTGGCACTGTGACAAGCAAAGGTTCTTATTAGACTGCACATAAGTGCAGTCTGACAAGAGCCTTTGCTTGTGATATTAGGCATCTATAGAAGTGGCACAGCCATACAGCCAACAGTGAGGTATCTGATTACCCTGTGTAAATGAGACGGATGATCTGAATATCACATGACAAAAGTGCCACATTGTCGGAAGTCACATAACGATATTCAATAACGGTGTTTCAAGAAACAACGAAAAGAATTTCAACAATCGCAGGTCCTGCGATAGCAGCTGCAACTGTTTTGAAATTAGTATTTTTACATATTGTCATATTATTCATTCATGTGGAGACCAAGCTCAGCCCCGCCCCTGAAAATGCAGCCTTATATGATATTGCAGTGGAATCAAAGTCTGTCTTGTAAAAGCTGACCCCTATTTAGAATTGAGGCAAAAAAAGAAAAAAAGAAAAAAAGTGAGCTGTTTTTCTGTGAAAGTACACCCATCACTTTAATCTTAAATTTCGGCATTGAATTGATATCTGGAACCAAGCAAAGTGCAGATTTGTTCTTGTATTTTCTAGATTTATAAGCATAAATGACAAATGCATTTATGAAGAGGTGGAAGCCACCAAGAACATGAATAATAAATAAGCAGCCCACAAATCATACGCGACATATTATTGTTTTTATTGTAAAAGCTGAATAAAATAACAGGAAAGACAGAATGATAAGACTAAAATGCAAACAAACCTGAATCAGTTAAAGTTTTTTCTCACCAAATACTTACTAATCTCCGTAAAAGATAACTTTTATTTCCAAGCAAGAAAAGTACAGGCACATGCTATTCCGTGTAATAACATGGGTTTTAAATTCCCATAGTTTTCGTGTATTAATTACGCCGGGAGTATACGGCTGTTTTACATCACTACTGAATGTTTCATGTTTGAAGGAGGGTGGGTGCCTTTTAAAACCATCACAATGACCACAGGGGTCTGAGATTACATGTAATGATAAATCCCACGTGCACTGCAAACATTAAATTATAATCCAGGATTCTTAAAAAAGCTTTCTGTTAGTTAAAGAGTAAATAAGCAAACAGGATATAAGCTAATTCGTTAAACTAATAGCTGAGAGTTTCACTTCTTGGATATCATCAGTATAATTTACAGCATTGTAGATGAAAAGCAGTCTTCTTTCATTCAGCAAATGAAAGCTGGCCCCAAGAGTATAAAACTTCTTTCGTGCTCAACTCAGCTGAGCATGAAATCTTTTCTGCTGATAAATACGAAAATGCCAACTAATGTTGGCATTTTCATATTCATAAGCGGAGAAATTTTCATACTCAGCTAAACTGAGCAAGAACACAACTGCACTTACCAATAAGTTGCTATTTATTAGCAGGTAAAATTTCATGCTCAACTGAGTTGAGAATGTTTCAGAAAGAATGTTTTATGACCTTGGGACCAGATGTGGTCTTGCACAGCCGCGGAAAGTCTTGACAAGGACCTGAGGCTGTATTTATACAACGACTTAAGTGGATGCTTTGCTGTTGCTAAGGCTGAATTTCTATGAAAGAGATCCCTACAACTATAAAACTTGCTCTGGAGGAACAGCCTGAAAAAGCAACCACTTAAGTCGTTGTATAAATACGACCCCTGATGATTTATAGAGGAAGCTGAAACTATTTTCCTCGTGTCAGGCATTCAAGGAAGAGGACTGAGAAAAAATGGCAAGCAAGCAGAAGGCAACGCCTCATTTATTACATCAAATTGTTTGCTGTTTAGCCTTTTCTTTCATAACATACAAGAGACAGCCACGTACTCTGCCAAAGTTTATCATGATACTTATATCACTATATCTATTTTTCTTTTTATCTTAAAATACGGTGTTTTTATCTTCCTCTCGTTTTATCAAGATTTCTTTCAACGTGTTATTTTTCAACTCTCTATTTAACAGGTAAAAATAGCAACACAAATGAAAATAGTCATAAATATAAGGAAAAGTAAACACAACACAATTGTTTTTACTCTTCCAAGATTGGAAGATCAGCGGGAAAACAGGTCTTTAAACATATGCGTAATGCACATGCTGGAACCGCCCAGTCCGCATTTGCAATAAGTCCAGACTTGGATTCTTTAAAAAGCAAACTGTGGATGTCTCATTTCGGCTTTTGCATGTTTATTGCTATAAAACGTGTTTACACGGCGCAGTTGATGTAACAAATGACATTCCTTTGTCTTAAATGATTGCTGGAGATGAGTGACTGAATGCTGGTAACAGGTGTCGTTAAATACCTGGAGATCAATAGAGAAAGGAAATGAACCGAAAGGTGTTAAATTGTCAGTTATCGAATGGGTGGATAACTTTACAGCGCAGGCAGATAATAAAATGGAAGCATTGTTTGAAATTAAACGATCAAAACAGAGAAAAACTGACATGGATACCATTAGAAAGTCATGAAGTTCTAGGACTTTAGTATGAAACCCCACTGTATATGAAAAACTGTGTACCACTTCTCAACCAAATTTTACTGAGGGCTGATAGATGAAACACTTTGTATTTACACGTGCCAGAAACATGCATTTAAACGCAGGTGATCAGAGGCTTCAGTACTCAATACATCAAAGGCACCGCAGAGAAAATAATTGTAGCACTTTTGTTTTCCTGTTATTTTAGGTACTGCAAAGCAAACGGAGCACACTACATCCATGTTAACTTTGACTGGTTCCTAGGCAAACCTAATGGGACTTATAACAACATTGGTGCAAGACTCCTATTTAAAGCATACTTTACTTTTCTAAATATCTTGCAATCTTGAACAAGCCCGCAATAGCCATGTTTTGGCTCTTATTCACAAAAACTTTAAACGATATCCGGGGCCGTATTCATAAAGCCACTTAAATCGTTGCTATGCGGTTGCTAAGGCTACAAAGTCTTACAAAGACTGTTCCTCCAGAGCAAATTTCATAGTTGTAGGGAATCTCCTTCAAAGAAATTTAGCCTTAGCAACCGCATAGCAACGACTTAAGTGGCTTTATGAATACGGCCCCAGAAAGGTGTATTGCTTAATATGAGACTGAAATATCAGTCTAGGGTGCAAGGTGTGGCTATTTAATGCATGAAATATGAAGTCGATGTTTTTTCGTTACGCAAATGGTGTTTGACAGGAGGGAATTAGCACTGTAAGATGTTCACACGTATAAAAGAGCATACAACGGTATCAATAAAACAAATTAAATTTTACTATTTATTCATATGTACATTGTAAAATAATTATATTACGTACTATTAAAATGATAATACAATGTTAAGAATTGAGAAATGATATTGAGTTAATGGCTGTAACGCAGAATTGATAAAATTTGATAGGAAAGCAAGATAGTGATATTACAGTATAGGTTATCTATTCATCTTGATGTATACTAATAAAGAGACAAACTTAAAATCAAGCTTAAATAAAACGTTCCCGGAGCTTTTAACCCGGTGACAGCTTATTATATTCTACGTTAGTACTGTCTGCTGGCTATATCACTGTGAGAAAACCTTTCTTCCTGAAAGTGCAGTTCTCCCAGAAAATGTATATGCGACTTTAATTAAGGACAGCACTGTAACGTGTAACGCCGCTAAGTGCAATATGACATAGAGGATCTTACATGAGTGCTCATGTATTATTGAATTTATTAAACGAGTTGGGGAAAAAGATAAGATGCGAGGCTCTGCCGAGCATCTTATCGTTTTCGCCAACGAGTTTAATAAATTCAATAATACATGAGCACGAATGCAAGATTCTATTTATCATATGACACTAAAATCGCATTTTATAAGGAAATTTAGCACTAAAACGTCACGATTTTGCCATTAGAATAAGCGACGTTTTATGGACGTCAACGCATAACGTTACGGCGTAATTTGCATATTTAATCCACTAGTGGATTATCGTTTTTAATGCATGGCTTTATTACACTCTCAGATGCGACGTCATATGATAAACATAGTATATCACGGTAACACTAAGCTTTGCTAAGACAGTTGCAAACGAAGGCCGTAAACTTCCATGTCTTATCGAAAGCGATTCTTAAATAATCAGGATGTGCATATGTTAACGCCAGTGCAACGTCTCCGAAACAACAATGTATATTTAACAACGGCTCCAACGTCGTGTACAGGGTGTATGGTTGTGAAAGTCATCTTTATTCAATACCATACCAATCCATGCATAGAACTGTTATGAAAAAGTAAAGTACCTGTACGTTAATCTGATATAAAGAAAGTGTAAAATGTAGTTCGCAGACAATTTACATCAAATAAACAATATCAGACCAAAATAAGCGTTGATCTTGGCATCTACACTGGCATTGATGCACTGGACCATAGTATAATGTTAAGAGTTCAAACGATTGCTTTTGGAACTGATACGGCTATTGGCATTATGACTTTGATCGAATTAGCCCAAAGTGAGAAGGTTGCTTATGGTTTGAGCAGGAATCAATAGCTCCATTAGACATGATGTCGCTGTTTAAGCTATACTTATTAAGAAGTAAATGATAAATAAATATTAGTGATGACAGTTTATATTGAATAGCAAACCAGACCGGTAGAAGCTAAACAGAATCAACATCAACGGTCACCAGGCATTATTCGATAGATCTTATATGGACTCCGCCAAGAAAAATATGAACATGGTCGAGACAAGTCAAATACTACGAAATATGACGTCCTAATTTACATCCTATATCTTCTACAAATACGAAGTCAAATTGAAGTTAAAATCTCTTGTACTTAAAGTATAACAAACACTAAAGATATTTGACAAATCAGGCCTATCATAGGCCTGATTTGTTAAATATCGTTAGTGCTTGTTATACTCGTACTTGGCTATACCCTCTATGTAAACACAACTGAATTCATACAAAGGCAAGAAGGTTTTAAAACTCAAAGAGATACATGGTATACTAATTAGTAATATTTCTAATATCTAAAATGATCATCAATAAAAATATTGAAGTAAAAAAGGCCCAGCAGTGACCAAGAAATGCGTAAAAATAATCCTCGCAAAATTTTCAGCAGTAATTTAAACTGTATGCCTACTAGGCAAAGCCAATTGCAAGTGTATAATCATATTCCTGCAATATGGGTACCAAGAACTCGTTACACCGGTACTTCTGATCTTCTGCTTGGTGTAACCATTTAAGCACCACCTCCCTCTCCCCTCTCCCCATCACGCAAAAAAAAAAAAAAAATAAAAAAAAAAAAAAAAATAAAAAATAAAAAAAAAAAAAAAATAAAAAAATAAAAAAAAAAAAAAAAGACGCTGCAAAATTAAAAAACATGTTTCGACCAACCTATATTATACTGTTCACAAAAAGTAGGAGACATTAAGTTATTAAAATTGTATGAATTAGAGAAAATACCAAATCCATCTGAAACGGCAAGTATCCATCAGACAAATATTCGATAAGACATTTTGCGTGTCCTTCGTTTTAGACAGGGGGCCGACACCCAAAATTCACACGAATCTGGTGTGGAAACAGGTTGTTTTCAGATTACAAAATTTATGCAGAAACACTCGTCATGTTTCATTCGACAAACTGAAAATTGGGTTTACACACTCTTTCATCAAAATAATGAGTGCAAGCCATAAACGTCAAAAATTTTCGGTAACTCGATGCACCTGTACGAATTTTGTTTTCTGGTTTTCTTCCCAACATAACAGTTTTGAAGAAGAAAAAAATCTTTCGGCATACAAAACTTCAAAGAGCAAAAAAAGGTTACCTTAGTTGAAGAATTTGAATAAATTTTTGTTCGAATTTACCACATTTTAGTCCTGACCCCCTGTATGAAACAAATTGTATGCAGATCACGTGACAGGATATAGCGTCTAAACTATCATGAAAAAAGTTTTTTAACAGATAATTATCTTATCAATATTTAGTGTTTCATATGGATATTACATTTGTTGTAGATGCTACAATTTTTCAAACCTGAATATCCCCTACTTTTTGTGAACAGTATATATTGAGACTTCAAAGCCTAGAAGGCTAACAGTATAGATCTACATGATGTGGTTCATTTTAAGCTGCCTCATCTGGATCTACGCTGTTTGCTAATTCAACTGTTTTCAATTTAATTGAAATGATCTATACAAACCAAAAGTTTCCGATCAAAACCTTATCACAAAAATTCTACTCTGATTGTGTTTAACTTATCACAGTTGAATAAAAAATTGTTCAAACCAGCTGTTTTCTTTTTTCGGTGCTTTGTGTGTTATAACATATAAAAAATGTTTCTTCCTTGAACAAGACCAAAATTTGGAACATTGCATAGATATATTTCTAATAGTATGATCATTATTTAATCATGAGTCAAATAATCGTGTGACGCAGAGGTTATCTAAAACAAATATCAATAAATAGGAAGCTGCTTGTATGTATTGTGATGTCTTCTATATTTCACAATTTCCCTAGTGTTTAACCGCGTATATAATTACAATTACCCTGATATACTGGCAGCTTCCGAGCAATAAAAATTAATGAGCCGAAATACGAGAAAACAAATAAAGTGTCACTGTGCACGCATGCGCCCAGTCTGATCAGAGCCTTTGTTGTCTGCATGGAGGTAGCTTAAACCCTAAACTACCTTTTAAAGCGAACAGCAAAGACTCTGACCAGACTGGGCGGATGCCCAGGCTGACCTGAGTCTTCGCTGTGGCACATGCCACTTTGTTGGTTTTCTCGTGTCGCAGCTCAAACCAGCTTAAATGTCCCTCTGTGAGCTGTGGTGTTTAATGGTACACATGGCAGAGACAGAAAATGATGCCGGGGGAGCTTGTCATATGCACTGGGTCTTATTACTAATCATAAGATACACTATTTTCATTTTATATTAATGAGAAACGTTTGGCGTAGCTGGATGTTATAATTTTGCTACTGCTAGGAGTTCCAGTCCTGATAAATACCACAAAACAAAGTAACTTACAGTAGTTCGATTGACCATGTAATGGTCGTGTGAAAATCGTGTATTAAAGTATATTCGAATCTTGTATATAATCAATGGGAAACATTTAGCGAGCCTGGCTTAGTTATTTAAATGCTACAGTGTACCGCTGCCACCTTGTACGCGTAACCTTTAATTCCGCACATAGTCGTCATATACTGCAACGTGGGAATATTCTTTAGAATCCTTATTTTCGCGAATAAGGCATCCTATGGGTGTAGAAATCCATTAAGTGCTAATCAAATAAGGTTTCGGTAAGTGTACCTTTCTGCAAGGTTAGAGTGAAGCTTCGCTTAGGTTTTACTTGACTGTTCTCAATATAGTTATTGCAGTGAAAACGATCTTTCGCGAAAGTTTCTAAAACTAAAACTATTGCAAATACGTCTCGATTTAGAGTACTTTCCCAGTCAAATGCGCTGATTAAAGGGGAAGTTTAAAAATCCGAATTTATCAAATAAATTCAGAGGTTCCTTTTATAACAGATTAACTTTATCTGGTAAGGTTGCCTTATTTGTTCGAATGTAATATATGAGCATTCGATTATATACTGAACAAACGAAAAACAACTGCATTTTTCCGTGTCGAGATTAAGATGTAAAAAGTTTTACTTGATTCCAAATATGGTTTAATGGAAAACACCTTGCCTGTACGTAATATTAATAATATTTCACAGTGACCAATGAAAGATATCTGTACTTGTTTTTATTGATAGTAAATATTAATGGAAGTGATTAGGATTATCATGTTTTACGTCTTTCTTTTATTTAGTTAGCCAAACACTTCTTTTGCTTATTCATTTCATTTTGGTGATCTAGTACAATAAAATAAGGTATAATGAAATTCCTAATTCCACTGCCATGAAAATACGAAAATAATACATGTTTAAAAGATTTTCCTTTGTGAGGCTATTATATTCCAAAACTTATATTTCCTTGCACTCTACTAAGCAACATAACCAGAAAACATGTGTTGGCGTTTATACAAACCGAGTATGCCCAGAAAGGCATAAAACAATTTGAAAAGGTGCGGACTTGTCCGTGCAAGAGCACACAGATCTCGTCAGGGCATACGGCACGTAAAGACAATACTGTTCAGTCAAACCTTCACGTCCTACACCTGGTGTACTGAGTACTAAATCAGAAATAAGGCTATCAAGCGGGCACATGACGTCGAAATCAGTGCGACGTCATTAGGACGTCATATGCCTGCTGGGGTAGATACAAACATAATATGGGTCGTTTAAAACATCCGAGTATGTGTCGACACTACGCGACAATCAAGCTAAAATTAAGATACAGTTTAGCCATATCTTTCAATAAGACTTCCTCAAACATGGGGGCAGGCTTTTACCAGTCAAGGGTTCACTTACGTAGTAAAGCGGTAAAGTTTATGGATACAGGTGAAGAGAAAAGAAGTATTTTCAGCGCTGACAAATGAGCCGCAACACGAGAAAACCAAGAAAGTGGTTGTGCGCCCATCGCAGACTCAGATCAGACTGGGCATCTGCCCAGTCTGATCAGAGTCTTCTTTGTCTGCACGGAGGTAGCTTTGATCCTTAGCTACCTTTTAAGCGCTTAGCGAATACTCTGATAAGACTTGGCGGATGCCCAGGCTAATCTGAATCTGTGCTGGGCGCACAACCACATTGATGGGTTTCTCGTGTCGCGGCTCAAAATGTTGAATACTGAAATCCAATATGAGTGAAGACAGAGCAGCAACGTTAACAAAGACGCTACCTAACCTATGACTTAATTTCCTGTTTGTGTTTGGTATTATCAGTTGTGTGTACTTATTGTTTGTTTGGTTTTCAGTGTAGGTAGAAAACTGATGTAAAATTAGATATTTTGAAAAAATAAATATTAAACAACAGGTACAATGTAGAAAAGAATACAACTTTTGTTGCATTATAAAAAGTATACTGGTTATGATGAGGGAAAGCTTCACATTTATTTACCAAAAATATACTACGTGTATAAAAGGTAACATTAACGGATAAGTTCCTGTAAAACTGATTCATAGCAGCAGCCCGTAACAGTTTACTGCTGACCGTTCTAAGACTGCTTTTGACATTATTATTTCATTTGTATGGCCTTTGTACTCTTACTTCAGTTTTTTTATACGGCATGAGGTAGAAATACAACTTCAATAAAAGTATCAAACTTGGTCAGATGTTCGCGGAAAAAAATTGTTGGTTGTTTTGGGTTGAACATCTCTTTAAGATGGTATCGAGCCGATTCTCAGAGAGAGGGAGAAAGAAAAGAGAAATTATAATAGGAGAGAGAAAAATGTCCAAACAACGCCCACCCGCACCTACTGCAAGCACCTTGGGTAGATCTTTACCCTTCTATAATCCAAATTAGTAGGGCACCCCGGCACAACAAGTTACCCAGCATCATCGCCCGACCACGACCATCCCTTCGCGGAAACCAATTTTTAATACAGCGGAACTGAAAAATTTTAGCAACGATATGTTTTGTCAGCAGATTTTACATTAAGTTTTGGTAACACGAAATATCCTTTGGATAGCACCGCAGATAAATTTTGCGAAGAATAAATAATCATAGAATAATCTTTAAGATTGTATCATTAGATTCTGCTCTTCCGTTTATCATGATACAGAATATTTTTCGGTTTTCATGAAGACAGAATGTTCAAGATATATATCAGAGTGTGCCCATTTAGCTTTAAAATATAGGAACAGGTACGTATTTGTGATCATTTGTCAGAAAGGGAAAGTACATTGTTATAAATAAGAAGGAGAATACGAACCTCAACAGTAAATACTGTACAGAATCAGTCACTGTTACAAAATTGCTGAGAAAAAAAAAACAACAAAATATAAAGTTTATCCCCATTCACTCTAAAACAAACATTTGAAGACTGTAATGGTCCAAATCGAAGATGAGGCCAGATGACAATAAACCATAAAAATCTAAATATTGGGACAGATACACACCGTACATTCCATCTTTAACATTTTGGTAGAACGCGGTCGGGTACGGAAAATACAGATGTTTATCCAAGCGCGCGCTTTTTCGCGGGTAAGTCATTTTCTTAGTTTCTGGTGAGCTGGCTGGATTGTTTCTTCAATTTTCATAGCGAGAGGACATATTTTGTCCCTTTCTCTGAAACGGTGCAAATAGATGGAAATAATTCAGGACCATTATCTTTTTATTCGGTTGCTAGGTGACGCTAAATATACGGGAAATGGCAGTCGGTATATTTTGATTTGGTAAGGAATATAACGGACGGCGATTACGGAAGATACGGTCGTTTTTATTCATTTTTATGGTACGGGTCTATCACAGACGGCACTAAGTACAACATTCTAATTGCAAAGTCATATGTTATGCCACTTTTGTTCCTAATTTTATATCTTGTACTAAATTGGCCATACATTTGTCGTTGTTAGGATTGTATTGAGAAATTTTATGCTTCCATTGCAAAAGATTTACTCCAGATGAAAACGACAGAGGTGTGGTGTTTCCCTTGGAAGTGTATACCCATCCACCTGAAGCTCCGCTTGCCGAACTATTAGCGAGCAGTCGCTTGCAGGCGGAAAGGAGCTTTGAAAGAGTGGGGGCTCTATTGTAGAAGATTGGTAAGGCATATTTTTACCTGTAAGATACATTACTTTCAATGAAATTTCTTTCATAACGACACCAAACGGAAGTTAGAATTAGACTGGTTCGAATGGAAATCGACGAAAAACTTACAGCGTACAGTCGTTCTGTCGCTACGTTACGTAATGACGTCAAACGTTCCGTTTGAGAAAACCAAGATGGCGTCAACGTTAACCGCTTCAATGCGAGGAGGCAGAACGTTGGATGAAATAATTCAAAGGAAATAAAGCACCGTAGAGAAGGAACTGAAAAATTATAGCCCGTTTTTCGAGGGGATAGATTACTAGGGGTAAATCTGTTTTCTGACAGTTTCTCATCAGTTTGTAGACGGAGTTTGCAGCTGTGGAGTTGCAAAGCTTTTAATACAAATTTAATACTACAAAAAAAGATAAAGAGCGATGTGCTCGCCCTTAGGCAGTGCCCATTTTCATATTATGCTCTGAATGGAGAACGTGTGCATGCTGTTACTTCATGCGCAGTTCCTTTCTGCTACTTGACAACGGCATAATATGTTCTGCATGAAGTGAGCGGATATCGCACAACAATCTTTTCTTCTTCTTTTAACTTGTATGCAAACGGCGTAAGACTCAAAAAAACGTTTTGACGACGTCGATGCAACGTTATGACATCGCAACAACCTTGTGTAGATGTCAGTGAAACGTCGTAACATTGGGTCGACATTGTTACAACGTTGTTTCGACGCAGTATGCCAGTATGAATTGTCGCATTATTTCTGATGATCAACCGGTTTACTAGACATTTCTAATCTCCCAAGTATGCGTAACAACTCACGCGCATGCTACTTTACCGATCTATTATTTGTGCACTGCTCGGTTTTGACATTAAATGGCAAGCCTCAAACATCTCCGCACTGTCTTCAAAAGGTTAAAAGACTATCATGTAATTCATACACAGAGTCCACTCATCAGATTGAATGTCTTCGATGTTTTGCATGTACCCAGTTCAGGACATTTACCAAGAAAAACACTGAGCATACAACGTTGAAATCAACATAGAATCAACGTTGATTGTGAAACGGAATGACATTGGATCAACGATGTTTCAATGTGGAGTGACTGCTGTGTGAATGCTGGGTAAGGTTTCTAAGAGGAGTTGGTACATGACTTTGCTCATCTACTGTCAATTCAAGGCAATGTGCAGAAATACGTCACCGTGTGACGTCATCCTGCATGTTTTGGTCACAGCCATTTCGATTTCGAGTCACTTCGATGGTAAGGTTTTATTGATTTCTCTGTGTAATACTAGTTAAGATGTTTTTTGTGCATTTATTATGAGCTGTACATGCATTTCAGTAACCAATTCATATTATGAAATTGCAAACTCTTCGACACTCACAAGTAGGCTAATGCATGACATCCTCGAGTGTGATCTTTCATAGGGGCAATTGCAATCGGACATCCTCGCCGATATCTTCGATATTGCGGATACGGAATTGGCCGAAGTGTTACGATTGGGTCAATTGGTGTCAAAGTAAACATGAGAACCACAGGGGCTTGGTCATATGCTTTGTTTCTTCGAGCCCAATGAAAAATAAGAATCCGCTTGTACAGGGTGGTGTATATGAAGTACTTCATGTACAGACGGATCGTTTGTCATTGGGATCGAAGAAACAAACCATATGATCCGAGTCCCTTTGATAAGAACAGGCAATGATCAGGAATTAATAGGCTACAATCAAATCCCATATCCTGCCCTCAAAACCTGACAAAAGTTGCTCGATAACAAGTTTTTTTGTTGTTGTTAGATTATGAAAACTTGTTACAGCTAATGCGCGATTTAGCTTTGTATGAAACTGAACCTTTTACAGGAAAAAAAGGTAAAAGGTTTCCCATAGCCCTAAAAGCCGTAGGGGCAACGGGGGTTAGAGACCATCTGTATCTTGGGCAGAGCTGATGAAAGGCGGAGCCCATCTCTCCCCTTTCGTTGCCTTACTCTTCCCTGATTCGAAAAAGGTACCCATATTTACTGCTGGGTTGACATGCAGGGAGAGTTTTCCAGTCGTCGGATGGCGACGGTGAGCTGCGAAATCACGACCTTCCGGTGACCCGAAACACTCTAACCACTCGACTACGGCGCCTCCCTTTATAGGAAAAGGGAAAAAACAATCATATCAAACTATCAACCAAAAACGGCTGCCTCGTTGGTCATGAAAAAAATGGCGTCGTGGCCAGATGTTACATTTTTCTTAATTATTCTTAATTATAAGATCGGGTTCCAGTGAGCTCATGACGTCGAAATGACGTCGTACTGTCGAAATGACGTCGTACTGACGTCAGTGTGACATCATAACGTCGCATCGACGTCTGGCCGACGTCATTACGACGTCATGTGCCTGCAGGGTTATAAATAACGTACGGTAATAGTAAATTATTCTGGCATCCTTTCATTCACTCAGGCACTTAAATGAACTTGGCGTTTCCAGGTGGGAATTAAATTGCGCCTTCAGTCGTAAGTTCGAGCATGTACGGGGAATAATACAAAAGCATCAGGACAAATTTATCGTATTCGATGGATGATTTCCGATTCAAGGGACTTTCAAACAATATTTCTGTCATACACAGGAAGATTGAAGAATCCGGGAGCGCTATTACTTGCCCAAACGCTAGTCACTGCTTTATTACTTCATATGTCCATACTGGCTTACATCGGGAACGACCCTTGTAAAAAATCTGTCTTTAGGTAAATAGGTACACTTTCGGAGTTTCCGGGGAAGCAACACCGACATTTTCCTTTTTATATCCCTTTCCATCTTTGAAAGAGTTGATCCCATTTTGGAAGGCTTTATCCTTCAGTGAATCAAACAAGAAGTCTTAAAAATTGTTTCCCTTGTAAAATGGCGGAAAACCTGTATCCAATTACCTTAGATTCCGCATGTAAACAAGCTGGTTTGTATGTCACATACATCTTCAAACTCAGAAGTGCCGTTAAATTTACGAGGCTCAAAATCTAAATAAAACAGATATTCGGTCTACCAAGTATTTTGCCACCAGAGGCATATCAGCCGGCGCATCCGTGTCTAACCAGCTTCTACAGCGACTGCTGAAATCACTCCGCAATTTGAGAACATTGTGTGTTTATCGGGCATGTGTGTCCGTCGAGGACTCAGATCAGTCTGGGTATCCACATGCTCAGCTGAGTTGAGCATCAAAAAAAGTTTTATTACCATGGGGCCTGGTTGAATCTTAAAGACTGTAACCGACTTGAAAGACTTAGAGCTGTTGCTCGACATTAAACCTATCTGCTCACCTGCTTATTATCAACGTTTCCCGCCGTTTTACAGGGGTTTTATTTTTTTGAGAATTTTATGCTCCCCAGAGAAAGAAATCCTTCCAAAAGATTTACTCCAAATGAAAAGTACAGAGGTGTTTCCCTTGGAAGTGTATACCCATCCACCTGAAGCTCTACTTGCCGAACTATTATGCTCTGAATGGAGAATGTGTGCATGCTGTTACGTCATGTGCAATTCTCTTCTGCTACTTGACAGCGGCATAATATGTTCTGCACGAAAAAATCGAATATTGCACAACAATCTTCTTTTTTCTTCTTTTAACACAGCATGCATACAGCTTCTAAAAAATCTTGTGACGACGTCAGTGCAACGTTATGACATCGCAACAACCTTGTATAGATAATAATACTGGCAGGCTACCAGTGGTGGCCATTTTTTATTACACCTTTTTATCTTGTAACCGACATATTGTGTTACTAGGCACACGCTACGTATTACATCGAAAACATACATAAATAATTGTTACACGTGTGCTGTAATTTACAAGAATTTAGATGCTTTCTTGAAGGTTGGTTGCAGGTTATACCTTTTTCCTGATAAATGAACATTAATCAGTAATTTGTACATGTTTATTTCTGTATTTATTTATGTACGTGTTAAGTGTTGTAGTTCCCCGGAAAGGCAATGATGTTGATACGAGGGTAGCCTGGTGACATTGTTTACCTTTTGCCTCCCAGGTAGAGAATTTTACCCAGCTTCTTCGTGGGCGTTTGTTTTGTTACCTTGTACAAAATGGCCGAATCTGAGATACAACAAATGCGTTACTGCGAGTGCAGAACGCAAATGGCCACCACTGGTACGCGGCCACCACTGGTCGCACGCCAGTATAGCGTCATAACCTTGCATCCAGGTCGTTATGTACAACGTTGTTTTGACGTTGTGTGTCAGAATGGAATGTCTCATTATTTGTAATGACCAATAGGCTAGGCATTTTCAATCTTACAAGTATGCATGATAACTCACGCACATGCTACTTTACCGATTTTTCATGTGAACAGCTTGGTTTTGACACTGAATGGCAAGCCTCTAATATCTTCGCATCGTCCTCTAAAAGGTAAAAGGACGATATGATCATGTGATTCATACACAGCCGATCTGAGCAAAGCCTGAACAATCTGATTATGTCCACATGATGATCTGGATATGCATAACTCTGAGTTCCTTTCATGTGTTAAGGTATCACATATATGACAACCCGGTATAACTAAAATACTGATGATGCTTAAGCTGATATGAACATGAGCTGGTCTAGTCTAGAATCTATCCCATAACCTTGCAAGGTCGTTGGTGCACCACAGATGACTTTACAACAATCCCTTTCCACCTAGTCTCGTCTTCAGCTGCCCTAGCTGAGCTAGCAAAGTCCATTTCTTAATATTGTCTTCCCATCTCCTTCTTCTTTTTCCTTTCACTGTGCCCTGTAGAATTGTATTTGCTAAGCCAGGGGACCTTGAGTTGCGACCAAACCACCTCAGTTTTCGTTTCTTGACGTGAGTGTTTACGTTTAATAGCAAACCTTTTGATTTAAAATTGCAATGCATCCATCTATCCATCCGTCCATGTTTACATCAAGTCAGAAAAAAAGCCGAGAGTGCCAAGACCAGTCTGCAGTAACCAAACACACACGGTTTTTGAATTTAGTCGTATATGTCAGAACAATACTATATTCTTGCTGAACATGAAGCTATACATGTATACCTAACTGCACTTTTGGGTGTGGAGTCAGACCTGTCTGCACAACCGCTCATGTCTGGAAGTCACTGTTCGTTTGACACACCGGGGAGCAGTAAAGACTTCACCAAGGGCACCCAGCTGCACTGGCAGGTAATTTTTCCTTATCGCAAAAGAAAAAAAAGTATGCCTCTAGCCCAGACCAGCCTGCTCAATTATGGTCTTCAGCATTCAAGACTTCAGGATGGCCCACAGAACAGTTCCCGATCAGTTCGTGGTCAGAATGCATTAGAGTCCACTCATCAGTCGGTGTTTTGCATATAGCCAGGTTAGGTTATTTACAACCATTTTCCAACCAATGCACTGGGCACACAACGTTGAATCAACATAGAATCAACGTTGATTTGACGAAATGACATTGACTCAACGATGATTAATTTTGAGTGAATGATGCTGTGTGTCTGCTGGGTAAGTTTTCTAACAGGAGTTGGTTTTTGTAATTTTGAGGAAAATTTATACAATATTCATTCATTCATAATCATCTCATACTTATTAGTTTAAATGATTCTTTAAATCAGTCAGTTGATTAGTACATAGTAGGAGTCAGTTTTAACTTTGTTATATATCACCCAGCAGGCCTGAAACGCCGAAAGGCGCCTACAGACGTGGATGCGACGTTATTACGTTGTATCGACGTCAGCTTGACGTAGGTAAGACGTCATGTGTCTGCCTGCTGGACACGTGGAAATAGAAGAAAAGACTAAGCACGACGTAAATTCCTGGCACTATGAGCGTTAGCTTTATTTGTTGTACTAAACGCCTATATTCGGTCTCGACACAAAAATAAAATATGCAATGTTAATTTTCATCTGCAATCATCTCAGTGCGCTCGCACTAAGACTTACAATAACCGTTGAAAGATCAAGAGATCGCCGAATCCGACTTGTAGTATGTGAAAGGTAACCTATCGAGTCGAGTACCTTTCACACCCCTGGTTAACTATGTATATACAAGGGCTGTTACGATACGAAAAGGAGCTGTTACGAAACGAAGAAGTCATAGTTACCAAACGGCCTGAAGATCGCGTCGTTTGGTAACTTTGATTTTTACGTTTCGTAATGTTCAGCTCTTTTTCGTTTCGTAACATCCTTGAAAACAAAGTTAACCAGGTGTGTTTGAGGTGCTAGAAGGTGGAATTCTCTCAAATGTTATTATAAGACTATACAAATTTAGTACGTGCGCACTGAGATGATGGCAGATGAAAGTTAACATTGCAGCTCAAATCCAAGATAAAAGGCGATTGTTGGACTATACATAAGCCTTCCCAGCGGGCTCAGGATGTCGAAATGACGTCGAACTGACGTCGATGCGACGTCAAAATGTCTCATCAAAGTAAATACGACGCCAGTTCGACGTTCTGTGCCTGCGGGATTAGTTCAACGCTCCTATAGACGGAATACCAACAAAGTGGTATGTGCCTCAAGCGTAGACTCAGATCAGCCACGGCATGTTCCCAGTCTGATCAGAGTCTTCGCTCTGCACTGAAAGGGTAGCTTAGGGTCTCGGCTAGCTCCGGGCGGACAGCGAACACTCTGATCAAACTGGGCCGATGAAATACCCTGCAACGTGCAAGGTCTACACTGGGTCTTGCTAAAGCTCTTGGCAGGAGGGTAATCTTGAGTTTACAAAAATCCTAGCAATAATCAAGGAGATGTGGAGCGGACATGAAAGTTAAAGTGACAGACGGACGAACTACAACTAGACGGAAGTGCCGTACCTTTCAGTTCTGTTTATATTTTTAGTAATATGCAACCTTCATGACGCAAATGACCCAGTGGGTTGACGCGTCGTTAAATTTTAAATCAGCATCATCATCATCACGACTAGACGGAGGGATGTCGCCACGACATAACACGACCCATCTTTCGAAGGGGGTATAAGATGATCATTGCTGATACCAACTAGTGATGCGATACCTAAACGCATCATCAACAACAAATTTCTCTTGATATATACAGGAAAACTCTGCTATGATCACTTTTGCTAGGCAGGGGTACTAAGTCCACTTTGTTCCTTACAATTTGCCGACGACCTATTCGCTAATCAGATTGCCCACAGCGCCGCCCTTTGGCTGCAGCGAGTTGCTCCCCCGGCGTGTTAATTTTAGATCAGAAGATCAGTTTCAAAACACAGTTTTTGCACAACTTCGCATGATCGTTCAAAAACACTGATGAACTGGTTAATCTTGACCGTCTACTCCTGTTTGGTTGTTGATTGGTTGTTTTGGGTTTAACAGCTCTATCGAGCCGTCCTGTTTAGTAACTGTTAACGGTATACACGATGTTTTCTGTTCTGTTCTGTTTCAATTCTCGTAACGACATTCCCCAAATGGCTCAGCGGTGCGTAACTATAGTTGCACACATCTGGCGCCGAGTGTCCATCTGTCACGATATTTTCTATCGACAAAGCGCCTATTATGCGGAAAATATTTTGTTACGGATAATTTGATTGGCTGTGATGGATGTTGTTCGCACCCAAGAAATGGCGCAGTGGGAAATTCGATTTACGAATATGCCTTTGGCCAAGGGTACGTAAAGCCTCATTCACACGATCAAAGTTTCTTTGTCACAGAAACTTTAACAAAGAAAGTTTAAATTGGCATCTTTTTTTCATTCACACGAGCACATTTTTCTATGACAAACCTACTTGGTCACAGCCGTGTGAACGAGGCTTATCAAGGCATCCTTGGCTTGCGAAGATGTTCTATGACATAACATAGTGCTTTATCAATTCAAAATGTTGAAGAAAACAAGTACACTACAGAAATAGTAGCGAACTGTGCAACACCTGCGGCCAACACTGCAAAACGTTTTACTTCGATATGACTGCTATACCCCGTATCGAAATGTATTTCATCCGTCCGTTTTCTTCCGTAGAAAGCGACTGCCATGATGGTATGAAAGACGCCGCTTTTGCTCAAGTGTTATCAATCAACGTGATCTTACTTATGAATTTATATTTGCTTTAGATATCTGGCTACCAAAAAACATCAAAATATTTTTGTAAATTATTTACTTCTAGGAGAAATTAAGATTACAAAGACAAAATTCGATGGCAAAATCCATCCTTTTCATATTCTTGTGAAATTTCTCGTCAGTAACGCAGATAAAAACGAGAACGATGGCATGCAAATATATACATGATTACATACAAAAATGACAACTATCTATCTGCCACAAAATACATGCATAAAGTAGAAAAAATAAAGAAAATAACTCATCCGCGAAAAGGCACGTGCCTCGGTAAACATCTGTATTTTCCGTACCCGACCGGATTCTACCAAAATGTTAAAGGTCGAATGTACGGTGTGAGATAGGTATGAACAAACAGTGCAGACCTAGCAGTAGAATTAGGGGATAACTGTCTTAAAAATTGTCATTTGGGGACGTAAATCATCGGTTTTATGGTCGGAAATTTCGTTTTACGGCGACGCGCGAGCGGAGCCGTAAAACGCAATTTGCGCCCATAAAACCGCTGATTTACCTCCCCAAATGACAATTTCCAATACAGTTATCCCCATTCTAATGCACTTTTCCACATTTTCAACTTTCATTATGTACTATTTTGCACCCATTTCAAGCACCGTCAACAACGTAAAACCAAACGTCAGCCAATGAGAAACGACATTACTTAATGACGTCGGGTTTGCGACAGTATATCGCAGAATATACTGTCGCAAATTTTTGACGTTATCCAATCAGACGTTGCGTCCTATTTGCAAGTGCATTAGAATTACGGTTTACATCGTTTGCCATTCCATCTGCATCTGTTTGGTGCACTACTGCATTGTAAACCCAAATGAACCGCGACACGAGAAAACCAACAAAGTGGTTGTGTGCCCAGCACAGACTCAGATCAGCCTGGGCATCCGCCCAGTCTGATCAGAGTCTTTGCTGCCCGCATGAAGGTAGCTTAGACCCTTAGCTACCCTTTAAGCGTTAAGCAAAGAATCTGATTGGACTGTGCTCATACCCAGGATGATCTGAGTCTGCCCTGGGCGCACAACCACATTGTTGGTTTTCTCGTGTCGCGGCTCAAATTATTCTAGTTTTAGTACAATAACAGTATTTATGTCAGGTGTCCCAATTTTTATTATGTTTACGGTAATGGGATGGACGTGGATGCAAGACGGCAATAGAGAAAATAGGGAACACTAGAGAGATGCAAGTTGGTCCAAGCTTTGCTGAAAATACTTCCCTTTATAGAGATTCAATAAGCGATAATCGTTTAATTTCAGTCGTATAATTTCCGGTTCATTTAAATTATGTGAACAACGCAATTGATAATCCGTGTCTACCTATTTCCTGGTCATCAAGACATGCAATTTGAAGTGATATCCCCTTGATATGAGCCGCGACGCGAGAAAACCAACAATGTGGTTGTGCGCCCAGCGCAGACTCAGATCAGCCTGGGCATCCGCCCAGTCTGATCAGAGTCTTCGCTTTCCGCATGAAGGTAGCTTAGTCCCTCAGCTACCTTTAAGCGCTTAGCAAAGAGTCTGATCAGACTGGGTGAATGCCCAGGCTGATCTGAGTCTGCACTGGGCGGACGACCACATTGTTGGTTTTCTTGTGTCGCGGCTCATATCCCCTTGATAAAGTGGGTGTAACGCAACCCAAGTGTTAGCATCCGAATTCTTCAGTGATATTCTTCCGAAATATTGTTGATACCCACACATGCCGTAGTGACTACAACACGTGTAAGTGATAATATTTCGGAAGAATATTGATGAAGAATAGCGGCACACTGACCCAGTTGGGTTCTCGTGCGAAATTTTGGTGAAACCTGTTCTTTTTAACCACCATCTTTTATAAATTGTAGAAAATGAAATTGCAAAAATCGTTGATTAATAAAGAGATAAAATCGCGTGACACAAAGAGTAGCATGCATTAGGTTGCACGGAAAAAATCGGCAAATTCTGGGACCTATCAGTGCATTAGTATTTTTAGTTTGTTTCTTCACACTCGTTTATTCTAAAAATAACAATTTAAAGTATCCAGTGAAAACAACAGAACATTGTCTAGTGGTATATAAGAATTTGATCGCAAATACAGATAGCCTAATTTTACTACAACATAAAGATATTTTTAAAGCGCAACACAAAAGAAATTACTTAAAATTGATTTCATTTCTGTTAAAATCGCACCCTTCCTTATGTAAAATAATATGGACCGATACGTATAAATAGGGTCTTTAGTGCACATGTAAACAGCGACCACTGCAAACAAACTGCGCAGCGCGCAGTTTGGTCTCAGTTGTTGCTATTTGCAGGCTACATCACACGCAGCTGAGGAAGATTTTAGTATCGCCGCACGGTTATATACATGCAAGAAGGCCCGAGTCTTCGCCGGCTGATGTACGTAAAGAATCCTTCATGCCTATCGCGGCATGATTATTTCAATGACAAACTGAATAACTTTCAACAGATTATATTCCTTCTTTTCTGTTGATCAAAATATTGATAGTAGAGTTATATTTTAATATATATATGTAGATAATATTTTACTTATTGTTTTCAAATAACTTCTTTATTAAGAATGATGGTCGTTGTTATTATTTTATAAATTCCGCGGTTTGTCGAAATTTTATTTCGTTTCAGTATAGAACTCATATTTATTGGATGGCCACGACCGATTATAATCAGGCTTAATAGTTACCGAGGTCGCAGTTTCACTGAATGGTCCCTCCGATACATAAACATGGTGGGCGTATTACAATTCACAGTTCCGAGCCATACCCAAAATGTCACTCAAAATCACCTGATAGCGTATACCTGGCCAAAGCAACGACAACTTAGCACGTGACATAGTCTCACAAACAAATTGCACGTGGTCAATATTCCACATTAGTCCCTGATTTTACCTTACAGTTTATGGAGGGATGTACATCTGTTTAAAGAAAACAACCTAACACTTACCCGGCTTTGCAAGAACAGAACGCATCGGAAATACATGATGCGCCAACTTTCATGTGTAGGTCATGAGGAGGCTGATCGCTAACATTTAGCATACACTTGCATTTGTCATTTGTTTTTCCGCCATCTTCGTGTAAAGCTTGTGAGACGTAGTAACAGTAACTAAGTAGGCGGAGCTTAGCGGATATTCTCGGAACAATGCATTGTCAGTGAGTGATACGGAAACGGGAACTCGGTCTAACTCTTTCGGCGCCAAATTTTTCAGACGACAACTTTTCGTCTGCTCAAATCATCAGACGACAGATTTGTAATTGGAAATTTTAACAATCTTAAGACATTTTTCATAAAATCAGGGTTTTTAAGTTCATATTTGAATGGCAAACAGTGTAGATCCTGATCAGACCGCTCTTTTAAGAGCCGGCTGATCTGGATATACGCTGTTTGCAAAGTGCGCCGAAAGAGTTAAAGTCTCATCCGAAAGACCGGGGAACTACATGCCGCGTGACCGTCCGTTCTGAGCGTAATCCCATGTGACCATCCTTTTAAAATCATTATTCACGGGTATTTTGACATCGATGTTTATTTTTTCTCCAGAAGGTGGATGCATTTCAAGATAATCGCAATGAAAGCAGGAGGTACGATTTGAAGAGCTGATAAGCGCCATGAATACTATACTCTAAATGCGCCAAAAAGCAGACGACAAAATTTACGTCCGCAGAATTTCAAAAAATGTTTCGTCCAAGCGATATCATATTGAGAATTCGAACACTAGAGGGCAAACAGTGTAGATTCAGATGAGGTGGCTCATTATGAGCCACCTCATCTGGATTTACACTGTTTGCCAATTCAACAATTTTAATTTTTGGCGCTTTAAGGGTTAAAATCGAAACTAAAACCCCACACACTTAAAAAGCACGTTTGGCAGACAAAAAGTAAACAAGCAAAGAGGCTACTAGATCACCTCTCAATTGATAATTCAATTTTCTTCTGTTTGATGTTATCAGTAAATTATCAAATTTTACATGTGGTAAGTTTTACCGTAAAATTACCCTAAATAAGGGAGCAACTGTCTGCCATTTAGACACACTGTTAGATAACTGAATTGAATAAGGTGGATAGGCAAGGATCAACGTTTAGAGGAAAGAATTCTTCCCCTTCAGAGTAGACACCATTTTGGAAGGACCATATGATGTATGTCATATTTTGTTAGGGTTGTGATCGGACCCTTCAGCTAGAGAAAAATTCTTCTTTATGGCTGACTAAGACCATTCTTTTCTAACTTTGTTGAGAAATAAACTGCAATAGTTTTTGACTGACAGAACAAAATCAACAGAAATCATACAGCTGTAACTGCGCAAGTTGCATTGTCTCAGATATATTCACTGACACTGAGTGAAAGACTGACTTCTGTTACAGGTGTCAGAATTTTCCAGAATTCTAAGAATAGAGGACTGAAACGAACCATATGTTGTATACTTGTCATTGTGCAAAATAATGAAAATAATGAACTTGAATAAGCGCATGATGTAGCCATAATTTTACATGGACTTGTAATGGTCATTTTTTCGTGTGTCTCCCTAAACATAACAATTGTTCGCATCATCATGGATTTTTGGTTGGTTGATGTGATGCTTAACGTCCACGGTAAACAACTAAGGTCATGTCGGGACGGTCAGTTAACCTAACCACACTATTCCTGTGCAGGCTTAGACCTCCTAAGCGGTTAACCAGTACTAAGTGCACATACTTTTGCCAGTAACTGACAACTGCCCTTCTTGAATCAGCGGAAGGAGAAACGAAAGTATGTGGCCAGACCGGGATTCGAACCCAGGACTTCTGACTTACGAGTCAGGTGCCCTACCGATTGCGCTACCCGGCCCGGCCCCATCATCATGGATAGTGAAATGAAATTATCTTAAGAACATCATAATAGACAGTGAAATGAAATAATCTTAAACATTATTTCATTTCACCCTCTATAATGATTATGGGGTTCGAGTATGATAATTCTCATGTGATAATGCTTTAAAGTAATTATTATGCCATTCCGCGTCCGGATCTTTGACTTACCTTACAATTGTCAACTATATTCATGAGCTCTGGTTGTAGTAGACAACTCCCTATTACTTATTGAAAGACATGTTTTAGGCCAGGAAAATGGGTTGGTTGGTTGTTTTTCGTTTAACGGCCCTTTGAGACGGTATTTCAGTCTATATCGGGCCGTCTCCCAAAGAGAGGGAGAAGGAAGAGAGAAGTGACAGAGAAAAATTGTTCAAATAACCATCACCCGCACATACTGCAAGTACAGTAGTCCCTTGCCCTACTACTGTTCAAATCAGTAGAACGCACCGGCATCGGAACTTACACGCAGCACCATCGCAAATGGGACTTCCACTCTTTTCCTTTTCTTACTAATTCTAGCTCATGTTCTTTGTTGTTTTAATTTTCCATGGGGGCTGACTCTTTTTTGAAAGAATTTGCTGCTGTATTGTTCTGCAACGGTGTATTAGTCACGTCTGAAAA
This sequence comes from Ctena decussata, assembly GCA_963989385.1. Lineage (NCBI taxonomy): Eukaryota > Metazoa > Mollusca > Bivalvia > Lucinida > Lucinidae > Ctena > Ctena decussata. The sequence continues at coordinate 87,963,297 of OZ022500.1, forward strand.
TCGTAGACTCTAACAAGGGAATCTCGTAAAAGCTAGATACATGTGAATTCAATGCAAAAAGGGGCAAAATATCTTTTTATCTAAAAATCAAGGAAGCTTCCTCGTTGTTTGAATTTTAATTGTGTTTCAACACGAAACATGAAATCCGATCCCACTTTGCATTATCTCCATATGATGAAGATTAAAAAAAAATCTTCACTAAACGGACATATTGACACGACCACCAATATTTTTTCACGTCAGATTCATTTATATTGATATTAATTTTACACTACCATGTAATGTTTTGAACATTAAGTTTTGACAGGGCTCTGAGCTTGAAAGAAGCCAGGTAGCAAAATAAACATATTTGCTACCTGGTTAAGCTAATTTCTCTCCAGTTTATAAACGATTCGTCTGAATTTGATTTTAGCAAAATTATTGCTCAAAAGTATGACGATGTTTTTATCAGTGAACATATCATCACAGCGACAGAAAACCTATTTCATAGACATGTGTCTGATGCTTCCAGATCAGCATACGTTATGCGAGTCCATCTCAAAGATGTTCCTATCACAGACAAACTTGGTGGTAATTGAGAAACAGAAATAGGCATTACGAATTGGCAAGGCTTCAGGCTAAGGCTGACTGTCGTGCGGAATTGGCATTTAACCTAAAGCCACAGTATCTCGTCATGTGGTGCTAATCTGTCCAGTTATCATTATAAACACAGCTTGAATAAGGAAAAGTGTTTAAAAATGCCAAACACGTTTTCCGGATTCCCCGATGAGCGGTAAAATAAATAAAAAAAATATATATAAAAAAAATAAATAAATAAAAAAAGAGCGCGACAAAAAATCTACGGCCTCTTCATTCTTCATAGGCAGACTAAAACGAATTTGATGAATTTGAGAGGCTAACAAACAAAATGACAGCAATCGCTTTCAACATCATTAGTGTACTATTGTCAGGCATTCAACTGTGTGCTGACGAAACTGAATTTAACCCCTAATCTGTGTGTACTTGCTTATAATGACTGAAATATAATATGTATTCGTATATTTAACATCTTTCTACCGAGAAGCATCAAAATACATATATAATCGCATAAATTTTCGTAGACTGAAAATATTCATACAAGAACATGTCTAAGGCTAATTTAATTTCCCCGTCATGGGCAACATTTTTCCTCAGCCCCGTATAATCTACCTGTAAACGACGATATCGCGTGGGCTTGAAATAGCATTAAATTAGATAGGACATTGACAGTTTTTCTCTTTTTTTGTCTTCCTTGAATAAAAAATGTTGTGTTAGGTCAATATAGTGCACTTTTTTAGCTGCACATAGATATTTTTTTCAAACTTTTAAGTTTACATTTAATGCGGTCATTTTTGCTCTGATTAATATGGCCATATATAGGGAAAATAGAGAAAATGAGCAAAAAGTTACTCAGTTTTCTACGTTTTTCTTAAAGCACGGATCTTGAGTCAAAAATGTTGTGTTATCCTAGTATTCTACACTATCTTACAAATCTTTTGATATATCAATGAAATATTAGTGCGGTCACGTTTTACAAACTTAATACTACACTACATCCAAAAACTGAATTTTCAGTACCGTGCGTGACTATATCGAGGTGAGGAGAATTGTTGGGGACGAAGATCTTCTTCTTAAAGAAATTATTCAGGATACCGAAATTTTACCATGACATCTGGCAATGTTTAAGACTCCAACAGAAGCGAGGAAATTAAGCGTTACATTGAAGAAAATGTGCTTTACATAAAGGCATATTCTATATGTGCTACCCGAAGACATATGCACTAGGCATTCCAGCTGCTGTGGAAAAACATCTCGAGATCAAACTGCATTTATTTCTATTCCATACACTACGGAAAAATACACTAGATGAAATATGTTTATGTTGTATCATTTGTATATATACATACATATATTTTATATATGTACATACATATTTTTTATTTTAAAAGCATGACCCTTTTCATATAGTATTGCATTTCATTAGAAACTAACCATTGTCTAATCTGTTAAATGCAAAAATTAGCATGTCCTACCTGATTTATGTCAGAACCACTTTCAAGGCAAAGATCACTTATTTCAAAATTAAAATCCTGAGAAATAATGTCTATTTGAAACAACTGAACTCAGAGGTTTTGTTTTCTATCTAATGAGTATTTAAAACCCCTGGATCTCGTATAAGTACTTAAAATATTCACTTAATTGTTCACCGAAAACAAATGTCACTACGCTTTACAGTAGTTTACAATTGAAATGTATCAATTTACTATCACCTTGAAAAACTTTGAGATATTTATATATTTGTATTTGGTCTTTTCAAAAGACATGTCATCGAGACAACACTAATACCCTACAGATAAGAAAATTACGGAGGGACAAACAAATTTATTTTACTTTCGCATGATAACATATATGACTAAATGTCAGTTTTCTAGTGTAAACATGTTATCAAATGAAAAATTGCAAATCTATATTTTCGAAGATATAAATTATTTTGGTAATTTTATTTCAAACTAGGCCTTACTTCACGTTCAAAGTAAATTACAGGTTTGAATCCTCGCACCAAGTGAAATTTTTACCTGACATGATTCTTAATATTTACTCAAACGTTTGATTTAAACAAAACAAATGTTTGATATTTTCTTAAGGTAACTTCAAAGAATATGAGACATTGTGTAAAAGATATTTGCCAATGAAGATACCATTAAATTTTATCGAAAGAGTATTTCAAAGAATGGCGAGGGAAACGTCCTTTCCTAAAATTGAAAGAAAAAAATCAATCTCTGAAATTCTAAGCAAGCAGGATTGCACCTTTTGTGGCCTGCAAGGCACAGGCAAACAATAACAACTCCGATTAAGGAAGCAAACACTATTCTGCTATTGGAATTCCCACTATGATATAGTTAGGATAAAACATATTTTGAAATTTTGAAGAAGTAAATTCTTTCGTATGCGTTTTGGCACGATAAAGGTTAAAAGTGGCGGTCAAATCAGGAAAGTGTAGCCACAAGCATAAGATTCTCTCAAAAACTTTGCAGCTTTTGCGTTGACGCTCCAAAGTTAGTGTACCATACTATACCGACAGAGGAGAAACTGGTGGTTTTGTGGAACAGTTGTTTAATTTCAGAGAACAATGACGGTAGCTACAAGAATGTAGTTCCAACATGAGATAGCTTACATGCAGGAGATAGCTTGCACATACAATACATAAGCTCTATGCTTACCTTCAAATTCTGTACCTTTGCTTTGTGTGTTTGTGTGTGTGTGAACTAAAATATTGTTTAAACCAATGTAGCTCCAACTCGGTGTTTTGCGGCCGGTCAAAGCTAAAGTGTAATGCCTTATATGTGGCGCAATATTGTACGTGTGACAAACACAACTAGACCACGGAGCATGCGATATCTTTCGATAATTTTAGCGGAATCGGGTTGAAACAAATTTATCTACTTTTAGGATTATACTAATGACTGTAATTTGCAGGAATGAGCATGGGCATTTAGTTTTTTTTTTAATTTATACTTCATTTGTTCCAAGGCGAAATATTACGCCCTCTCCATTTTTGCGCGTTTGCAAAGACTGACCTGGGTTATCACACTCCAGAGGGCAGCTTAGATGGCTATGATCATGATAATACAGTGGTCAAACTGTTTGACGTTAATGATTTTACAAGCTGCGTCAGAGCTTGTATTTTCTTACGCAGAGGCAAGTCAACAAATATCCATAGACGAGTATGCCTAAAGACCTTGTTTGTAAGACTAGTTTTGTAACAATACATGTAGTCAAGGCAAGTCAATTTTATCCACTCTGTTCGTACAGCAATGTCAACATAATATAACGACTATTGCCACATTTTTGACCCAGTTTAACCACTTTTAAATTCAAGTCCTTAGTTTTCGCTTTGCGTTGCGAAACAAATTTAGTTTAAAAGGTTCCTAAATTAAAGTGATATTTGCCATAAGAAAACAGGCCTTTTAAATGTGCGAACAGAGAAGGCTCAGATCAGACTGCGCCATAAAAGCGCAGTCTCATCTCTGACTTCCCTATTCGCATGCTAACCTTTGGGTTTTCATACAGTTAAGAAATGAAGGTCAATGGCTCTGATCAGCCAGCTCGACCAAGCAGGCTAACCCGAGTAATGTTATAATACACCATTTTCGCGGCACGGTTTAAAATAACTTACTTAAAACCATGTTTATTTCAATTACTCATGTATCATAGAAAGGAACACAGGTAAACTGTGGTTCATAATGAACGTAAGGAGGGTTAATTAGCCGTGGGCCATACTTACAAGTTCTGTCCTTTTCAGTAGTAAATCATTGAATGTTTTCAATATTTACGTATTATCTCGGTGTGAAGTAAGCTAGTATTACTAGTAGTTAAGTGGGCCTTATTGATATAAAATATTTCTCGAGATCTGTGTTTATCTATTGACCAGGTAGCTCAAAAACTATCCAAAATGGTTGTTTTGTACCTGTAATTGTGGTACTTGAGGGCCCTGGGTAAAACATGTCTCGAGGCATAAATGCAAACCGCCCGTCCGGCTAAGGCATATGAGTAGTATAGAACGCCACTACGACCACTTGACTGGTTGGGTCTGTAGTGTCGCCCTATACTACTCATATTTGAAATGCACATGCCTAAAGGAGCTTGCGTATGCAGGCTTCTTTGTGCATGGGCAATTCACATCGTCTATACTGCTGTAGTTCCTTCATGAATTGCCAGAGTCACTTAGCGACAAGTAGCCTAAGTACGCCGCTTGCGAATACCTTTCTTCGCTGACACAAAATGTTTCTATCGCACGATAGCGTACTTTTAAAATATCCTAAAACTAATGTAAAAGCTATCAAATTTTCAACGCCCCAGATCTGGGTATTCTTCCTGAATATCTGAGATGGGAGCTGAGGAAGTGTGCCTTATAGCATAGGAGGATGGTTAAGAATCGGATCGGCCTGCGTAGCTGCAAAGCTTGATCAAAATCTTCTGTTTTCTCTACACAGATTCCTCTCCTCAAGATTAACATGGAATGTTACTCTACGATTGACTGATTGATTGTTTGGGGCTTAACGGCCCTTTGAGACAGTATTTCCGTCTTTATCGAGCCGTCGCTCACAAAGGGAGAATGCTAGGAAGAGAAAAATGTCCAAACAACCCCCTCCAGCCCCTATTGCAAGCACAGCAGGCCCACGCCCTACCGTTATCCAAATTAGTAGAACGCCCCAGCACAATCGCCCGACCCAACCACCTCTTTGTAAAATGATAGGAAAATATGAAGTTGCACCACATTCACCTTAAATAATCGGCGTTCGCATATTCAATATAATATTTTCTCGATTCAAGACCAATTTCTGTACTGAAGTTCGCTAAAACATCTTTGTATCTCTATAATAATTACTGAAGAAGCGATTTGAGTCAAAACTCAAAATTTAAATTGAGATGACAAAATTTCTGACAAAGTATGTATTGATATTACATGAAAATGACAGTCATTACAACCCGAAATAGATCATAATTCGTTCATTTAATTGGGAATCAGAAATTCTATTTCCTTAAATTACATGTATTTTATCAGTAACGCCTATGTCATTATGAAGCGTAGCTTGGGGTAATTTCTTGGGCTGCAACAACATATTTTAAACCTCTCCAGGGGATGTCCAGAGATTCATTCCATGAAAATATGTTTTTTCGAGGATTCTAGCGCGTACGCGCATTCGAGTACTGGCAAAACGATGCCTAGAATAAAGTAAATGTTTAATATGAAGCGCGACTACGATGGACCACTGCATCAACGACTTACTAGCATTTAATGGAAAGACTTGTACAGTTGTTCTCTCTGACTTTTTACGCGGCAGTAGTGTTCCTTATATTAGGACAAGGACCTGCTGTATCTGCAGTAGGTGCTGGAAAGAGCTGTTACGTGCCAAATTATTTGTTGTAGCGCTGTGTTTATCAGTGAATAGACGGCACCACACAAAGACGCCAACATTATATTTTTGATGAAAACTTGGCCCGCTAACACATATTCTGTTAATTTTCGAATTTGGTATTCTGTTATTTTTTGGTATACTTTGTTCTTGTTGTCTTTGTTGATGCTCTCGTTTGTCTGTTGTGTGAGTGGCGGTTTTGTGGTTGGGTTGAACCGTTGCAGAAGCGAAGGCGAGGTTTGGATACAGTAAAACTAGCTTAAGCCCCCCCCCCCTGCCCTCGCTCCCTCACCTCCTACCCCAGTATTATTTTGCCGTTCCGAGGTGGTACTTCTGTCGTGGTTCCTAAATGCTACGTATTGTTATGTCCGCTTGTCTAAGATATCTAGCAGCTTGGTCACCTGAAGAGCTGTCCATTCTGCTTTCTGTTTTGTTTTGTTTTGTAATTAAAAATAGAAATAGGTAAAAATAGATGTTGCTGCTGTTTTTAATCAGGATATCCGAATGGACCAACTGTTTGAGTTAGTAAGACCTGCTCATTCGGTTTACCGTGCGTGTCTTCCTGAACTTTTGTCAATTTTGGTGTATGTGCTTCTTTTCCTTTTGCTTTTGAGAGCGGGATGTAGGATTTGATTGTATTAATTCCTAATCATTTCATTTCGTTTTATATTTCTGATACCTTTGCGCTTTCTTAAGTATATATTTTTTTAGTTTTTCTATTATTCTGAAAGCGATATATACAATAAACAATGTGGGGTGGTCGTGGTCAGGCAGTGGTGCTTGGCAACTTTCAGTGCCGGGGCGTCCTACTTATTTTGGATAATAGTATTGCAAGGGCCTACTGTTCTTGCAGTAGATGCGATGGGGTTGTTTGAGCATTTCTTTCTCCCCTCTTATCTCTTTTCTTTCTCCCCCTCTCACTGGGAGACGACTCTGTATACACTGAAATACTGTCTCTAAGAGCCGTTAAACCCAAAACAACTGAGCAACCAACTATATAAACAATGCATCAAAAACGCGTTTTCAGCCATTAGGGATGTGCGAATTGCCAAACTCCTATCAGCCTTTGCATTTGCGCTGACTGTATAGAAGCTTTCCTCTTCAAGAGATAATTAGATCACTGTGTGAACATTAAAGTCTCTGATCTGAATGTGAAAATGCTACAGCTGATCTGAGTCTTCACTGGAATAGCCCGTTATAAAGCTTCTTTTACTATAGCTTGGCTAACAGAAGCAGGACAAATGCACACCCTATTGTGGCGTCAGAAACATTTGTGTTAGGATAAGTTGAAAGTGCGCTATTTGGTTGGCTGGTTTGTTGTTTCGGGTTTAACGGCTCTTTGAGACAGTATATTCACTTTTGATCACAGCCTACAAGTTCAAATTCTGGTGAACTTTTCAGCATGAAATTGTTTGTTTACATAGATGGCTGATAAGCAGCTGTAACTGTTGCTTAGGTGGTATCCTCTGCCAAACAGTGGTCAAACCGTTTGATGTTAGAGCTTTTACAAGCTGTATTTGAGCTTTTTGTTTTCTTATGCTTGTAGAGGCTAGTTAACAAATAACTATAACAATTTTATCTGATCCTTGACTCAAGGGACATTTCATAGGCTGGAGCATATAGTATATTAGTCTGTTTCGAGCTGGGAGATAGAAAAAGTAGATACGACAAACAAGAGTACAAACAAGAGGGCCATGAGGCCCTGAATCGCTCACCTGAACAAATGGCAAAGTGGCTTTTTCTTATGTCTGAAATTCTTCACAGTCTTGCTAGTACTCTAGTACTCCATGCTACTTACCAAGTTTCAAGGTCACAGGTATATTGGCTCTGGAGAAGAAAAATATTTAAGGTTTAAACCATAAATGGGTATGGCGGCCATGTTGGTCATGTGACCAGGACCATTTGAACAAATTTTGGGTCAATCAACCCCTGAAATCTCTATACGAAATTTGGTTACAATTGGCCCAGTGGCTTTTGAGGAGACTGTTTGATATTATCAAAATGAGAGTGTTCTGGGTCAAAAGTCAAAGAATGACCTTGACCTATTGTACTCATAAATCTTCATGTACTCATTAAGAAGACTGTATATACAAATTTTTACGCCTAAATCTGCAAAGCTTCCCATGAAATCTTATACTCAAGCATTTTCTAATATTTGACCTTGCTGTTAAATGGTCAAGGTCATTCCAAGGTCATCATTTTGAATCATCTCTACAGTACTGGAGTACCCAATGCTACATACCAAGTTTCAAGGCCATCGGTCAATTGGTCCTGGAGAAGAAGATTTTTAAAGATTTTTACCATATATGGGCGTGGCGGCCATGTTGGTCATGTGACCTGGACCGTTAGAAAATGTTTTCATTCCCTCAACCCCTGAAGGCTCTATATGAAATTTGGTTTCCATTGGCCCAGTGGTTTTTGAGGTGATTGTTTGAAATTGTCAAAATATGAGATTTCTGGGTCAAAGGTCACAGAATGACCTTGACCTCTTGTACTCACAAATCTTCATGTACTCATTAAGGTGACTGTATATACCAATTTTAAGGCCAAAATCTTCAAAGCTTTCCAAGAAATCATATGTTCTAGCATTTTCCTATATCTGACCTTGCTGTAAAAAAAGTCAAGGTCAACCCAAGGTCATAATTTGAACAATCTTGATAGTACTCGAGTACTCAATGCTACATACAAAGTTTCAAGGTCATCTGTAAATTGGTTCTGGAGAAGAAGATTTTTAAAGATTTTTACCATATATGGGCGTGGCAGCCACGTTGGTCATGTGACCTGGACCGCACGAATAAATTTTCGTTCCCTCAACCCCTGAAGGCTCTATATGAAATTTGGTTTCAATTGGGCCAATAGCTTTTGAGGAGATTGTTTGAAATTGTTAAAATATGAGAGTTCTGGGTCAAAGGTCAAAGAATGACCTTGACCTCTTGTACTCATAAATCTTATGTACTCATTAAGATGACTGTAGATACCAATTTTTAGGCCAAAATCTTCAACAGTTTCCAAGATATCTTATATTCTAGCATTTTGCCATATAAAAGCATAATGAAGCAAATTTGACCTTACCGTAAAAAAGGTCAAGGTCATCCCAAGGTCATAATTTGAACAATCTTGGTAGTACTCACATACCCGATGCTACATATCAAGTTTCAAGGCCATCGGCCTATTGGTTCTGGAGAAGAAGATTTTTTTAGGATTTTACCATATATGGGCATGGCGGCCATGTTGGTCATGTGACCAGGACCGTTTGAACAACTTTTCGTTCCTAAGACCCCAGTAGGCTACATATGAAATTTGGTTACAATCGGCCCTGCGGTTTCAGAGGAGAAGTCGTTTGAAATTGTTGACGGACGGACGGACGACGGACGGACGGACGGACGACGGACGACGGAGCCTTACCATCCTATAAGCTCCCCCGGAGCCGCTGGCTCAGGTGAGCTAAAATCCGAACCACCATCTCGCACCTGCTGCAAGCACAGCAATCCTGCTGGCTGTTTCTCATCGAGATTTATTGAGGAAAGACCATTTTTCGAACATCTGCTTTCTGCTGATCTCTTTATAATATTATTCATATGTGCGGGATAGCAAATTGTGAATATTATATCGTCCATAGCTTACAAATGAGTTCAATTACCATTCCGTGCTAATTGAAAGAATAAACAAAGACCTGGGAAGAAAAGACTGGCATTTCTCAGAAACAATTCAAGTTCGTAAACAGTTTGTACGTGATGGCACTGATCTCCGCTGTGTTTCCACTTTCTGGGACGGTTATGTAATAAACAGCAACAGGAATCTGAGCTTTGGACATGTAAAAAGAATGTATTTTAATGTATTTTCATATGTCTTATTAAACATGTTTTGGGATTCTCACAAGACCACAATATATATGTTTTGTCTGGAAAAATCAAATTCTCTTTTTGGCTAGCATTTTAAATTATCTGAAGCGTTGGGATAAAAAGCCAATGTTATGGCTCTTATGCTTTGTAGTTGTTTCAGTTTCATTTGGTTATAAACTTTCCAGCAGAGTTTACCTTGAGATGCAAAAATACATAAATTCTAAAACGCATTGCAGAGCTCTAGATAAGAGGGAGTATTTGGAGATAATTAGGGATAATTTTTGTTAATACTGTATTAAAACATATGTTGTGACCCCTCATCTGAACCGTCTCGACGAGACGGTTCAGATGAGGGGTCACAACATATGGTTTCAATGAGAAATAAGAAAAATTATCCCTCAATTATCATCAAATACCCCTCTTATCTAGAGCTCTGGCATTGTCTGGTTAATTAAGTTAAAAAGTCTCTAAGAACATGCGGAATGGTGTATATTAGATATTGGCTTTACTGCCAAACACTTTGATCTCTTTCAATCTGCTTTTAAATTAGTTTTAAATGGTAAGTGAAATACATGTACAAAAAAGCTTGCAAAAGAAGTCGAGTTATAAGTATATAACCCTTTATGTAAGAAAGATACAAACAGTATGCATCTAGACGAGACAATATTTCAATATCGGCCAATGCTTGCCAAATTCTTTAGTTTACACATTGTAAATGACCTTCCTGATTTTTGGAGAACAGCGTAAATGCGCATGTGGTTAAGTGGCGCTGCGACACTGAAATTTGTCTTCAGACTGGTTATCTTGTTACGCGAGGCATGTGCTAAAGCCATTGGGTTCAATATCAATATACCATTTGTTTTATGACGCGTAAAAATCAAAAGCGAAAACTCATTCCAACTTTTGAATAAATATTTTTGTGAAGTAAAGTTCATTAATTAAGCATTAATTATGAAGGCTGTATATCATAATACCAGTTGACATATGATATTTTTCAGAAAAAGGAAGGAAATGTTAGAGTTATATGCACTGCTTCGCTCCAAAGAGCTTCAAAGAATTGTCACCTTTTTAAAATAAAGGTTTGCTGAATATGTAATTCTGTTAATATGATATACTAATCTCAGCCAAAATTTCGATGCCAACACCGATTATTACAAAACCGTGCCAAGTAAAAACATGCATTTCGTCATGTTGAGAGAAAGACTCAGTTTAGCCTGTATATCTGCAGTGGTTAATCAGCGACGTCGCTTTTGGCTTTTTTGATTCCTCAGGTCCTGAGATGTTTGAGTTACCAAGGGACTTGAGAATGCCCCAAAATTCCTTTCTCAAATCGAGGCAAAGGTACCCAGATATATAATTCAATCAAAAGAAATCAAATACGAAAAAATACGGAAACCGACGATTTGCTTCGGTCTAAAAATTCCAGAAAACAGATAAAAAACGTTGAAAAATTACCTGACATAAATTCGAAGTCAGAAAAAAATGCAATTTCTATTTTCAGCTAATAGGCATATAGTAGGCATCTTGTTTGATATAAGACTGTACTAATTCGCTGAAAAACTGCCAATAAAAGATGATTAATAAATCCGATTAGCCCAATTTTCATAATTTATAGGACAGAGATAGCTGTGCAAATAGTGCAGATCAAGATCAGACTGCTCCTTGTAAGGAGCAGTCTGATCTTGGTCTACACTGTTTGCCATTCTCCAGGATGTTTCTGACAAGTCACTGGTGATCAGATTAGCTTATTCTCATACTTAGTATAATTAAAGTAATTCGTTTAGATGTCCCTATATTTAGGGCAATGACGGTGACAATGCTGCTTGATTCAATATGCTTAGGAATTATGAAAGTTCAGGCGTCTGAAGGATGACTGACCGGGGATGAACTAATAAAGCAGCTTAATAACTGGGAAAGCGGGTCTTACACGTATGTTACTATGCAAGCAGAAAATGACACCACATGCCTGTAGGTAGCGGAGCTGGAAAGAGTCGTCGTGGCTATTTGACAAGCCTGAAGGTAGCGGAGCTGGAAAGAGACGTCGTGGCTATTTGACAAGCCTGTAGGTAGCGGAGCTGGAAAGAGACGTCGTGGCTATTTGACAAGCCTGTAGGTAGCGGAGCTGGAAAGAGACGTCGTGGCTATTTGACAAGCCTGTAGGTAGCGGAGCTGGAAAGAGACGTCGTGGCTATTTGACAAGCCTGTAGGTAGCGGAGCTGGAAAGAGACGTCGTGGCTATTTGACAAGCCTGTAGGTAGCGGAGCTGGAAAGAGACGTCGTGGCTATTTGACAAGCCTGTAGGTAGCGGAGCTGGAAAGAGACGTCGTGGCTATTTGACAAGCCTGTAGGTAGCGGAGCTGGAAAGAGACGTCGTGGCTATTTGACAAGCCTGTAGGTAGCGGAGCTGGAAAGAGACGTCGTGGCTATTTGACAAGCCTGTAGGTAGCGGAGCTGGAAAGAGACGTCGTGGCTATTTGACAAGCCTGTAGGTAGCGGAGCTGGAAAGAGACGTCGTGGCTATTTGACAAGCCTGTAGGTAGCGTAGCTGGAAAGAGACGTCGTGGCTATTTGACAAGCCTGTAGGTAGCGGAGCTGGAAAGAGACGTCGTGGCTATTTGACAAGAGGCATACTAAGCCATTTTAATGAGAGAGCTAGTCCAGTTCAAGTCTACATATCTACTGGCGGCAGTAATTTTCGCAGTGGACTTAATAGCTTATGTCTATGACCCCGCATACAAAGATCTTTAATGGTTTTAAGCAAATGTAGGTTAGAAATTTTACTTTAATTACTCAAAAACCTATAAAATTCACTTGCACAATTATAATGTATGAAAGCTTTTCATCTCAGGGAAACTGCCTTAAGATGATGACTGGGTACACTTTCAGGGGAAGCAACTCTACCTTTTTTTATATTTGAGCCGCGACACGACAAAACCAACAAAGTGGTACTGCGCCCAGCGCCCAGTCTGATCTGAGTCTTCGCTGTCCGCATGGAGGTAGCTTAGACCCTAAGCTACCCTTTAAGTGCTCACCGAAGAGTCTGATCGGACTAGGCAGATGACCAGGCTGATCTGAGTCTATGCTGGGCACACAACCACTTTGTTGGTTTTCTCGTGTCGCGGCTCAATGTTGCTTTTCTTCTAAATGGAGATAAACTTTTATAGGAAAAATGCTCTGTAGATCCTTTTTGAGAAAGGCTAAGTCGTCCAGAAACCCAAACAGGAAGGCAAAAAAAATTCTCTCTTTGAAAAAGAAATTGGTGAAAATCATGATGGTGAACCCGATAACCTCACATCGCTACAGATAGTTCAATGCGCATTTTAATGCATACGCGCAGACCAGTCTGCATATGTCCATATTCTTTTCATTGCTTGCATATTTTGATTTATCAAGTAGTTTATATAACAATATTTACATTCTTGGTGTATTTACTGAAAAGCTCTATAGTAAACCATTGGAACGTGATGTAGTTTACATTCCAATAACTACATTGAGACACGCGACGTCAATGACGTCAGAATAAACAATGGCTTTCTACAATTTGATTGGACGTCAGCAACGTCATGACGTCATGCATGCCGTTCTGCTGTTAGCAGAAAAAACTGCGTGTACATGTTTAACTGCTTCAATTTTATCGCTTATATAAGATTTTTCATGAAAGATTTGATTGAAACGAATGTAAATATAAGCAATGAACTTAATGTTTCTGAGGTTTATCGAAGTGTAAACTACATTGGGTCACGTGCAAAGTGAATGAACCCCTCCCCTTCGGGGTTCATTCACTTTGCATGTGACCCAATGTAGTTTACACTTCGATAAACCGAAGTGTAAACTACATTGGGTCACGTGCAAAGTGAATGAACCCCTCCCCTTCGGGGTTCATTCACTTTGCACGTGACCCAATGTAGTTTACACTTCGATAAACCTCCGAAAAATGAAATTCATTCCTTAATCAAGTAGTTTAGGCAAACGTAGCATGCTCTAATCATCCACACAAGTGAACGTTCTTGTATGACCACGCACAGTAATCTTGAGCGTTAAGACTGAAAACGTTTTTATTTTAACAAAATTCAGGCCACGATATGTCTAAATTTACATTAAAAGGGTTGAAAATCCATCAAAACTATAAAAGGAACCACCTTTAAGCAAAAGACACAAACATCTAAGTAGGGGACATTGAAAAGTAATTTTGGGTTTGGCAGCAAGCAAAAAGGAGATTTCAACACTCGTATGAAATCCGACCATTAGATGAATCCATCTTTACTGTTCACTAAAATATATTACCTTAAGATAGACAAGTCTGAAAATGCGAAGAGAAAGGGCTTCGATCAGACTGCCCAGCTGTGCAGGATGATTTAAATTTTAGCTATATTAAAATAGCATAAGACCCCTTTTCCAAGTCATTGTTCCATTTCAGATCTCAATCGGTATTGTTTAATGAAGGATGAACTGTCATATAACAGAAATAAAGCGTTTTCTATTTCATAATTATATCTTTAATATTGAAAAGATGATTGCTAGACTTCTATTTATACTAGATCTATTCCATTTACCTACATGTTTTATGTATTGGTTGAACTTTCAGGCATGTCTTTCATACGAGTGATCATTGTCACATCACCAACTTGATTTGGCAATGCCTAATACTTGGTTGAACTTTGGGACATGTCTTTCATTGGAGCGATCACCGTCACATTACCAACTTAATCTGGCAATACCTAATATCGCAAGCTCTCAACAACAAGAGCATGTGAGCAGAGGCTCACGTATACCCCCGGCCAGCTCCACCGCCTAATAAAAACACACTTAATACAAAACTTTAAAGCAAATGTTAAATAACAGACATATGAATGGACTATCTATTACAAATCCAGTGGAAGGCCTTTAGACAAATACACATTGGTTCCATTAAAACATGCAAATTATGTAATCTAAAGAAAATACAATTTTAACACAAAATTTCAACACAAATTTACATATAGTTCTATGTCAGTGACCTTGATCTAAAGTCAGCAGCAGCATCCAGATGATGTCAACTAGTCAATTTAAACCTATACCTAAACCTAGTCACACAGCAATCTGAGAAATCTTTGACATAATTTTTACCATTTATTCCATTGGAGATAGAGATGGAAAAAAGGAAAAAATGCAAAAGAAGGCCAAAAGAAATCTTAGCATTTTGATTTTCTTTCCTACAATAAACTTGGCCATTCTCAAGATGTAAAGAAAATTTGAAGACTGTGGCTCTCTTAGGAACAGAGAAAACTGTGACAAAAAATAAACTGGAGAGAAAGAAAAAAGGACAAACAAAGGGAATGATAAGCAGGAGGCCGATACTCTATTACACCATACAACTCGTCATACCCAACATTTGCACCAAATTTCAAAATCCTAGCTGTAGTGGTTCCTGAGAAATCTTGGGACAGAAAAAGTTTAATTTCAAAGGCGAGAGAGAAGAAATGAACACACAGGGAATGATAAGGAGGAGGAGGCTGATGTTTTCTTACACAATACAACTAGTCATACTCAATGTTTGTAATAAATTTCAAAAACCTAGGTGTAGTTGTTCCTGAGAAATCTATTATAGAAATTTAATTGGAGAGGAAGAAAAAATGGACAAACAAAGGGAATGATAAGTAGAAGAAAGCTAATTGTTCCTTATACGGTACATCTAGTTATACCCAACATTTGTACCAACCTTATAAATCCTAGCTGTTGTGGTTCCTGAGAAATCTGTGACAGAAATTTAATTGGGGAGACAGAAAAAATGGACAAACAAAGGGAATGATAAGGGAAGTAGGCCGATACTCTCTCACACGGTACATCTAGTAATACCCAACATTTGTACAAAATTTCAAAATCCTAGCTGTTGTGGTTCCTGAGAAATCTGTGACAGAAATTTAATTGGAGAGAAAGAAAAAAATGGACAAACAAAGGGAATGATAAGCAGGAGAAGGCTGATTGTCTCTTACAAACTACAACTAGTCATACCTAACATTTGTACCAAATCTCAAAATCCTAGCTATTGTGGTTCCTGAGAAATCTGTCACAGAAATTTAATTGGAGATAAAGAAAAAAATAGACAAACAAAGGGAATGATAAGCAGGAGAAGGTGTATTATCTCTTACACAATACAACTAGTCATACCCAACATTGGTACCAAATTTCAAAATCCTAGCTTTTGTGGTTCCTGAGAAATAAGTGACAGATATTTAATTGGAGAGAAAGAAAAAATGGACAAACAAAGGGAATGATAAGAAGGAGAAGGCTGACTGACTCTTCCACGGTACAACTAGTCATACCCAACTTTGTACCAAACTTCAAAATCCTAGCTATTGTGGTTCCTGAGAAATCTGTGACAGAAATTTAATTGGAGAGAAAGAAAAAATGGACAAACAAAGGGAATGATAAGCGGGAGAAGGCTGATTGTCTCTTACACGGTACAACTAGTCATACCCAACGTTTGTACCAAATTTCAAAATCCTAGCTATTGTGAATCCTGAGAAATCTGTGACAGAAATTTAATTGGAGAGAAAGAAAAAATGGACAAACAAAGGGAATGATAAGCAGGAGAAGGCTGATTGTCTCTTACACAGTACAACTAGTCATACCCAACATTTGTACAAAATTTAAAAATCCTAGCTATTGTGGTTCCTGAGAAATCTGTGACAGAAAAAATGTTAACATACACACACACGCTCACACACACACACACAAACATATTAACGGAAAAACCAAAAACTATATACCCCCTATATACTTCGTATACCGGGGGTATAAATATCGCTAGCTCAAGCTCAATGCACGGCCAATGCCGAGTCCTAATGCAAATGGGTTAACCTGTAAAGTTAAACATGTAACGCTATATGATTTCCCATAGGATAGTGAAGATTACTTCCAGCTGAAATGCCAAAATCATCATATATACTTCAAAATGTAGCATGATTTATGTATGCATTACATTTATTCATCCGCTTGATTACCAACTGTATATTAATGATTCACCACAATTAAGTAGATATAGTTGTTTCATTAATCACTTTTTTACCTTTATCAACTTTGATATTTATGAAATGTCTTGTTGACGCGACTTTATTGTCTCTTTAGTTAAAAGTAAACCAGTGTTTCATTTAAGAAAGAGTAACGGAGATAATTTAAGGATAATTTAATATTTATTCATAAAACATATGTTGTGTCCCCTCCTTAGAACCGTCTTGCCGAGACGCTTCTAATGAGGGGTCACAACAAATGTTTTCGTTGAGACATAAAAAAATATCAGAATTATCATCAAACTGATACCGTATCTGAAGCACTATTTTACAATTCAATGTTGTTCAGCTGTATTCTGTGGATATACATCTGATGATTATCGTGTGTGCCTCGCTCTCCTTTCACAGAGGAATATAGTGTTCTCTCGCAGAACGTTACTCGGAAAGAATTCGCAGTGTATAGAGGACACAAAATTACATATAACAGTAGATCTCCTAACGCCACCTCTCTCATCCCCACCTCGGAAGAAGCAGCCTCCCTACGCCCCCCCCCCCCCCACCCCCCATACACACACTTCGGTAAAGAAGCAAATACTAATCATTCAAGCTTATTCTTGTAAGAACGGCTGCCAAATACTGCATGTCGGCCTTACACCGTATTGTGCTTT
Source organism: Ctena decussata (assembly GCA_963989385.1). Lineage (NCBI taxonomy): Eukaryota > Metazoa > Mollusca > Bivalvia > Lucinida > Lucinidae > Ctena > Ctena decussata. The sequence continues at coordinate 87,980,732 of OZ022500.1, forward strand.
CTGTTTAGCCCGCAACATGCAAACAGCGCCATTGCAAAACAACCATAACAAAAAAGTCGTATCGACGTGAAAACACCTTTGCGTCGTCGTTTTGAATCCTCTGAGATGAACACAAATTTTAAAACGCAAACTAAGCTTAGCCTGTTGTTTACTTTCTCTACCTATCTTTGGGTTCACATGGAATGGAATCTTATATGCTATTAGCTGTAACTTCAAATTGCATATATACGATAATATGTATGGTTGGCTATTTACCGATGACCTTCCGTTCGGTCGATCATCCGAAAACGCTACAGTTGTGCATTGTAACGGCGCACTAGGCGTCGGACTTACACTAAACGGCGCTACACGGAATGTATATCACTACCTAGCTTGGTGTCAGATGAGTCAGAGAATGGGCTGCAACTCACAAGGTGGCATTTGCGAATAACGACAGTCCAGCTCACCATAAAATATAAAATAAATATTGAGAAAAATTATATTAGCTGTAGAAACATGAACCTTTCAAAGCTTTTCCAAAGCAGGCTGCCTCTGATCAAGCCTCACGGATGAGCTGGTTTGGTACGCCTAAGTTATTTAGTGCATTTTTAATGACTCGCAGTTGGGTTCTTTAAGATAAGTATCTCTTTCCCCATGGATTGTTAAATGGATAAACGATTTTGCTGACAGCTATATCAACGAAAATGTTTCCATTAACGTCCTATTGCTGCACAAAAACTACAGTTATTTCTGAATTATTTCTGCAACAGTTTGCACTGTAAATACGTTTGTTTTTCGGTGAAGCACTGATGAAAACAAAGTCTGTGTTCTCTTGTCCATAGGGTAGGTAAGCGTCTAAGCTAGCTCCGTGCGGAGAGCAAAAAGTCTGATCAGGCTCGGTGGATGCCCAGGTTGATGTGAGTCTTCCTGTGGCGCACATGCCACTTTGTTGGTTTTGTGGTGTCACGGCTTATTTTTACTTAACTGTCGAGCTAAACTTCCGATGAATCAGGTTTACTTAAAATCTGTCTGAACTTTGTAGACGACATACCATATGGACTTAAACCTAAGTCCCGTCAGTTATACCTTTGGTTGCAGAGCTTAGTATGTCGATAATTAACTTCTGTTCATTAACGCTTAGAAGTACAGATAAATCTATTACAGTAATGTGTCTGTATTAGGGCATTTTGCTGCAACGCACTGAAATTACTTACATAAAATCCACGTTTAATTCTTCCTATAGTCGTAATGCGCAATAGAGACACGAACAATTATCATTAATAAAGCCAAACTATGCAGCAGGGATATGAGCAGTTCCTATAGCGTCCAGGAATATCGGAAGAATCATCTGATTCAAAGATCCATAAAGCGGGCAACTATTTTTGAATTTGGTATGTATTTCTTATCTGCCTTTAGCCAATTTTATGCAAATTGGATCATTTATTCATTTGTCAGTTATACTATCAGGGAAGGGTGCAAGAAGCGGAGACTTAGATCAGTCTGCCCAGATATGTGTACGCTAGTATCTTGGAAATATATCGAATATACCGAACAAACAACTTGTTCGACCATTAAAATCATAAACTGTAGAGTTTGTATGAAATAAAGAAATGTTCAGAGGCTCTCTTTGTATGATATACAAAATATATTTATCATATGACGTCGCTGTTTTTCAATGGATAACGTCGTTTTATAAAAATCATATGACCACATGTGTAATAACACTGTGGCGCGTACACGTAACGTCACTGACAACGTCCATGTCAACAGTGCATTTTCTTCCTGAAATGTTCATTTTGAAGGCGGTAGAATCCCATTTCAAAGAGTCATATGATAAACAGAATCTTACACTCGTGGTCATTTCATATGAAATTTATGAAACTCACCGAAGTTCGTTTCATAAATTCCTTATGAAATGACCACGAGTGTAAGATCCTCTACATGTTGAGGTACCCATTTTGTTAAATGCGCTAGTTCCAGGTCTTAGCGACATAAATGTATCAAACTAACACATCAATTCCTCAATTTGGCCTGACTTTTCATTAATGCTAATTGACTGTTTGGTCCTGCAACGAGAAAAATTAAGGCAAAAAACGGTGAGGGAATAAAGTATTTCCTGCCACAGTTGACCCCCATTGAATGAAAATGAAACATTTGCCTTCCTTGAAAATGTACTTTTACCTTAACAGCCTGTTGATCCTAAGGAATCAGTAACGCGGAAAGAGAAAACTCATCAGACCGCGCGGACGCAGGCTGATTTTATCTTGCTTGTTCAGACAAACGGTTATGCCTTTTTCTAGTTTCTCCGGCCAGACATGCTGTAAGATCTGTTGCTGCAAGCATGGCGCTTCTTCTCTGATGGGGTATTAGAAGACTAATTTTAGGGCATTTTATTCCTTCCTGTCTGCAATAGCTTTCGTCTTGACAAAATGTGAAGCCTACAAATGTCCTCTTAAAATCACTAATGTCTAAATATATTTCCCAAATGCGTCGTAATTGTCATTGTATAATATAACCGATATTGCACATGCCATGTTTAATGAGACAAATAGCTATAACTGATGATTACTTTCTTATTGAATGACCCATTAAATATTTCAGTGCTTACTAAATTTTGGCCACCGTAAGGAAACTTGTCCTTGATTAACTCGAATTGCAAATGCCCAAACTAGCCTGTTCACATCTGGTAAAGGCAGGAGTACTTTCATCCTGATGTAATACATTTGAAGAGGCCTCCTGCGTTAAGCTGCGTTCTGATCGGCAAAGTTTGCCATATTACACATACATTGTAAATACCGGTACCCTTCAATAGTATTTGTTGTTAACTGTTTTCAAGGCAGAATTTCACAATTTGATCGCAAACTGGCCTCTGTGATATCATGAAACCGTTTGTTATGCGAAAACATGGAAACATACGATAATATGATTTTTTTGCAACCAGCAATACTACAAGAAAGTTAACAAAACAGATCACAGGGTTTGTTAAATGTGGAGAAGCACCTCTTCAGGGTTCTAGAATTGAAACTAGAATTGATCTGGCTATATAACTTTCATTCATCAGACGAGTGCTGTGTATATGTTTTATCCATTATTATTGCATCTGATGGGCGTATCATCAGATATGTCATGTTTTCATCCATTCGGAAGAATTGCAGAAGTTTATTATTAGCGATTCGAAAGTTAATCATAAATGCAATCGGCACTGTTTAATACGTTTTGTAAAACGATTTGGCTGACAAAAATGCTAATGAAATCAGGCAGGAGCATATAATTTCTCTGAAATTATATGCTCCTGAATCAGGATACCAAAATAATGGTGATTAAATCCTATTCCTGTTTTGATGCATGAAACTATGTTCTGAATATAGAAGACCGTGAAAGAAATAGTTTCAGCATAACGTATGTCTTTGTTTACCTGTATTTCACGGACTTGCCCGTGGAAATTTTAGTTTCTTCCCAAGTCACTGAGGAGAATGGAGACACTGAGGATAGAATTCAAATGGGGATAGGGAGCACAGAGGTATAGCCTGTATCAACGTTGGTATTTGTCTAATCAATTCAGATCTGTTGTAGGCAAGGAATGCATTTCTTCCTCCAAAACACCGCCTTTGTAGGAGGAAAGGACACGTCTAGGTTCAAAAGTGAAGGCAGAAAGTAATTGCTGACAGAAAAGTTCAGCCCGCTAATAATGAGAATGTCAGTAGATTAATTATACATCCGCTTATGTTGGATTCCTTGCCCATTGGTAAAGATTATTTCCGGTGATCGAAGTTGTTGAACGCTTGTTGAACCTGGGTCATGATTAATTGAAAGCTCTCATATTGCACGAAAATACCACGACATTATGATCTTGGCAATTCCATCCTGCAACTGAGAAGCTTTTAGAACAATCAGCCATCACAATCAACTATAAATTATTGAAAATTTGCAATAATGACAGTTGTAAATATGCCTTATGTTCCTGGTCTTTACTACGGGTCAATCAACTACTGCAACATTTCGTTGTTGGAGGATATTCAGAAACGTTCCGTTATCTCAAAATGATAAAAAGACAAAGGATCAAAGTCATTTCTTCATAGACGGCGGCTCAGTTGATCGTTGTCACAAAATTTATTTATAACGGTACCTGTCAGCTACATTATAAATGATTTCCGCGCGGTCACTTTGCTAGCTAGCGGTTCGCAGGGTACAACGAGGCTCTGGTATAGAATGACGTCACAAATCTAGTTACCGCGACCTTAACTGAGCGGTTTTAATACAGTTAGAATTGAATCAAAGAAATCAGTTTTTCGACAGAATGTTTGATCTGACAGTTGACCGTAACAGATTTTCATTGCCTTTAGAAGTATGTTTGTTGCAGTGGATAATTGATGCGTAGTAATCCTGAATCCAAAGGCACGATGCTAGAAAAAAGGTATGTCCGTTTCTGTAATTATATCCATTACGGAAAATATGGCGTCTAGCTGCATGTCTAAGTCACATTTTCAGAGTCCAAAAGCATAAAGGCACCAGAACCAATTTCATCATTGCAGCCCTTTCATGACTAAATGGCGCTCATCTTGATTTTTTAAGACCCCTCCCCCTCCAGTAATTTATTGTTGACCGTTTCAAGGCGGTACTTCTGCTGTGATTCCTCACTGTTACTCGCTGTCCATTGTCGGTGCTTTCGCTTTACATTGTGTGTGAATGGTGCTTTTTCTTTGGAAAATAGAGTTCTGCTGAAGCAAGTGCTAGGGGGCGTGGACAGTTTTGCTACATTATATTACTGCACATGAACAGATTCAATTAAACCGAGTCTGCTATTTTCGTTTCTTTGTAGCGGTCCTTGGTTCGAGAGGATCTTTCATCGGAATTTACTTTGACGTCCCATGAACATATAGGTCGTGCGGGGACGGGACTTTGGTTTATAGTCTTATCCGAAAGACCGGAGAACCGGGGGATCCAACCTGCGAACCCTGAATTGGTAATCTTGCGTCTTACCCACAGCACTATGGTAGCTCCTCGCATGCACTGAGGAATGCTATCAAGTTCCTATAAAAAAGATCACTTCATTATAATTCTCTTTCGTCAAGGTACGTATGTAAACAAATTGCTTTAAAAAGTGCCATCCATTAATGGAGACACGGCTTAAAGCGTGCATTTTGACATAAAATCTTATATCCGTTGTTATGAGCAGCTATGTCTTAGCCATAATCAACGATAAAAACATGATTTATATACACTTAAATCCTTAAGGGAGCAAATTATTTCCTTTCAGAGTTGACCCCTGTTTGGACGGGTCATCTTATCCACAGGAACAAACAAGAAGTTACAAAATTATAAAAAAAATGGCAGAAAAACAAAACCCATACACCTTAATGCGAAACAAGGAACATTCGTAAAGTTTTGAATGTTGTGAAATGATTTTTAAATAGGGTTTAGTGATTCAGATATACTCTGTTTCTTTCATCCACGATCATTAAGATAGCTAATTAAAATCTGAAAAAGTTCCTTCAAGAGCAGAGAATACATACAGAAGTAGGAATATGGGCCAGACTACGTAGTTTCGGCTAATAAAGCCTCGTCAGTGACCCTGACAATATCTGGTGATGAAACCAGAAAGAAGCATACTGTAATTTCTTAATTTTAATTGGGCAGTCGATTCAAAGACTGATTAATTTCAAAAGGATCCAAATAATATAACACAAGACGATTTAGAATAATAGTCTAAATCGATCTCAAATTTTAGATTTCTCAGAATCTATCCTCTGATCCCAAAGGATGTAAATGAAATATAATCTGCACTATGGATGATGTACGGGGAGACTTTTTACGGCCTCCACATGGCACAACACCAGCTGCAGTGAGGTAAAATTAAAATCTGAAAAAGTTCCTTCAAGAGCAGAGAATACATACAGAAGTAGGAATATGGGCCAGACTACGTAGTTTCGGCTAATAAAGCCTCGTCAGTGACACTGACAATATCTGGTGATGAAACCAGAAAGAAGCATACTGTAATTTCTTAATTTTAATTGGGCAGTCGATTCAAAGACTGATTAATTTCAAAAGGATCCAAATAATATAACACAAGACGATTTAGAATAATAGTCTAAATCGATCTCAAATTTTAGATTTCTCAGAATCTATCCTCTGATCCCAAAGGATGTAAATGAAATATAATATAAAAGCATCATTAGTAAGAGCAGTAGAAACATTATTGTTGATGTAATCAATTACTCTCTCTGAAATACCTCTCTGCAAGAGACAAGTCAAGTTGCATAGTGGCATCAAAGTAATCCGTTTTAGATGCATGGGATTGCAGCTGGTTCTGCTGAGTTGATCATATGATTTAGAACTAACATATAAATCATTAAACCAGTTGGAACAACATAGAGAAAGCGAAAAGACAAGCGGAAGGAAGCAAATATCTGAACTATGTCATTGACTGATTTGTTGCTTTACGTCCACGGTGAACAGCTATGGTCATGTCGAGACGGTCAGTTAACCTAACCACACTGTTCCTGGGCAGGCTTAGATCTCCTAAGCGGTTAACCAGTACTAAGTGCACATACTTTCGCCAGTAACTGACAACTGCCCTTCTTGAATCAGCGGAAGGAGAAACGAAAGTATGTGGCCAGACCGGGTATCGAACCCAGGACCTCTGACTTAGGTCAGGTGCCCAACAGCGCTACGCGGTCTGGCCTGAACTATGTCAAGACAGCCAAGTCTCATATACAAGCCGTGACATGAGAAAACAAACAAACTGGTTGTGCGCCCAATTCAGACTCAAATCAACCTGGACATCCACCCAGTCTGATCAGTCTTCGCTTGTCGCTTTAATGGAAGCTTAAAGTCTAAGCTACCTCCATGAGGACAGCAAAGACTCTAATCAGACTGGGCGGATGCCCAGGGTGATCTGAGTCTGCGCTGGGCGCACAACCAGTTTGTTGGTTTTTTCTTGTCACGGCTCATATATGCAATGTATGTTTGCACAGTCTTCGGTGTCTTTATTATGTATTCTATAGATTCCTAAAAAAGTAAAATGTTGATGGAAGCTCGACAGTCTGTGCGAATACTTCCTCCAAAGAACATAGAGAAATAACTTAGAAATTAAACACCGTCTTGAAAACGAAGTGTAACATATAGTACATATAATAGTCTAAATACTAGTATACATTGACAACAGTTTAAACAACTTACAGATTTTGATGGTCTCTTACTCGCTACATTTTATATCACTATAATTGTTAATAAAAAATACGTGTTTTGTGGCTTTGGCTTTGGAGCAATTTATTTCGACATGCAAACTGGGGACGCTTTATTTAATAGAATTTAACTCTCATGTATAATATGAATGATATAATAATATCATTCCTTGGAAACAAATTCATTCAGCTTAAAAAATATACTTTAACCAGGATTAAGTATAAGACATGTGAGAAGGTTTAACTTTCGAGTAAGACTAAGATTCTCCGGTTTAGTGTCGCACAGATTCAAAAATCGCAACCTGGCATTGAATAAAATAAGCTCATTAACTGAAATTCAGAATGCCAAAATTGTACCAATTGGCTTTCTATTCTCATAGTGCACGTACAATATATCGTAAGGACTCTAAATATTAAGGCGGAATGCTTTAGCAAACACTGTAGATGAAAACCAGACTGATACGGACCTACAGTGTTTGCCATAACCCAAGCAATGTGACATCGCTTGGTGGTCAAATTGACATTCAAATTTTAGAGTGATTACAGTAATTAGTAAAGGTGCTCATATATTAAGAATAGAATAATTACAGTAATGCACTTAAAATGTGACTTTTTGTTTGCCTTGATTAGATATTTGCGTTATAAAACTTATGACGACCTCCCACTAGTATTCTGTAATTTAGTGGTTTGCAGACCAGCAGAAGATAGATCTTTTTGCATTTAATGATCATGCGCATTTATGATTTTGATACAGGAATGTTTATGCTGGTGAAACATACAAAAAGTAAAAAGCTGAACAGGTAAGTATCTTCGTGTAAAGCGAAAGTGATAGTTAAAGTACAAATTTATACGGAACCCCTAACGGGACATTTCTTTCCGACATTTATCAGGAAAGAAATTGAAACAAGAAAATTAGAACGGAAATCAAAACAACAAATATCTCGTTTAAACGACAAATTATGTCGTTTAAACGATATAATATGTCGTATAAACGATATAAAATAGAACAGAAATTAAAACAAGAAAAACAGAAATGAAATTAACAGAAGAGAAATTGAAACAAAAAGATGTCGTTTAAACGACTTATTATCTACTTTCCATTCTGATAAATATCGGAAAAGAAATCGAAACAAGAAAATTAGAACGGAAATCAAGACAACAAGAATCTCGTATAATAAACGACTTAATATATCGTTTAAACGATTTAATATGTCGTTTCAACGATTTAATTAGTTGTTCAAACGAGATATTTCTTGTTTTTATTTCCTTTCTAATTTTATATGTCGTTTAAGGTGAGGTGGGAGTAATTCAGCGCCGCCGTGCGGCAGTTTCTGTCGCTACGTTGCGTAATGACGTCAAACGTTCCGTTTGATAAAAACAAGATGGCGTCAACGTTAGACGCTTCTATGCTCACTCCTTGGTCTGCTCACAAAATGCAAGGAGGCTGAGCATTGGGTGAAATTTAAATGAAATAGAAAGCGCCGTAGAGAAGAAACTGAAAAACTATAGTTACTTTCCGTGCGGAAGCCTAATTGCGGGAAAGCTGACAGTTTCTTGTCAGTTTATTAGACGGAGTTCGCAGCTGTTGAGTTGCAATAATTCTATTATAAATTTCATACAAGAAAAGGAAATAGAAAACGCCGTAGAGAAGAAACTGAAAAAAATATAGCTAGTTTTCCGTGGGGAAAGACTACTAGCGGGAAAGCTTTTCTCTGGCAGTTTCTTATCAGTTTGTTAGACGGAGTTCGCAGCTGTAGAGTTGCAACAAATATCCATACGACCACAAAGCCTCTTGAAATCGAATCTAGAATAGTACAATGAGTAGTCAAATTACTGTCTACACTTCGACCACGCATTTTACAGTTAACATGGTTGCAGCAATAGACAGTCGTTATCATACCACCCACACCTAAAATACTAATCAGCAAAAGTTATGCCAAATTTTAGTTACATCAAAAATTCTTAGACTGTAGGCCTACCTAGCATTTGAACATGCCAGGCAGCCGTATCAACGTCGATGCAATGTCGTCAGAATCATTTATCGACGTTGCTACGATAATAAAACGATATATATGTCAATAAGTTAAAAACAATGTGTCCTTTCTTTTTCACTGCCTTCTTTCACTTTTCTGTCCTTCATTTCTTCCTTCTGTTTCAAGTGTATATCAAAGAGTTGTTTTATTGTATCTCCTAGACACTAAAGTGAATCCAAGCTGCCTATCATTTTTACAGAGAGAGAGAGAGAGAGAAAGAAAGAGAATCGCTGAAGTCCAGTCGTTGGAACACTAAGTTATAGAGCAAAATATTATACGCTCTTTCTTGGGTCGGGTCAAGAACTGGAAAACTTGACTCGTCTACAATGTACAAACGGCAAGTGGACAAGGGACTTGTTCAAATGTCATAACACGTGGAACCCCGCCCTAAAGTTGTTGCTTCTGAGAGTCTGTCAACTCGGTTGCGCGTCAACTGTATGGGAGGGTATAATGGCAATATTTTTTTTCTTTTTATTTCTTTTTTGTCTTTTAATAAAAAAAAAGTTAGTCAAGACGCCTCATGCAGAGATATAGAGAAAAGTATTACATCTGCTTTCATCCTGCACTTTCCCGACGATGGCAATCATGAGTGATGAAAGTTCAAGACAAATTTTGCCGGTAGCCTTTAAATACCGATAGCTGATGTGTGGCGCGAAAATTTAAGTAACGTTAACGTCACCATGCGCAACGTTGACATTTCAGTCTAAAACGACGGCAAGCCGAATGTTTTATGCACATTAGCTCGAAAGTTAAGTCGGCGACCTACTATTTTTATTGCTTTAATGTAAACTTCTATCATTTGGCCATACTCTGTTAGTTTTTGAAGAAAAAAATGTGTTTTGTTTTCTCAGAATGAAGATTTTTATCTAAGAGTGATGAGCAAAAAAGTGCATTTTCCATAGAACGCCATTATAACGTCGGGTCGAAAATGTAGAAAAATTGACGTTTTCGATGTCAAATATCTTAAAAACGATATCGGCGACCCCCCTTTTTTATTACATTTTCTGAAAGAGAGACTTAAAATGTACCATATAAGGAAGTATGAATAAAATCATGTGTTTTGTCAATTACTCCCACCTCACCTTAAACGATATAATAAGTCGTTTAAACGAGATATATGTTGTTTTGATTTCCGTTCTAATTTTATTTTTTCAATTTCTATTCTTATAAATATCGGAAAGAAAAGAAGATAATAAGTCGTTTAAACGACATATTTTTTGTTTCAATTTCTTTTCTGTTTTTCTTGATATAATTTCCCATCTGGTTTTCTTGTTCTAATTTCTATTCTATTTTATATCGTTCAAACGACATAATATATCGTTTAAACGATATAATAAATCGTTTAAACGAGATATTTGTTGTTTTGATTTCCGTCCTAATTTTCTTGTTTCAATTTCTATTCTGATAAATATCGGAAAGTGAAATGTCCCTTTAGGGGTTCCGTAAATTTATGATAAATGAGTCCGAACTTATGGAGAACGCCATCCCAGACCAATCTTTGTATCCATGCATTAATGCTTAAGCCATATTGTGTCTATACATAAGCTAGGTCCACAGATAATAAGTCCGAAGAGCAAAGGCTGTGACGCACTTCCACTTTCTATGGCTATGATCTCTAAGTTTGTGGCACTTCCTGTATAACTTCATTAGTGTTTTTGCCATTACTTTTTGTGTGAAAACTATTCAAAATAATAAGCTTTTGACAGTTACAGTAGAACACAGAATCAATTGTCACTTGTTAGTACTAGGTAGGCGGAATTAAAAGAGTCTCTTCTTCCTCCTGTTTCTTTCTGTCTCTTACAAGTTACACTTCTACGATTTGTTACTGATATAGCTTTATAGACTTTAAGTTAGTGCTTTAAAAAGTTTGCAGAAGTGGTGGTACCTCTGTTAACTGGACAATTTGCTGTTTCATATACAGTGGAAAATTAGAAAATTAAAATGAATAAAATTCAACTTAATCAACGATAATCAAATAATAAAATGTTAGCTATGCCAACAAACCTAAACAACAGATTACTAAAATGAAAGAAGACGTCTACAGTCGAATATCAGATGATGACTGTGTGATTAAAATCAATCTGAAAACGTCCATTTTTGCGCTCAGAAGCCCGTGGAAACTTGATATGAAAATCAAATTATATAACTCTCAATATCTAAGGTGGCGCTGTTATACGTTGAACAAAGTGACAAAAAAGAAAGAAAAAAAAATCTCAAATGATAATAAAATTCCCATCTTCAATAAGACATAGGACATATTTGTTGTGACTGATGAGGACAGATTTGGTAAGGCAATTTTCCACGTTATCTACCAAGCGTTTAAACGATGAATAATTCATTTTGCATTAACCTTCTGCATGTTTGGTTTTGACTGCGCATCCCCTTGTGTAGGAAAATCAGATGTATACTGCGTTTGTTTCTATTACTGTGAGCTTTGCGATAATTAGCTTCAGGAATTTGCCGATACTAAAGTGTACTTCAGGCTAGTAAGGGAAAGTAGAAATATTTGTAAAATTGCTCCAATATTTTCAAGAGTTTTTTATTCTTGTCTACATCGTTATTTCGGGTGTTTTTCTCTTCTTGTGCTCAGTGATTAAATAATAGCTATAAAAAAACTGTCAATTTGCGACACTGGACTTTCCGGTCCCTGAATTTGGTCCAGGCATGTATTGGGGGTTTCGAAACGAGAAGACTATATTGTTTAACATCATGGACTTTGACCAGGCTCATGATAGGTCTCCACAATTTGCAGAAAAGTCTCCACCTCCTGTGAGGTACCAATTATGGGTTTTCTCTCATTTACTTCTATATAACACCAGACACAAGCAAGTGAGCCTTATTTAGCAATTTTAGGGAATTCTTGCAATAACATGAGTCCTGAAAATAGCTCCATTAAAGATATTATGTTTACTTCTGAAATTGCTTGGTCAAAATCAAATCTCATATAGCATATTTTGCAACGCAATAATTTCCTTCAATTAGGTTTGTATAAACAACACCAGAAAAGGTCTATGTGGCAAGTAGCATACAGTCTTTCGGAAAATAAGGTATGATGAAATGAAATGAATATTAGAAAAACAATTAATGGTTTTCCCAGAAATTTGTTTTTAGGTTTTATGGTCAAAATGACATAGATATTCATAAACAATTCACTGAATCTTTTTTAATGAGTACGGTGACTCGGCTGGCCCAGTCAACACCTTAGCTAATGTCCCCATACAGAACTGTTTCGTACAAAACGGCAAATGCAAAGTAAACAAACATGCCAACTTAACATTTCTAAGAGTGTTTAATCATGAAATTATTAAATGTTGAAATGCGGAATTGGGTAGCGACATTACAGAAACTAAGGTATGACATAACGGCAAGAACTGGACGAAAAAAACGTGAAAAATATAATATTGAGCCGCGACACGACAAAACCAACAATGTGGTTGTGCGCCCAGTGCAGACTCAGATCAGCCTGGGCATCCGCCCGGTCTGATCAGAGTCTTCACTGTCCGCATGGAGGTAGCTTAGACCCTTAGCTACCCTTTAAGCGCTTAGCGAAGGGTGGATGCCCAGGCTGATCTGAGCCTGCGCTGGGCGCACAACCACTTTATTGGTTTTCTTGTGTCGCGGCTCAATTATACAGAATCATGATGATTCTAAACTTACCTTGGGCCTTGAGAAATTAAAGAAATTAACGGGTTTCCAGTTTATCTCACGACGCGTATTTTAAGTCTGCATAAGCAGAGTTAAAAATTTGCTAATAAAATGCAATTTTAGTGTCATATGATAAATAGAATCATGCATTCGTGCTCCTGTATTATTGAATTTATTAAACTCGTTGGGGGAAAACCGATAAGATGCTCGGCATAGCCTCGCATCTTATCTTTTTCCCCAACTCGTTTAATATATTCAAAAAAACATTAGCACTCATGTAAGATCCTCTATATAAATAACGCATATTAATTAGTCGTGTGTTTGAAAAGAGAGCTGGTATGTTGAAATTCACTATGATTGGAATATCTCTGACATCATCACGAAGCTCATTGGAAACAAAATTGAAGAAGCACTCAATCATTCCGTCTGAATTATCACACTGAAAGAAAATTAAAGACGCCAAATGGCATCAATTTGATTCCACTGCAGAAGTATTGTTTTGACGACGGTGTATAGACAGAAAAAAGTTAGGCGTGTTTTTGTTCAAACGTGAGAGAAAATAAGCTTAAACCGAAGGCTCTTACCAGAAGCATATTTTGCGATATAGATTCCTCAGCAAGCATGCATTCTTGCTTGGATACCTATGCACACAGCTGCTGGAGGCCATGTTTGATTGGAACAAAATGCCGAATGGAATTTTCTGGTGTTGTTTAAACATTTTTTTTGCACTTACTATATATACTTACTATATATAGCTGCCCACTTTGCTTTTTTATTTGTTTGCAAATACAATGAACCTGATCTGTATGATACTTCAACAGGAGTACAATATGATGAATACACATTTTATGTAGACGCGGAATTGAGTAAACCAAACAACGGGTTGGCTTGTTAATTGGAATCCGTAAGAGTGAAAAATCCACTTTTACAATAATTCCTAGTTCACGAAATTCTTATTCATTGGGCTGGTTTAACCTTGCAAAATATTATGCAACTGGAAAAACAATTGGGAAGCTATAGTTTAATGTTATATCAGATGCTTTGTCTGTCAATTATTCAGGTACCGCAGCTAAATCAGAGAAAAGCATTGCTTGTAATCACCTTAAAATATCAGGAAGCCTTAACCAGTTACCTCAGATGAAATCACATAATTTGCCAGTCAGCTTTAACCAGTTTCCTCAGATTTGACCAAAGTACTGAGAAAGAGCAATCATCAGGAACTGATACAGTTAAACTCCACATGTTACCTGGAAATAGTAGCACGAACTAACATCACAAGTAATAATACGACTCAAGTGGATAGCAAAATATTGCATCACAAGTAGTATAGCAAAATATTGCAACACAAGTAGTATAGCAAAATATTGCAACACAAGTAGTATAGCAAAATGTTGCAACACAAGTAGTATAGCAAAATGTTGCAACACAAAATGTTGCAACACAAGTATTAAAACAACACAAGTAGTAAGACAGACAGCAATACAAGTGACAACATAAGCAGTAAGTCAAAACGAGCGGATAGACACATTTTGCAACACAAGTAGTTAGACACAAGTAACAATGCAAGTAGGAAGACAAAGCACGTAACAGCACAAGAAGACAACACAAGTAACAACACAAGCAGTGAGACAATACAAGTAACAATACAACTAGTTAGACAAAACAAGTAACAACAAAAGCAGTGAGACAAAACAGCTAACAACCTACGTAGTAAGGCAAAGCATGTAATAACACAAGTAGTAGAACAAAAGAAGTAACAACACAAGTGGTGAGACAAAACAGCTAACAACCTACGTAGTAAGACAAAACATGTAACAATACAAGTAGTAGGACAAAAGAAGTAACAACACAAGCAGTAGAAGTAACAAGAGGGCCATGGTGGCCCTGAATCGCTCACCTGAGCATTAATCAGTTCACTGGCTCTGGTGAAGATTTATAAGAGTTTTTACCATACTAACATTTGACCTAGTTTTTGACCCCACATGACCCAGTTTCAAACTTGGCCTGGATATTGTAAGAATAAACGTTCTGACAGTTTCATTGAGATTGGATCAAAACTGTGCCCTCTGGAGTGTATACAATGTCGTTCTTATATTTGACCTAGTGACCAAGTTTTTGACCCGACACGACCCAGTTTCAAACTTTACCTAGATTTCATTAAGATAAACATTCTGACAGAGTTTCATGGAGATTGGATCAAAACTGTGCCCTCTAAGGTGTACACAAAGTTTTTCTAAGATTTGACCTTGAGCCGACGTGACTCAGTTTCATAGGGGACTTAGATATATGGACAATAAACATTTTGACATAGTTTCATGAAGATTGGATCAAAACTATCCCTTCTAGTGCTTACACAACGTTTTTCTAAGATTTGACCTAGTGACCTAGTTTTTTACCCCACATGACCTACTTTCAAACTTGGCCGAGAGTTTATGAAGATAAACATTCTGACAAAGTTTCATAAAGATTAGATCAAAACTGTGTCCTCTAGAGCGTACACAAGGTTTTTCTATGATTTGACCTAGTGACCTAGTTTTCAACCCGACATGACCCAGTTTCAAATTCATATTATGATGATAAACATTCTGACAAAGTTTCATGAACTTTGAATCAAAACTGTGCCTTCTAGAGCCCACACAAGGTTTTTCTAAGATTTGACCTAGTGACCTAGTTTTTGACCCGACATGACCCAGTTTCGAACTTGGCCTAGAGTTTATGGAAATTAACATTCTGACAATGTTTCATAAAGATTGGATCAAAACTGTGTCCTCTAGAGCGTACACAAGGTTTTTCTATGATTTGACCTAGTGACCTAGTTTTTGACCCGATGTGACCCAGTTTCAAACTTGTCCTAGATATTATGAGGATAAACATTCTGACAAAGTTTCATGAACTTTGGATGAAAACTGTGCCTTCTAAAGCGTACACAAGGTTTTTCAAAGATTGCACCTAGTGACCAAGTTTTTGACCCGACATGACCCAGTTTCAAACTTATCCTACATATTATCAGGATAAACATTCTGACAAAGTTTCATGAACTTTGGATCACAACTGTGCCTTCTGGAGCTTACACAAGGTCTTTTTAAGATTTGACCTAGTGACCTAGTTTTTGACAGGACATGACCTACTTTCAAACTTGGCCGAGAGTTTATGGAAGTTTACATTCTGACAAAGTTTCATAAAGATTAGAATAAAACTGTGTCCTCTAGAGCGTACACAAGGTTTTTCTATGATTTGACCTAGTGACCAAGTTTTCGACCCGACATGACCCATTCTCAAACTTGTCCTACATATTATGAGGATAAACATTCTGACAAAGTTTCATGACTTTTGGATCAAAACTGTGCCTTCTAGAGCGTACACAAGGTTTTTCTCACATTTGACCTAGTGACCTAGTTTTTGACCCGACATGACCCAGTTTCGAACTTGGCCTAGAGTTTATGGAGACAAACATTCTGACAAAGTTTCATAAAGATTGGATCAAAACTGTGTCCTCTAGAGCGTACACAAGGTTTTTCTATGATTTGACCTAGTGACCTAGTTTTAGACCCGACGTGACCCAGTTTCGAACTTATCCTACATATTATGAGGATAAACATTCTGACAAAGTTTCATGAACTTTGGATCAAAACTGTGCCCTCTAGAGTGTACATAAGGTTTTTCTAAGATTTGACCTAGTGACCTTGTTTTTGACCCGACATGACCCAGTTTCGAACTTGTCCTAGATTTTATAAAGACTAACATTCTGACAAAGTTTCATAAAGATTGGATCGAAACTGTGCCCGCTAGAGTGTACACAAGCAAAAGTTGACGGACGTCCGGACGTCCGTCCACACGTACGACGGACGACGGACATCACGGTATCCCAAAAGCTCACCCTGAGCACTTCGTGCTCAGGTGAGCTAACAGCACAAGCAGTGAGACAAAACAGGTAACAATCTACGTAGTAAGACAAAACATGTAATAACACAAGTAGTAAGACAAAAGAAGTAACAACACAAGAAGGTACTAGATAATATATATAGTGAGACAAACAACAACACAACTAAGGGCACATCTAGTATGACAAAGCGAGCGCATAGTAAGCTGACAATAGACGGCACTTTGTCATGCTGTTGGAGAAATGGCAAACAGTGTACACCCTGATCAGAACGTTCCTAGAGACAGTCTGATCAGGGTATACACTGTTTTATCATGCATCTGCTGCAAAATTCACCTGATAACAGGGGTATGATAACCTAATGTGATATCATGTCACTGCAGCACTGCGCTTGCGCGAATGTTATCAGGCGATGCCTTCAGAGGCGATCTCAGAAGACGATTGGCTACATACTGACGTTGGTCATGATAACAACGTTCGATTGGTTAAATGACGTCACCGATTTACGTCATAACGCATTCGCGACGTCAGCAAGTTCCAACCAAACTACGTTTGGTTTTCATTTTCTTGGGGCTTTTTATGCCTTAAAATCTTTAAATAATGCATGATAAATAGAAAACCATGTAAGTGTCTTTTGATATCAAGTTTATCAGGCTCGACCAGAAACACGTCGGACTGGCTCGGCAAGCCTCGCCATTCCTACGCTGTTTCTGGTCTCGCCTGATAAACTTGATATCAAAAGACACTAACATGGTATTCTCTATATATCATGCGATCTAACCAAGTTTGCAGTGCCGTTGACTGTGCTGTTGCAGCACCAAGATAGACTAAATTTCAGTTTTTACTACATGAGCCGCGACACGACAAAACCAACAATGTGGTTGTGCGCCCAGCGTAGACTCAGATCAGCCTGGGCATTTGCCCAATTTTATCAGACTCTTTGTTTAGAGGTGAAAAGGTAGCTAAGGGTCTAAGCTACCTCCATGCGGACAGCGAAGACTCTGATCAGACTGGGCGGATGCCCAGGCTGATCTGAGTCTGCGCTGGGCGCACAACCACATTGTTGGTTTTGTCATGTCGCGGCTCACATGTTTTCAGAGTGTTCCTAAATGTCAGTGCGTGCATTTCTAAGACGACGTTTAAAGTAATTCAAATGACCGCTGAAAAGTGTCGCTTACTTAAATAAGCGTGTCTATGCATCTAAAGATTTGTTTATCTGGTTAAACATCAGTAGGATTAAGAACTTTTGAACCTTGTGTTGGACATTTTAACTTGATTGCAGTACATTTTGAGTACATTCGCAATTCCTTGATATTTTCAATAAAATATCTAAAAGTTTGACATTGGGTACATTTCAAGGCGTTCAAACCGGTTAAATCTTTAGGTACCAAGCGTATTTCGGCAACTTTGGCTTGTAAAATACGAAACACATTCCTTGGAATTGCATCCGAAGATTACATGTTGCACTGGCTGCAAAAGCGCAATGTTTAGTATCAACGTTTAAGAAGATAACACAATTACCAAATTAAATTGTTCTCTTATGAGATTATGTGTATGTCTGTCTGTTTGTGCGCCTTTGTTCTATTACTGTTATATTGTTAACTACAATTGAAATTGCAGCGATGACTGAAGACTCGTCACAAGTCAGCCTAGAGCACAAACAATGGTAGAAATTGAGTACGAGTATGTAGGCAGTGAGATATTAAGACAAATTTCTGTCAGAATCAATCGTCTCAATATGTTGTCAAGCATTTAACTGATGCATAATGTATTACTAGTTAACCTTTCTCCATGTCAGGTTTATGCCGTGCGGTCTCTGGAGGATAAAGCCTTGGTTCAATTACATGTACTGCAAGTTCAGTGATAATTAGCTCTAGTCATACTAGTATATTGATATGCCTGTCATACTAGTATATTGATATGCCTGGTTCAGTATCATAGCTGGGGAGACAGGGAGCAATTACGGTTTTCGAAAACGGAAAATAAAATGGTCTTTCTACTCTTTATTAGTTGCATGGACGTTAGAAAAGTGGATGCGGGGCTGACATACCTTAATATAGTTTATAAACATTAAACGAGAAATTGTAACATGAATTTACAAAACAAGTAGTACAAAGAAAAAGAAGGAGTAAATGGGCAGCTCTTTCCATGGTAGGTTTTACAAAAGCTAACCTTAACCTAAATATATTGGGAACAAAACAGCTATTTTCCTACTTTTTTGATATTATACACACATAAAACCCATTCCAGGGCGAAAAAGAAAACAAATAGACAAAACAAACCGACCTTTCGAAGACTATAGATAAGCGGACACAACATAAAATAATACCGATAAACTACAACGAAAGCACTGCCTTAGAACGGTCATGTAAAATAACTGGAGAGGGGGGCGGGGTGGGGTAGGGGGTTCAAATTTATTGTTTATATTATTAGATTATTATTTTAGCCTAGACTATTTACTATTATAGAAAATGCTTTAAATGCAGCCCCTGATGAGAAAGTGAGTATCATGAGTATTGATAAAATGTCTCTTTGGTGGACTGTGTGGCGGACGTTAACTGTCTCCGCTTACTTCTCCGTAGCTTATACGCCTGGGGCCGTATTCATAAAACGACTTAAGTGGTTGCTATGCTGTTGCTAAGGCTAAATTTCTTTGAAGGAGATTCCCTACAACTATGAAATTTGCTCTGGAGGAACAGTCTTACAAGACTGTTCCTCCAGACCAAATTTCATAGTTGTAGGGAACCTCCTTTATAGATATTTAGCCTTAGCAACCGCTTAAGTGGCTTTTTGAATACGGCCCCTGGTCCTTTGGGTTCATTGGCTTAAGAGACGTTTTGAAAATAGACATCCGCCGAAGCCAGTGCTAAGGATCGTGGTAGTGTTACACCCCAGCAGGCACATGACGTCAATATGACGTTGCATTGACGTCGCACGTCATTACATCGCATCGACGTCGGTACGACGTCATTTCAACGTCATATGCCTGCTGGGACACTACATTACTGTTACTCTTTACTCTACCAGTCATAGTGATGTTAATACTGTATGGTAAAGAAACAGATCTTAAAAAGAAATGTGGTCATATTTCAGGCTAGCTATCGAACAGACTCGAAAGTTAATTAATACACTTATGAACAGTGCAGTTAGGGTTTCGATAGTCAAACAGCAGGGGCCGTATTCATAAAGCCACTTAAGTCGTTGCTATGCGGTTGCTAAGGCTAAATATCTATAAAGGAGATTCCCTCCAACTATGAAATTCGGTCTGGAGGAACAGTCTTTGTAAGACTGTTCCTCCAGAGCAAATTTCATAGTTGTAGGAAATCTCCTTCAAAGAAATTTAGCCTTAGCAACAGCATAGCAACCACTTAAGTCGTTTTATAAATATGGCCCCTGGTCCTTTGGGTTCATTGGCTTAAGAGACGTTTTGAAAATAGACATCCGCCGAAGCCAGTGCTTAGGATCATGGTAGTGTTACACCCCAGCAGGCACATGACGTCAAAATGACGTTGCATTGTCGTCGCACGTCATTACATCGCATCGACGTCAGTACGACGTCATTTCAACGTCATATGCCTGCTGGGACACTACATTACTGTTACTCTTTACTATACCAGTCATAGTGATGTTAATACTGTATGGTAAAGAAACAGATCTTGAAAAGAAATGTGGTCATATTTCAGGCTAGCTATCGAACAGACTCGAAAGTTAATTAATACACTTATGAACAGTGCAGTTAAGGTTTCGATAGTCAAAGAGCAGATCATTGTTATCTTTCGTGCAGTTTTATGGTGCTAATTATTGATAACCATTTAAGAGCAACGAAGCGATCAGTGCACCGTCTCAGCTGGAAACAACAGCTGTTTGTTAAAAAAAAGAGCAATTATACTGTTGCAGATGCGAATGTCAGTCTACCAGTGCAAGTACGACTCGATGCTGTGTTAACCGATATATCAAACTATTACCTAAAAGGCACTTTGTTTCTTGAACATTTCAGTAAAGGAGAATTGGAATTTTCCGAGTGATTTCCCTTCGTTTTTGGGCGAATAAACAAGTATTTGGATTCGTATTTTATCCAGTACCAATCCATTTCCCTCCCCAACCCCAAAACCCTCTCGCCGTTTTAATGTTTTCCAATATAATTTAGTTTCGTATACCTGTGTTTTTATCAGAATTGTTCTAAATGTGTTGAGTCATGCGGATGCCAATTTTATTTTTGTTTGGAAAAAAATGGAAGAAAAGAGAATAATATCAGATGTTCATGCTATAGATATCATCACGTGCTATTAAACTGTCATGTTTTAATCAATCTAGTTTTCAAGTAGTTTTTTTTCAAGATAGGTAAGCATTAGATTCAAGTTCGAATAAAATAAAAACCGTTCGTTGATATTTGTGAATGTTTAACAGCACACACACGGCCTGTCGCGCTTCTTTCTTTGTAAATCTGTTAAAGTGTAAGACATGTCTAATGACGAAGAACAACCAAAGCTTTATTTTCCTTCCACAGCTCTACCTAGACTGGTATTTACGTATAACTGAACAAAGCATCGAAATGCATACCACGTCTAAATGAAGCCGTATCAACGTACTATGATACCATGTCTAAATGAAGCCGTATCAACGTACTATGATACCACGTCTAAATGAAGCCGTATCAACGTACTATGATACCACGTCTAAATGAAGCCGTATCAACGTACTATGATGCTACGTCTAAATGAAGCCGTATCAACGTACTATGATACCACGTCTAAATGAAGCCGTATCAACGTCTAAATGAAGCCGTATCAACGTACTATGAGCCACGTCTAAATGAAGCCGTATCAACGTACTATGAGCCACGTCTAAATGAAGCCGTATCAACGTACTATGATGATACCACGTCTAAATGAAGCCGTATCAACGTACTATGAGCCACGTCTAAATGAAGCCGTATCAACGTACTATGATAATACCACGTCTAAATGAAGCCGTATCAACGTACTATGATGTCAACTTGACATCATAGTACGTTGATACGGCTTCATTTAGACGTGGTATGCATGATGGTTGCATTGATAACAAACGGAAACTAACCACATCTAAGCAATGCAACAAAGGATTCTTTAAAGTCTGGTCAGAAAAATAGGCGATGTGCCATTGAATTCCGTGTTAAAGTGAGTGTAGTGACATAGTACAGTGGTCATCATGTATTTTACCGATATATGGTCTTAGCGCTAAGATTTTGTGGTACATGTAAGGATTTTTGACAGATCCATTCCCAATATAAGGGGTATCAGAATGGATTTTGTTTTCAGAAATTCCTGTTTAATGCAGAGTAGACCCCGATAAGGCACAGCACCCCGTCTGATCAGGGTCTTAAATGTTTGCCAGTCAGCTTTATGGTCAGCTTTATGGAACACTAGACATTGATTAGCAAACTTTACCTGTTGCAACTGCCTCCCAATAAACGCTGCTTACTTAAATGTCACACTTTAGATTTGACCTTTTGCACTGACTTAACGTACTCCGCCTTATACTATATATAAAACAGAACTTTTACCGTAATTATTCGGCTATAAAACGGTGTTTTTTATCTCTCAAATTGTCCCAAATATTCAAATCAGTCTACGAAAATTCTGCTATGAGATTGGGGTGCCCTTATGAAACAATCCCAAAATTCAGATCCGTCTGGACTTTTGGGATTGTTTTAGAAGGAAAAGTCCCCGTCTTATAACCAAAATACGGTAAATGATATATCTTGTATGGATAGGAATGCTTGTGATAATATCAATTTATCATCATAACAACAGTATATATTAATATTTAATATGGTGTTGTAATCTTGAAATATATGTTAAAGAAAATTATGTTAAAGATATGATAATTCTGATAAATCATTAAAGAGTGCTAACATATATTCGTCACACAGGCAGGCTCTTTATTCAATGTATCTTAGCAATATGTAGGTCACCATTTTCTCACCATACAAATCAGCAAAGTTTTATATTAATCAAATTTAAATCCAATGCTTATCTGAAAAGTCTGTTTGTTTAAACGTTTGTTTTCTGAACCCATGGAAAATCCATATGATTTGGTTTCAGTCGGTCCAGGGCTTTGAATAAGATTTTTAAGTGGTTGAAATATGCCGGACCTTTGATTTGACATCTACTTCTCAGATCTATTCATGTGCTCCATAATACTATTTTTATAGTTTCAAAGAAATCTGATGTTTTAGAGGACGCAAATTTGACTTTTTTGTTAAAAGGTCAAAGGTTAAATAAAGTCTCCATAGTCCTATCAGAGGCAAAAACGCCTAAACACAAATCATTATGAAAGGCGGTTCAACTTGCGCGTTTGGTGCTAAAATGTGGGTTGATGTGCATATATTCTGTAAGATATCTGGCAAAAGGCAGAGAGAACAATTTTTTGAAAAATGTCAAATCGCTCGACAAACTCAATTACTGTTCCTGGTTTCCCGTCGAGCACTGCCACATAAACAAAGGAAAGACAAAGATATGGCGCCCAGGCTTGTACGTTGTATTTTTACCATTTTATTCATCCTTATAAAATCGACAGTAGGTCATTTTAGTTGATAACTTAAATGACCCAAATAGTTTCTCAAACCTTTTTTATGTGAAACTCAGGGATATTTTATCAGTTTAAATTTGTCTAATCACGGTTATATGCAATGACGAAACTATGGTCAGAAGCTTACAGCGATACCGCATGATAAAATATTTCATACCGACATAGCAATGGGGCCTTTAAGATATGTTTTGAACATATTTCATTATTCAAGAGTGCCAGATACTGTATACCAAGTTTCATTGTCATCTGCCATTAAATTTTTGAAAAAAAAGAATTTTAAATTTTTTACAATACATGAGCAGTTTCAGAGCAGTCGTTTGAAAATGTTGACAGATGGACTGACGTACAAAATACGACGGACGATACAGCCTGCCTATCTTATAAAGCCCTACTCCTTCTGGAGCCTTCTTAGGTGAACCTAAATCTCTGAAATCGTATCAGGGATATATCAAAATTTTCATATTTCCGGTCCTTTTGGATCATTGGGCTCATTTAGAGATATTTCGAAACTAGAGTTTGCTTAAACCGGTGATAGAAGGCGTGATCAATGTTGCACATTGCATTACTGGACATGAGCAGACTCTATCAAACCGATCCTGCTATTTTCGTTTCTTTGGTGTGTTCCTTTTTTCCGAAGTATTCCCAAATCGGAAGTTATTTATCTTCTCTGCAGCTAGTAGTAGGTGCTTGTGGTGGCTGTAAAACGCCTCCCCGTAGTTTACGATAGGGTCGAGTCCGGTAACTTCGGACAGCGGGAAAATTCGGATATACCATTGCAAACAATGAAAATCCAGATGAGACGGCTCATCAGGATTTTCATTGTTTGCCCAGTTAATTTTGTTTTAATTGCAAACAACTGACATGTCAAGGAAACAATGTCACTGACTGGACCCTAGTGTAGTTTATATTTTCCGGGACTTGGTGTCATTGGGCTCCTGTAGAGTGATTTTAAAAATAAAGTCTTACTTAAACCGGTGTTAGACTGCACGGACAGTGTTGCACATATCATTATTTGTCATCAACAGACCCAATAAAAGCGACTTAATTACATGTTTTTCTTTCCTTTGTTGTGTCCCTTGCCTCTAAATAATACCTGTTTCAGAACATATTGTAATCAAACATTTTGTGAACAGAGCAAAGGTTAAAGTGGTTAAAGTACCCAAATCATAAGCCCGAACTCGTAAGTCAAATACAATTCCGAAATATTTCAGATACACAGACTTGGCTGCAAAACAGAAGTATGATCAGGTGCTCGCGAGAAGTAAGCATCAGTTGCCTATTATAATATACCCGCCATTTCTATGTATCTATGGAATACGTCGGTGAAAAGAAAGTCCGGTATTTGAAAGCATTATTATGCTTCGACTGAGGCCATCAAAAATAATTAGAATGCCATAACACATGCTTGTCTTATGGAATTCGGAAGCTAATTCCGAACGCTTTCATTTGTCCTTTGACAAGATATAATATCGAGAAACCCAATTATCGAAATGACATAAAATAACCGTGTAGAGGTAGGTAGGCAGTTAAAAAAAACGTGGCTACAGTTGTCATTATTGGGAAAGCTTATTACCAAATGATCAGTGTCCGCTCATTGATAAAATCAACAAGACAGTTGCAAAACAATATGTTTACTACAAGAAAAACTGAAACAATGCCAATTTGAAACCAGAATGAGTTCGTCGAAGATATTGGAGGTCGGGCGAAGAAGCCTTCTTGACATACTGATGTTTCTTATTGGATTTCGAAATCGATTTAATGTCTTAATACCAGATGTCAACTCTTAAAGTACCAATAAAGCTTTCAGAACAGTAGCTGTTTGTTTCTATTATAAAAAATACAATATTAATAACTGTCTTGTATTTCAGTCTATAACACACTTCAGAGTGGAGTCTAAACAGAACCGATTTTAGCAAATCGATTTCAACATCATTATATATTTTTCATAAAAGAAACCCAACCAAAATAGCCTTAATTATGGTCTTAAAGGTTAATAAAGCTATCTTTCTTCAGTAAGAGACTAAAATATATTAAACTACAGATTAATGGGCTTACCGTAAAATTCTAAATATTGGGATATATGGGTCTAAGCAAACAGCGCAGACCCAGATCAGACTGATACTTGGGAGCAGTCTGATAAGTGTAAGCACTGTTTGTAATTTCGTTTGCACCTTTTGGACGCTTAATTACATTATAAAATCAAACTGTTTCATTTTAGGACAATTACGGTAATAATTTTAAGTGTCCTAATTTTCTATTGTTTACGGTAAAGCTTGGGACAAACGTGACTGAATATGCAATAATTAAAGACACATTTTTTTCTTTAACAAATTGGGGTGGCACACTTTGATAGCTCCCAATAAACAGTGCTTAGGGCCACAGCTTACATCAAAGGATTGTCTTATCTAGGTGATTATGAGGGGATTATGCCAGTGACAAATTCCAAAAGTGGGGCCTAATATGGGGAAACTGATATTATCCTGTATATGCATCTACTTTAAACAATTTAACAACAAGAACAAAAAAACTAATGAATTAAAAAAAAAGTAATTCATAATAAAGAAAAAAAAATATTATAATTTTCATTTTATCTATTTTTGATTTTATTGTTTTATTTTATTTATTTATTTTTTTTTGTCTGATCCGAGATAATGGTTGTACAACTGTTTTCCTTTTTTTTTTCTTTGATTTGTTTATGATTATTTTATGTTAAAGTAACTGCAAAAAAAAAAAAAAAAAAAAAAAAAAAAAAAGGTTTCACTGTCTGCTAAAAGCTAAACATATGAAAGTTTCTGGCATTATAAAAAATATAAAAATGACTTTTTGCTAGACATATGTAAAACAGTCATATAAAACTTGCAAACCAAACAAAGAGATAATTATTTTAATTTTATTTTCTAGATCTGATTTTATGTGATATTTTGTGAAAAATTATATAAACATAGACACATATATATGCCCAAAACTTGAAAAGGCGAAAATAAAGACAGAATGTGCATGCTGATTTCGAATACTCATTGATAACGTAACTTTCGTGTGAACAATATGTCACATCTATGTAGACCGTAATCAGGTTTTTTTTGGTTTTTGTTTGCTTTTTAGCTGTGCAGGCTGATTTGGCATAACTTGAATATTAACAGTAAATATTCAAATCAGCTGTCACATTGTGTAGATTGGTCATAGTCTTCAATTTTGCTTTTTAGGAATCGTAGACTGTTTATGCAAACATGATTGACTGATTACACTGCACATGCTGATCTAAGTCTTCTGTATGCGCGAACGTTGTAATTTATGAGTACCTATATTTGCATGGCATATTTTAGTAGCCCTTGGCATAAAAACAGGTTTTGAGCAGATTATGGCAGCACTGTTCAACACAGCTCTATGTGGGTCTTCAAAAACAGTCTGATCCAATTATCATCTGTTTATAACTATATTCTGTCTTTTCCCTTGACAATTGATTTCCCTTAATCTGGCCCCATACCTGTACTTCAGTGAAAAGTCTTCTGGGATATTTTATCTCTGAGCAGCATGTTTCAATAAACGGTCATTAGGGTATTATGCAATCAAAAATGTGTCTTTAAGGACACATATCAGACTCTTCATTAAGTAGGGTCTGAACTGAATAGCAGCCTTTGCCAGTCCACTAGAATATTTGCGCTCACGACGGTATAGTCAAACACTTTTTCTTAAATTTCGTAACAATTTGACAGTATCTGGTTAAGCTGTCCCTACATTGGGGTAGCAATGGTAGTTATTAGATGTTAAAGAGCACTCAAAGAAATCATTGGGCACCTCTTTCACATTGAAGAGACAAACATTAAAGACTGAAACACAAATAAACCTATTTAAAAAGTCTTCATAGATAACCCATAATAGTATTTATCATATATTGTCCTATATTCTTTCACTTGGACAGAACCTACATTTCCTAAACTCATGACCTAGGATAAGCACCTTTCTCCGAGTTTTTTTTTATCATATAATTATTAAACCTTTATGCTGTAATAACTTTACACTTCAAAAATAATCCTAATGATAGTAAATACTAAAAAAAATAAATATGCTTTAACTCTTTAAGCCCCAGTGACAAAATTAGCAAAATTTGCAAACCGCGTAGATCCTGATGAGGCGGCTCATAATGATCCGCCTCATCTAGATCTACACTGTTTGCCCTCAAGTCTTTGAATTCTCAATATGAAATGTCTTGGACAGGCAATTTTTTTAATTTTTGAAGACGTAAATTTTGTCGTCTGCTTTTTGGTGCTGAAAGAGTTAAGATAAAACGTTTTAAATCAGTTAATTCTATGTCCGCACGTACAAGACTTGAACTAAAGATGAATAAAGTTTTACTCATTCCTGCTCTGACCTTTCATGACAAAACACATGCACGTCAGTTAATTGAAATCATAAGCCATGCCACATTACAACTACGAAAACAAATATAATAAAACCATGTTCATATTTTTATGTAGTATAAACCAATTAAGATAATTACTGATTGCAATTCGAAATAAAATTTCATACGGTCATTGAGAGCGTTGGAACAAGAGAAATCGTTTTCTTCATGGGTGGAATTGTTTATGCGTCAAAATGAATATCAGTAGGAATAAAATCTTGTATTTATTCAATTTGGCAATTAATAAACAGATGAAATGTGGACTTTACGAGTATTGTTTTTCTATGTCTGGACGTGACCTTTCTTTTTAATTGAAATCACAAACCATGCACTGTATCAACTATGAAAACAAACATTATTAAACCATGTTCGTATTTTTATTTAATTTGAAACAATCAAGAAAATTGAAATAAAAGTGCAAACAAAAATACTGATGCAATCGTTGAGAATGCGTTGGAAGAGAATAATTATCATTGTTTTCACGCTTGGTTGTTGGTACTGTTTATCCGCCAGAATTTAAATATCAGTAGGAACGAAATCATTTATTTATTCAATCAGCAAACCTCATGACAACATAAAGTTATTTGAGTGAAGCGATGAACGTAGGCTAGGCATAGCCTGCCCCCAATTCTCTGTGTTGGTTTCCCATATGCTTTACATCCGCGAGCACCTGATCATACCTCTATATAATGACCATGTATGTGCATCTAAATATTTTGGATTCTTTATTTTTGTGAGATTTACGAGTTCGGACTTATGGTACTTTGGCCACTTTTATCCTTACCAGCACTCAGTGTTCCAAACTAACATTATGTCACAGCAATTGATTTCATTACAAAAAAACATGCACTTACTTTGTTTCATGACAGTACATGATATAAACATTATATTTACAAAACACACAAATGTGAATATGACCTACTAATTGGTAAGATAATATGTAACAGTGACACCAATATATTTTTTCAGACTTGGTGATGTCTTCTTAAAATGCACTGTCATCAAAACAAAAACAAGTGCAAACTACTAAGTGCATCGATAACTGAGTCGCAACACGATAAATGTATTGATATCAACAACAAAAATGAGCCGCGACGCGAGAAAACCAACAATGTGGTTGTGCGCCCAGCGCAGACTCAGATCAGCCTGGGTATCCGCCCAGTCTGATCAGAGTCTTCGCTGTCCGCATGGAGGTAGCTCAGTCCCTTAGCTACCTTTAAAGCACTTAGCGAAGAGTCTGACCAGACTGGGCGAATGCCCAGGCTGATTTGAGTCTGCGTAGGGCGCACAACCACATTGTTGGTTTTGTCGTGTCGCGGCTCAAATATTTTAGGTTTCTGTTTCGCGTACTGTTCACTAAAGGTATTGGAGCCACTCCCTCAGTCTGATTTGCTAGTGAAGGTCCGGTTTCAAATATGAAGAACGGTTGTCTGCAACAACCGCAATATCTAATATCTCTATTTTCAGCAAAGCTATTTCAGTGTTATTGCCGATTCCAGGAACTATTCACTTTTAATATTTGTAGTCGGCTTACATAATACAGAAACCATGTCAAAATATCTCTTATTCACAGTTTATATTAAAAAGTATCTCAATTAGTTCCACAAGTATCCTGTTGATGGCGTATATACAGATATATACATGTATACCTTTCAAATATACACTCAAAGCTCAAGGCATGAAACAAATTATATCTGGACTTATGTGATGTCTACTTAGATTTATTCCTCTTTTGGTGTCTTAAGTAGACTGTGCTTTTGGACTGTAGTCTTCATTTGGTATCTCCATCAATACATGTACTTTTCTGCTGCGGGCCGAGTTAGCTATTTGCGGGCATTTAGTCAATCATAGCATTAGCAGGTCAGGAAGTTTGTGTAGCATCATAATTTTTGGAAATAAACCACATGATTATGCTTCTTCCACGGTATACTGCTATGATTTTGATTTTATTTATTGCACTATGATATTTTTTGTTCCCATTCATTTCTCAATCGGTATACCTTCATGACGTCCTGCCATTTTCACAATTTTCCTTCCATATGCGATGAACCCCTTTCAAATATGGATCTACTCGTGAAAGTGAGCATTGCCTATCCTTTCTTTACAAGTTGACTCCCACTGAGAAGGGATGCAGAGTATCCAGTCACCTTAAGCACTTCTCGTGAATGAAATATTGTCAAATCATAATTGAGCCGCGACACGAGAAAACCAACAATGTGGTTTTGTGCCAAAGTCCGACTCAGATCCGCCTGGGCATCCGCTCATTTGATCAGACTCTTCGAACGTTAAGTGCTCAAAGAGTAGCTAAGGGTCTAAGCTGGCTCCATACGGACAGCGAAGACTCTGATCAGACTGGGCGGATGCCCAGGCTGATCTGAGTCTACGCTGGGCGCACAACCACTTTGTTGGTTTTGTCGTGTCGCGGCTCAAATATTGCCAAACCATGTTTCATTGACATCAGTTACATGTACTTATTCCATGAAGCCATTGGAAAGTTCAATAAGTAGATAATTATTATTGTTCCGTATGGTTTCATGTTGCAATAATTAATAACCAATTAAGGGCAATGAAGCGGCTAGTGCACCGTCTCTACCGGAAACATTCTTTGTTGGAATGACAGAATTTATGTGGAAACGAACTGTGTGTTCCCTGTGTTCGTCATTTTTGTCAGGCTTGTTGTTTGTCAAATGTTTAATTATCGAACCCCATCAATATATGACCTTTTTATTAATATTAACAAACATTTTCAAAAACTTTTTACTGAAGCTCACACAATTTCTTGTTGAATTTGAAAATAGTAGTACGTGCAAATTCATGGAACTTATATTCCCTCCCTTTACAAAAGCAAATAGATGCACATTATCTTAAGATGAAATTAGTCCGAGACTACTATCTAACTCACATGCAACCTCTCAGACCAGGACAAAAGCACATACAAAGTTTTATAACTCTAAGGAAATGCGCTTAGTCTATGCACTTAGATTTTAAACACACAGAGTAATTAATATTCATTCTATCTATTTTTATTATTATTATTTTAGACTGCTACATATATGCACTACTCCGTTACGATTTAGAGAGAAGGTACCACTTTGCGATCACATTACCCTAATATATCTCCGTATCAGATGGCGTTGTGCAACACTAGGGAGATAATGACAGTTACTGCGAAGTTTCAGCATTTGGGCGATCACTTGCCTTCGATATACTGCACGCAAAAATGCGAGTGACTCTATATTTACACCACGCTAGATTTATTATTATCTCTCTTTTAACGGTTTAAAGTCACTGAGTTATGCATCATCTTACCGATTCTAATGGCACTTTGACAGAAACGCAAAGATTCACACCCAGTCAAAAAATAACGACACGAACGTCGACAGAGTCCTTGCCCATAGTTAGATTCTTTGTGATTCAATCAGTGTCGTTGGAATGAGAAAGCTATGGACTGGAAAGTGGTGCGTATCTCAACGAGCGTAAAATATTTGAAAGCAAAATAAACCATGACATAAACCAAGATTCACTTAAAACATCGCCAATTTTCCTTGCAACGTATCAAAACAAAACCCAAGTTATCCACGGAATCCCCAACCTAAGCATACTAGGTGATAACCTAACAACATGTAAAAACGCATTTGCAAAGAAACAAGATGAACCATAAAAGCTACCATCTCTATCAAGAAAATGAAAACAAGACGATGTCACAATACTTGAGCATGCAGGCTGATGTTGAATAGAAAACATATTGTAATGAACCATCATATCCCTTTTCGTATTTAATGTACTGCCCTTCTGTATAACAAAACATAGGGAAATTTGTATTATGAATTTGTGATTCATAAAATATGGTTTAGATTCACACAATTAAGCATTCTGTTTTATCCTACTTCCGAATTTAAAGGATACTGGATTATTTGAATGTATCTTGGATTCAAACTTTAAAAGAACAACACAGGTGTTTGAATGACATATTTGACGATTGCTTCGAAGTTTCAAACATATTGTTGAACAGTGCTGTCGAGCCGTCGCAGTTTCTTTTATTTGTATGGCAGTTGTATATTAATGAAAAAGTTGTTTTACCTTCCAGTTACTATTTCTGATGATCGTTTTGGGATTAATCATAAAATACATTAAAGTATACAAAGTAGACTGAAAAATTAGATACACAAGATCCTAGCAAAATCGAAGACATTATACTGATGCTAGGTTGAATGCCTACCCACCTTGGCAAAACTCTTATGATACGACATTCAGCTACTTCAATTATTTTAAAAGTCCTTCTTTAT
Organism: Ctena decussata; assembly: GCA_963989385.1. Lineage (NCBI taxonomy): Eukaryota > Metazoa > Mollusca > Bivalvia > Lucinida > Lucinidae > Ctena > Ctena decussata. The sequence goes on from OZ022500.1 coordinate 88,012,708, forward strand.
CGATTGGTAACTCTGTCTCTACCACCCTGTAACAGTTTTACCATAGGTGTCCGCCCATTTATCTGTCCGGCACCAATCGTTTCCGCACTGTAACGTATGAAACGGCTGAAGGTATTTTCACACAATCTTGTACAAATATAAACCATTATTAGACAATAAAAACATTGTCATATTGAGTGAATAATGCCCCTTGTCAATATGGCGTTCACTCCATAACTCTAAAACGGCTAAATGTATTTTCACGAAGCTTAGTATAAAACTGAGCAAGAGAAGAGAATAGCCAGGATGTCAGCTCTTTCTCAGCATAGGGCTAGGAGGCTATCCTAAATAATCAACTAAAACAGACAAACACTGACATTGCCAATACCCAAAACAGAAGCACCGTCTGAAACGGTCTTCAATGAATTACTGGGGTACTTTCAGCAATCTTTTTAATGCCCAACAGCACAGCAAACAGATGAAATCAATTACAGATTACATTTTCAGTAATTTATTTTTTAAGGTTGCTAAAGATATTCTATTTATGCTAGACTCCCTTGCTCTTGATCCATATGTTTTACAACATTTCGTATCAATTCACATGCGTAAACATATATAACGTTGCCAAAAAGATACCAAGATTTCTCAGTTACTCAATTAGTAAACAACAAATGTAAAACATGTCCCAATAGCACTATTTATTTCTGTACTATATAAGCATGTCTCTTAGGGGTAGTTAGTTTCACCAAGAGAACGATTTAAGCAGGTTTTGAAATGCGTCTGTGATGCAATGAAATTTCTTGTAGTGAGTTCAGTTAGTATATAGATGAAAAATATGGAATATAAACGAAAGTCAATGAAACAATATAGGATACAAACCATTGATTATTAAATAGAAATAATCAACTGTAAAATAAAAACAAAATTCATACAATAGAAATAAACTGATATTGAATACAAATGATCGAATATAGAATTGAAACAAAAATACAATAGAAATGAACAGCGGTGAACTACAAATATGAAAATATACAATACAAATGAAAGAAAATCAAATACAAACATAAAATTATCGAATAATGCAACGTTTGACATGCCATAGCTACCGGCAGTCTATTGAAGATATAGTTGGAATATGATAGTTCCGACACAACTGCAAATTGTATGCCAATCATGAGAAGGAGTGACGTAGTGAGCCAATATGCGTTGAATGACAACACAAACCTGAACATAGAGTTGCTGACATTCAGCACTGTATTCTTAGCCTGACTTGGTACCTCCATGACCTCTTATTGAACGAACTGCAGCTTTTGATTAACTCAAAATATAAAACTTCGGTCTGATCAATCAAGAAAATTATCACAAGCAATTTGAAGAAAAAAATGCATGCAAATATTGACTCAGTCCAAAAAATATGAAATTAAAAAAACAAAGGCAAATATAGATTCAATCTTAGTTACCTAAGGGACAGATAAATTTTTATCAAATTCTATCGTGCTCCTCATGCTTTGTGGCTTTATTGACAGGATTGACAAGAATAGAACATTTGGGATCAAATAAACAGAAAGTTTGAAAAAGGCAATGCGTTAGACTCTAACACATCTCTGTGATCACCAACCCCAAACGCATTTTGCACTGAAAGAAAAATGTATAGCGATTTGTCAATAGAAAAGCAGAGAAAAATGCAATGATCAAGAACGGATTCAATCGAAACTTACACCCTGCCTGGACACCAAATGGGAGAGGGACATCTACAGCTTAGACGGCGTTAGAAAAATAAGGAACGGTGAAAGGCCAGGGGGACAGCGCACCCCAACAGGTGGCCACAAGGCTATTTTACATGTAAATAAATTGAACAGCAGGTCAAAGACAAACAGAAAACAGACGGGCAATTACAATAAGAATGAGCCACAACAGAAGTATCGCCTTGACGCCTTGGAAAGTAGTATTTTATAGCAACCATATATGTAATATATTTACCTGAAACCTGTCTAAATCAATGTCAAAAGTATGACCTATCCTCACATTGTTTGACTTTTTTACACAATATTTGTATCATTTACAAAAAAGGTTATTACGCCGAGACAGCACCATTATTTATTGTGACAGACATCAGGATATAAGATATATTTTACAAGGTATATGTTTTGTGAATCTGACCCTTTAACAAAAATGTGAAAATTATGTAATAACATTAAAAAGGCAACTTTAAACCATAACAAAGAAGCAAAAAAGGCTACCCCCCGATGAAACCACAAAACTGACAAAATTGAACCGCGACACGACAAAACCAACAAAGTGGCATGTGAGCCTAGCAAAGACTCAGATCAATCTGGGCATCTGCCCAGAACCTTCGGTGTCCACATGGAGCTAGCTTAAAGCGCACAGCGAAGACTCTGGTCATTTAGTTGGTTTTGTCAGGTCGCGGCTCAAATGGATCCGCCTCGGTACAGCCAGAAATGGTATATTGGCAAGTGTGAATGTCGATGATGCTCAGAAACTAGGAGTCGACAATCAAATGGAATCCTTAAGCAAAAACTATACCAGTACCCATTTGTCTCTATGTATTTACTGAACCATTTCTATGACAAAACTACAAGTACGAAATACAAGACAAATAATTTTATTGACAACAAATAGTTAAAAAACAAAAGCGCATTGATTCAAAGGTTTCTGTTTCGTATTGCAGCCACTTGGGTATTAAAGCTACTTAGTTATTGCTTCTAAATCAATCGGATAGCCTAGGGAAGCTTCAGTTTAAGATCTGATGTTTTCTGCAATAACAATAATTCTGTCGACTATATTTTCAGTAAACGCTTTGTCATTTATTGCAAATTCAGTGCACATTTGTTATCAGCTTCCAATATGAGCACGCCACGAGAAAATGTGTAAAATGACATTTATGGACAGTTATTGTTGGATGGTAGTATTTAAAACAGTCACATTTTTTCATTGTTTTATGTTATTTTACGAAGTAGGTTTGATATGCCCTGGCAGGTATGGTTTCATATTTGATGTTCCATGGAATATAAACCATTCTATCTATATTTTCAATAAACGCCCTGTCATTTATTAGCCAATCTAGTGCAATATTCTCTTTTGCACCTTTCGAGCCTCCTGAAACATGCTTATATGAGCCGCAACACGAGAAAATCAACAAAGTTGCATGTGCACCCAGAGAAGACTCAGATCAGCCTGGGATCCGCCCAGTCTGACCAGTCTTCGCTTTGCGCTTAGAGGGTAGCTAAGAATCAAAGCTACCTCCATGCACACAGCCGAGCCTCTGATAAGACTAGGCGGATGCCCTGGCTGATCTGAGTCTTCGCTGGGCGCACATGCCACTTTAATGTTTTTTTGTGTCGCGGCTCATATATTGTTTCAAATGCACATTAAGATTTAAGCATCGTTTGCAATGCGGTCAAGAGTAGGATTAATGGTCGACGGGTTGACAGTCAGGATAACTGGTTAAATGGTCGGCATGTTTACAAGTTCTCTGCCTAAGTTGACAGGTCGGCAGGGTATCCGGTTTCCTTGGCTGGGTCGCCTGGTCCACATGGTGACATATAATCAAAATAAATTATAGCACTGGCGAAGTAACGTGTTAACCATGCACGGTCTTATTTAAAAGTAGGACCCAGCTAATGTATCACCCATCTTTTTCAATGAAAAAAATATACGGTTTAACAGGAAAATACTGAACAGGGATTTATTTAATACTGTTAGGCACTGCTGACCCTGCAAGCAGACAACCAGTCAACCCAGCAATCCATGTCATTCATTTTACGACTCTACAAAATTACCCAGACCAATTCTGAGAAATCGGCGACCAGTCAACGTCGTGACACATCAATCCGTCCACACGATCCTTTGATGTTAACTGACTTTCTGTCCGTTTCTTCTTCCATACATTATTACCAATAATTGGCATAGCAGAAAATAAAACTAACCAATATGGAGGTGTATCAGCGACAGACTTTCTTGAAACAGCAGCATATTTGAAAAGTATAGCTCAATACGGTAAATATCACTTCAGCTTCAAATTATTATGGTTTAACCCATAAATAACAAGTTCTACCAAAGGGACCTTTACACGCAGTATTTACCCAGATTAGACCCCGCGTCTGATCAGAGTTTATACTCTGTACATTAAATGCAAACATTTCTGTATAAAAATATTACAATTCAAACAAGACAGCACTTATATTGGAAATGGACCTGTGCAAAGTGTGAGGTAGAAGAACCCACGATTTAAATAAGAGTTTTCCTTGACTGCTATCAGTGTCATCATTCCCTTCAGTGCATTCCTGATAACTGTCTTATTTTTGGTGTTTTTCCTGATATACTTGTCACTGACATGAAACTTCCTATGTGTTAAGATAGCAGATAAATCAACAGACAGTCAAACTTGAAACATTTAAAGTTTGTAACGTTTTGTGTCAAACTACTTGCCTTCAAGGTTTATCTACCAAATGAAACGATAAAAATGAACACATACGCTGCTATTCCATTGATTGTTTGTGAGGCCAGATATTGAGTACTTGTAACAGAAAGGGCATTGCTTAAAGAACTTAGAATATTATTTATGCCAGCATCTTTTAATCTTTGTGGATTTATGGGATAGAGCAGAACAGAGGATGAGGATTTACCTTATTTGAAGAAACTACATCCGATGTACAACATAAATGTTTGTCATCGCATCTTCTTTATAACAAAAGGATCGTAATTAAAGCGGTACTGTTTCGAAGTAAAGTACAAGTTTATGTAATGAGGTTGAACTCCATTATATAAAATATACTACAAAGACAGTAACATAAACCAGAGAGATCAAAATATATACATTTAAAATGCAACTATTCATGCATTATATGATAATGAAAAGCTTTTAAGATAAATCTGAGATTGGAAGGGAATTAAAACGTCAGTATAATAGAAATATTAAATTTTATTATTAATTATCCATTTTTTTTGCTGTCAGTTGGTATTTTCTTTAACGTGAATATGTAGTGTCAGTATTTGCCAGTTATAATGGAGAAACAATACTGTCTTGTAAATATAACAGTAACAGTTGACGGACAAGAACTTAAACTGATACCTTCAAACAAATATTAATAATTTCATACATGATTTTCAAAACCTACTCTTATTACTATTTTTATATAATATCAGGAAAAAGACATTTCATATTTTATATCAGAAGGATCTTTTTAAATTATTTTGCAACTGTAACATAGCAAATATACTTTTATTTAACTTAACTACTCAACTAATATGCGGTAACAGTGGATACTTCTATTCACAGAGAAAGTAAGTAGAAAATTTCTCCGGAGCTGACACAATTCAATTCCCAGGTCCCACCAAAGACACCATCTGGGGAAAAAGACAACACAAAATTAGTCACCACCAGCAGCACCACATCACCAGCGGCAGCCATTTGAACAGCCATTTCCCATGTAGGTACTCACCGGGCTAGACTTAACATCACAAACATATATCAATAACAGATATAGCAACAGACAACGCATAGATAACAACAACAACAACAAAAAAAAAAAAGATAACAGAAGTGCCGCCTTGTAATAAATTACTGCGGGCTTTAACAGTTTGTGGTCGACCAATCTTCGCCCTTGGTTCTGCATTGGTTCGTCAGGCACTTAGTTGTTCAACCCAACGAAAACAATTACCACCCACACAAAATACCAACGAAAGCATCAATCTGACATTAAGAACAATTTATACGAAAAATAAAATTAAACAATTGTTTTTCCTCATGAGCAGTTTTCCCGTCTGTTCTGAATTAAAAGGATATCTTATAATCCGGTAAAAATGTAGACTAGTATTATATTGTATTTCAAATTTTTTTTCTTGTTAAAGCAATTTCCTACTTTTTAACTGGATGTGCAGCTTGGGTTTTATGGAATAAAGTAGTATAACTGTGCTCTATAAGATTCATAGTACTTCTAACAGCACCAGCTTTACTACTCAGACATTTGATAAGTAATGAGAATGGGCCTAGAATAAACAGTGTTGATTTGCCCACCTGTCTCTGAATACATTTCACAGCTTCCAGTGAAACAAAGTATAACTTATTAAGATATAAAGGTTGCTGTTTTTGTTTCAAACAACTGATAAACTTGTCATAATTATCTTATAATCAAAAGGTCTTGTTACTCATTCGTCGAGTAGTACGAAACTTATACCGTTACCTATACGATCTGTAATGCTGCTAATGAGAAACCCATACTACTCAATTACGTAATTAGCACACATCAAAACTACAGCAGAAGTTCTACCATCTAAAACATGTTTGCTCAGTCACAACTTTATGCGTAGTGCTCCGTAAAAGGGACTTTGGCAAACAGTGCAGAGCCTGAACAAACTCGATTAGACGTCACAGAAGGCGGCGACTGATAACGGTCTGCACTTTTTCTGGAAGCAAAATGGGTACCTCTCTTTTAAAAGATAATAACATTATTAAAGCAGACAACTCCTAACTTGACCCATTCAGTTTATAAGGAGAGGAGAGCCCACTAGGCATAAATGGATTAAACTTTAAAATTGAGATAAATTCGATGACTTCTTTTACCAAAGTAGATTTTATTATATCTTTACATATAATAATTTATGTAATCTCATATCAAGAAGCCAGACTCGTCAACCCTCGCCTTAGGTTCTCATATGGTTCATCAGCTATCTAGTTGTTTGGTCAGCGAGGACTCTTTTTGGCTCATTAATGAATCCTCACAGAAAACAAATTAATCAAGTGATACGACAAATTAAACAAATGCAATGTAGTGGTATATTACAAGTTCCTTTCGAATTTCCTCATAGTAAGATATGACATAGAAGTTCCACCTCGGCAGATCAGACTTCACATAGGAAACGATGCACCAACCAAATTAATAAGCCCTAAATTTATCAAATATAAAGTACGTTATTAATGCAGGTGTTGCTCGTTACTAGTTATTTGACCATTTTCCTAGCCTTACATATTAAACACAACCATTATTTGAGACTTTTGCTAGGCAAGAAGTCACTCACCCATTCGTTTGCCGTGGCAGTTCTGATGAGATATGTAATAGTACGCAGTCACATGAACACTTTAAACTTGAGTCTGACCTGAATCCTGCACCGCTGACCTGAATATTTATAAGACAATATATCATTATGAAGGCAGTGTAGTTCTAATATCATAATACCTATGGTGTTGAAATCTTATATAGATAGTAATAAATGAAAATAAAGATAACTGCTGAAAATGACCTATATAAGCACCTGTTATCCCGTATTGTAGTGCTAAAATGTCAAAGTAGCTTGGCCAAATCGCTTGCGTCAACACAGGTAGTCTTAGATAAGTATCTCCCCTTCCCCCGCAAAAGAAAAGTTGCAACATTTGAATTTCCCGTAAAACTACCGAGTCGAGATACAATCCGATTCAGACACCAACTAATTTTCACTTCGCTTTGGTGTTATCCTAAGCTTTGCTGAAGGGGAGAAAACAAAATACTGAAATCTGCTGGAGGCATCATGTTATAAAAGCCCAGAAAGGCAACATGCACAGAGCACAACCCACTGCGACACAGAAAAAGATGGAGGAAAAGAAACACGTACGACAAAACGGGACAGTATATTGTCAATAGCAGACACACCCTGTCTAACAAGGAGGAACTGGGATAAAAACGCCTTGGAACGGTCAGAAGTAAAACCTACAGCGCTTTAAGGTGTATGGGTTTGGAGATAGTTTTATTTGTTTTAAATTTGGCCAACTATGGTCATTTGCAACGACGGAACTGTAGTGAATCGTTTGCGGCGATATCTCACGATAAAATATTTCATGAATTGTACCGATCAAATGTGCTATTGCTGTACAAGTGGTCCACTGGCATAGCATTTGCACCTTTAATCATTACAAAGCTTTGGGCAGATGGGAATTACCTGTATAAGGAGCCTAAAAGATCACACTTTTAGGAACCTTATAATTTCTCTGATTTCTCAAGTACTAAGCGTCATACAAAAGAACTTTGTACACAAAAATAGAGTCGAAAACAGTGACAAGTGTACTAGATTTCATTTTTTACGTATTTGAAGTCTTTAAACACAGAATGTATATGTTCACATATGAGCTTTAATACGTTATTGCTTTTTAAGCGATTAAACAACACTGCGTTCCTTGGTGTGTTCCTTCCTATCAAACGCCGGGAATATCTTTGTTGACTGTATTCAAAAGATATTTGACTAAATTTGGAATAAATTACAGCTGAGACCACAATATTCGTCGATGGTGCAAAGTAAAGATACTGAAAAAATTTATGTTTGTGCCACGAAATGCTTTATCGCCAGCTTTAGATAAGAATGTTTCTACTGCGATTTACACGAATTCTGAGACATACCTCACGGTTCTAATCGCTGAAACAGAGGTTGCTGAGCAAATAAAGAATTTCTTGCAGCGTAACATGCTTATTTATTGGGAAAGATAGCTCCTTTAAACCGCAAAAGCCATAAACCATTGAAACAAATGCAATATGTTTTGCTGAATGTAGAAATTAAGGCGTAAAACAACACTTAATTACATGATTTAGGTCTCGAAAGATGTACAAGAACAGCATGAAAATCAAATAAATAAAACATATTATATTGTTAGTTATATAATACAGGAAGACAATTAAACACTTAGGTGAAATGGCCCTGCTCAAGAAAATGTGCCTGATCGATAGTGCAAAGGGCAAACACGCAGAATATCCCAGCATCTGCAAACTCTGATCAGAAACCTAACTGTTTGCATGTTAATGTAAGCATTGAAAAATCTGATTCGTCCATAGTTGTAAGTCACCTTTCTAGCGGGCATGCGTCACGCGCTTGCATGGTAAGCCAGGGCTCAGCTGTTCAAAACCAGCGGCGTCGTTAGTTGACGAGACTTAATATTTTCAAGCATTTTACGAAAAAACACTGCCATTTTTGGCCGAAAAAATGTGAGGATCTTTTGCAGTGCAAAAGCGTCTCTCATTTTTTTCGCAAAAATATTAGCACACTTAATTTTATGTGTACTAGACGACTTAGCGAATCTGTGACTAACAGTTTTGTTAAACTAATGATGCTTTGAACTACTGAGCCCAGTATGATAACGGTGGAAGGGTTTGGGTATTCTTTCAGGGAAAGCAACTCTGCCATTTTCTTTCTTGCCAACCTTCAAAACCTCTAGAAGCAAAGGCTTTCATTTGAGACTGGTCCCCCTTTTGGAAGGGCATCATTTAACAAAGCAAAACAACTTTTGTGATTTCCTGTTTGTTTGCAAACAGGAAGTCACAAAAGTTGTTTTCCTTCATTTGCAAACAGGAAGTCACAAAACTTGTTCTCCCTCGTTTGCAAACAGGAAGTCACAAAAGTTCCTCGTTTGCAAACAGGAAGTCACAAAAGTTGTTAAAACAGGAAGTCACAAAAGTTGATTTCCTTCGTTTGCAAACAGGAAGTCACAAAAGTTGTTTTCCCTCGTTTGCAAACAGGAAGTCACAAAAGTTGTTTTCCCTCGTTTGCAAACAGGAAGTCAAAAAAGTTGTTTTCCTTCGTTAAATGGCAGACAAGCGTAGTGTATCAAAACCTTAATAAGTTTAATAACTACACGGATGATATAATATATTTGCAATACTTGGCCACACAGGCTTAATCAAAGTATATCTGAATGCCAGGAACTAGGTAACCATATAAACATAAAAGGAACGATAAAAGGAACGCCTTTCACTGCGTCACAAGAGAATCCATCTTCACACGAAGCTTGCAAATATAGCATTATACTATCTTTTCATCCAAATAAAGATATCAAACAGGTATGCACTGATTCAATAACTCGTGACATTCAATTTGCAATCAGCGACAATCATGAAAAAAGTAAAGAAATGAAACCTTCTAGACGAGTGATTACAAACATTGATTGTGTTGCAGACAGTTGATAAATGCAGTTTTATTTGCAGTGATGATACTCAAGTTCTATAAATGGCAAACAAATATTATTTTGAAAGTGAAAAATCATAACTGTCCATTGAAAATCTGATAGAAAATTATTATTTCACAGACAACATACTGCATTTACTGTGTTTGAAAATATAAACGAAATTCCTTCTGATTTTAGCATAGCTCAGAGAAATCTGATTTGATGCCATTATTATGTGAGCCGCGACACAACAAAACCAACACAGTGGCATGTGCACCAAGCGAATACTCAGATCCGACTGAGTATCCGCCCAGTCTGGTCAGAGTCTTCGCTGTCCGCGTGTAGCTAGCTGAGACCCTTAGCTACCCTTTAAGCGCACAACGAAGAATCTGCTCATACTGGGCAAATTCCCAGGCTGATCTGAGTGTTCGCTGGGTGCACATACCACTTTGTTGGTTTTGTCGTGTTGCGGTTCAGTTGTGTTTTCTGTATTTTGGGACTTTTCATGTTTGTTATATTAATGTGCAGGTCATCTGTGTAAGACTGAGCATGCCTCTAATTGAAGATGTACTGTTTCTCTTTGTCGCTTGTCGAAAACACTGTAATTTTTTTTTCTTTTGGGCTGTCTTTCATTATATATATGAGCCGCGACACGACAAAACAAACAATGTGGTTGTGCGCCCAGCACAGACTCAGATCAGCCTGGGCATCCGCCCAGTCTGATCAGAGTCTTCGCTGTCCGCATGAAGGTAGCTTAGTCCCTTAGCTACCTTTAAGCGAAAAGCGAGGATTCTGATCATACTGGGCAGACACCCAGGCTGATTTGAGTCTGCGCTGGGCGCACAACCACATTGTTGGTTTTGTCGTGTCGCGGCTCATATTAGTCAAGAGGAAATCATATAAAACCTTTTTTGCACAAATATTCACCTTCAATAGCATAATTCTAACACTCTCAAGTTTTAATCTATCAACCTTTGCATTTACGTTATAGCTTATCGAATGATCTGGATCTCAAGCCTATCAACCATCTAGCATTTTGCTACAACATGTAAATATTTTCGCAGTTTTATGATATTTTAAACTTTAAGAAGCTCTCGATAAAATTTATGCATTGCTGAGAACCGAAATTACATAAAAAGCATTTTATATATTAAAGATTTTACTACCGTTTATTAAAAGATCTTCCTTTTATCATATTATGATTTTAACACTTAATAACATTTTATTGGCTATAACGGCGTGCAGAATTAACAGAATACACAGAACAGATGAGAATACTGCCAATTTTATATAGCAAATTAATGATCACTTTGAATTAAAAGCATTAAAAGCAATTTCAAATCGCAGTAAACTCAAAATGTTAAGGTATCGGTTGTAAACGTTTAAATATCTGTCTTCAAACACTTACTGAGTGAAAGAAATAACATAAAACAAAAAATGAACTTTTTTTTTACATTTTATTTTGTGTCATGAACAAAGTCAAACTGAACCAGGTCTGCCATTTCAGATTTTTTTTATGCATTTATTGCTTTGAAATAATCTACTTTTCAGAATCTGTTCATCCAAAGGAGAATAATAAACTCACAAAAATGGTGCTCAAAACAGATTGTCCATAAATATAGATATATTGGCACAGAAGTTTATATCAAGGGGTTTAAAACGTGGCTGCTGAAGACAAGTGGTCCTTTACAGAGCTGATAATATAAGACAGTATAAATTTTTAGACCTTACAACAGTCAGTCGAAAAGTATGCTTTGTTGTAGTGTTTTGTTTTGTCTGTTGTCTGACACAAAAAAGACAAACAACGTCGTAAAATAATAGTAATAAAACACTTAGAACCTGTAAAAAAAGCAGATATTAATTAACTAGAAATGTGTCCACTGGACACGGATGCCCCTGTCTAGTGCCTTAAGTAAGATGGTGCTTTGTTCAAGGTACTGGCACTGGTAGGATAACTAGGTTCACAGAGGCAGACTTGTGTGGTACATGGTTTTTGTTTTCCTTAGGCAGATGTATTGTGCTTCTTGGATCAAGAGGAGGGTGGTGGGGGTTGGAGGGAGGGAGTGGGGGTCCCAGTTGTGATATGCAATAACATTCTGTATCTTACATAAAAATGGATGCCATGCAACTTTCCAAAAGAAATAGCCCGGAAACAAGTAAATTTTCAAAAGTAACAAACGGAAGCCATTTTATTGTATGAAATAAGGTTAAAAAAGAGCCAAAACTCCCAGAGTAATTGGCGGATTTTAACCTAAACTGAACTTGACCTGTATCTTATAATTAAATATCTGTGTATAAAATGTCAATCCAACAGATTAATCTTTTCAAAAGATAACGAACGGAAACCATTTTTTCGTACAAAATGAAGTCGAAAAAGGGTCATAACTCCCATAATAATTGACGGATGCTACCCTTAAACGAACTTGACCTGTATTTTATAATTCTATTCCTGTGTATAAAATATGAATCTAATACACTAGTCTTTTCAAAAGATAATGAACGGAAACCATTTTTTCGTACAAAATAAAGTAAAAAAAAGGGCCATAACTCCCATAATAAATTGACGGATTTTCCCCTTAATCGAACATCGCCTGTATTTTATGAGTATGTACCTGTGTATAAAATATGAATCCAATACACTAATCTTTTCAAATGATAACAAACCGACCATTTTTTCATACAAAATGAAGTCGAGAAAGGGCCATAACTCCCATAATAACTGATGGATTTTACCCTAAAATCAACTTGACTTGTATTTTATGATTACATACCTGCATATAATATATGAATCCAATATACTTATCTTTTCGAAAGATAATGAACGGAAACCATTTTTTATACAAAATGACGTCGAAAAAGGGCCATAACTTCCATAATAATAGACGGATTTTACCCTAAATCGAACTTGACCAGTATTTTATGATTATATACCTGTTTTCAAAAGATATCGAACGGAAAACATTTTTCGCACGGGACGTAAGTACGGGACAGGACGGACGTACGTACAAGACGGACGCACGTACGGACAGCGGTGATACAATATGCCCCCATTAAAATTGTGGGGGCATAAAAAACCCAAATAAGATTGTAGTAGTCTTATCAGAGTCTACATTATATGGTATATTTTCTGTAAAACCTACCCTTGTCAATCCAACCTCAGAGGCTGAATATCCCATTATGGTAAACCATTAGGGTAAGGTAATCGCGGTTTAACACACTATGAGTTGTGCGGATGATAACTTTAAAGCAGACGATACTGCTACGCAGACGACACTGCAGCAGATACCTCTCTCATCATTGATTTTCAGATAGCAGTTCGTTCATCATGATAACTTATCATACTCAGTGCATGGCAGCAGAACAACATTGCATGGCAGCAGAACGATGTCTGTCAGACTCTGTGTTTTGGAACTTCAGTGCTCCAGAAAAGAAGGGATAACATGGATAATTAAGGTTTAATTGTTCATTTTTCTCCATAAAACATATATTGATACCCCTCATTAGAACCGTCTCGTTTAGACGGTTCTAATGAGGGGTCACAATATATGTTTTCGTTGAGAAATAAGAAAAATATTTTAGAATTATCTTCATAACCCCACCTTATCGGGAGCTCTTGACTATCTTGATGGTATCTATGTAAAAATTGTTATCAGGATGCACCATTGTGTAAACAGATTTATTTTACATAACATTTGTATTTTAGATCCATCATTCACAAACGATGCTAGTTGTATTGGCTGCTATCAGAAGCTGTTTTAAGAAAGATTAATTTTAACTGGAGTAGTTGTAACGCAGTTTTATAAAAGAAACAATACATAGTGATTATTACACGGTTGTTTTGATCCCAGCCCTGATCTAAGCCCGAGTTGACCGTATCGGCCCGAGCCCGAAGTGCGAGGACTTATACGGTCCCAGGGCTGAGATCAGGGCTGGGATCAAAACAATCGTATTATCTTTTTATCATATACTTTCTTATAGAAATTGAACTTTTGTAAAAAATATTGCAATATTTTTTGTTCCAATTAAATCTGTCTGCTTTCTCTTTTTATTGTAAGTAATAGCATTGAGATGGTCGTGTCGGAAGAGCATGGAAGTGTTATAGCCTGTTGAATAGTTTTGATGACATCGGCGACAAAATACCTGACGTTAGCGCCAAGTTTGAGGGCTGATTCAAGGGCTGATTCTGTCCCGCCCTACACATGATGTGATCTCGGCCCTACACGTGACTTTTGGTCAACAGGGCTGGACAGCGCTTGCTGACAGGGCTATAGTGGTTGGGCCAAATATCTAGTATCAACGGCCATACTATTGAAAGTATATGATAAATGTAAATAGAATTCCATATTCACAACAGAACATAGAAAATACACTATTACGAAGTACAAGTACTATATTTTGTTATAGCCTCTTCCGTGTTCTCTGAATGAAGGATCTGATAAACTTGTTACGGTTATTTATTGTCTAGCCTCTAATTGCATAAGAAAACAGAAAGTTCTTATATAGCTTGCAAAATCTTGACTTCGAACAGTTTGAACAGAACATTGCAGCAGGATGCTACTTAAATAACATTTACAACTGTTTTTCAGCTATCTATGTAAATAAACAATTTGAGCCGCGACGCGACAAAACCAACAATGTGGTTGTGCGCCCAGCGCAGACTCAGATCAGCCTGGGCATCCGCCCAGTCTGATCAGAGTCTTCGCTGTCCGCATGGATGTAGTTTAGGCTCTAAGCTACCCTTTGAGCACTTGACGAAGAGTCTGATCAAATTTGGTGGATGTCCAGGCTGTTCTGAGTCTGCGCTGGGTGCACAACCACATTGTTGGTTTTCTCGCGTCGCGGCTCAAATTTTCTTGCTGTAAAGTTCACTAGATTTTTAACTTGTAGCCTGAGGTCAGGGGCCGTATTCATAAAACGACTTAAGTGGTTGCTATGCTGTTGCTAAGGCTAAATTTCTTTGAAGGAGATTCCCCTACAACTATGAAATTTGCTCTGGAGGAACAGTCTTACAAAGACTGTTCCTCCAGACCAAATTTTATAGTCATAGGGAATCTCCTTTATAGATATTCAGCCTTAGCAACCGCATAGCAACGACTTAAGGGGCTTTATGAATATGGCCCAAGAAGTGCTAGGGTCGAGTTGGGTAACTTCTGACAGCGGGTGAAGTCGGACATACCATTGCAAACGGTGAAAATCCAGATGAATGAGCCGTCTCATCAGGATTTTCACTGTTTGCCCAGTTATTTATGTTTTAATTCCAAACAACTGACATATAAAGGAAACAAGGCTACTGTCCGCATTTCCTTGCTGTCCGAATTTACCTGACTTGACCCTAGGAGACGTTTACAAACGACACACGGTATTTCACATTAGCTGTAGTGAAGATTGAAATGTATCAAATATATTGACCAATGAGAGCAATGGTCACATTTATAAGTATGAAAGTAGAAGTATTTGCAACAGTTTCAGCTAGTCAAGCTTCATCACAGACCCTCAATAAAGATAAGACAATGGAAGTCATAGAGCATATTTGACTTTTTCAGTGTAAGATCGATTTTTATTTCACCGAATGAACACAAAAGTAGTAGTTTCACGAGTGGCGAACCACCAGTGAAAATACCACTTTTGGTGTTCATGCGTGAAATGAAAATTCATCTTCCACTGAAAAAGTCAAATTTTCTATTTCTTTTATGCCTGAAAATCGCAAAAATTCTGTTTATTCAAGAGCGTCAGCCATCACGACAGAAACACAACTTTTTTAAAGCCATTTTTCGTGAAATATTTTGCTTCCAGCGTGTTTATTGGGTATAAGTTGAAAACTAAGTTTGCAACTGAAAAAATAGCTTCAAATATCATTTTGATAAACAGATCTCAAACAATTTGCCAAGAAAGAATGCTTACAGGAGACTTACGCGGTCTGACGTCGCGTGCAGTAACAATGTTACGATGGCGCTTTAAGTGACGTCAATAACGTCGTAATGACGTGCAAACATGCGTAATTTTTGTCAAGCGAGATGAGATAAGATTTAGCGATTTAATCAACAAAAAACTTGAGGCTATTTCACAAAAATCCTATTTCTGAAACAGTGAAATCGAAAGTGATAATTTCACTGTTTGAAACAGTGAGATTATCAGTTTTGATTTCACCGAGAAATCTCTATAATGTATTGAAAAGTACAAGGGTTGATCCAGAAGTAATGTCACTGTGTCCATTACGCGCTTATTCATCGTAGCATTATTATAAAAATTATATCAAGTTACACTGTTATTCAATTCCAATTAACAGATAAACTATAAAGTTGGAATCTTTTTCCGTTCTAGTTATATAGACGTTCAAAGTACGCCACCGACGCAATCGCGCCGCACGTTAAATAACGTTGCATACATGAACATAATTTTAAAAAGAAATTACAAATCAAAATCAAACTAACGCGCCAAATCAGATGAAAATTTGATACGATGACGAAATATATTTCTACTGCCCACTGTTGAAACTTTGATAGCGTCATTGCAGTTTGACGTTCACTAGTTAGTGCCAATGTTTGTTACTGCCGAGTGAAAAAATGTGGATTTCTGACAAAAGCGTCAGCGCATATTTATGCGGTTTTGCCACAAATTAAGAATATCAACATAAGAGACTCAAGAGCGTTTTAACTAAACATGCGGTGATATAACAGTGATTATAAAGTTTGTTTAAGGTGCAATCAGCGCTGTAGTGATGTAAATGATTCGCTAGAGGGTCGTCTGACAACCGGACGGTCTTTATGTACATGTCAGACAATAACGTCACTCTAGTTAAGACCCCATATATGAATGTCGATGTTCTGCAATTCGAATACTGTGTAAATTATTGAACCTGAGCTGCGGGGCTGCTCAAATAATAATGCAAGGTAAGATAAACATGAGTGAATAGACATTAGTACTATGCTAAAACAGCGAAGATGCTACTTTGGGCATGACACAATATCGAAACTTCGTCTGGAACGTCGACAACGTCGTTGACGTGCGGCGCGTGTCGTTACCATGCCTTCCGTCTAGCTCTATATCTCGATAACTGAGCACTATATTTTTATGACATTTTCAGACAATAATACAAATAGATTAAGGTAATTGGATACGAAATTTTTTTGCTTTCCCTTAATTCTACACGATTTTATAGCTGCAGTGACATTACTTCTGGATCAACCCTCGTATAAAAGAAAAGGTAGTAATGGACAGGAAGGTTCAGTAAATATAAAAAAAAATATGAGGACGTCTTCACAAATGCATATAGGCACTTAAAAATACATGTTACCTTTGCAGATTACATTTTTTTGAAGGTAATGTCGAAACGAGGCGAAAGTCGTTTGCAAGAACATATGCGCTTGTGCTAACAGTGACAAATACAAATGAAATTGCCAGTAGAAAAATGACAGGGGTTTGAGGGTACGCCTCTGTTCCCTAAATTAGTAGACTGATGGTTAAAATGGCACTCTTTCATAATAAACAGTTAAGTGTTCATATCTAATACTTGGCACAAGCGTATGTTTGTAACAAGACAACAAAAGCCTACAATGAGCCACGACAAGAGAAAACCAACAAAATGGCATGTGCGCCCAGCGAAGACTTAGATCAGCCTGGGCATCCGCCCAGTCTGATCAGTCTTGGCTGTCCGCTACCTTCGTGCGGACAGCAAAGACTCTGATCAGACTGGGCGGATGCTCAGGCTGATCTGTCTTCCCTGGCCGCACTTGCCACTTTGTTGGTTTTGTCGTGTCGCGGCTTATATGTACGCTTACTTCAAAGCGGTTGCAAAACTGTACTGTGCAGTGCAGTCGTTCGCTTAAGGCATGTTAGTCATTTTATATATTTGAGCAGTCGTATAAATTATGCAGTCAAGAAAATATTGGCTAAGAAGGCAAACGCTTTATATACAAACCGCTGTAGTAAATTACAATTGTCACGTTAAGCTTTCAGGCATGATTGTTAACAAGTACATAAGTTCATTTATCCTAAATGAGACAGAAATTTCTTTAGAAGTGAAAAGCGAAGGTGCACCTTCATGACAGAAGTAGTCATTTAACCCTATATACCGGTATTTTTTGTCATTTAACGAAAAATTCTTATTTGTTTCTTTATCTTGACGTTTATAATGCAAGCATCTTTTTGTCAATTGTTTTTTTTTATATTTTGTGTCACGGAATCACATACATATACTGATTTTATACACTTTTTACACTTTTGTCCATGGCCTTAATTTAGATGCTGGTGAACTTTTCAGCATGAAATACATGTAGGTTGTTCACATAGACGGCTGATAAGCTGCTGTAACTGCTGCTTAAGTGGCTTAATGGGCATCCATAACAAATATATTAGGTCTAGGTCTAAGGGACAATGCACTGCTAGTAGCATATAGTATATAGGGTAATCTTATAAATATACCCTTAAATATAACGTTTTATCTGAGCCTAATTTGGAGGCTACGGCAACAGAAAGTCCTGCTGGAATATTATGTAAGGGAAATGAAAAATGACAGAAAATGTTAAACTCATGTCTCCTCTCGTGAAACGTCTGGAAAACATTCCTCTCATTTAAAAAAAAAAGAGAGAAAAAAAAAAAAGAACTTTGACTCTGGTGAGTAATTCAGGCCATAATGATCCTCCTGTTTCCATTTCCTGTCGTTTTCAATTAATATTCAGACTGTTGTTTCCATTTCCTGTCTTTATGCATTATTATTCAGACTGTTGTTCCCATTTCCTGTCTTTTTCAATTATTATTCAGACTGTTGTTCCCATTTCCTGTCTTTTTCAATTATTATTCACACTGTTGTTCCCATTTCCTGTCTTTTTCCATTATTATTCAGACTACAAGTTTGAATCATAAAATCGCAATCGTAAGTTTATTTATCAGTCTATTCATTTATTTTCCTGTTTTAACCATCTTATTTATGAAATGCTTCTAAATTACAGGCACGTATTACAGCTGGCCAGCGATTTTACGGGTATGTCGCGTAAACGCAATTTCTCTTCGAGCCGCGACACTGCAAAACCAACTAAGAGAAATTTGTTCCCCAGTGAAGACTTAGATCAGCCCGTGGACACCCGCCAAGTCCGATCAGATCTTGGCTGTCTGCATGGAGTTAATGTAGAACCTTATCTACCCTTTAAGCGCAAGCCAAGACTCTAATCAGACTGGGCGGATGCCCAGGCTGATCTACGTCTTCGCTGGGCGCAGACACCACTTTGTTGGTTCTCTCATGTCGCGGATCATTTATGTAATGTTATTTTTACTCGTATGTCATTATTTTTTTAGGCGTGTCAATAATGCCAATAAATATTTAATATACAATTTATAGTATTGACAAAACGACACATGATTATCAATAAAACTGCTTTTTTTCAATGGATCATAGAGCAGTAGTAGAAAGTAATATAATCGCACTTTATAAATCAAGGCTTTCAGAAAAAGACACTTTTATTTTCATTTAAGATTTTAGACATTGTTCATTTCACAACATAATAAACCAAATGAACCAAGCCTAGTACATATACCAAAATGACAATCAAACCCAGAGAGGTCTTCATACATCAAATAAGACTGTATTTAAAGTTAACACCGAAAGTATATATAAATCTACCAACACAGAAAACTACCAAAAGTCTAATAAGAATAGCATATCAAAACTACAGATAAGAGGTGGTAACAGGGATTATTTAGGGATAGTAATCCGTATTTCTCTACAAAAACGTATGTTGTGACCACTCACAATAAGAACCGTCTATGACGGCCACAGCATATTTTTTTCAATGAGAAATAAGACTTTTTTTCAGAAGTATCCTCAAAGTCCCATCTCATCCAGAGCTCTTATATGACAAGATCAGAATGCAACTATGCGCATTTCGGGTAATGTCATACTTACCTCAATTCCTGATATATTCAGTGCAAATAGTACCTTATAACAGAAATGGACATAAACTGATCAGAATGCGCATGTGGACATGCTATTTCAGGCGTGCAAAGTTCGAATATACCAGAAGACAAGTTTTCTCATGGCGCTTATGGGCTCAACAGAAAGCGTGATTAAGGTGTATGGGTACATTTTCAGGGGAGGTTACTATGTCTTTTTTCATTTCTGTTTCCCCTCTCAGTGCTGGATCAATACTCGTAACAGGAACCGCTTTAAAATGAAAAATGGGGTTGTATTTACTAGTAAGTTTAAGCCACCATCCGTTTTAAGGCTAAAAACTTCTTATGAGTATCCCATGTTGAATAAAGCGTTTTGATCACCTCGATATCTGTCCACTTTGCTTTGCATTTTTTTGTGTGATGTTTAAAATCAAAAACAGGTATAAAAGTAAAAAGTATGCAAAGACCAGGAACTGAAACAATCAAAATCCAAATCCAGCCCTCAAACCATAGTTGGAAACAACTAAGATTACAAATAATCAAGATACAGAGAACATATGGCCAACTCATGTTTCATGTGTTATTATTTCTCATCTCGACACGACAAACCCAACAATGTGGTTGTGCGCCCAGAGCAGATTCGGATCCGCCCAGTTTGATCAGACTCTTCGTTAAGTGCCCAAAGGGAAGCTAAGGGTCTAAGCTACCACCATGCGGACAACGAAGACTCTGATCAGACTGGGCGGATGCCCAGGCTGATCTGAGTCTGCGCTTGGCGCACAACCACATTGTTGGTTTTGTCGTGTCGGTTTTGAAGTAAGCTGATCTCATATTTTTTTTATTTAACTTTTTTTTTGCTTGCGGGTTAAGCGACACTGAAGAAATTAAAGACAGAAATGTGCATCTGTCTCATTACTTAAAGTCGGTTCATTTATTATAAACTGAAAATGCAACTCTTATGGAACCATATCCAAGAAAATTCTATGAAAAAGCGGTCCTATCTATGTTCTTTATTTTTCAGTTGGCTGCGTGCATTAAATGTGTATATCAAGAATTAAGGCGAATGTTACAAATTAATCACTGTTCTACATACTCTAGGAAAATAAAAATGAAAGATCCTATCTTACTTTTACATATTTAATTATTGCTTGTACATGTTGCATGTTAACGAAATGCGTCTTCATAAATAATTTCTGCTGTACACTGCATTTGCGGTGCAAAGCGAGATCATCTGAGTTATATTTGGAAACCAATATACTGAACTGACGTGACACTAAAGATCATGACCTTTGGCCTAAATATGCTTGCTGTTCCTCAGCTTATGAATTATTCATTAAACACTTGGCACCTCAGTCTAGTTCTCACAGCTGTTAAGTCCCTTATGCCATGCGTGTGTTAACGAAGGTTCTAGTCCTGCAGGCGATAACTGGAGATCTGATGTAGGCCAACAACCAAGTAAAGGAAATCAAAGACATGAAGATGAAGACTTTTTTAACACTTAAAGCACCAAAAATGAAAGTAGTTGAATTTGCAAACAGCGTAAATCCAGATGAGGCGGCTCTTCACGAACCGCTTCATCTGAATCTACACTGTCTGCCATTTTCAGTTTTTGAACTCACAATATGATATAGCCTGCCCATTTTTTTTTTTTTTTTAATTATGACGACATAATTCTGTCGTATGCGATTTTGCGCTTTCAGGGTCAAGGTTTTTCTTATTATTCTGTCGTATGCGATTTTGCGCTTTCAGGGTCAAGGTTTTTCTTATTATTATTTCTTGATATTGTTTCAAAGAACGAACAGAAATCAACTTAGCACTATTGTCAAATATCCACCCTTGTGTTGTGCTCTGAAGGAGAAGGGCGTCACCCAGTCGGTGGTTCTTTTGCTGCGTGTGGCCTATTTCTGATTTACAACAAATGTTTTTACGAACGAAAACGGTCTTAACTGTTATTCTGGTTTCTTCTGTCTTTGCTTTTGTGCGCATGTAGGTGTGTGTTTGTAGCGGCGACGGCCACTCTATTTCGTCTATGGTCTGATAAGAAAACATGCCTAAATGCAACTCGACTGATGCCAAAATACAGATCGACATATTTTTCTACTGGGTGGTGCTAAGAGCCTTTCTGTAACGTTCTGAGTTTTATCAGCCCCAAAGGTTTTGAGATTACTATTTTTCTGTTTTTACCCATTTGGCTGCCATGTCAATCAGACAAATTGAGCAATTGTTCACAGGAGTGTACAATTCTGGATGAAGACACTGACAGTACTTGTGGTGCTTCAAATATATGCTCGTAGCTTACATACATGTAGTAATTTATATGCCATAAGAAGGATATATTTTTCAAGCAACGATTTGTAATATATAATTGCCCTCTTTTCCTAAACAATCTTGGAATACAGGTATGCTTTAATCAGTTCCAAGCTCTGCTGATGGAAGATATCTTGGGGTCAATATTTCATACCGTAGAAACCAAAAATACTGAGACACATTTACCAATTACTTCAATTTTTCAAAATTTTAATAATCAGATTTGGCCCTAAATCTGCTATTAAGAGATGCACCAACAGATTACTGGTGGCAAGCCCTATGGGAAGGTAGTCTGTTGTACGTCTTCACTACAGTCAACTCTCGATATCTCGAACACTGATATCTCAAAAAACCCTCTTATATCAAAGAGTATAGTTAGGACATAATCCCAATTTTTCTTTACTTTTCAACACTACTGATATCACAAAGAAAATTTTCTAGGACCAGAAAATTTACTTTGAGATATCAGTAGTTTGGAATAAAATTTGACTGAGATATTGAGAGATGACTATATTTGCTCAGAGATTTCTGTCCCAATATTTACGACCATTGCAGACGATGCATGCAAAGGTGTCTGCTTCTTATCTGCCTACTTAATGAAACGATTGATTTTATTTCTTAGCCCGATAAGCATGTTCCCAATTCGTCATAAACACCGATAACATAGTCTATGGTCTGATTAGAAAATATGCCAAAATGCACCTTGACTGGTGCCAAAATACAGACCAACAATTTTTCATTATAATATTTACCAGTTAATCTCAAAGAGTGTGTTCCTTTTGAAAAACGCAGAACATTTAAAGTTTGAAAATAACTTACCCAGTTTGATTGTTAATGAGAGATACTTAAAACAGTCAGTCAGCAGCACTTTACTCGTTAGTCTGTCTTCGGATAAACTGTACCAAAGACCTATTCGTGTGAATTTCAAAGAAACAGAACCATTCCAACTTAACAGTTTAATAGGACAGGCAGTAAATGAAACAAACTTCGACAAAACTCACAAAAAAATCTTTGAAATAAAAGTGGAATAGGGACAATTTCAAACAGACCATAGAGTGCATAACGTTGATTAAAAAAGGGGAAAACGAAACTAGTTAGATAAGATTATAAACGCAGAAGCACAACTATATTGTCGATCAAAAATATGATGTCAGGGCTTTATTTTATGTCGAGGACGTCTCTAACGAAAACGGTCTCAGTCTACTTTGCAGAAGAAATTATGATATGCATGAATTGTTTTGTAATACAATACAGTTAATGAGACAATTTTCCGCAACCATGGTCATTTCTTTCCTCAAAGTTATAAACTGGTGCTGAAAATATATTTTGAATTGATATATATATATTGATCCATTTAATTTCGTCCAGAACGAACATTTACCTTTCAACGCAATTTTACGTTCGTTCTGTTACTTCAGTCTTTCATCAACATGCAGTTTTAATCATTATTTGATCATTATTCGGTCATTAAACATACATTTACTGTTCATAAACTGAAGAGGAGAACCCAATACAGGTAAAAGAAAAGCGGACGATACTTTGGCTATTGTCTTTGCAAAGCAGTGTATAGGCAAAATCGTTTTCGTTCTTGTAACTATTCTTTCAGCCCACTTATATATGTGAAGCAGATGGTATGAAAACGACATATTGTCGTACATCTGATTTAAGTGGACGAATTGCATTTGTAACTTTAAAAAGAGATGTAACCGGGTGCAAAAGCAAGTAATATGCCAAAAGACCAACATCAATCTAAACCAAGAGACCAGTGTTTTACATGTATCAAACATAACCAAGTATCAGTGTTAAATCATTATCAATCTTCTAAAAAATTCAACTCTTCTCCACAACAATCCAATTTAATGGACAACAATTCGCATACAAAATGAAATCAGCAGTACAGTCGGTAACAGTTACCTGGATCAGTTCAACGTCAAAAACAAACAATAATAAGAATCGAAATATTTCTGATATGTCAATTATTCTACGATTAGGAATTTATGATCAAGTTTTATTTCCAGTATCTATCCATACTAAGTAAAGTCGATATTAGCCGCGACACGAGAAAACCAACAATGTGGTTGTGCACCCAGCGCAGACTCAGATAAGCCTTGGCATGTGCTCAGTGTGATCAGACTCTTCGCTAAGCGCTATAGGGTAGCAAAGGGTCCTAGCTACCTTCATGCGGACAGCGAAGACTCTGATCAGATTGGGCGGATGCCCAGGCTGATCTGAGTCTGCGCTGAGCGCACAACCACATTGTTGGTTTTGTCATGTCGAGGCTCAATATTATGTGAAAAGTAACCATAATGAGACCATATCATGGTGCTACATGAACCTCTTTCACAACTGAAGGTTAATACAGCATTTGATCAATGGAAACTACCCACACAATTTGAATCTTATCTATTATGAAACACTTCAGGTACTACGCCATGACATTTTTCAATTTACAGAAAATCAGTAGATCTACCATCAAAGGTTGGAGAACAGTGCCCGAATTCGATCCTGGCCGAGATCATCTAAACTACAATCTCAATAAAACCATGTACAGGAACTTGAGTTATCATACTAAGACCAAATGAGCCACGAAAACGACAAAATCAACAAAGTGGCGTGTGCACCCATCGGACTCAGATCAGCCTGTGCATCCGCCCAGTCTGATCAGAGCCTTTGCTTGCGCTTATAGAGTTGTTTAGGGTCTAGGCTAGCTCCATGTGGATAGGGATGACTCTGATCAGACTGGGCGGATGCCCAGGCTTATCTGAGTCTTCGCTGGGCGCACATGCCGCTTTGTTGGTTTTGTCGTGTCGCGGCTCGAATTGAAGCCAACAACAGTTTAACTATCAGCATTGTAGGTGTCTTTTTTTTAAACTTTCGTTATACTCTCTTACAGAGATAAACTGGTGTCCTATTAAGCCTGAAATATTATTCATGCCACAATGCTTTCAATGAAATGCAAGTCCTTAATTATGATAACATTATGATATTTTATATCTCTGTTCCTTTTTTGATCCGTGAATACATTAACCTTCTTGCAAACTTTTAAACTAAAACGGCAACTAAAGGCAGAAATAATCAAATACAACTGACACGGAAGGTCGAAACATAATGTAATGAGCTTAATAGACTCATATATTACTTGATATTCATATTCGTTAAGATATTTTACAGCGCACAATGTATAAACGTCCAAAAAAAAAAGTATATCTGTTTGCATGAATATTTTGCATCAGAAATATTTCTTCACTAGTCATATCTTTGTGCAACTGGTACGATGTTTTCAAGTCTAACCATAGGACACCACGTCAACCCCATACGAGATTTACATAACGCTGTGCCAGCCTATTAACGACGGAAGTAAGGTATAAACTGTTATAAAACTTTCTAGTAGCATAAAGAGGAAAGAGACTGCAATTAGACTCAAATTCAGTGTTTGGTTACAACTCCAAGAGATGTCTCTCTGAAAATAAGTATTTATCTCCTTTCTCACAGATATGAAACTATCCATATAAATTTTGTGCAACAAATGTACATTTCTGTATTTATTTCTTAAGTATCGCTAAGCCCCAAAAGTTTGGAAAAAGGTACTGGCTGAAGACCAGTGATGGCCGTTTTTCGTTACTCTTTTTATCTTGTAACGGACATATAGTGATTAGTGATTCTATATTTTGGTTTAATAAACTAGGGGTAACTGTCATTATAATACTGATTTATTTTTTGAAATAGACTATAACTTGTGCCTGTGACAGATCCTCAAACTAGGTCACCAAAACGCATTGAAATACGAGCGTGGCGTACCAGTGATGGCCGTAACGAATGCCATGCGTTGAATGATGCATTTTTCAAAACCTTGTTGTGGATTTAAATTTTGATGATATGTCATTGTAAGTCTGTGGTCTTTGTCAGAGTTAAATAGTTTTAGCGCGTTCAGCACAGATAGAATATAAGCAACAATCAGAAACGGACTTTAAAACTCTGACGTAGTCATTTCGTAGGCGCACGCTACATTACGTCGAAAACAAAATTAAATAATGGTTACACGTGTGCTGTCATTTACAAGAATTTAGATGCTTTTTTTGCAGGCTGGTTGCAGGTTATACCTTTTTCGTCATAGGTAATCATTTATAAAGCAATTTGTTCATGTTTATTTCTGTATTTAATTATGTATGTATGAAGGGTTGTGATCCCCGGCAAGGCAATAATGTTGGTATGAGGGTAGCTTTGGGAAATTGTTAACCTTTTGCCTTCCGGGGAGATAATTTAACCAGTCTTTTTCGTGGGAGTTCCTTTTGTTTCCTTTTACAAAATGGCTAAATCTGAGACGGATCAAATACGTAATTGTGCGTGCAAAATGCAAACGGCCACCACTGGTACGCGGCCACCACTGGTCGCACGCCAGTATAGCCGCGGCGGACAATGCATATCCCACTCAGAGCACACATTAACTGACGCAATCTCCTAGACACAAAAGTACCATAAGAAAGCAGGTAAGAGGCATCTGCAAAAGAGACCTAAACAACACAGGCGTACCCCATCGAGCTACCTCAGCTCTCCTTGCCTGTAAAAAAACAAAGGCATGGGTATCAAAAAAAAAAGTCAGATCGAAGAAAAAAATACAGTAACAAGCCAAGGTAATACATTTCCTTATTACTTTCCTTGATGCGGTTACTTTTAATGATCTGAAAAACAAATACCGCTCATAGACAGTGATACTGATAAGAAAATGAACTTTTCCTATGGAGATTGAGATGCATTCTCAAGAATGTTGCTGAAGTGATCTGAAGTGAATGATGTTTTACCGCTACATAGTCTTTCAGCTATTCCCGATCATTCCGCCAACGGTATGACAGAGGAACTATTAGATAAACCACAGCTTTCAGCAATCTCATACTTTGTTCTACCGAAATAGCGTCCATTTCCAGGCGCTGACAGATCAAGGTAACGAAACCGGTTATTCAGATAAAGTCGGTCATATGAATAGAACAAACGTGCTGTGGGTAAGGTGATGGGTACATCTCTATGAATTTCTACCATTTTTACAAAGGGAAAAAACTTATGGGGCTTCCTGTTTGCTGCCCTGGAGGACCAAAAGCCCTTTCAAATAGGAGTATATTCTTAAAGACAAGAATTTGCTCCTAGCGGGCAAATTCTTTTGTTTAAAATAAGACTCCTTTGAGAAGGGAGGCAAAAATGGATATGGCAGAGTTCTTCCCTTGAAAATGTACCCACTTATTTTAAATACGGAAATCTAGCAACGTGTGAAAACTATGAAAAAATAAACTAGGACCGTCCCCTCACACTGAGGAAAGTAAAGTCACAAAAAGCACATTATCCCATCGCTCGGCGTAACTAAACACTGGCTATAGAAGGTTTCAATGTAAAAATGACGTTCAATTAAACTAAACTGCAGATTTTTAAATGTACCGCCACAATAACACGCAAAAATATCTAGGGATTTGGCGATGTTTTACACTGATGCTCCCTAAAAGACTTCATTATGTATGTGTCTGATGTATGTTTAACGTACCAGTATATATAAATATAGGAAAGGTAAAATAGATGTTGAGTCCTTAATTATTATGTAATTGTTTTTTGTTTTTTTTTTTTTTTTGTTAGGGCTAACTTTATGACCACCTACCACGGAAAGAGCTGCTCATTTTGCTGTCTGAGTGTATTGTTATACTACTAATGTTGTTACATCATATTATTATTTCCCATTTGATGCCGTGAGTGGTTAGTGGAATTTTATTGTAGCATTTCCTAATCCCTGCAATTTTAAAATATGTTTAATGCAATTGTTTTTGCGCCGATAACAGTAGTGTAAATGTTAAATGTCGCTCATTGTCTGCTTACTATCGTAGCTACAGAGGGTGGACAGAAGTGTTCGTTAAATCGTGACGTTACCATTGACTTTAATGCATTTTTTGTTTTAGCGCAAAAAATACTGTGACAAAGGTATAATCGATATTTAAATGAAAATTGCACCAATGTCTAGCTACATTATTTGTGCAATATTAATAAATTTCTTGCTTTCCTGGCATCTATAGTTTCTAATTGGCACGCCATTAACCTCAATTAGGTATTTTCTTGCGGTAAATTTTGCTAACGTCACCATTGACGTCAATGGAAACAGGGTTTTATAAAAGTTTACGCGATCTTCAAAGAATCACAACTTTGCAACTAAAGACCGCAAACGTACAAAAATAGTTTGTTTATTGCATAAATCATTTACCTACACATTAGTATAATTTTCATGATGATATATTTTATGCTACTCATATAATTAATTTTTCAGCAAAAGTCGAAATGCACTAAAGTTTACGGCAACTTCACGATTTAACGAACACTTTTGTCCACCCTCTGTAAGTACGCCACATTGTATCAAAATCGAGACGACGTTGTGTTAGCACTGTTACTATACCAAATGTGCCGCCGGATGATGTTCCTACAGCCGCAGCCATGTAGAAAACCTTAACGCAAGAAAATTAACCCACTACAAATATCTCATGGACTTACCATTGACGAGAATACAATATCCTGCTTATTACATAACTTGTATATTTCCTGTACAGAACAATGTCTGTAGATCACTTTTGGTTTTCCTTATAATTTCAAAATACTGGTACAATTTGTTACAAATACATATGTGAGAAAACTTAACCACCAAAAAAATTTATTTCATGGTTAGTTAAAATTCACTGGAGCCATTAATTTAGCGGACATAGTTTTTTTTTTTTTTTTACTTTCTCGTCATTGTTTCGCTGACCTTGAGTTTGTAATACAAAGAGTTAGTCAAAAAACAATTTCATGATGTCCAGTCAGTTCCTGATTCTTATAATTATCACAGTCTTGGATAAGACGGGCCCTTTTTGCAACTGGGTATTTATAGCTTTTAGAAAATAACAACTGTTTGATGTGCTGTTTTCAGCTCGCAGGTTTAGACCGAATTAATAAGGTATGCAATATATTTTCAGTAATTCCATCTTGTATTCTTGTTCTTGTTATTGTTTTTCATCTTTTAATTTCATCTGTGATTATTAATTCTGTAAATTTTGTAATAACATATTGCAAGTTGCACTAACTAATTGTATTTCTTATCAAACTGTTGCTGGTGGTTAGAAAACATTTATCACATGTCACTTTCACACAATGGTTTGTTTGGAAAACACATCCAGTATTGATATTAAAATGATTAAAGCAAGAGAAACCGTAAAAAAATGAATAAATAAACAATAAAAAAGGTAAAATCATAAAAGCAAGTATACAGATCGCGTGGGACGTTTGGTGCTTCTAAGTAAAAGCTGAAGTTGAATATTTTATTAGACGACTGTGTCCTATCAATCATTGGCATGGCCTTTGGCTAAGTAGTAAGTATGTAATATGATCTTTCTCTCTCTCTCTCTCTCTCTCTCTCTCTCTCTCTCTCTCTCTCTCTTTCTCTCTCTGTCCTGCTCTCTCTAAACTTCAAGTGAAGGGCCGTTAAGCGGATTCATTCACTCAGTATATAACATAACAGGCCCATGCAGAGAGGTCTTGTCTAGCGCTGAAATGCATGCTGAAATTCATTACGTTTTTACCGTAAACCAACTCAAATTAAAAGCTTAAAAGCCAAAGTTCAGGTAAAAGGTTAAACAACTAACCCCGCCATAGAAATTTGCTATTTTATAAACTTGTAAGTTTCGCTTGACCTTAAACCAGTTGATAGAACAAATCGAAAAACAAGATTTAAATCTTTCAAAAACCATAGTAATATATCTGAGTAAATAATCGTGGCCCAGTTAGCCGTCGCAAATAATAGGGCAGTAAACTTTTGATATGACCCTCGTTACGAGAAAAGAAACTTTATAGTATGTGCGAATAGCCAAGACTCAATTCAGCCTGCGCATCCGCGCAGTCTGATCAGAGTCTTGCTTGTTCGCGTCAGCACTCTTTGAAGCATGTTTCTTTAATTAGTGCATAAGGCCATTAAAGTTGTCACTGCTTGTTAGTGTAATCTGGCCCCTTTTCACATCAAAAAGCTTTTATAATATTTAGTTGAAATGATACAAGTATGCTTTACTGTTTATAAAAGAGTAACAAGCGTGTCGTCTAATTCGAAGATATATGAAATAAATTATAAAGGAAGATCTTCCGGCGGCAAGGAACGCATCTTACAAACGAAAAATAGCAGACTCGGTTTATCTGAATCAGGTTATGTACAGTAATGTTATGTTGAAACACTGCCCACACCCTCATAGCACCAGCTTCAGCGGAACTCTGTTTTCAAAATGACTAACATTGAGTCCAATAACCCTAAAGGATTATTAACTGTATAATATGTATGGAAAGACCAAAACTCTGATACACAATTAAGCAATCTTGACAGAAGCAAAAGTAAAAACTTTAAGTACCTAAGTTATATGCAATTTGAGACTTTGAAACTTATTTGGCAAAAAATAAAATGTATATAAAGACACAAGGGCTTCCGATGAAATGACAAGAAACAAAACGCTATGTTCACCACAGTCAGTCTTGAGTGAAAACAAAGTATATGGTCTTAAAACAGAGATCTCTTATAAACGATAATCATAGCATGCAGCATAACCCATGAAAAGCATTTATTCCTGGAAAAGATATGTTATTAGATATTAGATTCAGGCACTAGACCATTTCTTTTAATCTATTTAGATCTTTATATGCTTACCAGTATTTGAATCGCCTAAGTTTGTCAAAAGTTAGAAATTACAGTATGTTTTTCTCTGGCTTTCGCCGCCAGATTATGTCATGGTCACTGATGAGGCTTGAATAGCCGATACTTCGAAGTATGGCCCATGTTCCTTGTTTTGAATGTGTTCTCTGCTCTTGAAGGAACTCTTATAGATTTAATGTTATGAATGCCAGCAAATACATGTACCGTTTTAAGAGTGAAAGGTGTCAGGCCTGGTCATCGCTGATGGGGGCTTCTTTGATATTATCTGAACATATATTGTCTGCGAAATAGCCATTAACGTTTTAGGGTGACAATGAACTATAGGCCGTCGGAGGAATAGACAGTCAAATATGAGCCGCGACACGAGAGACCCAACAATGTGGTTGTGTACCCAGCGCAAACTCAGATCAGCCTGGGCATCCGCCCAGTCTGATCAGAGTCTTCGCTGTCCGCATGAAGGTAGCTTGGACCCTTAGGTACCCTTTAAGCGCTTAGCAAAGAGTCTGATCAGACTGGGCGGATGCTCAGGCTGATCTGAGTCTGCGCTGGGCGCACTATCACAATGTTGGTTTTGTCGTGTCGCGGCTCATATTATTAAGCAAATAAGCAAAATAACATAAAAGTATTACGTTTTTGCTATAAATGTACAGACATGAGAGGAAAAGACCACCAAATAAGCAAATAACGGTGGGTTGATATCATAATGCAAACACGAGTCGACATTTCTTGTAGGAGCAGCACAGAGAAGTGTGACAAACAACTAAACACAGAGGGCTAAGATGTAAACATTTGAAGTTGGTTTTATGGACTGCGAGACATGATGCAAGTACATCTGACGAACGTATCAGTTGCGTCTGAGAGGCAGAGCTAGACTGTAGCAATTGTACTCTTACTATCAGAAACTGAGGCCGAAAAAATTCTAACTGTCCAGCGAAAACAAAGCAATAAACGATACATGCAATACTTTGCTCCGTGAAAAGTCTCAAATACTGGCGTTATTAAGTTTGAGGAACAAATGCTTTATCATTATAAATCAATATTCAAAGTTATGACTTCTCATCCAATACGAGATGCAATGATGTATGTTATACTCATGAAAATGAAATGACTTTGTACTTTATGTATCACATAATATATCAGAATATTGCCTGCACAACTAATGACTTGCTGCCCCACTTACTTTACCACCCGTGACTATTCCCTGCAGTCATGGTGAGCTTAACATTTATTACAAGGTGACATGGTTACAAAATACTTCAGACCAATTGACTTTATAAACCGGCTGATAGACACTATCAGCCGGTTTATATAAACTTATTTAGTCTGAACTATTAGAAGTGGTGTCTCGTACCGAAGTTGAACTTTGTTTGCATGCTGGGCACAACAAAGTAATTGCCAAGAATACTAGGCATATATTGTTATCCATATGAGCCGCGACACGAGAAAACCAACAATGTGGTTGTGCGCCCAGCGTAGACTCAGATTAGCCTGGGCATCTGCCCAGTTTGATCAGACACTTTGTTAGGTGCTCAAAGGGTAGCTTAGGGTCTAAGCTACTTCCATGGGGACAGCGAAGACTCTGATCAGACTGGGCGGATGCCCAGGCTGATCTGAGTCTGCGCTGGGCGCACAACCACATTGTTGGTTTTGTTGTGTCGCGGCTCATATATGTTTCTCAAATAACTAGAAAGTATTCATATATGGTTAAAACAATTTTTTCCAACCAATAGCGGGACTTTTGTGCTCAAGTACCTGTTATATTGTATATTGGATTATGTATCGCAGTTTCCGGTTTGATGATTAATATCTCCATACGCAAACCACTGACAGGTGTATAACATACTGCTGAAGTTGTTTTGCTAAGGGTCGTCCAGACATGCATTCTCGGAGACCCCTTATGCAAACCATCTTAGCCAGGATGAAGAGGGTTGAGCGAAAAACACAACTTATGTTTCTGGATATTGAACATGAATTACTTCAGAATAAGCACAAATGCCCTTTTCTATTTGTCTTGTTTAGTCTTGTTCGTGCATAAAACCGGTTTAAAATTCCAGTCGTTCAACAGACCAATTCCGATGTGTTTCTTCTAGCTTAAGTTATTCTGTGTTAGAGTAAAAGTGTACAGTTCCGTTATGGGCATATTTACGTTATTGTTTAACGTGGATTAGATAACCAGCGCGGGTATGTAACGTTGAAATACCGTTGATGCAGTGCGCTGAAACGGCATTGTCAGTTGTCTAGGTATACCGTCACGTTTCCGCCATTTTTCCAAAGGAAAATAATTTTGTAATTTTCTGTTTGCTTACCAAGGTTATGAAACCCTTCCAATAGGGATCTTCTTTTGAAAGACACAATTTACTCTAACAGTAGCTAAGTCTTCCGTATATGACTAAAATCCTATTGAGAAGAGAGAAAACTGAAAACAGAATAGTTCGTTTCCCTAAAACTGTATTCATTCACATAAGAGTTCATAGACTACTTCGTAAAATGTTGTTGTTTTTTTTAACTCAGTGAATGCGTGGCTATACGAAAAGCTGAAACGTTGCCTAGCTAGAAAGTTTATAACCAGCTGTACAAAAAGATTAAAAGTAGCCTAACAAATTAGCTTATGGCAGACCTTACACTGGCACTGAATATATGATTACATTGTTATAAATGAGCCGCGACACGAGAAAACCAACAATGTGGTCGTGCGCCCAGCGCAGACTCAGAGCAGCCTGGGCATTTGCCCAGTCTGATCAGAGTCTTCGCTGTCCGCATGGAGGTAGCTTAGACCCTTAGCTACCCATTAAGCGCTTAGCAAAGAGTATGATCAGACTGGGCGGATGCCCAGGTTGATCTGAGTCTGTGCTGGCCGCACAACCACATTGTTGGTTTTCTCGTGTCGCGGCTCAAATGGTGTTTTATGTTTCTTGTCTTTTCAAATTTTCGAAGAACTGATTAAGCATTTCACAGGGAAGAATCAGATTTCAGGACGCTGACGAAACAATTTCCTTTCTTTGAAATGCGTCTGGTCTTCACTGCAATGAACAGTTCATCGGTTTCTTATAATCTGTATATTTTTCTATGATTTTCACATCAACTCTCCACAGACAAACAACGCAGCTCATGAACGGAGTAGTTTCTTTGACTGTGTTGTTATACATGTTATACAGTGCGATAATTTGTTGAACTTGACAATTAGAGTAGTATTTCAGTAATATGTCATGCAAGAACTGTAATAAAATTATAATGATCATTTAAAGGCCCTATTGCTCTATAAACATGAAAAATTTTATCACGAGGTATCACTGCAAGCTTCTCACCATAGTTTCTTCTTCTTAAGTGACCGCGATCAGCCAACTTTAAACAAATAAAACATCCACGAGTTTCACATAAAAAGGGTTTGAAAAATTATTTGGTTCATTTTAGTTGGCAACTAAAATGACCTACTTTCAATTTCATGTCCTTGAATAAAATGGTAAAAATACAACGTACAAGGGTGGGTCCCCATTCACTGTCGCGCTTTTTAGCTCACCGTGATGTCCGTCGTCCGTCGTACGTGTGGACGTCCGTCCGGACGGACGTCCGTCAACTTTTGCTTGTGTACACTCTAGCGGGCACAGTTTCGATCCAATCTTTCTGAAACTTTGTCAGAATGTTAATCTCCATTAAATCTAGGCCATGTTCGAAACTGGGTCATGTCGTGTTAAAACCTAGGTCACTAGGTCAAATCTTAGAAACACCTTGTGTACGCTCTAGAGGGCACAGTTTTCATCCAAAGTGCATGAAACTTTGTCAGAATGTTTATCCTCATAGTATTTAGGACAGGTTCAAAACTGGGTCACGTTGGGTCAAAAACTAGGTCACTAGGTCAAATCAGAAAAACCTTGTGTACGCTCTAGAGAACACAGTTTTGATCCAATCTTTATGAAACTTTGTCAGAATGTTTATCTCCATAAAATCTAGGCCAAGTTCGAAACTGGGTCATGTCGGGTCAAAAACTAGGTCACTAAGTCAAATCTTAGAAAAACCTTGTGTACGCTCTAGAGGGCACAGTTTTCATCCAAAGTTCATGAAACTTTGTCAGAATGTTTATCCTCATAGTATGTAGGAAAAATTTGAAACTGGGTCACGTCGGGTCTAAAACTAGGTCACTAGGTCAAATCATAGAAAAAGCTTTTGTACGCTCTAGAGGACACAGTTTTGATCCAATCTTTATGACACTTTGTCAGAATGTTTATCTCCATAAACTCTAGGCCAAGTTCGAAACTGGGTCATGTCGGGTCAAAAACTAGGTCACTAGGTCAAATCTTAGAAAAACCTTGTGTACGCTCTAGAAGGCACAGTTTTGATCGAAAGTTCATGAAACTTAACCAGAAAGTTTATCCTTATAATATCTAGGAAAGGTTTGAAACTGGGTCACGTCGGGTCAAAAACTAGGTCACTAGGCCAAATCATAGAAAAAACCTTGTGTATGCTCTAGAGGACACAGTTTTGATCCAATCTTTATGAAACATTGTCAGAATGTTTATCTCTATAAACTCTAGGCCAAGTTCGAAACTGGGACTTGTTGGGTCAAAAACTAGGTCACTATGTCAAATCTTAGAAAAGCCTTGTGTACGCTCTAGAAGGCACAGTTTTGATCCAAAGTTCATGAAACTTTGTCAGAATGTTTATCTTTATAATATGTAGGACAAGTTTGAAACTGGGTCATGTCGGGTCAAAAAGTAGGTCACTAGGTCAAATCATAAAAAACCTTGTGTACGCTCTAGAGGACACAGTTTTGATCTAATCTTTATGAAACTTTGTCAGAATCTTTACTTCCATAAACTCTCGGCCAAGTTTGAAAGTAGGTCATGTCGGGTCAAAAACAAGATCACTAGGTCAAATCATAGAAAAACCTTGTGTACGCTCTAGAGGACACAGTTTTGATCCAAAGTTCATGAAACTTTGTCAGAATGTTTATCCTCATAATATGTAGGATAAGTTTGAAACTGGGTCATGTCGGGTCAAGAACTTGGTCACTAGGTCAAATCTTAGAAACACCTTGTGTACGCTCTAGAAGGCACAGTTTTCATCCAAAGTTCATGAAACTTTGTCAGAATGTTTATCCTCATAATATCTAGAACAAGTTCGAACTTGGGTCACATCGGGTCAAAAACTAGGTCACTAGGTCAAATCATAGAAAAACCTTGTGTACGCTCTATAGGACACAGTTTTGATCCAATCTTTATGAAACATTGTCAGAATGTTTATCTCCATAAACTCTAGGCCAAGTTCGAAACTGGGTCATGTCAGGTCAAAAACTAGGTCACTTGGTCAAATCTTAGAAAAACCTTGTGTGCGCTCTAGAAGGCACAGTTTTGATCCAAAGTTCTTGAAACTTTGTCAGAATGTTTATCCTCATCATATGTAGGACAAGTTTGAAACTGGTCATGTCGGGTCAAAAACTAGGTCACTAGGTCAAATCATAGAAAAACCTTGTGTACGCTCTAGAGGACACAGTTTTGATCTAATCTTTATGAAACTTTGTCAGAATGTTTATCTTCATAAACTCTCGGCCAAGTTTGAAAGTAGGTCATGTCGGGTAAAAACTAGGTCACTTG
This sequence comes from Ctena decussata, assembly GCA_963989385.1. NCBI lineage: Eukaryota > Metazoa > Mollusca > Bivalvia > Lucinida > Lucinidae > Ctena > Ctena decussata. Next base: position 88,049,078 of record OZ022500.1, read on the forward strand.
GTCAAATCTTAGAAAAACGTTGTGTAAGCACTAGAAGGCATAGTTTTGATCCAATCTTCATGAAACTATGTCAAAATGTTTATTGTCCGTATATCTAAGCCCCCTATGAAACTGAGTCACGTCGGCTCAAGGTCAAATCTTAGAAAAACTTTGTGTACACCCTAGAGGGCACAGTTTTGATCCAATCTTCATGAAACTCTGTCAGAATGTTTATCTTAATGAAATCTAGGTAAAGTTTGAAACTGGGTTGTGTCGGGTCAAAAACTTGGTCACTAGGTCAAATATAAGAATGACCTTGTATACGCTCCAGAGGGCACAGTTTTGATCCAATCTCAATGAAACTGTGTCAGAATGTTTATTCTTACAATATCCAGGCCAAGTTTGAAACTGGGTCATGTCGGGTCAAAAACTAGGTCAAATGTTAGTATGGTAAAAACTCTTATAAATCTTCACCAGAGCCAGTGAACTGATTAATGCTCAGGTGAGCGATTCAGGGCCACCATGGCCCTCTTGTGTTTATATTTCATCACTCACCCGGGAACCAGAAAAGGAAAATCATATTTTGTTGAGCGATATTTCGTTTTTCATATTTTGTTGAGCGATTTTTCGTTTTTCAAAAACCTGTTCCCCATACTTTTTGCCAGCTATTTGGATCAATTTAAGCACATCAATCTACATTTTATCATCAAACGTGAAGGTTGAAAGACCATTTATAATGATTTGTGTTTAGACGGTGTTTACACTGATAGGACTATGGAGACTTTAACTATATACCTCTTACTAATATTTAAGATATAACGCCTTAAAATCTTCAGAATGCACCAAATTGTTTTACCGTCACTGGTGGAGCCAACACAGCATCAACTAATGAGGAGTAGCAAATCTGATATAGAATGTTTTAGTATTTCTTCCTATAAGACGTGTTTGCCCTTTAATTAAAACCGCATATTATGTTTCTTCGCTGTAGCAGTTATCTTGAATCATCATGAAACAATCCTTCCTATATCGAGCTCTGGTCCATTATGTTCTCATTACAATTTCATTCTCTGAACCAAGTAATAAATATTGCCAAATATGCCCAATTTGGTGCAATAAATGATCGATTTGTTCTAAGTTACATAGTTGAAGCTCATAAGCTGTCGCCAAAATAATTGATTTCAGAGTTTCCCACAGAGTCTGATCAAATGTTAGGCATTTACCAGTAAACACGGCCTTGCGGTATGCGGATATCTTTATACGCTTGCGAATCTCTGCAGAGTGATAACTCATATCAATTCTCGCTTCAAGTTGTCTGTCAAACCTTAACTTTGTCACACACAGTTGGGTTAACATACTCTGGGGCCGTATTCATAAAGCCACTTAAGTCGTTGCTATGCGGTTGCTAAGGCTATATATCTGTAAAGGAGATTCCCTACAACTATGAAATTTGCTCTGGAGGAACAGTCTTTATAAGACTGTTCCTCCAGAGCAAATTTCATAGTTGTAGGGAATCTCCTTCAAAGAAATTTAGCCTTAGCAACAGCATAGCAACCACTTAAGTCGTTTTATGAATACGGCCCCTTGTCTAGCCAAGTGGAATATACCTTAAGAGAGGTTTGTCATTGATCTTATGTGTCGTTCGAGATAGCATGCAAATGTTACCAGTCACGAAATTCCTCCTCGTTATCTTAATTATTTACTGAATAAAATCAATATCAAGGACAACAAATATTTTAAGGCTCCAACAATCATATACAGATTATCTAGCAAATTTTACATCCAAACTGAAGATGATTAACTTCTAAGATATGTACATATCAGGCGTACGAGTCAATAGATTAAACAGAAAAAAAAACTAACAATTGGTTTTCATGCTAATTAATGCGTGATGGTTTTTGTGTTCGATATTACTACGTGTAACTGAAACTACTGTTTTCAGTGGCGCTTTCTTCTTTTACATGTATTCCCCAATCGAAAGGCTGGGAAATACAGTGATGAACCCTGTGTCCGTCCGTACGTAAGTCCGTAAAATGTTTTTTGTCCGCTCTACAACTTGAATACACATCAGAATATTTTCATTATACTTCCTAGTTATGGAGAACAAGTCATGACGATTAATGTAAATGGATACACTTTCAGGAATGCAATTTACCCTTGAATAATTGGCATTTGTTGCTTAAAGGAACTGCAGATCTCGCTCATACTATGTTATTTCAATTTCATATGTTTTAATTAATCTTTCCATTGCTGCTTTATTGGCAGATTCGTATCCGCTGTGTAACTAGCATACCCTTTCGAAACAATTACGGAAAAAGCATGAAAGTGGACCGACGAATTTCAGCTAACTAAAGGAAACAGCTTTAACGAGTTAAAGAATTAATTGCCTGGGTAAGGTATACTTTTAAGCGATTTTCTATGTTATTTTAATTAAATAAACGAAAGCAAATAAACTAAACCTGCTGGTATCATTAAACTAATTCAACTAGTGCCTGCATTGTTTCAACGAAGACGTGGCACCGAGCTTTTTTAAAAAAAAATCTTGAATGGAACGGCTTGGAGTGGAATGACAGTCCGTTGGCTACAATTTGCTACAAGCCTCTGGATAAGCACTCCTACATTAAAGCATTTGCTGCAAAACTGGAAGCAAATATTTTCCGGTAAGAGTGGCATCCCAAATCAATGAAATGAAAAGAAGAGGATTAAACCCGACATTCCATACCGGTCGTCGACGCCATTCTATTCCAACAGAGAACCACTGGGCACTGGGATCTTTTATTGTGAACCTTTCTCTTTCTCTTCCCTTCTTCTCAATGCTTCATTACCCCATTTTAATACCATTAGTAGCGGACTCGTCTTCCTAAAACATCTGTCTTCAGCCCCGGATCCAGGGGGTGGGCTCTGGGGCTTCAGCCCCGCCACCTGGACCCGGTAAGATTAAAATATATGTTGTGAGATATCATTAGAATCGCCTCGGTGAGGCGATTCTAATGAGGTCTCACAAGATATATTTCAAGGCAAAAAGACACCAAATATTATCATCAAATGGATCCCTTATTATTTCATATATTTTCAAGCCTCACCCCCTCCCCTCCGCCCAACCACCCCTTCCCCTCCCAACTTCCCAAATATATCTCGGCTCTCGGCACCTCTCAGCCCCGCCAGTTATCAGTTATCCAGAGCCCCACCAGTATGTTATGGTCTGGATCCGGGCCTGGTCTTAATTGTTTTCTAAATAATGAGCCGCGACACGACAAAACCATCAAAGTGTCATGTGCACCACGCCAAGACTCAGATCACCCCTTGCAGCCGCCTAATCTGATTAGAGTCTTCGATGTGTGTTTTATGGGTATCTAGGGGCCTATGCTAGCTCCATGCAGACAGACAAGACTCTGATCAGACTGGGCGAATGCCCAAGCTGATCTGAATCCTCGCTGGGCGTATATGCAACTGTGTTGGTTTTGTTGTGTCGCGGCTTATTTTAACTTTCCACTGTTTCATTTATTTAATGCAAGCGGTCGTATCACTAATCAGATGCCGCCTTCTGCAGTGTCTGATCTCGGTATATACCGTTTGCAAACATCTCTTGTATGTGACAATAGGAAGTAATGGGTTAAAGCTTAGCCAAAATATGTTGTGTTTGCATCCTAGCACATGTGGGAAGGTGATGCTTTTTCTTATTTTTTTCAGTTCTAATTCATTGTGGAAGGCTAGAATAAGGTGCTCTTTTGATCAACCATAGCTGCTCGAATACATGCTAAGGTTAGTGCTCTATTGGGTGACAAAAACAGTGTCTGTTTGCTTAAATACAAGTGCATGAACTTCAGATTACGATCATGAAAGAACATGTACTTTACACGCAATCAGAATATTTATCAACATGAGGAGGTGATCTGAATAATCAATATATGACAAAGATAAAAGTTATAATGAACTACATATTCTAGAAGTAACGGAAAAAAAACGTAGAAAAACAGCTTCTAAGAAAACAGTGCTCCAGTACGTTTAATTTTCAATATAACTGATAAAGTGGATGCGGTGTAACTAAATTTTTTTCACCTTGTAGATAACCTTTTTCATAAGCCAATCTTATTATATCTAGATGTTATGATTTATAAGTTGTAGTAAATGCCAAGATATTTTTTCATGTGTAATCAATCTTCGCCTCGCCCGTATAAATATCCTATCTTTAGTCCTTCAAAGTCAATTGTTTATTTCATAGTATTATGACATATACAAATTCCAGAATTCATTTGATTAAGTGTTATATTTATTTAGATTTATATCAATAGATATAGAAAAGAATTCTAAATATAGAACGTGACATGTTCCCTCAGAGTATAATTAATCTTATCATATTGAAAAAAAAAATCCGTACTATCTGGACACCCAAGCCACGCATACACATAGTCCGAGAGCCCGTGGTAGGTTTATTCATGTGGTCGAGGCCAAAAGGTTTGAAGGTGTTTTCTTATGTAAAAAAGTGTGCTGAATTCAAAAATTAAAGTCTTAAAAACATCCATTGATGAACAAAGTCGGTATACTCAAAAGATTACACATGGGTGCCCTAAATCTCGATAGAACTCAAAATGGGGGTACCCTTATATTTAGTAATATTTTCCGCCTTTTGCATGCACTGGAATATTAATTTTGATATAAAGCAATACTAAATAGATGTTAAAACAGATCAAATAACATTTTCTACATTTTCTTTGCCATATTATGGAAAACTCTACTTTCAAAATGAAACACATTGAAAAAAGCCACGAAAACTGGTGATTTCAATATTCAACTCATATGTAGATAAAAATATTGATAAAAACACCGAAAGTAGCAGTAATTATACCCCCGGCAAAATAAGTATGTCGAGGGGTAAATTGTTTTTACCTTTCCATCCGTTCATCTGTCTGTCCATCCGTCTGTCTGTCCATTTGTCCGTCAGTCCTTTCGTCCGTTAGTTAACATTTGCGTTAAAGTTTTGCGTTAAGTGTATTTTCTTTGCTCTGTTTTCCTGCAAGTCTTTACGGGAACTTGTTCATCTGTACTAAGTGTTACCACAGAATGGATATAGATCAGCTTGCATCACCTGGAAGCTGCTGTTGGCCTAAGATCAAGGTCACAGACTTGGGAAATATGTACAACAGTTACGTTAAAATTTGCGTTAACTTTTTCGCTCAGTTTTGTTGAAAGATTTTACTGGAACTGGTTCATATGTCTATTGTTACTATAAGATAGATACTGATCTGTTTGTTTCATCTGCATACTGCTGCTGGCCAAAGGTTAAGGTCACAGATTTAGAAATTTGTACAAAAGTTGCATTAAATTTTGCGTTTAGACTGATGATTTTGCTTTTGCAATGTTTTCCTGCTAGTCTTTACTGGAACTGAATGAATGAATATATGTTAAGTGTTACTAAAGGATAGATACTGATCAGTTTGTGTCACCCAAAGGCTGCAGCTGACCTAATGTCAAGTCACAGACTTTGAACTTTATATATATATAAAATATATCTGTAAAAAGTAGACTTTCAAGAGTGTATTCTTTTGCTTATTGCCAAATCTTGGGATGGAACCTTTTGATATGTGACTGGGTCTATTGCTGTGTAAGATTGAATGTCTGCCTGTCTGTTTCTTAACATTTTACATTAATGTATTATGTAAAGTTTATTTTCTGTAGGCGGTGGCCCTGGTCGGAGGTATACGTGAGCCCCTTCTTATTGCACTAAGGGGATTTTAAAAACATTTCTAGCCACAAATTATTTGAGTTGTTTTTCTTTGGACTTGGCTTCAGTCATTTGGGGAAGAATGAGCTCCAAACAAGATAAATATGTTCTATAAAAGGGTTATCCTTTGGAAGCAAGGATCACACCAAAGAACTGAAAACCGTCGAGTGTACAAGTTTTCTGGGCCAGACTAGCTAGTTTCGGCCAATTAGGCCTCATCAGTGACCCTCAAATATTTTTAAAGTTGTAGATTGGCAATATGGCAACATCTGTTCTTTTATATTGATCGTCCATGCCGTATATTCTTTAAAAGTCATTTTAAATACGTTTCAAATACATTATTACTGTTTTTAATTCTTTTTTTTTTTCAGGTAAACTGGTGAAGACAGTCTTACAGAAAGGGGGATAATCAGTTGAAAATGAGCTAAATTGGGCTTGCCAACTGAGCTCAAATGAACAGCGAAAGGTTTCAAAGTGAGCCTGTGCATATGGTCAGTCTCAGATGGACGTTTGGTCTGTTGACATACACTATTGGCCTTCACAAAACTTTGGCCAAAGACACAGATCCCTGATTTCTGTGAAGGGCCGCGCATGCGCATTTAAATATCTACCTGATAGTTTCTGTAAAGATACTTGTTCCCTTAGCGAAGTCCGTGTACATGGTAATATCGTTCCTCTTTTTTCTTTTCAGGTAGAAGATGGAAACAACTGACGAGACAAGAGAACCATCAGTTAAGCGTGAGTGCATTATATATGGCGATTTTAAATAGAAAAAGATTGCTCTAGATCTGATGGCCTTACCCAAAAGCCAGGACTTGGAATGAACGTTGCTTGGGATAATTACGATGAAAGCAATGAAACATTGTCTGGGATCGGTACTCTTCATGATATTGTCGGTATATGTTATCAGAATGTTTGTTATCAGAATGTTTGCAAATCCAAGTGTCAGATCCCTCAAAAAATAGAAAGACATCATTTGATTCATCACTTAAAACAGAGCCTCCGCCATACTGAAAGAAACCTAAGATCAGGTCCTTTGATTTCGAATCAAGACTTCAGCTCAGCCTGAACTTTTCTTCAGCTGGAAAGGCGAAACCAAACATGACCTGTATTGTGATCTTTGTTTGATGGTACCCAAAACGGGACTGTAAAAGGGACTATCTTCTGCATCCGATTTCGTTTAGAATCGCCAATATAATACTCTCATGTTTCACTGTTGCGTAGTTCGTTTGTCTGATCAGTTGTTTCCATCTTCTTACTGAAATGAAAAAGGAATGAAATTGTAGACGTCCTTGGATATCACCATACATGCGGACTTCGCCGAGCAAACAAGGTTTTTTTTAACGATTAGGTGGCTATTTAAATGCGCATGCACGACCTTTTACAGCAAGCAGGGATCTGCGTCTTTGGCCGAAGTTTTGTGAAGGCCCATAGTGTGTGTAAAAAGACATCAAAACTACAGATGAGACTGAGCAGAGGCACACGCTCACTTCAAAACCCCTCCCTATTCTTTTATGTTCACTTGGCAAAGCCCCATTAAACTCACATACAACTGATGTTTCTCCTTCTGTACAACTGCCTCCCTTTTACTTGAAAAAAGAATGAAAACAGAAAGAAAAAATATATTTAAAATGACGGGATAAAGAATATGTGGGTGAACAATATAAAAGTACAGAGGTTGCTATATCGCCAATGTGTCAAACTTTATCTTGCTTCGAACATGTTCTTCCCCAAAAATAATTAAAACAAAGTCATAAATTATCACGAACAATTTGTGATCAGAAGTTGTTTTTTCCAGCCCAACTAGAGCAAGTGAGCAAGGGCTAACGTACCACCGCCCATAGAAAATAAACTTTGCATTACTCGTGGATTATTTCTCCGTGAAGGCAAACGAACCACGGTATGCATATGACATAGTCCTGACGTGGAGCTACCCCCTAAAAGATCTATGTTGACATCTGCGCAAAGCATGCTATTATGACTGGAATCAGTCTAAATGCAAATCGAAATTTGTCAGGTTTTTCGTTGGTTCATTCGGACGTCACGAAATATTTAGCTTGTTTCCTGTGTAAACAAACGCGAGATGATGATAAAAAAAATAATGTATTACTCTTCCGCAGCCAGAAAATTAATCGATATGAGGGGAAGTTCGGAAATCTGAAATGAGAGAATGACAAAATCTGTGACCGATGCAACTCAATCGTATTACACTGTATAATATACTGAAAGCTAAAAGAAATGTGCAGTTGACGTAGAAATAAAATCTACCTCTTTTAGATAAAAACGTAGGTAATTTTGGTATCAACATGTTTGAAATGTATATGGCGACATGATGCATTAGTTTTTTGTTATATATTTGTACATTTCTTTACGCTTGAATGACTTTGGGCTTGAAATATAAAAGTTGCACATTTTATTTCTGTTCCAGGCGCTTCTGCAACTTGCATTATGAGGAAACACCAGATAAAGACAGCGATTAATTGCATTATTTATTGTCGAGTGTCTCAGGTCAAAAACACATTTAGAATAGAAATTAAAATGCGCAACTTTTATTTTCACCCCAAGTCATTCAAGCATAAAGATATAACTGGGAATATCTGATTTTAATTTAAAGATAGTGCATCATGTGGCCAAATAAATGTACACAGTTTGATAACAAATTTACCTATATTTTTATTTAAAATGGTTCAAATTTTATTTCTTCTAAGTCAACTTCACAGTTTCTTTTTGATGTCAGTATATTTGATATATACAAATGATTGAATAACAACTTTCACAATGACGCATTTATCAATTAAGTATGAGTGTTTCCTGTTTCAAAAACTTTCAAAAAAAGACGTTAATAAACCACCATCATATTTTGTAAACCATCATTCTGACATAGAATTTTTCATTTGTATCGGTAGATGTCATGATTTTTATATCGATTCCATCTCTACTACCTTATCTCCATGCATTCTGAATCAGAATGTTGATGTCATAATATTATGACAGAAACCAAAATATTTAAAGGTTGTTGAAGTCATAATATTATGACAGAGATATTATCTTAAGTTATTTACATGATATACCGAAGAGCTGGGGCCGTATTTATAAAACGACTTAAGTGGGTGCTATGCTGTTGCTAGGGCTGAATTTCTATGAAGGAGATTCTCTACAACTATGAAATTTGCTCTTGAGGAACAGTTTAAAAAGACTGTTCCTCAAGAGCAAATTTCATAGTTGTAGGGAATCTCTTTCATAGAAATGTAGCCTTAGCAACAGCATAGCAACCACTTAAGTCGTTTTATAAATATGGCCCCAGGTATGTTTCACAAATAATGCTCTCTCTATTCCATGAAACACTTTTTTCTTACAAAGTGGAGACACTGCTTCTAATACTATTGTCACTTTAATTGGCAAGTGCAATTAGTTCACTTGTAAATCTAAAAAATAAACAAAATGCTAAGTATACCGACTTTACTTAAAAATTCTTTTACAGTATAAATGAGGAATTTCTGTCAGTTTCCATTGATTATGTGTTATGCTTAAATGTCTCGGAATTATGACCCTGGGACAACGCAAGGGAACGCTCGTAAATAGCATCCTGCTATACAAATGGATATCATCAGCAAACGGTAAATGCTCTGATCAGACTACATCACGAAAACACATGATGTCTAGGATTTCGCAGCGTTTGTGCAGATTTCTTTTTAAACGAATGGATATTAGCTTGAGCAGTTGTGTAAGTTTCGTCCAGCAGATATTATGAATGAAAGCGCTTGCATCAACAAACCGTGTGAATAATTCAGCAATTTTATAACATCGCATTCCACTGTTTTTTCTGCATAATCGTTTCCTAAAATATGTAATTACGTCTAACGATTTGTGCAAATAGAAAGCATTTAGGAAGTCAGTTTTAGCTTGCTGCTTTGGTATAATGGATTTCATTCAGTTATTGCACAGCGTGCTAAATGCTTCATTACTAGGGAAGATAAACTAAAATGAAATGGTGGCCGCTTGCTAAACAACGTAAACCCCATGTGTTCAATAATGTATTTACAACGCAAGCCCTTGTAAAAACGCAGGAGCAAAATATGAATTATGAAAAGCATCATGTAGTAAACCGCAGATGATCCGAACAATTTGTGTACCTGTACACGGTCGTGAAAATCGGTTAAAAATTGAAGTAGGAATTATGGTCACATGATCTGCGTCGATTGATATTGCACACACCAAATGTAAAGTATAGTGTTATTAAGACAAATAATTTACGTTGCAACAATGCACCGTTAAAGAAGGCACCGCCAAATCAAATAAAACTTCAGGTAATCCTTCAGCGGCTTGCGTCCCATAAAAACATAAACAAACAATGCAAACTGATCAGACGCCACAGAATGCAGCGTCTGATCAGGGTTTACACTGTTTGCAGAGAGATAAAAATTTCTGCAATCTAGTCTAGTCTATTCATAACCTTGTGAGGTCGATGACTCTACAACAATCCCTTTCCACCTAGTCCTGTCTTCAGCTGCCCTAGTTGAGCTAGCAAAATCCATCCCTGTCAATTCCTTAATATCGTTTTCCCACATTTTCTTCTGTCTACGTTTCTTTCTCTTTCCTTTCACTGTGCCATGAGATGACCTTGAGACGTGGTCAAACCATCTCAGTTTCCGTTTCTTGACCAAAGTCAGGAGTTCGTCATAGTCTCCAATAAGTATCAAAATAAATATGAGCCGCGACACGAGAAAACCAACAATGTGGTTGTGCGCCCAGCGAAGACTCAGATCAGCCTGGGCATCCGCCCAGTCTGATCAGAGTCTTCGCTGTCCGCATGGAGGTAGCTTAGACCCTTAGCTACCATTGAGCACTTAACGAAGAGTCTGGTCAAACTGAGCGGATGCCCAGGCTGATTTGAGTCAGCGCTGGGCGCACGACCACATTGTTGGTTTTGTCGTGTCGCGGCTCAAATCAAGAAATCACTAAAATGATGACTGAACTCACATAATTTATAGGGACTGAACAATCCACTAAGTATAAATGGTAAAGTATAAAACAAATAAAGCAAATTAAAGTAAATATAATAATAAAGTATAACATCGATGTTTAACGATCTTGGATGCGCCAGATATGGTGTTTGAAGATGACCGACGACGTTTTGCGGGTTTCATGTATTTGCCTAAATTGGCCAAATATGACTATTCCGCGATGTGGAATATTGGGATAACATCACACAGACTTGATAACTCTGAATCAGAATTTTGCTGCAACATTGTTATGATCGATAGATGTACTTTTAATCAGTCTTTGTTGTGTTTTCATTTCAATTGAACTGATTTTCTCTTCTGTTGAATGCAATACTTTGAACTCCTGGCTGTTTCTGCCGAAATAATTGATCTAATGTCTCCCAGAGAGCCAGACCAAACATTTATTTAGACGTGTTGAAAGGCAGAGAAAGTAAATCTACTGCATCACGCAACCTCTCACGAGAATGCCAATTAAGCGTACTCTAAACAATTTCATGGCCAGAAAACAGGTTCATCTGTTGCAAATATTGTTAGTTCGCAATGGACATAATTCCAGTGGAATCTGGCAGTATTATTTGGGTTTTTGTATTTCTCCAAGTGCCCTTTCTGTCACTTCACTTATGTTAAAGCAGTTCTCACTAAGAGGCCAAACAGTATATGGTGGAGTCCAGTCTAATGCAATTCTCCATGAGCAGGGCCAAAACTGGTGTCTTCTTTTACTATCTTCCTACTTTCACCGTCGACATATACTTCGCTGTCCGCATGGAGGTAGCTTAGACCCTTAGCTACCATTTGAGCACTTAACGAAGAGTCTGGTCAAACTGAGCGGATGCCCAGGCTGATTTGAGTCAGCGCTGGGCGCACGACCACATTGTTGGTTTTGTCGTGTCGCGGCTCAAATCAAGAAATCACTAAAATGATGACTGAACTCACATAATTTATAGGGACTGAACAATCCACTAAGTATAAATGGTAAAGTATAAAACAAATAAAGCAAATTAAAGTAAATATAATAATAAAGTATAACATCGATGTTTAACGATCTTGGATGCGCCAGATATGGTGTTTGAAGATGACCGACGACGTTTTGCGGGTTTCATGTATTTGCCTAAATTGGCCAAATATGACTATTCCGCGATGTGGAATATTGGGATAACATCACACAGACTTGATAACTCTGAATCAGAATTTTGCTGCAACATTGTTATGATCGATAGATGTACTTTTAATCAGTCTTTGTTGTGTTTTCATTTCAATTGAACTGATTTTCTCTTCTGTTGAATGCAATACTTTGAACTCCTGGCTGTTTCTGCCGAAATAATTGATCTAATGTCTCCCAGAGAGCCAGACCAAACATTTATTTAGACGTGTTGAAAGGCAGAGAAAGTAAATCTACTGCATCACGCAACCTCTCACGAGAATGCCAATTAAGCGTACTCTAAACAATTTCATGGCCAGAAAACAGGTTCATCTGTTGCAAATATTGTTAGTTCGCAATGGACATAATTCCAGTGGAATCTGGCAGTATTATTTGGGTTTTTGTATTTCTCCAAGTGCCCTTTCTGTCACTTCACTTATGTTAAAGCAGTTCTCACTAAGAGGCCAAACAGTATATGGTGGAGTCCAGTCTAATGCAATTCTCCATGAGCAGGGCCAAAACTGGTGTCTTCTTTTACTATCTTCCTACTTTCACCGTCGACATATACGAGATTGACAAATACTGCTACAGAGAATAAACATCTAAATTGAATAGATCATGTTCTGTCTTGTGTATTGTGTGGGGAATATGCTTTTCAACGGCTCAGTGTTTAATGACTGGGCCTTAAAATGCTGCAATCAGCAGGAAGAACTGTCTTTCCTTGTAGATTTAAAAGCGTTTTTCCCATTTTCCCATTTGGACAGTTTGTTGTGTTTGTACACAGGTGGTCTTGGGTGAATTTTATTATAAGCAGACTTTTTTTTTCTACAGAAGCTAGAATCAGTTGGCTTCAAAAGGATCGTTGTCAGAACTAATGTTTTAACAGAGTATTTTATGTACTTAAATCATTTACATGCACATCAAGCAGTGTATAATAGGTTTCTGATGATTTAATGATATGAGCCGCGACACGAGAAAACCAACAATGTGGTTGTGCGCCCAGCGCAGACTGGGCATCCGCCCAGTCTGGTCAGACTCTTCGCTAAGCGCTTAAAGGGTAGCCAAGGGTCTAAGCTACCTCCATGCGGACAGCTAAGACTCTGATCAGACTGGGCGGATGCCCAGGCTGATCTGAGTCTGCGCAGAGCGCACAACCACATTGTTGGTTTTCTCGTGTCGCGGCTCATATAATTATGGCTCATTTTGTTACATACCTTGCTGAATGTTTCGATGAAACATTCCGACACATGAAAACGTTGGAATAAAAAACAGGCTGCTTGTTAGGACTATAACAGTAACCTAGTGTTTAATGTATACTTAATGCATTTAGGCCATGTCCAAAGAAAAACTTGCCTTCCGTTAAAAATGAGTGGCCATAGTCAGACAAGCTGGTCTAGGCTTGCAAAATTCATATAAACAATAAGCCAAGTATGGTTTGAAAGGGGAACTGCACATACCCTGACCAACCAACGCTTTAGCACAGGCTGGTAAGGTTGCGCGCAGTTCGACTACTGGCATACTATCTGGAGCCGTGGCTCATACGTTATATGTTATATAAGCCTGCATTTTACCACCTGTTTGTAAAAATGGTTTCAAAGGTTTGCACCTGTTTAGACCAAGGGCGTCAGTCACAGTTCTCTGTTTGCTTAGCTAATATGAAATGCAGATGAGCAGAATAAAAAGGAAATATATTATAAGAACTCCATCTTGCACTGGCTATTATTGTACTCGAAACAATTATAAGTAGCCGATTATATCAAAATTTATTTATTCATTCTAAATTTCTTACAAATGAGGGAAAATATAGGCCTAGCGCAAAGTCCAATCCTATATGGCCCGTGTATGTATGTGTGTCTGTTTGAAACTTTGAATAAATAAATAAAACAATAAGTAAATGTTAAAACACGTGCATATTTGGAGCATCAATGCATATATAATGAAAACCAAATTGAATGTTACAATGTTCATGGATCCGAGATATGAAACCTGGTCGCAGAGTCAAATGCAGACAACAGGATTTCAAACGCCAGGCGTCCAAATCTTGCTGACGGAGCTGTATATTTTATAGACTCAACAGTTCGCTTCGCTGAATTCCTTAAGACAATCTACCGATTAGTTGTGTTAATAGTCGGTCACAAATATTTATATATTCGATGCGACATATAGATAGATCTTTCAAAAACATTGTAGAGTGACAGGTTGCAGATTCGTACAGGTTGCAGATTCGTACACGTCGAGTTTAAGGACCTCTACTGCACGCTTCATGTCAATTAAAAAACAAATTAATTTCCTGACTGTTTAATTCAGCTTTCATGCCCGTCATTTTCAGTGCACGCTCGCGCGTGACCTGTAGATTTCAGTCGTTGCAGACGAATTTCTCCGACCGTTATGGCTGTAGCTTCTCCCATACGACAGTTTGATTTCATGACCGAGGATTAGAATTTAAAGGTCCGCAGATTATTTGAAAAACAGATGGTGGGAAAATTATCCCTCTTTAAGCTACATGTATTTACATTAGTGAAAAATTTCACGCATTTGTTTAAATTTCCGTTTTCTGAGCCGAGTCCCGCTCGCCGACTCATTCTATTCGGTTCTGTTATGTTTACAGACGTTGTCGGTAATCCGTAATACCAGCTGTTTTGAAGTGCTCAAAACTTTGTTTTTACTTACAGACGGTCTTGAAGTTTTGCACAACTTAGTACAAGAGACTGCTTTTGATCCAAATAATGTTGTTTCATGTTTTATTTGTGTTCTAATGCAAATATAGTGGTGTACGAATCTGCAATCTGTGTCATGAAAAAAATCACCCTCTCTTCCGGCAGCGGACTAACGATAGCCCCCGAGCCAGGTACCAAAGCAGGATCTAATTATAGCTTTTCAAAACAAACAAGGAATGTGTATTAGGTTGACTACTGATACACAAAACGGCAATTTTCGTGTGTAAGAAAAATACAGTAAAAATACATGTAAAACTGTACGAATCTGCAACCACTCACTCTAGCTCAAAAATAAACATATTATGTAATACTGATAAAGTGTTAAAAAGATCATGTTTTATATGGAAATACATTGATCTGTGTTTCTTATGTATGTATATAACATTTTGATTCAGTTTTAGACACTGGACGGTACAACCAAAATTGAAATAAATGATTGCAAAGTATTACATGCAATGTATCATGCAAAATATAAATGGATCTTATGCTTAAAGGATTTAATAAAATGGCCAAACTACAAACACACAGATAAAATGTAAATGAGACGCGACACGACTAAACCAACATACTACTGAAATGCTGAAACCAGTAACAAGATCGTGATGTCGAACAGGTTTGTGGAAGAAAAATGAAGTAAAAAACAAATTTTTTTTTTGTAAAAAATGGCGGAAATATAGGAAGATGTACCTATATACTTTAAAAGTTACGCTGAACAAGTCAACTCTAACCTTTCTGCACTAAACAATAAGAAACTCAGGATCTGCCATTGTGTCTCGGATCTAAGCGTGATATGACGAAGAACCCCAGCTCATTCAAGCTTCAGACGGCATCATATTCCGTTAACCGTAAATAAGTTTCTTAAATAATTAAAGCTTACTTCAGAATCTGTCTGCTTTATAGAATAACAGGGATATTCCCTTGAGAAATCTAAGTCACTCTCAGAATCACATAATTATCAGATTTTTACAAAGCTGATCAGGGAGCTTTAAATCTGTTGTTTCTAAAGTCTACTTACAAAGTCTGCTTATCTGTCTGGAGCTGTAGGGTATACAGGTAGGACAGGGTCAGAATTTTTCACTCATCAGAAAAGATTATTCCATTGTAGATTTTTGTGATTTTTTCTGTTTTTGACTGCTGTCTCAGGCCTAGGCTGTGAAAGCTTTCTTAATGTGTCAATCATTGCTTAGATCAGCCCAGTCAAGTACGATAGAACTAGATTTCTCTACCATCGCAAAATTAAGTGTGCCATTCTTGTTATGTTTGAGATTTTTCTGTTTTTGCCTGCTGTCTTAAGCACAGGCTCTGAAAGCTGTCTCTGTTCATATGCACCGATTATCAGCTCAAGACGGATGACTAGGAAGATATTTCAGGAAGATATAAATATAAACTAAAGAAATAATAAGCAGGTAATAACACTTACGAGGCGCATCTGTCTTCATTTGAGAAGCCTAAATTACCGATTGTTATTTCATTAAATTATAAAGCATCTGCAGTAGTACCGATATAAACTCAATTTCTTCGATTGTAAGACGGAGCGTTTTCCCTTCAAAACAATTCCAAAAATATAGATCCGTCTTATAAGACTGATCTAAATTTTCGGGATTGTTTTGGAAGGGAAAAACATCATATAGCAGAATTTCGTGATTAATTTAGATATCTTGGGTCAATCCAGAGAGGGAATAACCCCGCTTTACAGCCGAATAAATATGGTACCACATTACCCATGACAAGAACTGTCGTCGACATGCACGAAAACAGACATGAGTGTGTTTCCAACATATTCAGTAGGAATGCTGGGAAATTCAGTATATAGCTATTTATTGTCATGGAAATATCTTTGAACAATCAAATTATTACAATACTGTTGGTAAGTGTAATTCAATCATGTTTTCAGTAGCTTTGCATGAGCGATGACCGTTTTTCTGTAACTCCCAAGACAAACAAAACTGAATCGTGTCTGCTGTTTTCAAACTTTGGCTGCCTGCTCTCCTCACTTCCAAAGAATATCAGATTTTGTAGATTATCTTCTATCGAAAGAGCATAGGCCCGAGCAGATCCATATAACCAGAAGGACACAAAAAGGTACAGATTTCTAGAAAATATAAAATCTACTTGAATAACGATTGAAAAATACAAATGAAGGAATCCAGGCAATGTTACAATCACAAGGCACCACCCAACCAGGACAACGGAAGAAAAAAGCAAAAACGCAGCCGACAAACTGGACAGTATATCTTCAATAGTAGATGTAGAGCTTCAAATTAGGTCTGGTTTTGAGGATAATTCTGAGATATATTTTCTTATTTCTTAACGAAAGCATACGCTGTAATCCATCATTGGAGTCGTCTCGGCCAGACGGTTCTACTAAGGGCACAATGTATATTTTATGCAGGAATATGGAAAATTATCGCAAAATTATCCAATTTAACCTTTCTTATCTGAAGCATTGAAGACTCTCTGACACACCCAGTCCAAGACAAAAGACATGTACACTAATAAAACAAACTGCAGAAGCTTACAAAATAAAACTCTATTATAGCCTACTTTCTATTTTCCCCTTATACCACATATAAACAGAAATCAAAGTGGACAGCTATACAGGTGTCCATAATACTAGAAATACAACAAACGATATCAGATGTTTCCGCCTTGAAATGGACTAAACAGATAAAGAGAAGAAGATACGTTTACGGAAGAACACTAAACAGCACAACACACTTGACACTTTATGCCAGCTGCAGTGAAGATGAAAACAACAAGCACATTTTAAGAAACGAAGCCCAAGACTTGGTGCCCCTCAATCTTGGCACCATAAGTAAAGCAACGCGACGTAACGCCAGCTCCGAAAGTCAGAGCACATTCCACACTAATAAGCCCGATTATTTTTATGCCACATTGGTCCATAATAGCGATATATCTGTGTGAATCTGAAATTACTCAAGCCTCTTGGACTCGACAATCGCAACGCTGTTATAGACTACAGGAACTAACTTTCGCTATTTTAAGTCTTAATTGCAGATTGGTTTCTTGGTGTGACTGTGAATTTTAATACGCTTCTACAATATATACAATGCCATCAATTTCTTCTGTCGATATCTACGGAAATAGAGAGCTTATTCTGTTAAAAGTGCGGGATAATTTGAAAGCTCGTTTGTCAACAGCTCATTTCTTGTGGTGAGCAAGAATGGAAAATTAAATGTCAAAGTTTGAGGATAAAAGAACAAACAAGGTGTCATCAGCCGGGCGAGCTCGTATGCAGATGCGTTTATTTTTCCCAAAGCTTTAAGAGCCTTCATTTCAGTCTCAAGAAACACAGTCCAGTCAAACAAAGTACGGCAGTTCTTGTACATTTTACTTTCATTTAGAACACATTTTAGAAGACCATGAAGACTTCCTGCTTGTTCGTTGCTGCATCAGGGGATAAAACGAGAGTTCATGTAACATATTCCTGCCTTCAAAACCGGTTTAATTAAAATCTCAAAGAGTTTTTTCAAGAGCAGAAAATACATTCATAAAAAAGAAACATGGGCCAGGCTTCGTAGTTTCGGCTAATAAAGCCTCATCAGCCTAATACATTCTTGGAAATGACCGATACAAGTCAGTGTTGCAGCTACTAGACAAGTATAAACAAGATAAGATAAGAAGGCCATGATCAGGAACCAACAGAATTGTTTACCACATTTTGCCTTAAACAAAAGATAAGAAAGGTAAAAAATAATAAAAGCATCGCAAACGACTGCGTGATACCCCGCCACTGCAAACTTTTTTCACACACCGATTTTTCCAGATTTATTTTTTCTCTGTCTAGCCCCAGGGCAGGGCCAGCCTAACCCCACTGAACAATGATAAAAGTCTTTGTCATGACAGGGCACTTCATTACTCTGGCTTCCGATAAATCACTAACCACTCTAACCAAATACAACTTTAGTGATTTTAAATATGTGGCCATGGAGCAGGGGCAGATAACCCCTAAAGGGTCAAATTTTAATCACCACAAGAAACTTTTATTATGGTACTTCTATCATCAGACGTAAATTTCTGAAAATCTGTTTCACATGAATTTATTTTGATTTTATCATCATTTTATGCATGTATATAGCCCGGGGGCAGCGGGGAGATAACTCCCATGGGGGTAAATTTGAGCATCACAGGAGGCTTTTATCACTCTGATCATTTGCTGTCAGTTTCAGAAAAACTGCTTCAAACTCTGTTTTTATATGGTTGGTTGGTTGGTTGATTTGATGCTTAACGTCCACGGTTGGTTGGTTGGTTGGTTGAGTTGATGCTTAACGTCCACGGTAAACAACTAAGGTCATGTCGGGACGGTCGGTTAACCTAACCACACTATTCCTGGGCAGGCTTAGACCTCCTAAGCGGTTAACCAGTACTAAGTGCACATACTTTCGCCAGTAACTGACAACTGCCCTTCTTGAATCAGCGGAAGAAAAAACGAAAGTATGTGGCCAGACCGGGATTCGAACCCAGGACCTCTGACTTACGAGTCAGGTGCCCTACAACGTCCACGGTAAACAACTAAGGTCATGTCGGGACGGTCAGTTAACCTAACCACACTATTCCTGGGCAGGCTTAGACCTCCTAAGCGGTTAACCAGTACTAAGTGCACATACTTTCGCCAGTAACTGACAACTGCCCTTCTTGAATCAGCGGAAGGAGAAACGAAAGTATGTGGCCAGACCGGGATTCGAACCCAGGACCTCTGACTTACGAGTCAGGTGCCCTACCGATTGCGCTATCCGGCCCGGCATTTTATGTTTCATGATTTTATACATGTATATAGCCCCAAGGCAGGGGCAGATAACCCCTGATGATATAATTTCTGTACTCATACAAAAGCTTTTATTACTTCGATCATGTTTGTGAAGTTTCATCATGATACTCCATGTTGTAAAGGAACTAGAGGCCAAAAACCATTTTTTTGTACATTGTCAAGTGCCATAACTCTGTCAGAAATAATCGAAATTTGCCCATTAACAATCCCAAGTGAGATATTCTCGATACAAATGCATATGCAAAATCGATCATGTTTGTGAAGTTTCATCATGATACTCCATGTTGTAAAGGAACTAGAGGCCAAACCCATTTTTACATTGTCAAGTGCCATAACTCTGTCAGAAATAATCGAAATTTGCCCATTAACAATCCCAAGTGAGATATTCTCGATACAAATGCATATGCAAAATTTGAAGGAAATCTGTTGATAAATGCTTAAGTTATCGAACGGAAACGAAGTGCGGACGGACAGACGGACGTACGTACTACGGACGGACAGACACACGGACGGCCAACATGAAAACATAATACCCCGCCACTAACGTGTGGCGGGGTATAAAAATGTAGACGGCACACAAAACAAAACAAGATTTGCAAAAAAGGTCTTGGCCGTATTTATAAAACGACTTAAGTGGTTGCTATGCTGTTGCTAAGGTTACATTTCTATAATGACAGTTCCTCCAGAGCAAATTTCATAGTTGTAGGGAATCGCCTTTATAGAAATTTAGCCTTAGCAACAGCATAGCAACGTCTTAAGTGGTTTAATAAATACGACACCAGCTCTGTCCTAGCAGAAGGGGTCAAATCGATTGTGCCTCTTAAACGAAGCATACAGTTCCCCTTTCGTCAGTACATGTTTCTTCTGCCTTCGGTGTCAAAGTACCAAAAACATAAGTGAGAACTCGTCAATTATAGAAACACTGATAAATCCGAAATATTTAGAAATGGCGGGTGTATTATAAAAGGCGAGCACCTGATCACACACGTTTTGGGGCCTGTTTCTGTGTATCTAAATGAGTATTTCGGATTTGTCTGTTTATCAATGCATTATGATCGGAGTTCGGCGACTTTTACGTATAGTATGTAGACGGACTATACAGATGTATGGTCAGGTTACTCGCGAGTAGAAAGTATCATCTGCCTATTAAAATACATCTGCCATGTCTATGTATCTGAGGAACTAGTCAGTGAAAATGAGTATCCAGTAACTGATAGCCTGCAACAGGGACTGGAAAAGATGATCCTCCTTTTGATGGTCAGGAGCAAGACTAGGTGTTCGGTGTATATAAGCACCCAAGTCACCGAGCAACTGTTGATCTGTTGGTGATACAAAATTTACTTTGGGCCTTGTTGATGCCAAAAATATAATAATCATAATTATAGTAATATTAAGCAGAAGAAGAAGAATAAGAAGAAAATTTGTCCGGTGACTTGCGTAATGCCAATTGCAAGAATTGATCAGTCAGACTAATTTGGGAGACTAATCGGCGAATCTTCGTTTTATCCCATACAGATTCACAATATACGATCAGAAGTTACTCTGATCAGACTGCAGCGGTCTGCAGGCTGATCTTAGTCTGCCCTGTTTGTACTTGCTTTATAGCAACGAGTTTCATGGCAAGTGCCTTTTATCATCGCTTGACAACCCCATCCATAATCGTAATTCCTAACGACTGTAGAATTATTTCTAGCTTTATTTTGCTTGATGCATTTTCATGCAGTCTTAACCTCACCTTTGCAGACACGTAATCTTTAACCTTTCATATACAGATTGATGAAAACATAAAATCGTGTCAAAGATAATGTTAAAATTCGTTTGATTAAGTGCCATATAATTATGTTTATGAATTATTCAGATTATGCCATTCTAGTTCACAGGTAATAATTCTTTTATGATAAGTTAACAGCTGCGTGGTGGTATATTTATCAGTCAATACTATGCTATATTCAGCTACTGCAGAACGGCAAAGAAGGCGTTCTCAAGAGTCATTATCCCTGTATATCCGGTAGATCTTAATTCATTACATAATATTTTGATATGTAATTATAAGTTCCTCCCATGGGTTTTCGGAACACTCGGGCCCATGGGTTGAGATTTCTACGTTTTTAGAATTTAAGTTGTCCATGGACACCCCAAGTATGTGTGGTTGCCCATAAAAGAAAAACTACATGACATATAACGGATGTTCGGCATAATTTAATTAGTAAATTCGAGCAATACATCTTTTTTAGGTGATGCCTGGGTTTACCCAAGTTATTATACTGAACGTGCCTAATATTAGCATGCAGTAGAATACATACGAGGGGTGTTCGAAAAGATTTGCAAATGGCGTAATAACTTGATAACGACTATAAAGACAGAATTACTGATAGCAAAAACACATCAAGCTATGTTATGCCTACAAAAGTTTGCAAACACGCCTATATTTTCTTAAAAGGACAAGTTTTAAACTTCTTTGAAAGAGGTATACCCTACAGGCACTGCAGAATTCTACTTTAGTGGGCCGTAATTCATATATAAACAGTCTTTGATTTTTTTTTATTTTTGCTGCTTTAAGACAATGTCCAGACAATATTGTCCTGTAAATATGGCGGAAATTAAATTCAAACTAGGTTCAGTACTGTCCCGTAAATATGTATTATCCGTATTTCATGTTATAGCAAATTCTCCCTTTCTACTAAAGTGATTATGATTTTGTTATGAAAGTAAGTCTGTTAGTAATAGAAATCTTGTCAGCAAGAGCATTTGCATGGATCAGCTAAAATCTGTCAATAAATTCAAAATAATGCAAAATTTGAAACTGCTACAATCTTTCAAAAATGACGTTGACGTCAATTTTACAAGGGTTGATCCAGAAGTAATGTCACTGTGTCCATTGCGCGCTTATTCATCGTAGCATTATTATGAAAGTTATATCAAGCTACAATGTAATTCAGTTCTGATTTACACGATAAATATAAAGTTGAAATCTTTTTCCATTCCAATTAAATAGACGTCCAAAGTATGCCACCGACGCCATCGCGCCGCACGTTAGAATAACGTTAATTACATGAACATAAGTTGCAAGGCCAATCACAAATCACAATCAAACTAACGCGCCAAATCGCATGAAAATTTGATACGATGACATGATATATGTAAGCCGCCCATTATTGAAATTTTACTATCGTGACTACAGTTTCAAATTCGCTAGCTAGTGCTAATGCTTGTTACTGCCGAGAGTAAAAATGCTAATTTCTGACAAACGCGATAGCGGATATATATGCGGGTTTGCCTCAAATTCGAAACATCACCATTAGAGAATCTAGAGCTGTTTAGTTAGAGATGTGGTGATATAACAGTTATCATGGGGCTTGTGTAAAGGTGCAATCAGCGCGATACAGATGCAGATGAGTCGCTAGAGGATAGTCGAAAACCGGAAGACCTTTATGTACAATGTCAGACAATAACGTCACTCATGTTTGGACCCCATATATGAAGATCGATGTTCTACAATTCGAATAGTGTGTAAATTCTTAAACTTTAGCTGCCGGGCCTTTGAAGTAATATTAAAAGATATGAGGTAAACATGGTTGAAGAGACATTAGTGCTTTGCTGGAACAACGAATATGCTGATTTGGACATGATACAATATCGATCGTTCGTCTGGTGCGTCAACGACGTCATTGCCGTGCGGCGCGTTTCGTTACCATGCCTTCTGTCTAGCTCGATATCTCAGTTACTGTGCATTTTATTCTTATGACATTTTCAGACCATAATGCAAATAGATTGAGGTACTTGGTTACGAAATTTTGTTGCTCGCATTTTATTCTACACGATTTTATAGCTGGAGTGACATTACTTCTGGATCAACCCTCGTAATAGCGTCATAAGAACTGCGCATTGCGTTGCAAGGAATGACTCGATAACAGTGCCACTCTTCTAACTTTTGTATGGATAATGTGGGCAACGATGGACATGCAGTTTACAAAGATATATTTTGTATTTATAACGATATTCGAATTAAAGGCCTAACACTGAAAAGATTTTACATGTAAAATTTGACTCAGTGGTATGACTGGGGCCTAATAAAATGCAATATAAGTCAGTAAGAAAAAGTGCCTTTGTAATTTGTTTGGTATCATTGTAAAGACCTAATGTAGTGCTTTCAGTACATGCATAGCATTTGTACCTAGCATGCCCTTACACAAAGTTACGAGGCCATTTGCAAAACTTTTCGAACGCCCTTCGTACATGCAATATATAAGGACTAACCAATTTGACAAGGGAGCTGTTTAAAAAGCGGAGAAAATGTTCACGTCGAAGAAGAATATCAGTCAAAACTGATTGTTCGGTATGTAAGCCGTACGATAATGTGTCAACATTTATTAGAGATGTGCATACTCAGACCTACCTGTACGTATTTACAGTTCAATCATGGGGCGTGCATATCATCAAGACAAGTACCATTACACCTTGCAGGCTGTTCATTTAGTCTACCGTGCGTGTCTTTCGTGAATTATTGTCTATTTTGCGCATGATTCTTTCTCTATTGGTTTAGAAGGCGAGTTGATTGTATTAGTTTCTATTCAATGCCTATGTTGGTACTTTTCTAAAGTAAACTACATATGCCCTTAACATACCGCGCCCAGGTTTTCACACAGCGCAACCATTGTACTGTTTACAGCGTCATACTGTATTAGACTAATTTTTACAATACATGCAGTAGGTCGAGTTTCCTGCTTTGTTATACTTGGTTCGACGTAGCTAGAAGACAGCGTCCTTGGAAATGTATCTTTATGATTTATTTCATAGTGAGCTCATAATCTTGAGCGATTGCTTTTATAACAAGTAGCATTTAAGAAACAGCAGGTATCCCGAAATTGTTCATCATTAAGTGTACAGAATGAATCTCAAAAGCATCAGTGGTTGAAGTGTGTAACCGACTGTGCATTTGTTGTATCAAGCTGCGGTCTCTCCATTGTTGTGTTGACCCCTCTTTTATACTATGCCAACATTGCCACCAGTTGTTTACCAGCAGGGGCGTTCACGATTTTATATCACTTGAGGGTAAGTGAATTAGTGTAGTCGCAAAGATATTTCAGACAGTCATGTCATTTTGCAGTTAAAATGAAATCTTGTCTAATTTATAAAATTTCAGCATGCAAATGCACAGGTGCATGTTAAATACGCAACTGCGTGTTTGCGTATAGGCAGCTTTGCCTTTTACCAGTGATATTTTACCATAATAAAGAAGGTTCAGATGTGTGGGTACACTTCCTTGTTTAACCGCTATTTTCACAAAGAGGATCGTTTCTTCATGACTTTCTATTTGCTTCCCTTCATGAAACAGGGTCAACTCTTAAAGGAAAGAATTTACCTCAAGTACAACCCACAGAAGACGCTAAAAGAAGAACAAGGGAGAAACACAAACGAAAATGCGGAACAGTACATCTTCGACACCAGACACAGCCAGTCCTACAAATAGGAACTGTATATTGATACAGCAAACATCAAAAACCGAACAAAATACATTAAAAATGCATCTATTTTTACCTATTTCTATTTTAAACCATAAACCAAAGCAGAAAGCAAACTGGATACACAGAAAGCTCTTTATGGACTGCACTCTGACTGTTAATTATCCTTAAAACCAAAACCAATATCACGTTTTACATGCGCTTCAGTCTTACATAAAAATGCATTGAGTCACAACTTATAAATCGCAACTTTTAATTGCAGGCCTTGGAACAAGAAGTTATGAATCAACAAGAACTAATTATTATATAAACATAAAAGCTAAAAACCCTTATTGATGGTGACATTTCTATCAGGACCTAGTCATACAATTGACGACAGGCAACTAATTGTAATTTTTGGTTTAGTGGTCTACTGATAAGCGTCGAAGTTGGTCAGCAGAATTAATAGCAGAATTGTGTTTTTGTCGATTACTGTATTAGCTTAAGTGGTTGTTTATTATTGGGTCTATTTTGTCATATCCAGTGTGGCACATGCAATCTAACACTGGGATATAGAGTACTTGTTTTCAACTGAGTTAAAGTAAATATCAGAACTATATAGTATCCGTCACATCTGATACAGGCCTGAAATTGTGATTACTTTCCAATTATTTAAGCAAACAATGGCAATACCACTCCCCTGTGAAATTAAGATCCGCAAGATATAGCCATCTTGATCAGGGAAAAACAATGGCATTTTGGTATCGTATTCTGGACGCCAAGTGCAAGTAATATTAAATTTCATATAAGCAGTAAATGAAGCTGAATCGCTATTCATTGAACTTTAGGAAATACAATGGAGCCACAACACGAGAAAACCAACAATGTGGTAGTGCGCCCAGCGCAGACTCAGATCAGCCTGGGCATCCGCCCAGTCTGATCAGAGTCTTCCCTGTCCGCATGGAGGTAGCTCAGTCCCTTAGCTACCCTTTAAGCACTTAGCGAAGAGTCTGACCAGACTGGGTGGATGCCCAGGCTGATCTGAGTGCGCAGGGCGCACAACCACATTGTTGGTTTTCTCGTGTCGCGGCTCAATTATTCTCTTGCATCTTTCTGAGTATACTGACTATCTTTCTGTCTCTTCATACGACATACACCTTCATATAAGTATTATGTGCCAGGTTCCAGCAATATGCGATTAAAGAAAGCGGACAGTGACTACAAAGTAATGTATTAAGGACAATAGTGTTAGAGTGTATCACACTGAAGAAAAATAAATAAGAGGGTCAAATTATGGTTTCACGTGTTACACCAGACTGACAGCTCGCGTAAAGCTGTCAAGATCTGTCAGGGTGGCAATAGAGGCTGGGAGACTATCCCTGGACCACTGAACAACTTGCTTTTGTGGACTTCATTTAATTGGTTACAAGTCTGGAGTTTACCGTTTAAAATTAACGCAAATTAGTAATCAGTTTTTTTGTAATTCATCTAAAGAAATGATATTATCCCAAAGATCTAGATCCGTCTTTACTTCCAAAACAATCCCAAAGAACTAGATCCGTCTTACAAGACGGATCTAGATCTTTGAGATTGTTTAAGAAGGGGAAACCCGTCTTATAACTGAAAAAATACGGAGCAGAATACTCAGTTTAACATTGTGATGAAGGAAAGTAACTTTTTCTCACAGAAAGGCAGGTTTTATAACCGTGATGACTCTCCGATGAGTTAGGGGACCTCCATACGAACCGAACTACCAACTAATTGTGTGCACCACGGCGGAGGGTGAGGGTGAAGGTTTGGGCCCAGTAAAACCGGTTTAAACCCCCCAGTAGTTATTACTGACCGTCCCAAGGCGGTACTTTCGTTGTGGTTGCATTTGTTTTATGTTCGGTGCTGTTTAATTTATTGTATTCTCACTTTAACCCTTCTATAATAAAAATAGAAAATAGGTAAAAATAGTTGTTAAATGTTTTTCGTATAATTTGCTTAGTCTGTTGTAACCCTTCTGTTGGTCTAAATTATTTAGTTCAATAAAGATAGCTGAGTTGCCACCTATTTGGGAAAGAGCTGCTGACTCGGCTTATCACTTGTAATTTATTGTTTGTTGGGATGTCTTTGTTAATCTTTCCCTTTGATGTTGGGGATAGGGTTTGGGATCTGGTTCAGTCAGTTCCTGAAGTGTAGTTACTCTTTAATTTTTTATATTGTTTACTTTAAATGTATATAATTATGTCCAAGACGGGGTAGGAAGACGAGGTAAGTGTCATCGCGGAATCTTTGAAAGCAGTTGCAAATGTATCGGAGGGATTGTTCTGTTCTGCGGCTTTAGGATGCCATTTCTGCGACCATTACACTTAAATCTCACCTGCTGTGCGAATTCCACAACATACAGTACATAGTTCCTATCAAATCTTCATTTTTGAGTTTGAACAGTGCCTCATTCATAGATTATTACTTTTTTATGCGCCGATCAACTACTTGTGCTTGTTGAAACGCAAAGAAAGACTTCTTTGCGTAAAAAGCAAGCTAGTTGTAATTTATGCAACATGGATAAGCAGAACAAAGGCTGTTTTGAAATTTCCGACAAACAAATTATAAAATATCAATCTGGAAAAAGGTGTATTTAACTTTAAATTTGCGGAACCTGCAACACGAAAAACAGCGCACTGGAGCATGTTTGAACAGACAGCGATTCTGCCCCGACTAATGTTTTTATTTGCAAGTTGTATTAGAAAACAGGACCTTCGCGTAAGCGCACTGCAGTTGGTTTGATCCGAATGTTGATGTGCTCAAATATAATTATCATTGTTCTTAAAATACTAGCTTGCTATTCACATTAGATTTCGAAGTGAACATGTTTTCGCAACTGTTTTAATTCCAAATACGTCAAACAAACACATCAGGTTGAACCTATTTGATCTTATATAGGGCAAGGCCATTATCATAAAAACTCTGAATCTATTTGTAAGTTTTGCAGCTGTTCTATTCCAAAGACGTCAAACAACACAATTATGACTGGTTAAACTACAAGCTTGAATCGTATGCTGCTTTCATTTTTGATAAGAAGGGAGAACCAAAGAAATCCACTGGTTGATTTAAAAACGAAAAGATCTTATATTGGTAATGGCTTGATTCTTATTTACAGCAGAACGGCAGACTGATTAATATTTAGCATACAACGATCAACTGCGCGACAGCTCTCCGGTCAAATTCGAGCTCGTTGGAAATTATGCGATAAAACTGTAATCCATTAGTTTCTGATTTTGCGTATTTCATATAAAATATATGGTCTTGTATTATCACTAAGTAAGGGATAGTCTCAGTCAAAGCGGGACCTCATTTATTTCTTTTATATTTATTCCGTCAATAGATTCAACTTAAGTGATTTGAAGATACTAGAATAATTACTTATACATGAAAATATCCAATTTATCCTGATTTGATGATATCTTTATGTTACAGAAACGGTATAGTACTAATCGTTTTGTTGGTTATGGAATTAATGATGTGTTTGGTACGTTAAGTTGATATTATATAGAAGAGGTAAATTTTGTTTTGAAATTTAGGTAAATTACCCTGGTCTTATCTTATCTAATATGATAAATATATTTGCAAATGTTTATTCATCGGTCTCGAGTTTCACAGATGCATTTGCTTTGTTCCATTCCCTGATCATAGCCATGGCTTAAAAAGTAATGTTTTAGTAAGTCTGTGCAGCAACATGTTCTGTAAATTCATTTTCGACTGATGAAATTTTCATGATAATAAGTATCTATATGTAATTCCACTGACAAAAGACTAATGAATATACAAATAACTAAATCTGCGTGACCGAGTGAAGAGTGACCCAAGCCTTACTGTACTGAACTTAGCGCCATTCTAGAACCTGTTCAGTCGCACCATTAAGCGGGGGAAAATGTACAATCAAATCTAAGAACACTCGAACTCAGACACCTAACAATTAAGAAAGTTTAGTACTGCTTCAACTAATTCTTGCGTCACCGCAGCATTGGTTTAGTATACATCTTTTAATCACCTCATACTAAAAGTACTCTTTTGTCTGAAAGTACAGTTAAATTGACGGTGCATATGAATTAAATACTGTTCGTTCGGTTCAATATGCATGTCTTCCGTTAACTGATATCATTGCTTCCTTCCGTTTTGGTTTTTAGGGCAGAATTTGGGATCCGATGATATAGTTTCTGATCATTTGTATCCTTTTACTTTTGATACCGCGGCAGAATTTTTATAAACTCAGAGGCAAAATAATAAGATATACTTGCCTCCACATGCATTAGAATGCGCGAAATGTTTTGCAAGCTCTATGTCCAGCTCGGTCGTGTTCTTTTTGCGTCTGTAGATAAAGGCATACTTCGTTGTATCGCATCCATTTCAACATTGGCAAGAATAACTCAACTCATTGAAAGGTCTATGCAGCCCCTCCATCTCACACATGCACAAATCGTATCCACTGAAAACAATGTTTCAGAACGGATCATAGTTCCATCAAGAATATGTCTTTAAATGGATACTAAATTCAAAACAGCGTATGAAACCAGCATTTGTTACAAAGACAATTATAGTATATAACAGTGATAACTGCGTTAAAATTTGACAGAAATGTGCAGACAAAGAGAAATATAAAATTTTTCCAAGTAAACACATAAACAAAAACTTAAATTTAGGATATGCCTGAAAGAATCTAAAAATTGGGTCACCATAAATGATTACCGTGACTGTCCTAAACTGGAATTTTTTTTTATCAATGTAGAAATGTTGGTTGGTTGGTTGGTTTGATGCTTAATGTCCACGGTAAACAACTAAGGTCATGTCGGGACGGTCAGTTAACCTAACCACACTATTCCTGGGCAGGCTTAGACCTCCTAAGCGGTTAACCAGTACTAAGTGCACATACTTTCGCCAGTAACTGACAACTGCCCTTCTTGAATCAGCGGAAGGAGAAACGAAAGTATGTGGCCAGACCGGGATTCGAACCCAGGACCTCTGACTTACGAGTCAGGTGCCCTACCGATTGCGCTACCCGGCCCGGCAGAAATGAATGCGTCCGAAAGATGCACGTGGAATTGCAAACAGTTCCCTTAGAAGCAGTTTGATTTCGGTCTACATTGTTTGCTTAGACCTATCAGTCCCAATACTTAGATTGTTACAGTAATATATACGCCGCGAAACGACAAAACCAACAAAGTAGCATGTGCGGCCAGCGTGGACTCAGATCAGCCTGGGCAGCCGCTCAGCCTGATCAGAGTCTTCGTTTTGCACAAGGTAGCTAAGAGTCTAAGCTAGCCTCATGTGGACAGCCAAGAAGCTGATCGGACTGGGTGGATGCCCAAGCTGACCTGAGTCTGCGCTAGGCGCACATCACACTTTGTTTTCTCGTGTCGCGGCTCAATTATATAATAGTGCTAAAGGTGTTAAAATTTGACAGAAATGAGGCAGACAATGAGAAATGCAATTATTCCAAGATAAAACATAGGGAGCCTAAATTAAGGAGCTAATACTGATAAATGAAAATAATGAGCCGAAAGGAACACTAAAAGACCGCATCTATCTAAATTTAAGCAGTCTTAATTACAGATTGGTTTGTTCGTCGAGACTTGAAATTTAAACAACGTTCCGAGGTATAGCACAAAATCAATTGAGTCTGCCAATAATTCAGGAAATAGTGAGATAATTCTACCTTATTATGCTCGTTTATTAGTCTGTTAGCTTCATGATACTGGTATATTCTCATGAGTGTGTTTTATCCAGTAATACCGCCGTGCGGAACGTGAGAACGTGTTCGAAAATGCTGGTGAATTTTTATAGAATGATAATTAACTAATGAAAAGAATTTTATCATTAACTAAGATTCTGCACTACCTTCAATGAAAATGGTGTTGGGTTTTGGGTTGGGGTCTTTATTAAGGC
This sequence comes from Ctena decussata, assembly GCA_963989385.1. Taxonomy (NCBI): domain Eukaryota; kingdom Metazoa; phylum Mollusca; class Bivalvia; order Lucinida; family Lucinidae; genus Ctena; species Ctena decussata. Next base: position 88,079,792 of record OZ022500.1, read on the forward strand.
CATTTTGCAATTGCAAATGGAACTTTACCTAACAGTGATATTTATCACTTATTGTGATTAGTTGATGAACTAGACATCAGCTCGTACAGATTAGTGTACGCCTTTTCTCTGGACCTTTCGCTGCTACATGTACAAGGCATAGGCGCCTGTAGCTCTCTGGCGGTGCAAAACATCTAAGGAAAGAGAACGGAACTAGTTTTAGCTGTTTCTCGTGGCATAGTCCATTCGTTTGCCGTAGATAAAATATGCGATTTTGCATAAAACTAAAGGAATTTTGCAATTTTTCTTTATCGTCAAGAAACTTGGCTTAATGTGAACCTTATATGCAAAATGGTAATTTTAAGACATCCTCTACACTATAGTTTTCATTTATTCTAGTTATTTCTACGAATTTTCTCCATTTTCATTCTGTTCATAACAGTTCTTTCTGTTTGGCGGGGCCTGTTCGACTTAAGATTAGGTTTTGTCTTCACACCAACTGTCACGTTTTGGTAAAAAGTTCCACCTTTTTATAAATTAAATTCAGGAACAATTAATATTGCATTCAAACCACGTGTTTCACAGGACGTGCAGTTGTGAAATGTGTGGTTTGATTTCAGTGTTGATTCTTCATGATAAAAGGCAGATGGCCGAAAATTTGAAATATAGATTGATATAGTTTAATATTGTTATCAATAATTTTCCATGTGAAGGTTTCCCGAAAACATATTTAAAGTTCAGTAGAGCTACGATTCCACTCGGAACTCTTGGTTTTTTACTTGTGTAAGATTGTTCTAATAAACAACTTCTTATTTTAGGTCACTAACCAGTCTTGGCCTTTAGTGATATACATGTTCCAGCTATTTTTCACATATTGAAATGAAATAAATCTATATTTTAACACAAACATGATGCGTAGAACGAAGTGGACAAGTCATCCAGACATACGCAACTTACACAGACAGAGATCAGGCTGCGTATCCGCTGAATCTCAGTGTTCCATCCTTCAAATGAAAGAGCAATCATTGGCTTATCTCAGTCTCTACTGGTTGCAGAAATCCTTAAGTATCTTTTCCCGACAGTAAGCCGACATATAAATTGTTTACATACGGCATGTTATCTGACCGGTTTCTGTGATAGGTCAGTTCCAAATTCAACATGTTGTTTTGGTGAATCTTGAATTTAAGCTCTTCAAGGTCACGTTCTTCAAACTTTCTTTTGTCGAAAAATCCTTGATAACATTATCCTTATTTGTCTTCATTAGTTGGAAAAGGCGCGCTTACAGGTTAATTACTTTCCATTGCGAGTAGACCCCTTTTGGAGATTTTCGACGACCAGAGAAGCGTAAAGAAAGCCACACAAGTTATTTCTCCTTTGGAAAAATGGTGTAAACACATGTTGCTTTACTCATACAATTAGTATGCCATGTTAATATTGAGCCATAATTTTATTTTATTGATTTTCTCAGTATTTCATTTTCTCACTATTTGACTAGTTACTGTGTATTTATGTATATTGTATTTGTTTTGAGGGCCTCATGGAAGATTTAGGCAAAAGAATTTGCTTACTAATTCGCGTCACCGCTGCACCATATTACCAGTCCCATGTCGTCGGAGCAGCAATGACGCAGGCTGTTGGGTGGTGAAAGAGAGCCAAATAGCTGCCAGCCCCTTAACCTCAGAAATTCTCTGTGAGACAATAGCCATACAATGGTAAACAGCCTGACCAAAAACATGTACATTAACAGTTGTTTTACCAATTCTCTGGACTGTCTCGTACTCAGACACATATGAGCCACGACACAACAAAACTAACAATGTGGTTGTGCGTCAAGCGCTGACTCAGATCAGCCTGGGCATCCGCCCAGTCTGATCAGAGTCTTCGCTGTCCGCATGGAGGTAGCTAAGACCCTTAGCTACCCTTTGAGCACTTAACAAAGAGTCTGGTCAAACTGGTGAGATGTCGAGGCTGATCTGAGTCTGTGCTGGGCGCACAACCACATTGTTGGTTTTCTCGTGTCGCGGCTCATTGTATGTATCATATTTCTTCGGTTATAAGACGGGTACTTCCTCCCAAAACAATCTCTAAAATTAAGATCCGTCTTATAAGACGGATCTAGATCTTTGGGATTGTTGTGGAAGGGAAACCCCCATACCATAGCAGAGTTTCTTTAGACTGATTCAAAAAAATTTGGGGTCATTCTGGAGATGGAAAAACACTGTTTTCTAGCCGAATAAATAATTATGTGATTGGCAACTAGGTCGCCATAGACATATGTTCCAAGCCGTATACGTTTATATAAGCACAATACAAAGTGACACTTTCCTTGAATTTAGTTAAATTTGGTTTTGGAATAGTGAACATCTGATTACAGTTTGAATTTGATCTGAGAGACATGTTTAGTGAATTCAATGGTCTTCTCTCGAATAGCTCACACACATATTCTGGAATCAAATTATTTACCACCTTAAACATCATTTTCGCTTTAAGAAAACAATATCTTCAAATGGCAACATTTGCAATGTTCATTTAGCGCTATCAAAATCCACATATTCTTCTTGTAATATAAGCCGACAAGAACGGTTTTGAAGCCTCGTAATTTTACACGGTACACGGCAAACAAGATGCAGGGGACAAAAAGCCAAAAGCAAAAAACAAAACAAAACAAAAACTACACAGTAAACAGGACACAGTTGAGACTATACAGTTAGAGCACATACTCTTAGGCATACGCAAAAGACAGTATAGCAGTAGACAGTCCACACTAAAACAGTAAAAGGGAGAAGGCATATATGGTATTACATGTATATGCATTTTGGATTATTTAGCTCATTTAAGAGTCATTTTGAAAATAGACTTCCGAAGCCGGAAGTGTTGCAAATTCCACTACTGCTTACGAACATATTCAGTAAAACCGTGTCTACCATTTTTTTTTGTACGTTCCTTCCTGCCGTCTCCTTAAAATTTATTCTCATGACCCATACACTCGTTCATTGCCTTTCTTTTTAGATGGCTTGTATCAATTATCCTGTTTATCATGTTGTTGTTTTTTTCCCGACTAGTCTGATAACATTTCGTAATCTTTATAAGAACAAAACCTATTTTTAAACATCTTTATTAGTGTTGCAAATACCATCACGTGTTGAATCTGATATACTTTGTTAAAAAGTGACTTAGAATTGCCCAGGGAATATGTCTAATGTTAACTACAGCAAATAGTTTTAATGCATCTTTCGTTTGACAAATTATTGAACTTGTAAATCAGACTAAATCTGTACCACCATATTTGTTTTGCTAAAATCAATAGCATTTTGTGCTTTATGTAGATATGAGGACGAAAACATCTCTTTTCTGAAGCTTTTGTTTGTAATTGGATACTATGCATGTTTTTACGTGTTTATTATCAACCTAAAACGACCTTGCTCCTTCAAGAATTTCTAAAAGCGCCATGTTAGCAATCTGGTCCAGCGAAATCTTGTGAAATGCGCATTATTGTTATTTCTCCGTCAGCTGGAAACTCAGACCGTCATCCATTGAACACTGCTGTCAACTAGAAGACATATATATTTGGACTAAATTAACTGAGAAGGGATGCTGATACCACCAAGATTCGATCTTTCACTTTTCTCATTACAGTGTATATTTCTATAGACTGAGAGCTGCTCTTCATGAGCAGTTTTCCCATCTGCTCTGTATCAAAACAAAAATCTTGAAACCCGGGTTAAACTATAGACTGACTATAGATTATGAATTATCACAAAATATTCGAATATAGCGTAGACGATGTTAAAGTCAGAGACAATGTACAGTAAGAGTATATGTTTAAAGATGTAGGCAACATTTTGTACAGCTATCTATTTTTTATAGCTTAAAACAGTGATATTGGCAACTAGGTCGCCAAAGACATATGTTCAAAGCCGTATACGTTAATACGAGGGGAGTTCAATAAGTTTGTAGAACTCGGGGTTTAACTCACAGATTGGAAGATGGTTTCAACATGATTATTTTGCAATATAATCCCCCTTTATTTCAATGCATTTGGCCCACTTTTCTGTTAAGCAGTCTATGCCTTTGAAATAAAAGTCGTCTGTTTGGTCCTCAAACCAAGCCTCTGTAGCAGCCTTTAGCTCATCATCGTCCCGAAATCTCGTTCCACGCAAGTGGGACTTCAAATTTCGAAACAGATAATAATCACTTGGGGCCAGGTCTGGACTGTATGGCGGGTGATTTAACTGCTCGAACTTGCACTCACGAATAGCCGCTTGTGCAACTCTGGACTCCACCCTTTGCTGACGATCTTGCATGTTCAGGTTTCTTGGTACCCATCTGGCAGAAAATTTTGACATGCCTAAATGTTCATGGATTATAGTGTAAACACTTCCATTAGAAAAACCACATTCTGAAGCAAGTTCGGCAACTTTGATTCGGCGATCGTTTAGCACAAGTCTCTCAACACGATCGATCATCTCCTGGCTGATGACATAAGCAGGGCGACCCGGTCTTGGGTCATCTTCTAAGGGGTCTCGCCCACGTTTAAATTCTGCTGACCACTTTGCCACTGTGGAATACTTTGGGCTACTATCACCATACACATCAGCCCTGCGCCGATGGATTTCTTTGGCGTTTGCACCTTCCTTAGTGAGGAACTTTATGACTGCTCAATATTCTGACTTTCCATTTTTGCCTATGGGTATAGGTTTTCAAAAAAAAACAGTAAGAGCAAAAAATGTACGTGTTGACTGAACGGCTGTTATCATTCAACTGACAAAGGTTTACACTGCACAAAAATGAAAAAAGAACTCTTGAATTGTATAGTAAAATACCGAGTTCTACGAACTTATTGAACTACCCTCGGATAAGCACACTACAAAGTGACACTAGACTGCAATATGAAATATCAGAATTAACATTCTGTGACAACGGAAAAAGCTAATTAATGGATATTGCATTTGATATTTGTTTAAAGTTTGTTATTTAAATTCCATTAGCATATAGATAATATTTAGATCAAACAAACTATTTATTTATATTCGATCTTAAATGCCACCGGCAAACAAACACATATAGACCAAGACATTTTACTGTAATAAAAATACCTAATAATACCGAATCTAGGCATTGATAATTGTTGCCTCTCTCTCTCTCTCTCTCTCTCTCTCTCTCTCTCTCTCTCTTTAGAAGCTTGTTATGTTCAAACAGACAGTTCAGGAAACGAAGTAAACACAGCTTCGCTCCTATATAATAGGTTCAAGCTCTGGGAGACAATAATGGATTAAATGCCTTTGGAAAAGTTTGACCGGAGACTGAATGATTTAGATGTGCTAAGCAAGAAATTAGGTTCCGTCACGCAATCGCTATAAGAAAGCAACATCTACTGCAAGCTAATCGATGGCCATTGTCCCAAAACAACCCGAATACACACACAACAGAGTGTCTGTTTGTTTTGTATGTCGGATAGCGTATCGAGCGTGAACAGTGGTACTGATTCAAAGAAATTTGAACAAATTAAGTCTCATTTCGATATGTTGCATCTTCATTTAATCGAAATATGAGTAAATAACGTATCATCTCACTAGTACTTGCATATCATACGAGGGGAATTCCATATATAATGCAAATAGCTTTATAACTTGGTCAGCATGCACAATAGCATTATTTGTCATATATGAAATAAAAGACTAATATGAGACCTTTAAAGTGATGTACAACATATTTGTATAATATGTGTTTTTTTATCGAAAAACAGTCTTCCAAAGTAAAATGATCTTTTTTTCTACACATCCATACTAAGCGCTGTAGTTCTGATATAAATGAATATTTATAAAATATCTTAATTGCAAATGGCATACCTATATTTAGTCTTTATGTGCAGATAAATAAATTGAAGACATTTGATCGCTGCTGGTCACTATGGTGACCGTTTATGACGTCACTATACCAAATACATCTTTCTTTTATTTAGCGATGGAATTGTTATGTCCATCTGTTTCAAATAATTTATTCTGTCGTTTGAAATGCAAATAGACCATATCAAATGATACCAAAATTTGAAAACGTATACTGTATGCATAACCGAGCAAACCTACTCTTAACGGACCTTCACAGACATTTACGTGGCTGGTATCCCAATTTCGACTCCTTGGTTTTCATTAGGTTTTGTAACAATTCGAATTTCTTTGATGTCAATAAGCACCAATATGAACAGATGATATAAATTCATGTAAAAGGTATGGTATCATTTTTTTTCAAAGTTTTATGTTTTATTTGACATATTTGAATGTAAAGTCAACACTATACTCCAAAAATCTTTTCTTCCAAATCAGTTGCTGAATTAGATGCTATCTTTGAGTTCTGTTAAAAGACAGTATAGTGCAACCGACTGCTTAGCCTAAACACTAGATCCTCTTTATATTACAGAAAAGCTACTGGTAAGTTGTGGTGGGTTGGACGTCAGCACAATTCGTCATCAAAAACAGGCAGTGTCAACTTAATTTTCGAAAAATGATATCAAAGTGGCGTTGTGTTCCCAAAAGATTGGTCCCTAACTTAATTAAAAAAGAAACTACATCAATTATTTTCGCAAGTGTTGTTCACCATAATTGAAATATTTATTACAAGAAAAACGAAAAACACTGCCATGCTTTGGTCGTGCACTATTCTAACGTTGAAAACATCGTTTAACCTCTTATTGCAGTGCCATGACAGTAGCCATCTTTTGGCACAGACAGTCTAAACGATGCGCAACTAATTGGTAATGTTTTGATACCATTATTTAGACAAATAATCTATGTTTTCACAGACTTTAGCGCAAGTCTCGTACTACTAAAGCTTTGCGGGATATTTAAAGCATTTGCATTATACATTGAATCTCCCCCGTATATGTCAGGTAAAACTACCAATGGCATTGTCAATAAAGTTTTCGAGTTATCACACTCCTATCTCAAATTTCACGAAACTGCATCTATAGCGACCAATGAAAATCCCTGCTATGAACATTGTATAACCGTTATTCACCATAATAGTCAAACCTAAAACTCCTATCTTGACGACAAGCAGTCTCGTATACTTTATATAACGCAGAACTTCAAAGAAAACGAATCTTCACCTTCGCCATATGATGTGAAATTTGGCAATACCAAACTGCCTACAGACATTCGCTATTTGTGTGGTATGATTCTGTATATTTTAAACGACCATTTATGTCCAGCGGAAGAAATTTCTCTCTCCTGCCAACATCACTGTTTTATTAACATATTAGTAATACTCTCGTGTCTTTCGACAGTGTGTAATAAAAAGATATGCATGAGTCAGTGGAAATGAAAAATGTGTTTGAGATCGGCAAACACAGTAAGAATGCAAATATATTGAAAAGTGAAAGAACTTATCTCATCTGCCTCAGTTTCTCCGCTCGTTGTTATTGTTAAAGAAAATAGGCGAGACTTCATACTGATTTTTTTTTCTTGAAAGAAATCATACACAAGACTTTGAATCAGTGGCTTCAGTAACATTTCTGAAAGAAAAATGTATCGCTACAATGATCTTGTTTGTAAACAGACGTAAAATAAAATAAAAAAATATGGCGAGAATATTATTCTAGCGATATTGTTTTATTTGAAAGTAAAAAGTATGCAAAGACCAGGAACTGAAACAATCAAAATCCAAATCCAGCCCTCAAACCATAGTTGGAAACAACTAAGATTACAAATAATCAAGATACAGAGAACATATGGCCAACCGAGTGAGCAGCTTGTTCCCAAAAGGTGGCCACTCAGCAACCCAAACCGAACCAAAAATAATAAGAACATACATAAGGTAAAACATCACAGAAACTCTGACACCAAAAACAGGCAACAGAGAACCACAAACTGTTACAAGAGTCCCGTTTGTGCTTTGTTTGGAGGGGATGGGAGGGGGCTGGGGGAGGGGGGGCGGGTTGAGTAGGGTGGGGACTGAACAAATCGAAATCATAACAGCACTGAACAGTAGTTATTTACGGTGACAGAACAATTTAAATGCAGCAATATGTCATACCTGGTGTAAACTGTTACCTACAACTTTCAACGTACACTGTTACGATACATTTTCTATCAATCTAACATCATTGACGCTGTATTCTGATAGTTTGTGATAATTCACAAATAATGAGAAAAAATCAAAACTTGGTGGTGTTAGCAGCCCCTTTTCAGATAATCTTGTCCAAATATCTATGCATTCAAGATAACAACAGTGTTAAAATGGATTCTCAGATACCAGCTGACGGTTTTAAATGCTTTAGAAATGTTAAAGGAGTAACTAAATATGACGGATAGAATCCGAAAGAACATAGTGGTTTGCTGGTTACACCGGAACAAACATATCTATATTAATAAGGTTAGATCAATGTGGCCACGAAGTGTGCCGAAGTCACCATTGAAAGAGGGTTTGGGAAAGATTTAACGAAAACCTGTAATATTCGGGAAATAGACCTAAGATCTTTTATTTTATTTATTTATTTTTTGGAAAATATGCATTTGACAACATTTTTCTGGACCAAGTTGCCAACAGCGCGATTTTGGGAATTCTTAAAGCAACAAGGTCGTTTTAGGTGGATAAAATCGTAAAAACATGCATAGTATGCACTTTCAAACAAAACCTTCAGACAAAAGATGTTTTCGTGCTTATATCTACATAAAGCACAAAATGCCATTGAGTTTAGCAAAACAAATATGGTGGTACAGATTTAGTCTGATTCATAAGTTCAATAATTTGTAAAACTAAAGGTGCATTAAAACTATTTGCTCTAGTTAACATCAGACAGATTCCCTGGGCAATTCTAAGTCACCTATTGACAAACTATATCAGATTCAATACCTGATTGTATTTGCAACGGCAGTAAAGATGTTTTAAAATAGGTTTTGTTCTTACAAAGATTACAAAATGTTACCAGACTGGTCGGGAAAAAAAGATAAACAGGACAATTGATATAGGCCATCTAAAAACAAGGACAGTATAAACGATTTTATGAGCCTGGTCATGAAAATAAGTTTAAAGAAACGGAAGCAAGGAACAAACAACAGAAATGGCAGACGCGGTTTTGCTGAATCTATTCGAAAACAGTATTGTAATTTGCAACACTTCCTACAAAGCAGAAGTTTCAGCGGAATCTCTATTTTCAAATCGACTCTATATAATGAGCCAAATAAGCCGAAATGTATGGAATTCCATATGTGACTTCTTCCTTTGACTCTTTTAATGTGAACTGTCTATTGCCATACTCTCTTTTGCGCATGCCCAATAGTACGTGCATATCTAAATGTATAGTCACTACTATGTCTTGTTAGTGTACTGTGTTTATGGTTTTTTGTCCACTGCTTCCTGTTTGCAGTATACTGTGTACTGTTCATCCCGTTTTGCTGTCTACTGCGACATTGGCATTGCGCGTGTTCAAGAGTATGAGCAAAAGCTAACTACTGTATGTACGTATAATCTCGCAAATATGCAGGGGTCGTATTCATAAAACGACTTAAGTGGTTGCTATGCTGTTGCTAAGGCTAAATTTCTTTGAAGGAGATTACCTACAACTATGAAATTTGCTCTGGAGGAACAGTCTTACAAAGACTGTTCCTCCGGACCAAATTTCATAGTTGTAGGGAATCTCCTTTATAGATATTTAGCCTTAGCAACCGCATAGCAACGACTTAAGTGGCTCTATGAATACGGCCCCATAACTGTGCAAAACTTCGAAGACAGTAATCATTCCACAGAATTTGTCAGACATAGTAATCAGTAGACAGGACAAAGTAGAAAGTAAACAGTACACAGTAAACAGTAAAACTCACGAAAGCAAATGAGGGTAAATGCATTTAAATCAGGTACAATAGGCGGACATATTGGCGGATAGAAATTGCTCTTTAAACTGCATAGAAGTTCTTACATCTCAGGACTTTCTGAGCAGCCCTCAAACAGGTGCAGGAAAACAGCTGATCTGAAAAAAAGGAAAACTTTTCAAGGAAAATTACATTCAGTAACTTGATGCAATAAGGATAAATACTACTTATTGCATCAAGTTACTGAATGTGATTTTCCTTGAAAAGTTTTCCTTTTCCTTTTATAAACGCCCAGTAGTTTTATTTGTCGACATTTTCATTAAGTAATGAGTAGACTTACTGAAGTCATTACATTTACATATATAATATTGCACTTTCAAACAGAAAAAATGGGGGTGGTAGTCAGGCGATGGTGCTGGTAATAACTTCCAGTGCCGGGGCGCCCTACTTATTTGGCTAAATGTAGGGCGAGGGCCTACTGTGTTTGCAGTAGGTGCGGGTGGGGGTTGTTTGGATTGTGTTTCTCTTCTATCATTTCTCTTTCTTCCTCCCCATATCTGGGAGACGGCCTGATATAGACAAAGCGGCATTAAACCCAAAACAACCAACCAACCAACCAACAGAAAAATCTTCTAGTGAAAAAATGTGAAAGTCTGAAACCAGTCTGTGAACAAGTACAGAGTTCGAGATTATAAAACTTGAGAATAATCTCAAACTCAACATACTCGGAAGCAGCCAATCAGGGTGCTTTATTTTGAGTTTGAGAATGTACTCAAGTTTTATAAACTCTGTGCCAGTCTTGCTACAACCTTCATTTTATGTATTTAGCCTCTTTATGATCCTTACTTGATGTGTGCGAAGAAAAAGTTTCTGATGAGATTGTGCGAAGGCGCGCGCACACAGTTACAACTTACACGTGTAGCTTATTAGGCGGTTGAATTGTTAATTTCCATTTTGTAAGGCTATCTCCCAGCGGGCACATGACGTCGCAATGACCTCGTACAGATGACAATGCGTTATCATCACGACGCCATGTGCCTGCTGGGGCTACGTACACGTATTTGTTTTATGTGAATGAGTACACATCCATGGAAAGCAACTCCCATTTACACCTCCCCCCCACCCCCCCCCAACCCCTACACACACACACCTTTTCCATTGGAAGCAATTATTAAAGTAAAGAATGTGTTCTCCTAGAAGCAACTTCTGTCTTTCAAAGGAAACCCTTTTCTTCAAAGGGATTTGTCACCGAGGGAAGCAAACAGAAAGTAAATAAAGTTGTCGCTCTTTAAAAAAGCTAGTGGACGAAACAAGGAATATACCCATATATCTTAAATATTTCTTTTACGAAAATGCAGTAATGTGGGCCGTGGCACGCTAAATGGGTACTTTACGCTTATGCGAACAACAATGGCTCAGAACAGCTACTCCTCTGTACAGCTCTAACACACAAGCTTCCCACTGGCCACACAAAGTTGAATCGGCATTGAGTCAACCTTGATTCAACGTCAAGCATTTCTCTGTACAGCTGTCACACACCAACCTCAAAGTTGAATCTGCACTGGACCAACCTTGATTCAACATCAAGACATTAAATTAATGTTGCTTCAATGTTAATTCAAATTGTGTGCCTGCTGGTCGATTGATTGTTTTAGGTTTAACGGCCCTTTGAGACAGTATTTCATTCTGTATCGGACCGTCTTCCAGAGAGGGGGAGAAAGAAGAGAGAAATGACAGACAAGAGAAAATAAAGTCCAAACAACTCAACCCGCACCTACTGCTAGCACCGTAGGCCCTTGCCCTACTATTGTCCAAACCCGGCACTGGAAGTTATACGCAAACCATCGTACAACCCGACCATCCCCGGGAAATGCATGGACTTGTAATGGCCAATTTTTCGTGTGTCTAAAGCATTAGGACGCCCCAGCACTGGAAGTTACACGCAGTGCCATCGCACAACCCGATCACCCCCTGTGTGTCTGCTGAATTAATTTTGATCCAATAAACGTTGAGAATACGTTTGTGAATGAGATTCGACAGAAAAGAAATCGTGGTTATAAAAGAAGAAACATAAGACATCTAGATTTAATACCTTAAGGATAACGGAAATAAATGACCATATTGCAACTCTAATGGAGCGCATTTGTCTAGATTTAAGAAGTCTTAATTACAGATAAGTTTGATCGTCTAGAAAAGAATCATAATCAAGTTTCTGCAATATTGCAGGCTCAATTACCCCCTTCAACAATCCTGATGAATGATTAGTCCGTACCAATTTGCTCTTCTATCAGAGACTAACTGTACATAAGTGTACATATTACAATAAATCAAGGCAGAAATGAGCCGCGACACGACAAAACCAACAATGTGGTTGTGCGTACAGCGCAGACTCAGATCAGCCTGGGCATCCGCCCAGTCTGATCAGAGTCTTCGCTGTCCGCATGGAGGTAGCTTAGACAATTAGCTACCCTTTAATCGCTTAGGGAAGACTCTGATCAGACTTGGTGGATACCCAGGCTGATCTGAGTCTGCGCTGGGCGCACAACCACATTGTTGGTTTTCTCGTGTCGCGGCTCAAATCATTTATAAGCCGCGACACGACAAAACCAACAAAGTGGCATCTGCGCCCAGCAAAGACTCAGATCAGCCTGGGCAGTCGCCCAGTCTGATCGGAGTCTTTGCTGTGCACTTAAAGGTAGCTAAGTGTCTAAGCTAGCACTACGCGGACAACGATGACTCTGATCAGACAAGTCGGATGCCCAGGATGATCTGAGTGTTCGCTTGGCGCACATACCACTTTGTTGGTTTTGTCGTGTTGCGGTTCAGTTATTTTTTTTTTTCTTTATTTATGTGATGCCATAAACGACCTTATGAGGCCATAAAGACTTGACCTTGAAAATATATATGAGTGAATCAAAAGGGGCAACATATGTATCAAAATCGGATAAAAAAAGTTAGGAAAGTTTGAAAATTGAAAAGTATATCGCCAGCATTCGAAACTGTTACAAAGTTATGAAAAAATACTGTTTACTTATAAAAAAGTATTTTTTTTCTCCAGCTTAGTATACCTCAAGAAGATGACATACAAGTTAAATTAATCAAAATATTGTAAAACATATTCATATATACGTGTAGATTTATATATTTTACTGAGGCTTTGTAATATAATAAGATACAGTTCTCTCCCTAGACTCACACTTCTTTTGTATGCTAGTAACTCAGAACAGCTAGATCAGAATAATTTTAAACTTAAGAAAGGACATTAAAATCTTTAAGAGTTCCTTCGAGAGCAGAGAACACATTCTGAAGAAGGAACATGGGCCAAACTTCGAAGTTTCGGCTATTCAAGCCTCGTCAGTGACCCTGACAATATCTGGCGATGAAAGCCAGAAATAAGCATACTGTAATTTCTCAATTTCTACATTTTAATGAGGCAGTCGGTTGAAAGACTGGTTGGTATCGATATAATGTATGAATTATATGATCTGTTAAGTTTAAATTGTTTCTCATATGTCGCTTTATGTGACCTGGGAGTATGATAAAGATTTGTTGTTGTGTTTAATTGAGTTGATATGATAAATTATGCATTTAAAACAGACTTAAAAGTCTGGATTTCTTTAATAACATATCAGGGCACATACAATAATGAGCTGAAAGAAATGGGCAATGGACCGCATTTGTCTAAATAAGCAGTCTCAATTATAGACGGGCTTGTACGTCGAGACTCGAAATTTGATAAAATTTGTACAATAACACGCACAGAATCATTTACCCTCTCGACCATCCCAGATGAAGAATTATTAGTCTATATCATTGTGTTGCCTCAAAACAAAATGTCTTTTTTCAGATAAGATATTAGTTGCTGTGGAAGTGAATGATTACATTTTGACTCCAGAGAAAGGTAGCCATTTCGGAGCTATTCAGCACGAAAACTTCGACTAGAAACAAACCCAGAGAACCAATGGCCCTGTAGCTCACCTGACACCTTCTGTCAACAGACACAATTTGTCATTTCGCTAATTGTTACAAATTTGAAACCAGTGGCTTATAAGGAGTGCATATTTTAATTTTAAAATCTCTGTTTCTTTCAGCTAAGTTCAAAAACTGACTTTGACCTTTGATGACCTTATGTCTTCATGTATTCATTTAATTATTGTCCAATTATTATATCTAGGCTTAAAACCTTTCCATTAAATCGACTGTTTAAGTGAGGTTGGTATGTTTGGAACACACAATGTGTTTGTTAATACAACAAATCTAGCGCATCACCGCAAAACTAAACATATATGTACCAACGTAACAAACAGTTTATGTTTGAATACATTCTCCTAACTGGAAAGTATATTTAAGTCTTGTAGATGGCATCTGTTAATGTTAAAAAAAAGTATCAGCCCGAAAAATTACAAGTTTCCCGCACTCGTCTTTCACAAGAGTATGACAGAATAACCTGCATTAGTTAGACAATGGAAAGCTTTGTTGTGTACAGACGAATTCGGGGATAACTGTACTCAAAATTGTCATCGCTGGTGCGTCGCCGTAAAACGAAATTTCCGACCATAAAACCGACGATTTACCTCCCCAAAATGACAATTTTGGATAAAGTTATCCCCATTCTAATGCGCTTTTCACATTTTTACATTTAAACGTGTCCTACTTTGCACCCACATCAAACACTTTCAGCAACGTAAAACCAGACGTCAGCCAATACGAAGCGACGTTACGTAATGACGTCGGGGTTCCGACAGTATATCGCAGTATATAGTGTCACAAATTTCCGACGTTATCCAATCAGACGTCGCACATACGAAGTGCATTAGAATAAACGTTTTATGAACAATACACTTGTGTTTCCATGCTTTCTTTGTTTTAGCAGTGGTCTTTCACAAGGGGATGTGAAAAGGAATATCAAGAACCAGTTTGACAACAGTGGACAATGGAAAGCTATTTTCATGGTAAAATACAGGATTATGGACAATACGGTTCTATTCCCAAGTCATCTTAGTCACAAAATTTTGAGCCGCGACACAACAAAACCAACAGAGTGGTTGTGCACTCAGCGCAGACTCAGATCATCCTGGGCATTCGCCCAGTCTGATCAAAGTCTTCGCTGCGCACTTAAAGAGTAGCTAAGGGTCTAGGCTACCCTCGTGCGGACACCGAAGACTCTGATCAGACTGGGCGGATGCCCAGGCTGATCTCAAAATTCAAAAAAAAATTCAAAAAAATTCAAAATTGTTTATTTTGTCAGGTTATAAATAATATAACAACATGAGTGGCAGAACAAGTAGCTAAATATTTTGGCGGCAAATTACTTGAGGAAAATCGAAAGCACTTATTCAATTTACTAGAGGGCAACGTAGGTGTTAATTCAATTGCAAATTTTGTGTTTCCTAATAATTTTGCAGTGTTGTCATAACTGTCAAAGTCTCGCTTTAAACGTGTCAATTTCATCACATGACTAAAAATAAAACCTGAATGGACATTGATCGGAATACTTTTTTTTGTTATTGTTGTTGGTTTAAATCATTCATGAATTAACAGCCATGCACAAGATACTTTTGTGTCACGGACTATTCATATTTCTATAGAAGGTAAGAGAAAGTTCACTATAAATTTATCTCCTGCTACGCCCAAACACTCGGCCATAGACAGGCATGATCCATGCCAGTCGCATCTGCCCTCAGAACCAGAGAACAGTCCTCCACACCCTCCATGCAAACCCGTGGTTCGGACCGGCACGGAGGATGTAAAGGGCCACTTCCTTGAAACCTAGCTACAGCTATACTTAAAGATATATACTTAAAAGGGGCGGCGACTGGCCCGGACCAGATCCGTCCACACTCGAGCCCGTGGCGCGACATCAGTATGTATAACAACTTACCGTCGGGCACACAGCGCCAAAACATTGAATCAACGTCGATTCAACGCCACGACGTTAAATAGACGTTGATTCAACGTCAATAAAGCGCCGCGCGCCCGCAAGGTTTCTTTAATAACTTTCGATTTTCCTCTAGCCATTTGTCAATTTAGAACAAATGCAGATCACATAAAGAATACAATATTACAACATTGACCATTAACACCAACACTGTCAAGCCCAACATAGGCATTCCCATGTTACCATGGGAAAACCTAACCCTTTTACAATGTTTTGCCAAAAGACACTAAAAAGTACCAAAATGTTAATTGTCTCAAACGATAATATGATCTATCGGGTACGCGTAATGAATTGTGATGATTGAGGGGGGGGGGGGGGGGGGGGGTGGTATTGTTAGATATAGCATTCAACCAGATATAGCGATAAACATTCGTTACCTCAACCTCAAATATTGTACTTAGACTTATTCAGTGTGTTGTCTGAAAATTTTCATTACTATTTCAATAAACGAGCATAGATTGTTTATAGCTCTCTTATTACTGCTATTCATTAGTAAATTAAATTTGATTATGTTTGGATTTCTGAAAAAGTATGGTTTTATAAATTTTCGTCTTTCTTCGTTGAAATACCTGCATTTTAATATATAATGAAATTCATCACCAATTTCGACATTGCATAGCCAACAAATTCTCTCATTTAATGGAATGCTTAGCCAGCGTCCTATTTCTATAGGTAAACGATGATTGCGTGTTCTAAAAGCTGTCATTAAACGGCAGTTTTTATTTGACAAATACGAAAAATAGTTATTTATTTGGAAAGTTTCTTTAAACATACGATAATTTATTCCGCTAGATGTTATGTCAACCAGCGAACTCCAATTTTGTATGTATTCGTCTTTAAGCTTTTGTTTAAACGATTTGACGAACCAGCTTATGCTTGTTACATTGTGCGCGTACCAAATATTACTATAGCCGTTTGTACAGATTAAGTTTTTGATATTATTGAGCCATTTTGAATGAAGTTTCCCTTGCTCATTTAAGCTATAGATAAGTTGATAAACAGACAACGCCGTTTCGTTTATGCCTTTAACGTTCATTTTAATCCAAAATGATACTGCTCTGGTATAGATGTCGATTGAAAGTGGATATGCCCCTAGCTCTCCATAGACCATAATTGACGGTGTCGATTTCTTTAGATTTAAGATTTGTTTAAAGAATTTTAACTGCACCTTTTCTATAACGTCTAGATTTCCGAAACCCCATATTTCGCTTCCGTAAAGTAAGATAGGCTTTATGATTTTATTAAAAAGATCTACTTGCATATTAATCGGAAGATTTAGAGTTCTAATTTTACGTAAAAGGGAAAACAGAGCCATATTAGCCTGATCTGCAATGTGTTTTTTTGCCTTTAAGAACGAACCGCTACGTGATAAGAAAACACCAAGATATTTATAGTCACCAACAATTTCAACTTCTTCGCCTCCGAACTGAAATTTTAGACCCTGGGGAATTCTTCCTCCAGAAAATACTACAATTTTGGTTTTAGATACATTTACTTTTAATTTCCATTCATTGCAATAGTTTTCAAAAATATCTAATGTCTTTTGTAGCTCGTCTTTGCTGTTACCAAATAGAACTGTATCATCCGCAAACAATAAAATGAATAATTTGAAAAATACATATATGTTTTCGTCGTTTAGTTCACATTTTACTCCGGGTGCATTATGATCATCTAGATAGCTTTTCAGATCATTCAGATAAATAGAGAACAACAAGGGAGACAAATTTTCACCTTGTCGGACACCTGTCTCACAAGGGAAAAAAGCCGAGGCGCCTTCCGCAGTTTTAATCCTTGATTTAATGTTACTGTACATATTAGTTATGAATCGGAAGCATTTTCCATTTATATTGCAGTTCAACAATTTTTGCCATAGGCCACTTCTCCAAACTTTATCAAACGCTTGTTTGAAATCTATGAACGCGCAGTACAATTTGGTTTTATTTGCTTTGGCTATATCTATTAAACCTTGCAGTATAAATAAGTTGTCTATCGTAGAATAACCCTTGCGAAATCCGGCTTGGCAAGAATCAATTGTGTTGTTTTCATCAAAATATTTGGTTATTCTATCATTTAGTATTGCCGTAAAAACTTTCCCCAGACAACTTAGCAAAGTAATTGGTCGATAATTTTCGGCAAGATTTATATTTCCTTTATTTTTATAAATGGGTAGGATGTTCCCTAATGTCCAACTGTCCGGGACCAATCCTGAATCGAAAATCACATTGAAAAGTTTAACATATATAGGCGCCATAACGTTAATAGTGGTTTTTAGATGTTCATTTAATATACTGTCAATCCCAGGGCTTTTATTATTTTTTAAGTTTTTAATGGTTTTGATAATTTCATTTTCAGTAAAAGGCTGGTTTATATCTAGGTTCATGCTCCCAGTAGTATCTGTATTTGTAAATTCGGTGCGTCCTGACTGGATGTCTTCATTTTCATCATAAGTGTGATTTGCATTAATATTTTTAAAATAATTAAATAAGTCGTCTAACGAGGCTGTGTTTGTTGTTTTTTCATTTATCGAATTTATTATTTTCCAAAACTCCCTAGGTTTTGCATTTTTTAGTGTTTTTAGCTTCTCTATTTTTTCATTTTTATATCGACTGACATTTCTTGAGATTGTTTGTTTGTATGCTTTACTTACGTTTCCCAACAAATTCTTATAGTGTGTTGTTTTATATTTGTTATATAACTTCCTAGTGTTGTGGTTCAAATTTCGAGCTGTACGACACTCATAATTAAACCATTGTTTATTTTTGCTTTTTTGACATTTTGCCCTTAAGTCTGAGTCTGCGCTAGGCGCACAACTACCTTGTTGGTTTTCTCATGTCGCGGCTCAAATGTATAACAAACGTACCTAAACTTCGTACATCACTCACATCTATCTAGATGACATCTGTACCACAGGGATTCAAATTTATTTGATTAACGCTTGTGGTTATCATACATTTATCGGCATCGAAAGATAAAAAAGATATTTTCTAGAAATATAATTCGACTAGTAAAACAGTTATATCGTTTCAAAAATGATAAAACTGAGCATGATAATAACAAATATAACAGCATGGTAACTTGCATTTTTTCTATATTTCTTTACGAAACAAGAATTTCTCTTCAAGACATTTTCAGTCTGCTACCAAGATTCATGGTGGGTGACTGTGTCTTACAGTTGCAAGAACAGCACTCAGTCATCTAAAGAATGTTTCAACATTTATACATATAACATGAAAAGATACTGGTGAAATTGTCCAGTATGCCCTTTGCTTTAAACAGTATTTCCAATATAACATTTGAAAAGTAACGGTTTCCCATAGCCTAGTGGACGCAAGGGCAGTGGGTGTAAAAGGTCACCGTATTTTAGGCATGGCATACGAAAGGGGGGGGTCCACGCCATTCACTGCCTTTATCCTTCCCGGATTTGAATAAAAGGTAACCATTTTCTACTGGGTTGACAGAGTTTTTCAGTCGCGTCTGCACCATAGACGAGCACCTCTCGGCCATGCACCTTTCTTATGTGATAGTTTGGTTACATAAGCTTAGTAAAAGACGTTTTTCATTTTTATTTTTGGGGTTATTTTAGAGTAAGTACTACTGTACTGTACGTTGTGTTCAGTGAGTGCCTTGATAACTACATAATGTCCAAGAAATGAAGTTGAGCTATTAGACGGCTGTATATAATCATAAGACAGTAAACCAAAGGCAAATCAGTAGGTATAGATAAAGTGTCGTGCTGTAGAAGATTTATTTTGGAAGTTCGTCTGACTGCTTATTTGCTTATAAATGTTGTTTTGGTCAATGACCATTGGTAATTGAAGCATTTCGATAATAAGGATGTTTACAAACTTCTGTAACTGCGTATCTAAGAAATCATAAGAATATATAAAAAATATCCCATTCTTGTGTCCTTAAACGTATATAATTCAAGGTTTAACAAACTCCAACTGATATTCCGGCCCAGGATCATTTTACTAATGCACGTACATTCGAAAACTGTGTTTAGAAGTACCCAAAGTAAAGTAAAGGAAAAAAAAGGACCCACTGGGTGGTCAGGATTCGAACCCACGCCGTGGGTTCGATTCCTGGCTACCCAGTGGGTACATCTTTATTTCTCTACTTTCAGAAAAACCAAACCAATATGATCTTAAACTTTAGCTGAATATATCTTGACTGAAATTTGAAAGTACATGTATCAGTATATGGAATGTCAACGCTTCCCATCTTACCGGCAGCATTGACATTATACATACGGATATGTTCTTTTTATGTCTTTTTCTTAGAACCTTATGCTAATAAAAGAGCAAGAATGGAATGTCGAGTGGAATTTCCTACCTGCCTTTTCGGCCAGGTCAATTTCCAATTTTAAAAGTGATAGTTTTTTTTAGTGCTACTGGTTTATCTAAAAGAAATTTAAGACAAACAATGCAGACCCTGAGAAGACGCCGCGTTTACAAATGCCTCTTTTATGAGTCTCCGCCGATAGAGATTAAATGAAGAGTGGGCATACAACGCTAGCACAACGTCATTTGTAAATACGTCATTGTATCGACGTAACATGTAACACGACGCTGCTTTAAAGTTGCGTGCCTGCTACGATTATTAAAAACAAACAGTATTAGACTGTGGCGTTTACTGCTTTGCTGAGTATAATAACTTCCAGCATGATTGACAGTCCAAATGTTTATTTCATCTTATTGAAGATGTTATTGATCCAAGGCATTTGCTTTATCATTATAGTCTAATTCTTTAAATAGTTAGAGGAATTGTAACATCTGTAAATATCATGTATGTATGAAAATGCATCATTTAAACGGAGATTACTAAGCCGGGACAAAAAGATGAAACCGAAGCAACCTTTTTTCCGCACTCCGATTTTTTTAAGAAAGGACACTGCTTGAAAACAGCATGAGTTGGTGACATAATAGATATAATATACCCCCTAAGAAATGACGGATAAATCAGGTGCTTTTAACCAAACACAACTGTGTAAAAAGGCAGAGATTAGGAAATGATACATCATATCTCAAATCCCACATACAACATCAAATGGAAAATACAGTCAACTCTCGATATCTCCAACATTGATATCTCAAAGTACCCTGTCATATCAAATACAGTTAGGAGCGGCTGTAGCGTAGTGGATAACACTCCAGACTACCAATCCAGGGGTCGCAAGTTCGATCCCCCGCTTCTCCGGTCTTTCGGATGAGACTTTAAACCGACGTCCCGTCTCCATATGACCTCGTTGTTGGTGGGACGTTAAACCCGAGTTCACTCACTCACTCACTCAAATACAGTTTTGACACATTTCCTATTTTTATCTGCATTTCAACTCTTGCTATCTCAAACTACTGATATATCAAAGTAAATTTTCTGGGACCAGAAAATTTACTTTGAGAAATCAGTAGTTTGACATGAATTTCAACTTCGAGGTATCGTGAGTTGACTGTAGTTACCAGAAGCAAAAATATAAGTACAAAAACAACACAAACGGACAGCAAACTGGACACCTCTTCCCATGGTAAGTGGTCATAAAGCTAGCCTTAACCAAACATCAAATATATTAAGCATGCAGGACTTCTATTTTTTATTTATTTTATATGCAAATAAACCTGCTTTAGAACTAAAGAGAACAATCATACAAGACTTCGGACAACGGCCGTTTCAAGGCGGCACTTCTGTTTTTGGTTCTTAATGGTCGTTTTATGTGTTGCTTATGCTATGTCTGTTATAGATATGTTGTTTGTGTTTTAATGTTAGCCCGGTGTGCACCTGCATGGGAAAAGGCTGTTCATCTGACTACACCTGATGATGATGTCTTTGCAACTGGTGGTGACTAACTTTGTGTTGTCTTTTCCCACATGAAATTGAACTGTGAGAGTCCCTAAGAATTTTCCTACTTACCGTACGGTTCTAGCATGCATGGGACCCAGATTAAAGTTCTGATTCTCAGAACATTTCGAGTAGTATATAAGCAAATAAAACAAAATAATCAATCAGTTCAAATACGTAAGAAGACAAACTAGGTGAGGCTGATCCAATTGTTCCAAGTTGTCAATATTTGATTAGTTAGTCTAGCTAATTACCTCTTATCTGTCCGTAAATTTCATAAACCAATCAGCAAGGATACATTTTAAATGAGCCGCGACACGAGAAAACCAACAATGTGGTTGTGCGCCCAGCGCAGACTCAGATCAGCCTGGGCATCCGCCCAGTCTGATCAGAGTCTTCGCTGTCCGCATGAAGGTAGCTTAGACCCTTAGCTACCCTTTGAGCACTTAACGAAGAGTCTGGTCAAACTGGGAGGATGCCCAGGCTGATCTGAGTCTGCGCTGGGCGCACAACCACATTGTTGGTTTTCTCGTGTCGTGGCTCATTTTAAATGAGTCTTTGGATGAATTACAATTTCAAGACAAAATTTTCAGTCATTAACGGCTGCAAAGAATTGAACAAGAACGCTAAGAGCTATATTGGCTTGTTCAGTTCAGTTACTGCATTGGCGAACAGGGAATACTCAGATTAGCCTTCGCATCCGCGCAGACTGATTAGAATCTTCACTGTTTGCATGAAAATGTATGGATCATATGTGATGCTGAAGCTGGACTCAAGTTTAATTATCACATGCATTTTTGTAACACAGCTCGTATGAGGACTTGCAATGGCTGGGTTGCAGCCATTTACAGTCAAAGATGTCATAATTAGAACTTTTTATGCTTCGCAACTTTTTCTGGATTTCAGATCACTTGTAGTAGTGTAAATTTCACATCAGTATTAATATAAAGTGTTTATAATTCGCATTTGTCTAAAATGGCTTTTAAACACGCATTAATGCCTCTGTATTGCTTTTGTATGCTTTTATATAAAGAGCGATTTTTGAACCAAACAAAGAAGGGATGGTGTTCATCAAAAATGTGAATGTGTCATTATTACTGCATCAAAAAATAAGCACAGAGGGCTGGAAACCAAACAAAAAAATCTGCACGAAAAGAGTGCTTACATAAATAGCTCTAAGATTTTAAGAACCTTTTCGAGCTTTGTTAACAAAGTGAATAGTGTCATTATAAATGCACCAGAAACTAAGATAAGAGGATCGGATATCAAATCAAAAACCGGAAAAATTCTAAGCGAAAAGAGTAATTAACTAAATAAATTTTAAGCTTTTAATACCCTTTTCGAGATTTTTGGTCCTTAATTTAGCTGTCTGCACATAATTCAGGAAGGGGTTCTTCTCATAAAGTCGAGCGTTGCATTCTGTTTTGGTTGCAATCAGTGTCAATCATACACTAGGTATATTCGGTCAGCCTGCAGTGGTCATCAAGGATGGCAGATTATATACAGTTTAAACGTAAAGTTGATGAAAATGCAATAATCAGGTACAGAAACACTCGCTTAACACTGGCCAAAACATCAAATTGGATAGGATACCAGAGCTCCAGATAAGAGGGGGTATTGAGGATAATCCAAAGATATTTTTTCTTATTTCTCATCGAAAACATATATTGTGACCCCTCATTAGAACCGTCTCAATGAGACGGTTCTAATGATGGGCCACAAAATATGTTTTTATGGAGATATTTGGATAATTATCCCTAAATTATCTCTGTTACCCCTTCTCATCTGGAGCACTGGGATACAATAAAAATGAAAACGTGCCGGCACGCACAGCAAAAGAAGACAAGCGAAAAGCCAAGATATCATCTTTTTCCCTGTAGATGACCGCGAGGCTCTTCTCAATAATGTACAAAACCCGAAGACTCTAGAACGCTGGCAAACATTGGAAATAATATTAATAATCTACACCAGAATCACCGCCTTGGGACAGTCGGTTATATATTACTTTTGTGTGTGTGTGGGCGGGGTGGGGGCGGGGGAGAGGGGAGTGAAGCTTGAATAGATTTAACGTGATCCGGGTCAGAACACTCGTCCTAGCTGATGTAGTGGTTCCTAAACAAAGAGGACAGTTAAACCAAATAAGACTTAAACCGTGGATCTAAAACGCTGGCCTCTGACACTCAAGGATCAAAATTCAAAATGCACCATTTTAAATTTACAATTGAACAACATTTCAAAATAACCACATCAATTAGATAAAATCTGCTTTTTCTGCATCATGAAGTAATAAATAATACGTGCAAGTGCAGTCGTAAACTATGTTTTGCTAATCAAAGTTCACACCGGACACGCAATGTTCCCATCGGACCAAGCAACTCAACCGAGCTTACTCCGATTCTTGTAAGTGTTTGCCTTACCACATGCACAAATAGGCATTACGAGAAGGGCAGTACTATCAAACTGACTGAAGAAACGGAAACGTATCAAACTGAATGGAAAAAAGAAACGTTTATTCTTTTGCAACGTCAGCTATGAAGACTGTGAACCTTGCTTTTGCCCTGCATTTGGGAGCCGAGATTTCCAAAACTCTTTATTGTCTTAATATTTTTTTTTTTGTTTGTTTGTTTGGAGTCCATCAAAAATATTATCAAAATTATGCAAACAGCTTAACTAATAGATGAGTCCCTGAATGTATCAAAAAGATTCTTTATAATGATACGACGGCTGTGTCTTATTACACGCCATAAAATATTCAAGCGGTAGATGTATTGCCTTTATGACAATCAATTTGTTCAGTATCATATATAGTGTGTTATTTCACACCGTTGCTTATTTAAATGCTCTTATGCATCCGACACGATCTACTTTGCTACAATATGGTGTAATGGCTTCGGGTCTCAATAGATACCAGGGAAAAGGTTATCTAACAGTGATCGACAAATGCAATTTACAAAATGCTGTATGATTTAGGAGTAGAGCATCCTTTTACTGGACAAAGGTAAAAGTGCCTTCTTTATCGACATAAACCCAGCAGGCACATGACGTTGAAAAATGATGTCGTACTTGCGTCAGTTCGACGTAATGACGTCGCATCGACCTCAGTACGACGTCATTTAGACGACATGTGCCCGCTGGGAGGCATGACTATCACTTAAAGCGCCAAATACAAAAATGTTGAATTTGCAAGTAGCGGTGATTCAGTGAAGTGGCTCATAAGGAGCCTGTATTTGCCGCCTTTAAAAGAAAAATCTATTATAATTAGAATTTATAGATGAACTGTTGAATGGCTTTAAAAGTGTCAAGAAATGATACATAAACGCTTGTTAAACAGCCCTTCGAATAAAATAAATTCTTAAGGAGGACACTCTGGAAGCAAGAAACACACCAAAGAATTGAGATGAACGGACTCGGTTTATTTCAGTCTGTTCATGTGCAGTAATGTAATGTTCCAAAGCTGCCCACGCAAAGTGCAGCATACAAACGTCAACAATAAAAACAACGCTTGAAGAATTAGGCCGGAAATGTTTTTTCCTCTTTTTTTGCGCCTAGATATAACGTCTAGTTATAATATAATTTTCTGACCTAGATGCGTAGGCATATATGAGGGTTAACCTCTGCCTTGTTGCGCTACTTCTTCATGTTTTAAATTTATGCAAATTATTATCTACTTAATTCTATAACATCTTCAGTATAACCTTACATTTGTGAACTTTTGTCAGTCACGACCTTCGCGTAACACTTGACGCTGGTATTTTAACCCATTGCTTTCTGGGTATTTTTGTCGTCTGCTGAAATTGTCGTCTACATCAAAAATCAAGAATATTTCGACAATATCGGTCTAACTAACTCTTGTAGAAATGATGTCTGGGCAGCAAACAATTTGGATCTCAGATCAGGCCCCACGTTTGTGGGGCCTAATCTGGATCCAAACTGTTTGCCTAGATACCCATAAAGGGGTATCCCGAATAGAAAGGGTTATTACCGTACTTGCAGAATTACTGGGTCAGAAAATTCCTGAGCTGAAAATGTAATTCCACTTCTCCACTTCTCGTGAACAGTCTGATAATAGGCTGAGCTATTTGCAACTGCATTAGCAAATTTGGCTTAATCGTCAAATACTCAAAAAAAACACTTATATGTTTTTAATCATTTCAGTAAAATCTCTCTTAAGCAAGCACCATCGAAACTGCAAAAGCTGCTTGCTTGATACAGATGCTTGCTTAATACAGGTCAAGATATGCCAAACAGGATACTTTAAAAATTGAGATTCACGCTTCGTATGACAGGAATTCGCTTTTAATACATCGGTGTCAGTAAGTAATTGGTCAAGACGCCCAGTATTAAGGGTAATGCCGGTAGTTTTAACAGTATTCCAAGTGTTGTCGTTAGAGTTATGTTAAATGAAATCTTAATAATAAACTTTACAACTTAAGGCGTTTTTGTTTGATCTTTCGTTTGCACAAGACCTAACATCAACAACAAGGGTTTTAGTACCATTACCTTAAACGACCTTTAATGTTCGTATAAAGGGCGTCCGGAACAATTATGCTTTAAGACGTGCGGTCTTAGGACAGCCATACCAATCTGCCTACCCACGCACTTTTAAACATTCCGACA
Organism: Ctena decussata; assembly: GCA_963989385.1. Lineage (NCBI taxonomy): Eukaryota > Metazoa > Mollusca > Bivalvia > Lucinida > Lucinidae > Ctena > Ctena decussata. The sequence continues at coordinate 88,105,964 of OZ022500.1, forward strand.
AGACCGTCCGGATGCGGAAGAGCAATCTAACCCTCGCTTTTAGTCCATTTTGAACACCATCTTTTCTTGGGGCGTGGCTCGTAAAAAGTAGAACACATATATAGATAAGTCTGTAATTATTGTTTACAAGTACGAACCACGACCTTAAAGCACTTAAAACAGTATATACCCAGATTTTTTTGTATTATGATGAGTTGCCCTTGTTTCCCTGTAGATTCACCAAGATCCATCAATAGTGAATTTAAACACAAAGGGCTCTGACAAGACTGCGCGCATTTGCAGACTGCTCTGAGCTTTTCTTGTTCGCATATGGTCCGAGCATAACTATATGTGGGTCACAGCTAATAAACATATATCTTAATAGGGAAGGTTATCTTGTAGTTTACAAAGGACACTTTTCATTACGGGTCAGCGTAACTTGTACACCTTTAAGGTCAACAAAACATAGTTAACGTCATTTTAGACACTAAACAATTTGTAATTATAAATTGCTGACATTAATAATTTTACTACATAGTCAGGGAAAACCCTTTTCCAGAAGTTAAATTCAGGCGTAGAAATTTGCCCAGTTGGCAGCTACATCTGTCGGATAACCTCTGCCCAATACAGAGCCACCAATGAAGCTTAATTCAGTGACCGAACCTTAAATATACCAAATCTGCTGTTTTCATTGTTACGCTAATCATACTAATCCAAGAATTTTCTGACGGTTTACGTGGCTTTTCTTTATATAAGTTGGATATTTGCCCGTCAGAGAAGATTCGAATTATATTTATGTAAGAACCCTGATGAATTCACCATTCATACATCTGTATGAATAACTCACGGGTTTAGCTAAAAACCGCATGTATATAATTCCTGAAAATGTACTTAATTAGTATCCAAAACGCCACAAAGAAAACTGTTACAAGACAAAACATGAGTGATCTAATTTTAGTAAAGTCCTCCAAACTATCTAATTTATCTTTTTTATGGCTGCCACTAAGTAGTTTTAGTGCCCAGACTAATTTCTTTGATTGTGATTTTAAAAAACTCAAAGAACTAAGATGAATGTTACGTCTGGATGTTTGACAGTTTCATACAAGCCAGGCCAACTCAGCTGCAATAAAATATTTTAAAACTAATTCCTAACAAAAAATATGAATACTCGTAAATAATAGTCATGACCCAGTACGGGCGTTTTATTGTCTGGTGTGGGTATAAACTGTTCAGGTATGCCTGTCCCAAAACTTAATGCTTTAAGATTATGAATTAAATACAATGCATCCATTCATACAAAACCTGGAGATTTTTGCCTTGATAGTGACTTTCAAATATGCACATACACAGGGTATGCACTGTTGAAGAAGAAGTGAACAGGGATTTGTTAAAACATTCAAGAACGAAAAACGCGTGTTGCGTGCGAGTGAATGAAACTTGACAGGATTCAACCATCCAAGTTTCAGCATTTATATCTGTCGCCCCGATGGGGAGAAATCAAATTTTGTTTGCAGACAGGGGGAAGGAGATTAAAGACAACTTATATACACCCACCCTGACTCTTCAACAGCTGCTTTTGAGACTGACTGACACCGCTGGCAAATCTCGGTAACTTTTTAATAGTTCTTCATAATATGCAGTGCTAATTTTCCATAAATTACACGCCATCGCCTCTTGCCGAGGCGGTTCGACCAAAGAGCACGGCTTACGTTTTGAGAAATATGAAAAACAAATATCTCTTTATTAGCACCAATATTCTCCTTATTTGGAGGTCCGTTTGAGTAAACAGACATAACTGTCTATTTATGATGACAGTAAATTGCCAAAAGGTGGTACACAATTATAAATAATATGATTTACTTTTGCTTGCTTCGAAAACAATTCTAGACAACTTGATATTATATTATTATATAATTGTGTGCGATTTTTGTTCTCTTAATGTCTACTGTTTATTGCGTGCAGCCTATCAGCACATACACAACGATAGGAGAAAACCAGCCCTCAAGGTTATTCATAAGCAGAGAAAATTTCATACCCAGCTCAACTGAGCAAGAAAACAACTGTGCTTTTCGGTAATTTTATGACAAGGTCGTTTGGTAACTACGCCTCTTTTTCGTTTCGTAACACCTCTTTTTCGTTTCGTAACATCCTTGAAAACATAGTTAACCAGGTGTGCTAATGCGAACTACCATGTACAAGCAGAGGTGGCTAGAATTCCCCTACAGTGCAGCGAGTCGCTCTACAAGATGGGATATCCATCTTGTTATTGAAGCCTAAATAACTTTAGCTTACCCACGGACTTTCTATATCAAACACGATTCACGGACTATTTGCATCCCAGCGAGCTCGAGGTATTCAAGTGCAAAGTACAAGGGTTAACTTCTCCTTTTTGAGCATGCCTGCTGTAAAGACACATCTTGCCTAGTTTGGTATAAATGTTCGTCAAATCTTATTTTCGAACTTTGGGTTAATAGGCGAGAATTTGAAATTCATTAAGCGAGATGTGACTTCAATGCTAGCAGCATCGAACAGCACTGGTAAAGAAAAGTACTTATATGTTACCCCCATGACAATGTCTTGCGTAATGAGAAAAATATGTGAAAGAAAAAAAAAAAAACCCCGACCCAACCTTGTTTGCATACAAACAGTCTGTGAACCGTATTAAAAAGTCACATGGGTTCGCTACACTGAAGTGACATTCCTGATAGAATAAAGGCTGATTATATCATTGTATAATTCACTGAAAAGCAAGAGGTGTTGTTCGATTTCGACAATATTGTTTTTGCTTGATCACCCCTTATGCCATTGTTACATACATTATTGTAGTTCCTTGTTGTTATATGAATTTATGAGACATATTTATCCGTGTCGTATTTCTGCTAAAAATCAATTTTGCCGAATATATTTCTTCTAAAAAGTCAGTTTGCCGAATACATTTCTTCTAAAAAAATAAGTTTTGCCGGATTAATTTCTTCTAGAAACAGTTTTGCGAATATGGTCTAAAAAATCAATTTTGTCGAATATTTTTCTTCTGAAAAATCAATTTTGCCGCTTATTTTTCTTTTCCTAATGTATGAGTCATTCAGCAAAACTGATTTTTTAAGAATAAATATGAAACGGACGACTTTATCTGTTTCGTATTTATTCCAAAACACCAATTCTGCAGAATGATTCTACAGATGATATACTGTACATGTATTTTCATATTTGCTTGAGTTTCATAAATCGGACTTTGTCTGCAGTCATAATAAAAGCTACAATATCTTATGATCAAACACAAAAGTGCAGTCTCACTTTACCATAATGCTGACTCAGTCGTATTGATAAACGGAAGCAAGTATACCCATCAAAATATGTTAAGAGCCAATATACATGTATGGGAATTTCCAGATATGTAAAATTTTTGCAATTTAATGAGAAGTCTTGATAATAATTTAACAAAAAAGAATAGGATTAATTTCGTATAATAGCGAACCACTTACAGGATAGAGGATGTCATGATTATATGGCCAAAGCATTCACCTTCAAAGGGCCACCGTGCATTCCCGACCACACCGTCTTTGCCTAAACTGTAAATGCAAACATCTGTGCCGGATTTTACTTGCTTCCCTTTTTTTTTTTTTATCAGAAATCCCATTTTCACCCAAAGTACTGATCTGTGCTACGTTTCACTATACTTCTTACGACCGTTTTCTTCTTAAGTTAGTTTTTAAATAATTTTTATAGCCTTAATAATTAACAAACGCAGACATTTGATATTCCAAACTGTCTGTTCCGACTTCCTTCAAGAAACTCGATTGATTGATTGATTTTTTTGTTTAACAGCCCTTTGAGACAGTATTTCAGTCTATATCGGGCCGTCTCCCAAAGAGATGAAGAAAGAAGAGAGAGATGATAGGCAAGAGAAAAAAGTCCAAACCAACCCCCATCCGCACCTACTGCATGCACTATTTTCCAAATCAGTAGGACAAGTTACACACAGCATCATCGCAATACCCGACCACCCACTCAAGAAACTCAAAAAAAAAAGAGGTAAAAGGTGGAGAGATTTCCTTTGAAATATGAGAATTTCATAATAAGTTTACTGAAACGCAGCACATACGGTCTGTGTGTCATTGACTGTTTGGTAGTTATGACATTGCATACATTCTCAGATAACCGAAAAAGTGTTGCAGAGCGATCTTCCGTCCAAGCCGCGACACGACTAAACCAACAAAGTGGCATGTGCACCACGTAAAACTCAGATCATCTTGGGCATCCACCCAGTTTGATCTGTCTTCGTTAGCGTTAAAAGGTTACTAACGGTCTAAGCCACCAAAATGCCGACAGTGAAGACTCTGATCAGACCGGGCGGTTGTCCAGGCCGATCTGAGTCTTTGCGTGGCGCATATGCACTTTGTTGGTTTTGTCGTGTTGTGGATGAAATAAATTCTGGGCCTTAACTTTATTTGTTGGGTATACAACATACATCAACCGTGATATTATACCAACTACTGGTCCAGGAACAGAAGTGCCTTACAATAGAGCAAAGTAAAGACCCAGATACATGTAAAATTGTTAAAATGAACGTGTAAACTTTCGTGGAAAACACCTCCGTACTTTCCTATTTTACCGCCTTTCTTAATATAGGGGTCAGCTCATAATGGAAAGAATTTGTTCCTCTAGGAGCAAAGTCTTTTCTTTAAGAGTGGACCGTGGCAATATTTGAAGCAGTCTTGTTCTACAGCGAAGCAAAGAGGAAGTTGTGAAAGTCGTTCCCCTTTGTAAAAATGGTGGAGAAAGCATGGAGAGTTACGCATGTCTACGCTGCTAGCAATTTTTTTCCAGTATTTTATACATCGCCAGACTGTAGAATCAACTTGTTCAAGTTAAAAAGGAAATTAGAATAACTGGTCAATGTTTCGAAATATATAGGATAATCACTGTAATCTTAATTCATTCACTTTGTAAGGTAACTGACCTTAATGTTGAAACTGATATGCATACAATATTATGCAGTGAAGAAAAAGGGTGACAATCACAAATCACGAGAACTAAGAAAAGCGCAACTTCAGCAACAAGTTGGATTTTTCAGATTATAATTTACCCATGACTTCCTTTACTTTAATTTACTTTCTTTTCTTTGCTTCAGTTCTTTTCGGTCAAGAAGTACATGTACCTTAAAATTGCAGTTAATTGTGCTGTTTCGGTTAACCGATTATTAGACCCCAACGGTATGTTAAACGCACAATTATAACAAGGTTAACCATTGCTAGTTTAGGTTTAACCATTAATCATGGAAATGGACAGCTGTGGATATGCATGTCTGCATGTTCAGGTTGTTAAAGTGTAATCAATGCATAGATTCATCTCTAATGAGCCTCCGTCTAGGCTGTTTGTTGCCCTTGTTTTTAGGCAAGAAAAGCTTTCTTGGACAAGTTCTTTTTAACAAATGAGCAACGACACGACAACACCAACAAAGTGGCATGTGCGCTCAGGACGATGCAGCTCAGCCTAAGCTTCCGCCCAAATCTGATTAGAGTCTTCACTTTGCGCTTAAACGGTAGCTAAGGGTCTAAGCTACCTCCATGCGGACAGCGAAGACTCTGATCAGACTGGGTGAATGCCCAGGCTGATCTGAGTCTGCGCTAGGCGCACAACCATTTTGTTGGTTTTGTCATGTCGCGGCTCAAATGAGCTTTACCTCAAGAAAAACGGTTGTACGCTCGTAGCATACGAAAGCAGCAAATATGTACTAAAATGAGATATTGCGCATCGCATAGATATATGAGTCTTCTCCGTTCAGTCTATATGATCTGTTTGATTCCTGCGAAGCTTATATATCATATAAACTGAGCAAATTATGCGCGGATGTAGATCTAGATCGAGTTGAGTCTTCAGTCAACGTTGAAATTTTCATCGTTGATTAAATACTTACGAGATACCGTCATGAAGTAGAATCAATGTCAGTCATGATAGTTAGTCTGTTTAAATTCTTTAAAACAGACTAAAGCCTTTAATAATAAAAGACCATTCGACAAACCATGGTTTGGTCCCGCGTGCAAAACGGCGCGAAAACAATATCATAAAGCAAAAAGGCTGTATAAATTAAATAAATGTCAAAGGTTGAAAAATAATTTGCACATACAAAGTAAAAATTTTAAAAAGGTTATGAATAAATACATACTCTTGTTTAAAATAGATAAGGCCAAAAAACTTAGAAATATGCAATACAAAAGTCCTAAAGAGTACTGGAAATATCTAAATAGTCTGAATAATAATAAAAAGCCACGGTCGCAGCCAACAATTGGCGAATTTTATGAGCATTATAAAAATGTAAACGAGAATAAATACGACAACGATATGGACATAAACATGCATCTAAATGATACCGACGAAATACTAAACAGCTATATTACGAGTGATGAAATAAGAAAATGTATAAATAATTTAAAAAATGGAAAATCCGCGGGTGGTGATCATATCTTAAATGAATATCTTAAATCGACCAAAGAGATTTTCTTACCAGTTTATGAAACATTATTTAATAAAATATTTGATTCTGGACTCTTACCAACCTCGTGGCTTGAAGGTTCAATAACTCCAATTTATAAAAACAAAGGAAATTCATCAGAGCCGAAAAATTATAGACCAATAACTATACTAAGTTGTCTTGGTAAAGTTTTTACAGCAGTGTTAAATAACAGGCTTACTAAGTTTTTAAATAATTCTAACATGCTAAACGAGAACCAAGCAGGTTTTAGAAAAGAATACAGTACTTCAGACCATATTTTTGTCCTAAGTTCACTTATTGAAATTCTAAAAGCTAAAAAGCAAAAACTCTTTTGTGCCTTTATTGACTTCTCACAGGCATTTGACTCGGTCTGGAGAGGCGGGTTGTGGCGTAAATTGCTGTTTAATTCTATAAAGGGAAAATTTTTCCAAATTGTTTACAATATGTACGACAATATAAAATCCTGTGTTAAGTTCAATAACCAGAGTTCAACATTTTTTGCATGTAAAAATGGAGTGAGACAAGGAGAAAATCTATCTCCATTGTTGTTCGCTATGTATTTGAATGACCTCGAAGCCTATTTGCTAGCTTCAGGTACTGAACCTATAACCTTAGAGTTTCAAACTGATGAAACCGTATTTTTCTTAAAACTATTCATCTTATTGTATGCGGACGATACGATTATTTTTTCCAATAATAAGGACGACTTTCAAAAAGGTCTTGATGCTTTTCAGGAATATTGTCAAATGTGGAAACTCCAAATCAATTATGATAAAACAAATATAATTGTATTTAATGCAAGAAGTACTAATTTCACTTTTAAAATAGGTGAGCAAGAAATTGCGATAACGGATAAATACAAATATTTAGGCACTTTACTGTTTAAATCTGGAAGTTTTATAAATACGAAAAAGCATATTGTAGAGCAAGCACGAAAAGCAATGCACTTGTTATTTATGAGAGCTAATAACCTTGATTTACCACTGGACTTACAAATGAAATTATTCGATAATACTGTACTGCCCATACTTACTTATAGTTGTGAAATATGGGGTTATAGCAATCTTGAAATTATTGAACGTATCCACACGGAATTTTTAAGACAAATTACTAAATCTAGAAAAAGCACACCAAGGTATATGCTGTACGCCGAGCTTGGAAGACATCCTCTTGAAATAGATATAAAATCGCGCATGATAAACTATTGGATGTCAATACTTACCGGTAAGAAATCGAAATTTGCATATCAAACTTATCTTTATATGTTTAATTCAACCAACCAGTTCAGATGGCCAAATTGTATTAAGGCAATATTAGATACATGTGGACTGAATTACATATGGTTACAACAGTTTATATATCTCCCTAAAAATATAGCAAAAATTGTCAAAAATAGGCTATTAGACCAATATTTGCAGCACTGGAGTTCTGAACTACAGGTTTCTTCCAAAGGAACCCACTATTCTCTATTTAAAGATAATATTTCGTCTGAAAAATACATAACAATATTGCATGGAGCCAATCTTCTCAATATGTTAAAGTTCCGAACATGTAATCATAAATTTCCGATCGAGAAGGGCCGTTGGGAAAATATCGAAATTTCAGATCGAAAATGTGAACTTTGTCAGAAAAATGACATCGGAGACAATTTTCACTATCTCTTGATATGCCCCTTTTTTGACTACCAGAGAAAATTGTTCATTGATCCCTATTATTATAAACGACCAAATGTTTTGAAATATAAAGAACTTCTTAATACAACAAATGAAGTGAAGTTGCGGAAATTAAGTTTATTTATGAAGCATTTGATAAGCTATTTTAATTAGACAATATATGTCCTTCAGAGTAGCCGTCCTGTTTACTGTTTATAATATATATACTATGCCAGGTGTCTCACGAAAATAGAGATCCAATTCAGGCCACCATCTTTGCGGGCGCGTAACGTTTGGGGAAGGCCACGTCAGCGTCGACGCGACGTCATGCACGTCATGACTGCGTGTCAACGCAGACCCAACGTCCCCCACGTCATGCGCCAGCCAGGCTGGTGTGCAGGTTGGTCTGTGTTAAACAGTAGTCACCCATAAAATAACCAAGCTTCTATCTTCGGATTGTTAGGATTGACTGAGACTGCTAGGATTAACTACAAGCTATAGCTGTCATTTTAGAAATTGCATATGAATGCAAACTTCTACTGGTTTGGCCGTATTGTTGCATGAATTTAACCAATTCGCTAATGGTTAGGAGCGGAGGAGAGTCTGATCAGACTGAGCAGACGAACAGGCTTATCAGGGTCTTCCCCGCTTGACCGGGCTTTCAAGCACATTTTCTGGATCAACAATGACCCAGAACATGGCCTCAAGCCTGGTCATTTCAATCCTCGAGTAAAGTTATTCCTACCCAGTTTTACGCCGATTCTCTCACCGGCCCAAAATGACTGAAAAAGTGATGAAGGAGCATAAAGTTCCTCGAATGTGCGCTTACTACGCACGCCTGAAAATTTTGACTTATCACCATTTTGTCAATTTTCCTGTCCGACGGTGTTGAAAGGGCTGTAAGGTGAAAGAATCAAATTGTTTATTCTAAAATGTATTCCCTGCACTACTAAACCGAGCACCAGAAACTGGGACAGTTTGACCATGATATTTTTTTATGGAAGTATGTTTTGGGAGCCGCTTCCCAGCGGGTGCGTGACGTCGGTGCGACGTGGTACTGACGTCGATTCGACGTCATGTGCCCGATGGGTTTGAACTTAGAGTCGAGTCAAACATTCCCCTTCTCAGGTGCCCCGATAAAAGCTGTATAAAATACAACTGTTTTGTTATCCCAGATACTTATGAATGAATCATGAAACGCACGATTTTCAGCTGACCGATTGGGCTGTTCCACTTACATATCCATATGTATGAATAATTTATAAATTTTTCTGCAAATTAATATACTGCAAAAAAACGCACGATACTGATGCACGAGTCGATGTGACGCTTTACTGTGACGTAACTTGCATCGACGTTGTTACGTTTTGTTTGACTATGATCTTTGATACCTTTCTCTTTAGTGGAACATTCTAACCGGCTGAGCTGGCACGTGACTATTTACCTAAGTACAGTTACTTGGCAAAACAATATTATTTTTCTTCTGTTTGATGAAGTTAAATTTGCATGTAAATCTTTCTCGCTCTCTCTTTCTCTCTCTCTCTCTCTCTCTCTCTCTCTCTCTCTCTCTCTCCTAATAGAATAAGCTTTCGAATGATCCATGCCACATGTTTCTGTTTTTAAAACCAATTTGGCAAACATCTATGCTAAGTATTCGCACGACGCTGAGCGACGTTGTATCAAGGTCGTTGCGATATCATCGACGTTGCTGCAGTAAATTGTGCTTGCCGAGAGGTTAGAACTGATTTTGCCGGATCGCTAGCAAACAATGGGTTAATCAATAGGTACCTTAATATGCGATAATATATAGTTAAAATTATTGGTGACCTTACCCCGCGGGCACATGTCGTAATGACGCCCAACTGACGCATCGGCGTCAGTACGACGTCATTTGGACGTCATATGCCTGCTGGGTACTTTTAAACGTCTCAACTTGCTTTTGTAATTGTCATAGACAAATGTTGCTTTTGAATATTGAATAGTCAGTTTGTTCATATTTGCCAGTTCCGATGGGACTGTGCACAAGACTACGCGAACACCTGGAGCATTTGCAGTATCCCTGATGGGGGCAGCCACTTTTGCTATGCCCCTTGGGTGTTTTGGACCAAGGTTCGCCCCACATGCTTATGATCACCCAACAGGCGCACGATGTTGAGTCGACGTTTAGCCGACGTTGATTCAACGTCACACAACGTTGAATCGACGTTGATTCTGCGTTGACTCAGCGTTGTGAGTCTGATGGGCAATAAATTTGGTATCCTGCTGATGCTAGTGCAGGAAGACACGTCTAGTCTCTAGATTCGGTTATATAACTCTACAAGAACACCAATTGGTATATTTACGTTCTCAAATGCCAGGGCAAGCCAGGACTCTGAGGTGGAACTTTTTTTTTCTTTCAATCTTTATTTCTAGTCATCTGATTTATTTACTTATTTATATACTTATTATCTCCTTTCTTCTGAAATATATTTCCTCGAATCTGAAAAACTTAGTCGCGTTATCCTCTGGGTGTGGAGACAGAAGGCTCCTGTTCATCGTGCGAAGAGTCCTGTCTTGTCTGCGGCATTGATATATCTTGAAATACTAATATCTTAAAAATACCTGTTTATACTCCTGATTGTTTTCTTTTCTTGGAGCTTAGATCCGATTCACAAGTATGAATGAAGCAGATTATAAACTGCACGATTTTTTAATGCATCGGCTTGGACGGGCCCATTGGACGCCGTTACCTGCCATTTATTATAACTGCAACCTGGTTTACCTATTTTCAATGGAGACGTCTAATCCGCTCGCAGCTGATATTGCTCTACAGTAAACTCCCAAACATTCATACTTGATGAATCATTTAACGCGTTTATATATACTAATTTATCTACTATTATTATTATTATTATCATTATTATTTCTACATTTATACAAATTTTAAATGTAGGAGTGTACATGACACATGAGAGCAGTTTATCTTATTTTTCTCTTCCGTCCTGCTCCGCCACGTTTGCCTGTCTCCCCGGCAAAGTTGGCAAAACAGGAAGGATATGCCATTCCTAATCTCTGCTTGTCGCCCTTGCATTTCGTTTCGGTAAGGATGGCAGGCAGGGTGAGGTACCAGTAAAACTGAATTCGTTAAGTCACATTTGCTGTTAACCCATCTGATTGTCTAAGCACCAATCGAATATTTACATTGCTGCTATTCAGATAAATAATGTTTTAAAAAGACTACGATGTTTCTTTTTCTCACTCATTCTCTATCTCTCTCTTTTCATCATGTGGCATCCGGACGGCGTCACGCCAAAGTCGAAGCGATGTCATGATGACATGATGTCGCATCGACGTCGGTATGATGTCGTCCCGCGGTCACTGTACCTGCTGGTTTTCTCTCTATCTCTCTCTTCTCTCTCTCTCTCTCTCTCTCTTTCTTTCACGAAATTCTTTTTAAGATGCCTTGGTTTTGAGAGGCTTTGTACTTGATAGTTGGCTGTAACGGCTAGCCATATGCGTTCTGTTGTCCTTTACTGTAAATACTAATTTTATGGCTACTATCATCATAATTTTTGAGATTTAACTTTACTGAAAATTCGCTTATTTAGGATGCCTTGCCCCTTATTTATTTTTGGCAGCAGGAAGTATGCGGCGAGCCGTTTAGCGAAATATATTGTAATATTTTGTTTTCTTCCTTTCTTTCAGTTTCTCGCTTTATGCTCTGTGTTTTCCTCCCCTTGAATTTAAATTTTCAAATCATATACTGTTACCATTGCTAGTATTAGTACATGATCCACCGTCCGTTTGCCATGTTGATTAGTATTAGAGAAATTCCTCATTATGTCATGTTTACATGTACTTTGAGTGAATAAAGTTACTGTCTGTCTGTCTGTCTGATATTGAATCAACATGACGTTGATTCAACTTCAATACGTTCTACAAATATTGATTCATATGATTTTATTCTCGTTTTGCAAATCATATCAAATGACCCGTTTTATCAACCATCTTAAGCCTATGTATGGAACTTAAAAAACCTTAGCTTTAAGATGCACAAGAAATGTAAAAACAATGTAAGCCTCGACATGAGAATATGGATCTTAATGCATCCACAAACAGCTGGTTTATCCATGCACTCTGTTCAGAGTCTTTGCTGCATAGCTTAGATTGTTCGTGCAAACTGTAAGACCCCTGACAACTCTGAGCGGATGTACAGGTTGTTATGATTCTTAGCTGCTCGTATGCAAAAAGGTACATTTTCACACGGCCTATAACATTTTATCGAAGAGTAATAAAGTAGACAAACTTACCCAAGTCTTCTTCAGTCTTCCACCATTGCATATCCTTTTTCCATTCTTCTTTTCTCTCTATCTTGTGAAAATTTTCAAAATCCGCGGTTAATTTCACTTTCCACAAAAACTTGTGTAAACAATCCAATTTAACGAATATTTGTCAACACGCACACTTTGACCTACAAAACAAAAGGAAAACAAAAATGTCATGACATAAATTAAAAGAAAAGAAACAAACCTACCTTTTCTCTTGAGATTATTAACACATCCTCTTCTTACACTTTCTTTTAAACAAATATGCATTAATCCACTAAAACAACATATTATAATGTATAAAATTTTCATATAATGTTACAGTTAAGTTCACTAGAGCATTCAATTCCCATTAATTTTATCTCTCGCACACCGTTCAGTAGTTAACTGTTGTGTATCGCTTTCTTCGCCTGTTCGTTTTGTTTGTAATCTTATCCAGTCTCTGAACTTATAAACCTTTTCTCCGATCGCTGCATGTCAATCAGAGGAAAGAACAACAGCAAAGATGAAATGTACAAGTTTTGAAAAGTACACAAGAAAAAGTTTTAACTTTGTTTACATGTCCAACGCTTATCAGGACTGATACATAAGCCACTGTTTTCTCGCTATATACTATATTATCGGCGAGCTCAAATTACGCTGGTAGTTAGTATGTAAAGATGTCAATTTCAACAAGATTCAGCATCTGACCTGGGAAAACCCACATGCTGACTAATGCGATCAATGAAGGCCCTGATCACCCTGCGCATCTGCGCAGGCTGATCTGGGCCTTCATTGATCGTCCACAAAATATATCATCCGAGTTAAAAATGTTAAGTCAAAAACAAAAACAACTAATTGAACAAGCAAAAAACTGGACACGCAGGCTGGTTACTTTTATGCCAGTATGTGAGATTTAAGGCCATGTTTTGTTGATTTTATTTCCGCCCTGTCGCGGGTACTGGGTCATGCTTGACACAGCTGCTGCTGATTTATGTTAAACTCAGGTAGGAGTGAAAATAGTGTAATAGTGACAAGTGAAATTAACGTAATTTCGTGTTTCAGTGTCCCAAAGAAACTAAGAAGGTGAATAACATTAAAAGGTTAAAAAGAAGTGAAAATTTCGTAACATTATATTACGGAAACAAATTTAAAGGTAAATTACATGAACAGGTAAATTTAAGGTATCTGTATAGTAAGCAGTTAAATGAATTTGATAAGTATACAATGGTCATTTTAAGAACATTTCTAAATATTAGTTTGTATTGTCAAAAAGGGGTGGCAAACAAAATAGTGAACATTTATTTTATACATCATTAGCATGAGGATTAGTGCGTTCTTATATAAATTTCATATCCGAGGGCTGATAGATAAGTTCGCGGAATTCCCCTCTCAGGTGGTGATAACGTCGAGAAAGTTAGCCGGACACTAGAGTTTGACGTTAAAGTAACGTCAGCGTGACCCAACGTTGACGTCGACGTGCTTCAAGTACTCCATAGTACTGTTGTTCAATGTTTAATGTAAAGTATCTAAATAATATATTTCACCCCAATGTCAGTCGTGAGTAAACGTATCTCGTGATGGATTTTGTTTTTTGTTTTTTCCATTCCAGGTTTCAGTAATAAAGCAATTCCGCAATCACCCCTCGTACTATCGTAATGGTGCTATTGAGTGTCATAGATTGTCAGATCAGACCCTCCTTATACGGTATGATTTATCATTCCGCCAAAACAATTTACTTTGCGTTTTTCGGACAAGTAACGTTTTTGATTGCGGCACGGTATGTAGGTACCATTTTAATTTTTTTTTCACCATTTTTACCAATGAAAGGTAAAAAGATTGGCAATAATCAGGAACTAGATCAGATCCCACATCCCTACCAAAAATTCTGGAGGGTAAAATATACAGGAATTTACAAAAGTTCACAAAAGACACGAACAGCAAACCGGATTAATAGCTCTTTTCCAAAAAGGTGGTCATACAGTTTCACCAATCGATAAAACAGTAACATCTGTTTTAACCTATTTTCTATTTCAAATTACAAAACAAAACAGAAAGCAAAGTGTGCAACAGGTGACCGTATTGCTAATAGACCACGGGCAAGCGGTTGATGTTTTTGTTGTGTTGTTGTTGCTTTACGTCCACGGTAAACAGCTATGGTCATGTCGGGACGGTCAGTTAACCTAACCACACTATTCCTTAGATTAGATTAGATTAAACATATTTTATTGTACCATATAGACAAAGGGATTGGACACAAGTTATACCAACATTAGCTAGTCCTCTCCCTACAAAGATAACAATAAGTTCAGTTCACAAATTAAATCATAGTATCGAAAGAAAGATAATATTGTTTTATCCCCACAGCAGCACCAGTCGCCCCGCCCCAACCCCGACACTCACAAATTCCGAATTGCAATTTATTACTTGACTATGTGAACCTATGTGTGTCTTTGATATATTTTAACACAGCCGAATGTATAATTGAATTAGTTTCAGCATTTAATGCGGGATCTCCTTTAGTAATCAAATGCAAATGAACATTTGCAAGTGGATTAATGGAACTAAATAAACGATTTCTTTGTTCTACATATAACAAACACTCAAAGAAATAATGTTGAGCGTTCTCATTAACAGCGCCACACGAACAATTCGAATTAGCTGAAATATTTACTCGGAATAAATCAGCATTCAAATTACTACAATTATGACGAATTCTAGTTAAAATGATATCGTATAGTCTGTCCTTAGTAGATGGAAATTGATGAGTCCTAGAAAATTGTTTCTTAATATTTGTTTTAAACGAAGAGAGAGTAAGAGAATTTCATATTGATTGATCAGTGTTATTCCACAATTTAAGGGTTATCGGAAAGAACGATGACTCAAATGAACATAATCTAGCGAAAGGTATTTCAAAGTTCTGACTATTCCTTAAATTATAAGTCAAAACTGCATCAATTCTATTTGGAAGAAGATCTGTCAAGTATGATGGTGCGTCATTATTTATTATTTTATACATGAGAGTTAATTTTTTAGTTTTTCGCCTTTCAGCTAAAGTTTCCCAACCCGTTTCGGCATAGATCGAATTAAGAGATGCAAAAACTGACAAGCCAGTTACAACACTATTCCTGGGCAGGTTTAAACCTCCTAAGCGATTAACCAGTACTAAGTGCACTTACTTTAGCTAGTAACTGACAACTGCCCTTTTGGGGGAAGAATCAATCTCTACCAAAATAAGTGGCCGGACCGGGTATCGTTAGTTGGTTGGTTGTATTTGGTTTAACGGCTCGTTGAGCACCATCGAACCCGGGACCTCTGGCTGTTGAGTCAGACCCGGCACAGACAGACATAAGAACACGTAACATTGATGTACCACAACGGAAGTACAGCCTTTGACAGGTCAGTAATAGATTACGGGAGTGCGGGAAGGCTTAAACTAGTTTTACTGGCTACTGGAACCAGCCTTTGTGGCTTCTATTAGTTTCTTTTGACGACGAACCACTTCCAAAGAGGAACCGATCCTTGGAGGCAAGAATTTGCTCCTGACGAGCAATATATCGAACTGTTCATGCAAAAACGCACATTTTTATCGAAGCATGCTTAGCTACACAAAAAATAACTTTTATACTTTTATTTTGTATTCATAGATGGGAACTACCCTCAAATGCGCAGGGTGGTTTGGGATGCGTAGTATGCGTTTGCCTCAAGACGGATTTTTTACGCGTCTCAGATGAAAACTAGTTAACACTAAAGATATGCATAATTATAGAATCGTGGTCCTTCATTTATGTGTTTTACAAAATTCATGCTAATTGTTCATCATCTATCACAATAAGGCTTAATGTCTTAAACCTCCTTTTACTTTTATGATACATTATTTACATTAAATATTTAATTACTTTAACACGCATATAAAATTTATAGACTTCTACAGGCGCATAGCTGAGGATAACCTCATAGTATGTCAAATCATATTTTACACATGTGTGGAAGGGACGTCTAGCGTTTCACCTTCTGATGTATTTCAAATCTTCATTAGTTAATCAATGGCGTTATTATAATTACTCTTATTAATAACTAGAAAATTGTGTCTGTAAGACACTAATGATGCCCCCGTGCAGCGCCTGTCACAGGACGTGTACATCCCTAAAGCACCTTTAAAGCACAAACACTTTTAATCTTCAAAGAATCCACTAAAATTATTATACAACTGGATACCTTATATTGCAAAAATGCAGCCAAAAATGACTAAGTACAAAAGGTCAGAATTCTGTCAAAATTTATTCTAGCTCCAACAAAAATCCACATGCACATCTTCAATATGCCCACAGCACGTATGCACAGTTAGAAAAGAATACTTTGAAAATAGTGGGAGGAGTTGATTACACAAACTTCATAGCCTACAATGCAAAAAATTGCCTAAAATGGCTAAGTTCAAAAGGCCGAAACTTTGTCAAAATTATTTAAGCTCCAACAAAAAAAAAACACATGCACATCTTCAATATGCCCACAGCATGTATGCACAGTTTGAAAAGGATCCGTCGAAAACTGTGGGAGAAGTTGAACACACAAACTCCATACCCTACAATGCAAAAAAATTGCCTTAAATGGCTAAGTTCAAAATGCCGCAATTCTGTCAAAATTAATTCTAGCTCCAACAAAAATCCACATACACATTTTCGATATGTCCACAACATGTATGCATGGTTTGAAAACGATCCATTGAAAACTGTGGGGAAGTTGATTACACAATCTCCATACCCTACAATGCAAAATTTTGCCAAAAATGACTAAGTTCAAACGGCCGTAATTCTGTCAAAAATAATTCTAGCTCCATCAAAAATCCACATGCACATCTTCAATGTGTCCACTAAATGTATGCAAAGTTTAAAAAAGGTCCATTAAAAACTGTGTGAAGAGTTGTTTACACCAACTCTATACCATAAAGTGTGATGAACGGACGGACAAACGGACGGACAGACGGACACAGACAGGAGCAAATCTTAATGCCCCCCCCCCCCCTGACTATCGCAACGGGGGAATAAAAAGTCACAGTGCAAATACGTAAGTGAGTATCGAATTTTGTCTACCACATTGTATATATCAGTGAAAATGAAAAGAACAAAGAAGCTAATGATTTTAGTCTAATGAAGCTACAATGATTTTAGTTTCTTATCATATGACCTATGGGCGGTTAGAAACAACAACTTTCTAGCAACAGTCCTACTGTCATGCATCCTCATTTAATAGCATACCGTATTTAATCGGCTACAAAACGGCATTTTATCATCTCAAGTATGAACCCATATATCTAAATTAGTCTTACGGAATTCTGCTATGAGATGGGTGTCTCCTCTCTAAAACAACCCCAAAAATCTAGATTCGTCTTATAAGACGGATCTAGATTTTGGGGATTGATTTGAAAGGGAAACCCCACATCTTATAACCGAAGGGATATGGTAGTGGTAGGGATCGATGAAAATATATACCCTTTCCCCTCCACTCCCAAGAGGAACAAACTAAGAAAGTATGAAAAGAAGAGTTGTCATTCGCATACGCAACACATTGTCATGACATGTTCTTAACAACTGTGAAGTATCATGAACATATTCAAAAAGGGCAATGAAGTTGTGGAGCGGACACGAAATCATAGCTTAAACCATCAAGGGGAACTAACTCAAAACTAAGAATTCAAAAGTATCATGAAAACATTAAGAAGGGTAGTTACGGTACGTTACAGAACGGAAACAAATCAGCCGATAAAACGGATTTAAAGGGGGGATAACTAAAAGGTATAAAAGCAAGAGTTACTATCTTCTACGCAACAGACTGTCATGATCTGCTTCACATAACTGCAGTATCATGAAAATATGCAATACTGTATTTAAAGTCTCCATAGTCCTATCAGTGGTAAAATCGCTTATAAAATTGGTACAGCCTTCAGATGTGATGCTAAAATGTCGATTGCTGTACTTTTTGTGTCATATAACTGGCAAAAAAGAAGGAATAAGGTATTTTTAATAAAACTTGACAAGTCTCTCCGTAAAAATACGGTTTTTGTTTCTGGTTCCCCGTTGGGCAATTAACTCGCACAATAGCGAGACAAAGAATGAGATCCATATCTTACACTGTATTTTTATCAACTATTAAACAACTGTACATTGTATTTTTTATCTCCTGTACCATGTATTGTTACCTCTTGTACCTTGTATTTTTACCATTATATGAAACGTGTGAAATCGAAAGTAGGTAATTTTAGTTGCCAACTGAAATGACCTAAATATTTTTTCAAATCGATTTTACGAGAAACTCAAGGACGTTTTAATTTTTCAAAGCCGGCCAATCAAGATCACATGCAATGAAGAAACTGTAGTGAGAAGCTTTCAGCGATACTTTACGATAAAATATTTCATGCTGATAGGCAATTGGGCTTTTAAGTTATTAAACGGAGAAGAAAATGTTGACGGGCAAACGTACGAACGTACGTACCGACGAATGTACGGATGCCTGGCTCATCGCTATAGTACCCGAACATTTCGGTCGGGGAATAAAATGAAGGATAAATATGGAGATATACTAAATTAGTAATACGTTCACAAATTAAAAAAGAAAACCTGCATAATTTTCCTGCACTACTATATTGTACACTTCTCGAGTTTTGAACTATAATGTACACTTCTCGAGTTTTGCATTTATTTACAAAGTAATTACATATTTTTGCTTAAAATTTGGTTTGGCATTTAAAGTGTTTTTTTTTTTTTTTTTTTTTTGTTTTTGTTGTTTTTTTCTTGCTTTTCATCTGGTTAAGCATTTAAAGTTTTCCTGGTCTTCAAACAAACAGTTTTGTATATAAAAGGTTAACTGTGTTCATTAAAATGAAATTCTAGACGCCCATATACACTTCGTAACCGCACAAAATTGATACAAACTAGCATAACAATTACCAAAATGATATTTAAAATCGCCATAGTCCTACCAGTGATAAATCGAAATGGAAGTAAGCAAGGCTTACTAGACCCCCCTCCCCGCGCAAAATCGATCTGTAACACAGTTAAGAGCCAACACTGGTCTCATTAGCCATCATAGAAAACATATACAGCACTAGCACATCATGCGCTTGATTGAGGGAAAACCAAATTTCTTCCACTTTTCAGGTCTATCAGGGGCCACAACTTCTGCCTAAATTGACCCATAACCGCCTTTTTCGAAATTGACCTGTATTTGACTAATTCTTGTTTTCCATATAAATTTCAAAGAAATCCGTTTCTTTTAACTTAAGTTATTGAGCAGAAATCAAATATTTTCCATTTTTCAGATCTATCAGGGGCCATAACTCCTTCCAAAATTGACTCATAACCTCCTTTTGGAACTGAACCTGTATTTTACTAATGCTCATGTACTTTATAAAATTTAAAGAAATGCATTCATTAAACCTAGCCACTATAGATAATTTTGAAAAATGGGGGAAAAATGGTTTCCATTAGGTAAACCTATTTAAAGTGGAAACCATTTTCCCCCATTTTTGAAATCTATCAGGGGCCATAAATCCTGTCAAAGTTGACACATAGCCTCCTTTTTCGACATCAACTGGCATTTTACTTATGATCATATACCTTATAAATTTCAAAGAAATCCATTCATTTAAACTTAAGTTACTGAGCAGAAACCAAATACTTTCCATGTTTCATATCTATCAGGGGCTAAAACTCCTGTCCAATTTGACGCATAACCTCCCTTTTCGATCTCAACCTGTATTTTATTGATGGTCCACATTTTCAAAGAAATCCATATGTTAAAACTTAAGTAATTGAGCGGAAACCAAAAATTTGCAAATTTTCATGTCTGTCAGGGGCTATAGCTCTTGCCCAAGTTGAAGCATAACCTCCTTTTTCGAACTAAACCTGTAATTTGTTAGTGGTCAAGTACCATATAAATTTCAACAAAATTTGATCATTAAAACTTAAAAGTTATTGAGCGGAAACCATGAGCATTTCGGACAGACCGAAAGGCGATCAGACAGAATATTTGTCTAAAGAAGTGTGGTCCAGCAGTTTTTAAAACGGAGGTGTTCCGTCATTTTACGGAAGATGGCTGACACCGGCAACATAGTCTTTACCGCAACATTCGCGGGTTATGCTGTGGTTCATCAACATACAAGTTATTTGGCCCGTGAGAAGGACTGCTAATCAAAACTTCCCACTTCCCGTTTACTGCCAAAGGCAGTACTAAAACAATCTTTATTTCATTCCACCGTCTTTTTTTTTATCATTTCTAATTCATTTATATTTTTGCATTCTTTACCTAACGCATAAAATTTCTACATTTTTCTCTTTATTTATTATACTTTAAGAGTTCTTGTTTATATTTATATAAAGCCACATTCTGAAGAAAAACTGCGTGCAGAGAAAATGCAAACCAGTCAACGTCTCCGAGCCATCAAATTAGTCCTAGCGCTTCGCTTTGTTGGGGTTACAGTCACACCACCACTACAGAGAAGTCTTAAGAGCTCAAATCAATCTACGCAAATGCTGGAGTACGTTCGCACCTGCCTGTCGTCGTGTCGGCAAAGGATAACACTCTCGGTATCCCGCGGTTTGGCGACTGCAATGATATCGAAGCTAATGCACACGCTTATTAAACAAGAAAGCCTATATCATGCTTAAAACAAGAACTAAGATTAGCCTGTGCATCCACCTATTATAAACAGTTTTCGCAGCATACCACTATATATAGAGTATCGAAGAAGGAAGACCTCTGCGGATTTCATAACATTTGAAGTTCATAAATTGTTTGATGTTCTCTGCCGGAATAGCTTTCTTGCAGAATACTTACAGAGCAAGAGCTCATCTAACACGAGCTCATTGTAACGATTTTGTCCGCGCTAACTATGCTGTTATACGGTGTGTGCGTAAGTGATTTATCTTTTTTTTTTGCATGTTGAGATTCCATGCTATTTCATAACTGGTTTTCAGCGAGCGTTTCGGTTTACATTGTTTGTGTTTTTTGCTTCTAGATAGTCTCTGAAAGCACTTTGTTAAGAATAACAATATATCAATATTGTCAAAACATATTTTCAAAGATGTTATTGTTAGTAAAACAAAGTTCAAAGACATTGAAACCTCAATGGAAAATAAACGATGAATCAATTATAGCTCATAAACAAACACTACGTAGCTCAGAAACAAAAACTACGTACCTGAAACTGGTTGGTTTATTTTGGCACACTGGAATTCATAGAGTTTACAACTACATTGTACTTTAGACTGTTTAAATGTTCGTCTCAAGATGGACGAGTCAGACACGTCCGCTTTAAGGGACGATTTTGCTGCTTACAAAGACCTGAGTTATAGAACTCTTAAGCATAAATAATTGTATGTTCTATCATTTAAATTTTCACTTTTCCTATCTACATAGTTTTGCAGCTTAAAATATGATATGACAAAAAGAAGATTGTCGTAGCAGAAATAGTAATGCCACTAGATAACGAAATTGGAACTTCTGCAGAAGTGACAGATCTCCCACAAATGTCTTACCAAAGATATTTTGACGCAGACTGCTTAAAAAGGCACACAAATTCTGAATACTCAATGCTGCATTCAGAAATTTCCTTCTTACTTTTTTTCAAATCTTATAGGCTGAATACAATAGTAAAAGATATTGTCTTTGGCAGCAATTAGCAACAATCGGTGCCTTAATTAGAACTTTGCAGCCCTTATATAGAAAACAAGAACCAAAATAGCATTCATTGAGATTGTTTCTTTTTCAAATTTCCATTATTTGCCTAAAAGATATGGGCTTAATGTAAACGAGTGATAATGTGCTTTATACCTGCCAAGCATGATGCTAAAAAGATCACAACTTTAGTGGGTTCATCAAGTGTAGTTTCCCAGTTAAGGAATACTGTCCAGACATACCCACACTACAAACTGTGGTCATTCGTCTAAAATATTTTGTCGCCTGCAACTAACAGTTTCCAAAATTTAATAAACTGAAATAACTTAATCTAAGATGATAACAGCTTTCATGAATTATAAGAGAAATGAATGCCAGTGCAGGATTCCGTGAGTTCGCGTTTTGCAGCATCCCATTAGACGTATATTTAAGGTAAATGGATACACCTGTATGGTTTTGGCTACATTTTTACAAGGGAGACAAGTGTAACAGAGATAAATTGTTTTCTGGTAAACGCCTCTCATCTGTTATGGGGCTATTCTCTCTCTGTGAGAGCAAATTCTTTCCTTTAAGAGTGAACCCCTGTAACATGGAATAGAAATACATCCAGATCATTATAACAAACAGTGGTCATTTCTCGCGAGTAAAGCTGGGAAATTTTTTCGGATGACTTTGGCAGCTATTCACTCAAGCTTTGTCCGCCATTTTATCCCAATGTAAAAAATACCCATCAGTCCATGCGCCAAATATGAATGGTCATACCGAGCTCTCGTTTACCTCTCGCGAGAATGCATCCAGGTCAAAGTGATCTTCCTTGCACGTGTGTACATACACCTTTAACTGTTTGCACTGTAAATTATTAGTAATTAATTGAAAATACTAAAATAACATTCCATTTCATGGCTTTATCCTTGATTCAGCTTCTGCTGATTTAATTAAAAGTTTACGAACTATTTAGAAATAATGTTTCATGATATTTATGCACTGGATGCATATGTCTGTATCGCTCTATACTTTACCCGTAATGCATGTTTGAAAGGCTTGTAGATTTATCAGCTTGCACAATAGCGTTTTTTGACCAGAGTCTACACTCTTCGACATGTAAATGTTCTTGTGATCATATAGTTTAACGGTATTTTTCGGCAGGTTGCATGGATGCGAAGACCAAGCCAAGTGTATCTAACTTCATCACCTGATCAACGTCTAAAAGTGAAATTTTGATTATTAAATGAAAAACTGCTTATTCAATGAAACCCTTTAAAATTCTAATGTATCAGTTTAAAGATTGGGTGGCACACTAAACTTTTTTTCCTTTTTCTTTTCAGTCTAAAAAAGCCAAACGACCTTAACAGGTAACTCTTCTATCTCGTGAAAATTAATTATTTTGTACAACAGCTGTAAAATTTATATAGATGTTATAAAATTAGGCCAGATTGTCTGATACTCGTAAATGCCGACAGTACTGTAATAAGGCTGTTTCTTCGGTATATTCCTTCCTTCCATAGAATCTAACAGTTCAGAATGTATCTATTTTGGGCACTTTACCAATGTTTCCCTATTAACTCTGTAATGGGCGTTGCATATGAATTCTGGAATTTCCACTTCAGTTGCTCTATCACGGGTAGTATGAAAATGTTGTATTG
Organism: Ctena decussata; assembly: GCA_963989385.1. Lineage (NCBI taxonomy): Eukaryota > Metazoa > Mollusca > Bivalvia > Lucinida > Lucinidae > Ctena > Ctena decussata. The sequence continues at coordinate 88,129,686 of OZ022500.1, forward strand.
AGCAGCTCACAGTGCAGATCCTGACCAGAATGCACTTGAAGCAGATGATCTAGATCTAACTTATATGCTCAGACAGTCGTATATTTTTATTTTTAGAAGAGGAGTCAACGTTTGAGTATAAATGCATCAGCTGAGGATTTGTTTTTGGTATAAAGTTGAAGTTTAACCTTCACGTGGGCAAGTCGGAATGTGCAAACAGGAAATGGCTTATCGGTCTTGTTTCCTCATCTTATCAGAGCTTTGCATTTTGGTGTATAGGTAAGCAAGTAACGATGGACCAGACGAATTTTAAATTCTGTGTGCAGCTTCAATATTGTTTGGAAAAAAAATGTTGTCTCTGGCAATTTTCATGCATTTGGAACTGCTGCTACAGATTAGCTGGTTGAAAATTGTACTAGCACTGGTTACCCTTTATTTGACACATAGCAAGTATACTATCCAAAAGTTCTAACAGACCACTTAGTTTTTATCATTTTTCCTCAGTGCTATTAGCAATCTCACAGGTCCGTTTGTAGCCACATATAGGCAAATATGTCGGTAAACCATACCACTTAAAGGTTAAGCATCATTCAGTACATTGTATCCAGGAGGTGCAGATGAATACGGGTACCCCTATTTTCCAAATTAACAAGAATCTGCATTGAGTGGCGGGGTATGTTTAAACATTATGACCCAAAGCGACCACTGTCATGCAGGAAGATTGTTCATATGTCAATAAATCTGTTTGAATATTTTAAAAAAAAAGAGTTTTTACAAATTGTGACGAAATGCTGAATTCTGTGCATTTTAGAAATGGGGATACGTGCGTTAATCGGCGCATCCTGGGTGTAATGTTAAGAATTTTGCCAAACCTTTTGATGGCTTAGTTGACTGACAGATCTGCCTATTTGGGGATGTAAATAGATATGTAAGCTAGTGAGGAAGTTTAAACACAAGCTATAGAATGTAAGTGGCCGGTTAGAACATGTCGATTTGTGAACTATAATACCACTGCCAAAGTACTAGAGCCCGAAATCACCATTGAAGACATACTGAACTCACTATCACACCCGGACACGTCGTTAAAAATAATGGCTGGAACTATTTGAAAGTTGCATTAGACACAATTCACTTATGCACACCCACCTTCACAGTACATGAAACGGCTAATGTCCAACTTAACTTCGCATTTCGAAGGTTTTGTCGGAGACAATTACAACGGCAATGTAATATGAATTGCGCCCCCCCCCCTCTCCCCTACCCCACTGATGTTAAAGACTCGATTAACAACCCCCAAAAAAGAATATATTGCAAATATAGTAACGAAAGAACGACAGACGATCTTCGATCAATTAAACATATGAGCCGCGACACGAGAAAACCAACAATGTTATTTTGCGCCCAGTGCAGACTCAGACCAGCCCAGGCAGCCGCCCATTTTGATCAAACTCTTCGCTAAGCGCTTAGACGATAGCTAAGTGTCTAAGCTATCTTCATGCGGACAGCGAAGACTCTGATCAGACTGGGCGGATGCCCAGGCTGATCTGAGTCTGCGCTAGGCGCACAACCACTTTGTTGGTTTTCTCACGTCGCGGCTCAATTATCGTTCTGTGTGTGGGGGGCGGGGGAGGAAAGGGCGCGGATTGGGGCGGGATGGCGGCTAGAAGCAGCCAAGATTATTTCAACTGCGAACTATTTTGTTTTCGTGATATAATTATATTAAAGCTATGTTTATTTGGAACGACTTCAAAAACAACATAAAGATATTTAAATCTCGTAGCTCTACATGGCAGGCGACATTTGGGTGGTAGGTTGTTTTGGGTTTAACGGCCCTTTGAGACAGAATTTCAGTCTATATTGAGCCGTCTTCCAGAGAGAGGGAGAAAGAGGAGAGAAGTGATAGACGAGAGAAAAGACATCCCAACAACCCCCACCAGCACTTACTGCAAGCACAATCGGCTCTTGCCCTACTACTATCAATTTAGTAGGACGCCCCGGCACTGGAATTTCCACGCAGCACCATCGCAGCCCAATCGCACCAGCTGACCACCCCAGGCGGCATTTGCTTTGCTGTTACCGTGGATTATCTGGTGGTCCCACGATTTCTCTCATAAGCACGACAAACTTGATCATTGGCCAGTACTAGAGCACTGTTGATTGTTGTCAGTAATTACAAGCATTCAACAACAATACATGTCGTATATCTGCACCAGGAATATTTTCCTGTCGCGTACTTAAGCTGGCCATTAATAACCATTTGGTTAGACAAATAAATTGCACAACCGGCTGCAGATTTATCATAGATTTGACAAAATATCAGATCACATGCACAGATCTGTATCAGGAAAACGGAAATTGAATAACGTAGTTAGTTGAAGGCAATCACTCAACGTTTTCTAGAGGAAGGGTAGTTCTAAAAGTTCTGAAGCAAGCTCAAAAGAACAATCTTCTATCTTCTAATGTAAATGCCACAGTATGTCTTTCGGTCCCATGAAGAAATATAAGGGTTTTCTTTACACATTTTGCCTAGTGTCCCCTACAACGGCTAACAGTGTAGGCTCAAATCAGACGCCGCAAAACGCATCGTCTAATCAAAGACTCCACTCTCAGCAGGCACACAAGGTTGAATCAACCTTCAATTAACCTTGATTCAACGTCGTGGCGTTGAATCAAGGTTGATTCAGGTTCATTCAACCTTGTGTGCCCAGTTGGCTATTTTCATAATACAAAAGGTAAATGTTTCCTTAAAATAAAATGAAAATAATACAAAAACTTAACACCCCTTAATTGACAAATGGACGCACCCAATTTATCAGGACAGAAGAGTCCACGAGGCAGAATCACAACAAGTCGAAACGCAAAAAGGCCTATTTACAGTGTGATTCAGAACAATCTGCGCATTCGCTCAGCGTGTATGCAGTCTGTCCCGTTGAAGTTTGCAAAATATGGACTCTGAAGAATCAACAGGCTCAAAGGCTGTTGCTGTTTGCATATGTGCTTTTGATTCCAACTGCATAAATACACAGAGGGTGAATTGAAATACTCTTACAATCTTAAGGATGACAATGGAAATTGCGAAAAATTATTTATTTATGAGATGTGGTTTCACGCATTTATTGCAGAACTTTCAGAATGTACCTTAAATGTCACAAAAGGATAATTATATCCTTTCTTCGTATTTTTTTTCTCTCTCGTAACGCAAAACAGTAATTTTTCGAAAAAGACAATATAATGATTTATATAAGTAGCATGATTGATGAGCAGTAATATTAATGAAACATTTTTAATATCAAAAGAAACATGACCGAATAAACAAAAGTGCTGTAGGAATGCCCACGAAATAACAACTTACCCACAAATTACATTCGCACTGAAACTCAAGATGCATCTGAGTGTTCATGGATTGACACACTTTCAAATATAAAATAATGGGTCAGGGCATCTGTAAGTGCCGATTGGTTGTCGTAAACCCATAACATACCATTTGTTTTATCACCTGTCTTAAAATTCAAGCAAAAAAAATAAATAAATAAAACGAACGAATGTACATAATGCAGTTAAAAAATTAAACACATTTCCAAGGAGTCCCACATAAGGGACATTTGCAAACGGTGCAGACCTTGGTCAAAGGCGTCGAATGCGGCATCTGATCAAGGCCTCTAACATTTTTCTTTTAAAGGTAAAGGTAATGTTTTCCCATAGCCTAGCAGCCGTAGGGGCAGTGATGGGTAGAAACCCACTGTGTCTTCGGCACAGCATATGAAAGGTTCTACCCACTGTTTCTTGGGCACAGCATATGAAAGGCGGAGTCCATCCCTCTCCTTTCGCTGTCTTATCCTTCCCCGATTCTCTGATTTACTGCTGGGTTAACAGAGAGCATTTTCAAATTGTCGGATGGCGAAACCAGGGCGCGATATCGAGACAAGTTCCTGCGACTTTCTACACCATAACCGAGCGTCTCTAACCACTCGACTATGGCGCCTCGCTCTGCTTTAAAATAAAGTAATTACCAAAAATTGATTATTATCAAATAATGATAAATAAATAATGATCATGTACATAACCATACGATTTTAATAATCAGGAACTAATACAATCAAATTTCACATCCCATCCACTACATCGAACGGGAAATAGTAGTATGAAGTAACAACTCATGTTGTGAGACATTACAAGTGTACTGTGTACGCCTGTGACGTTCGCTTAATCATGGAAACAGCCTTTGTTTGGGCAAATAATGGCTGCAACAAATGAATTCTGTATCCAAGTAACATGGCAAGACTGGGTTCCGATCTGCGATGTATAGTCCTCGTCAACAGGCTGACGATTTAAAGTTAAGTGATGGCATCACTAGATTCTTAATCGCTAAACAACTCGAACATAGTATCTACCAATAAATGAAGTTCTCAAACATTATGAAATTTTACCTTATACACTACGTAAAGGTAAAATCTTAAAGAGAGCCTTCAAGAGCAGTGAACACATTCAAAAAAAGAAACATGGGCCATTCTTCAAGGTTTCGGCTACACAAGCCTCATCATTGACCCCGACAATAACTGATGATGAAAGCCAGAGAAGAGCATACTGCAATTTCTTAATTTTAATAAGGTAGTCGATTCAATGACTGACTAATTTCAAAATGGGTCCAAATGATTAAAAAGTGATGATCTACAATAAGAGGCTAAACTAATCAGAAGTTTCTGATTTCTCAGAATATATCCTCTGATCTTAAAGGACAAACATAAAGCAGACACAGACATTAGTGCTGCATCTAAAATCCCAATTTTCATCTGTTGCTGGTTTCGCCGAGGCTTCGCAAAAAAGTGTGTCTAGTATATCGAGTTTGGCTGAACCTATTTATGAGAGATATATGCATTTATTTGTAGATGAGGAAATATCGAAAATTTCTAATAAAAATGCATTACTTTACGATGTATTTACCTCTAGAGAGTCTTTCATTGTGGGTTCAAGGTCTGGTTAAGGCTTAAGAAACACAATTATGCCGAAAGCAATATATTCCAGGACCAATTAACTGAATAGATAACCCTTTGTCTGTCTTTAAATGTGATAAACCATCACTAACATGCCTATCAATGAATACAATTTATCTTACATTGCTTAAAGCTTCGGAAGAAAACGTCGCATTTGTATTAAATCTGTATAAAGGCAAAGAAAATGGGTCCAACAGCAGATGCAAACTTTAAAGACTTAGATTTTAGATGCGCACTCGCACATTCTGATAGAAGTCTTTATTGCTTGAATCAACATTCTATGAATCGATAGAAACCAAAGTGGAAAACGAAGACCAGCACTAGTTCGTGCAGTTGTCCCAGCCGAAATATAGCCCTTCCACATTTCTATCAATGCATAGTTTCCAGTATCACGTGTCAAATAAATTGATGACTAATAAACAAATCATCAAATTAACGAGGTACGGTCATTTGATTTCAGCGAAGCTGACGAGACCTTTTATCCAAAAGTAGCCCCGGATGACCTAAGAGGTTTTCATGATTCATTAATGAGCCATTCCAGGACAAAACCAACAAAGTGGCATATGCGCCCAGCAAAAATCAGAACAGTCTGGATATCCGCCCAGTCTAATTAGAATCTTCGACGTCAATTTTGAATTTTCTGCGCTTGGACATTAAAAACCATATGTACTGTTTACAAAAGGTAGGGGATATTAAGTTATGAAAAATGGTAGCATCTACAAAAAAATGTGATATTCATCTGAAACGGTAAGTGTCGATAAGATAAATATCCGCTGAGACTCTTTTCATGAAAGTTTGGACGATATACCCTTTCACGTGAACCGCATGCTTTTTTTTATGGATTTTTATGTTTTGTATGCTGATAGATTTTTTTGAGAAGAAAACGAGAAAACAAAAATCGTACAAGTGCATCGAGTCACCGAAACAATAAGACGTTTGGCATGCACACTTTATATTGACGAAACACAGTGTAAAACCAATTTTAACCTTGTTAAATTATTCATGGCGACTGTTTAATGTAAATTTTGTAATCTGAAAAGGATCTGTTGCCATACCAGATTCGTGTGAAATTTTGGTGTCTACCCCTTGTCTAAAAGAATTGCATACAAATAACGTGTCAGGATATTCCATCCACATTCACAGTATCTGAACGCACTGTACCATCTCTTCCGGTTTTCATAACGTTGAATCGAGAGTACAAAATTCGCTTATAACCAGTAGTCGGAAATCATTATGTTTTGAGTTTTTATCTGATATCTGCTTCGTCATTTATAGTTATTCAGCTTCGAAAAAGTAAAGAGGTAAGTTTAATATCATTTGCTCTTCGGTCTTTTACTTTATTGCCCTGTACAATGAAAAGCTCCTTGCCGTCACAATTTTTTTTCCGAACAGCTTAATTTAACACAATATTGTGTCGTGCAAAACCTAGCTATCATTCTTTTATCAAAACTAACAAACTGTAGATTGATAACGCCTTCCGTTTATTCTAAAGATTTTTTTATAAAACATGTAAGAAAATGCTCAAAATGGTTTAAGAATCATGCCAAGGACGATTTGAAAACTGTACCAATTACTACCCACCCATACACGACATTGTACTGGGTAATAAATTTAACTTTGCTCCAACAAATCAAAAACTGTATCAAAAATCATTGACAAATTCAACCCCAAGAAGGCAACAGGATGTGACAAGGTCTCAGTAAAAATCCTAAAGCTAGGCCAGCAGTCTTTTGTTCCACTTTATACAGATCACATCTTTGATAAATATCTATGTGCTTTTAGAAAAGGACACGGTTGCCAGACAACTCTTTTAAAACTTATAGAAGATTGGAAAGAAGCCCTTGACAGTAACCAATATGTTGCTGCAATTTTGATGGACCTATCAAAGGCCTTTGATTGCCTGCCACATGATATTTTACTTAGTAAACTGTCTGCATATGGTCTTTCAAATGATGCTGTTAAACTAATGTCAAGTTACCTGTCTGAAAGGAAACAGCAAATTAAAGTAGGAACTGCTGTCAGCAGATGGGCAGAAATAACTAAGGGAGTCCCACAGGGGTCAATTTTGGGACCTCTTTTATTCAACATATTTATTAATGACATCTTTTATTTTATTTAGACAGGTTCCTTGTACAACTATGCCGATGACAACACCCTTTCATTTCATTCTTCAAACTATGACAACTTAATTAGAACTCTTCAAAATGAAAGTGAGATTTTAATTGATTGGTTTCATTTTAATTGTATGAAAGCAAATCCTGACAAATTTCAGGCTGTTGCGGTTGGAAAAAAGACACATGCTAAGTCTCCAGTTTTTAAAGTCGGAAATGCCTCAATTGAATGTGAGGATGTTGTGAAATTACTCGGTGTAGATATTGATTTGAATTTGAATTTTGATTTTCACATCCAAAATATTTGTAAAAAAGCTGGTCAGCAACTCAATGTACTAAAAAGATTGGGCAAAAACCTTTGCAAACTTAGCAAATTGACAATTTTTCATACTTTTGTTCTCTCAAATTTTAATTTTTGCCCCCTTACTTGGCATTTTTGCTAAAAAAATAACACTTCCAAAATTGAGAAAATTCAAGAAAGGGCCCTGAGGTTTGTGTATGAAGATTATACCAGCTCATATGATGAGTTGCTGACTAAAGCCAATTTACCTGCCTTGCATGTCCGACATTAAAGAACAATGGCCACTGATACTTTTAAAATTTTAGATAATTTAGCTCCACCCGTTCTTTCTGATTTATTAGTCAAAAGGGAAACTACATACAATTTTAGATATAAAAATATTTTACAGGTACCCCAGGTGAGGACGACAAGGCAGGGTAAGAACTCATATCGCTATGCTGCACCTGTGCTGTGGAACTCTTTACCAAATGATTTTAGATCTACAACAAGTTTTAGTCAATTTAAATCTTTAATTTCTCATTGGAATGGGGAAAATTGCACCTGCTCTGCCTGTGATACCAAATTTTAACAGTTTTGCTCCACATCATGGATGCATCATATGCACCTTTTATGTTGTTTTATTGTTCAGCTGCTTTAACGCTTTATATGTTTTTCTTAGTTAGCCAACTATATATCCTTATTTTGCCGTTGTAGTTCTTATGCTTTTTTAACTTCTATAGATGCTCAATTGGTGGGGGTATGATGGGGTACATTGATTGGATGGTGGAGCGGAGCTTGTTATTTAGCAATTGAGCTGCCACTTGCGAAACACCACCATCCAGTACAATGTCCAAATCTTTGTCTATCTTGCCCTTGCTAAGTGAGTTATATTGCATTGTTGCTATTTCGGAATGTTGCTTAATCTGCTAGCTTTATAGTTACCTTGTTTAGTTAGTCACTGTCTGTCTTCGGTGGGGGTAAGAAAAGGCACATTGACTTGACGGTGGAGTGAAGCTTGCTGTTTAGCGTTTGAGCTGCCACCTGCGAAGCCTCACCGTCCAGTACAATGTCGTGGGTCTCTGAATTTATGATCTTGTCCTTGCTAAGCGGACTAGTATGTAAGCTATTTTAATAACCTATGTGCTTATACATGTTTTATGTGCTAATAGGGCAGTTTCTTCCCTTATAGGGCTAGTGAGTATAATAATTTATATATTTCTAAAATCGTATTATATCTCCAAGTAGTTGGGCCTGACATGGTTGTTTGCATGGTGTGCAGACACTTGGATCTGATGACATGCAGACAGCCAGGCCAGATGAAATTGTAACTGATTATTCATTCTTACAGCTCTTTTACACTTGTTGATCATATACTCTTGTTTTAGCAGTCGGTTCAAAAGCTCATCAAGAGCTTATTTTGTATTGTTATGAAACTTGCCGATTTTACATAAATCTTATCTTATCTTATCTTTCATATCAACTACTTTTTGTGAACAGTATATATATCACATAGTTCAGAATATATCTGCTTTGCATTTATATCAAGCACAGTCCGAAACAATTTTAGATATATCCAGCACAGTACGACACGATTTCAGATATTTTTGCCCATGCTACAATGTGACATGTACACTGGTTAAAATATATGACTGCATAATTCAAAATGAAAGATCTCGGTCAATGTAAAAGGAATTTGCACAAAATAACGGGTATCGTTAGCTAGTGAAAACGGTATTTAAGTGCAACGAAACGTTGCAAAATATGCCCCGATATAGAGCTGCGGATTCCCAATAGCGATAGAACTTTTTGCAGGACCCTTGTACCAATATACTAGGAGTTTATGAATGCATTGTTTGATTTGAACATATTTATCAGTGCTTGATTTGTGTCAATTTAGGTTCATTTTACAGGAAAGAATTACAATTCTCAGTTCTTTCTGATAAGAGAAGTCCCCACTGGAGAAGAGATTTAGCTACAAAGTAAAGAGGAGGAGCCCAGTAACCCTCTGGACACAAATTGAATCGACTTTGAACTAGCTTTGATTCAGCATTCTTGTCTGTTGGGAAGTTACTTGGTAAAGCGTTAGCTTACTGAGTTAGCATTTCGGATTGGAATGCCGCTGGAAATGGAATTCTTTACAGGCGTATGCGGGGGATCTGTTGCACATATCCTTTCATTTTCACCTTTCAATCAGCTTCATATGACTGGTATACTGTTGTAGGGAACGTAAAAGGTCAAATAAACCATCCATTTATACGCTTTAAATAAAACCCATTCCATGAAAGTTATAGACCCTGCTAAAAATGCGGGAAACGGTATAGATAATGCCTGTACCTTAAGAGCGAGAATAAGTTATTCACAGGGTATAATCGATTCCGCTAATTTTCGCTTCCTGCAGAGACTGTACATCACGCCGAGACTGTCTGCGATTTCTTGCTTCCTGCCGAGACTTCTGTACATGTTAAATGGTTTCCTGCAGAGACTGTCTGCGTGATCCTACTTCCTGCCGAGACTCGGCAGGAAGTAGAGACACGCGGACTGTCAAGGCAGGAAGCCAATTTTCGAGTACAGAAGTCCCTGTGTTATATAGTAACCGAATTAGACTTCAGTTTACTTGAAAATGGCATGCACTAGAAAGAATTACAATATAAGAGCATGCATTAGTTTGAAATGACATTTCAAAAACAACAAGGAGTTTGTAATTTCTAGGCAATATGATTCTGTGGATTAAGGATGACATACAGAATGATATAAATGCGATCTCATCGTATCAGATACTAAATACAGTATGCTACAATCCCTGAAATAGTGTATCGTATGAGATGTCGTTCTCCGTAGATACAATATACCAAAGATTGTGATAGCTACACTTTGACACAACGTCGTATCTTACAACTTCGTATCTTCTATGCAATGCAATGACGTTATACTGACATGGATACGCCGTTACGTTGTTCCAACCATATCACTGGTTTTAATTCTCTTATAGGGCTTAAGTTCTTGGAGAGTACCGGAATTGCAATTGAGACTGCATTTTTAACAGACTTTGAGTAATGGGTTTCTACTCTACGGCCGATATACATATGTATAGTGGTTTGTTGCCAATGGACCATTGGACTCTTGGATGACTCCTCGCTGTGTGCACGTGCATAAGATCTCTTCTCTTTGGGAAGCAAATAGTAAGTCAGGATAATTACGATCAATTACAAACGTCTTTAAGCAGTCTAAGTTAGCTCTGAAGATGTAAAGCAGGATAATTTGCATTACGGGCAGTCTGTATTGTTTTAATTAATTTGACATTTTATTCTCGTAATAAATGGACTGATAATATTGGTTCTTGGAGTCAGTTCCTATGTCTCGCTGACATTTATACCGGTAATCAAAACGAACAGAACTCATTTAGTAATATGAGCTCATGATGATTTGGCTAAAAGAACCAAAATGATAGGGCAGCATTATTTGATTGGTTATAGCTGAACATGGTCAACTTATTTACAACCAAACTATCTCCATAAAGAAAGAACTAAAATGTGTTTTCTTTGTCTTTGCTCTCATTTCTGTGTTTGTTTTAGCATTCTGATCACCTCGCTTTCTGCTTCTTGTGCATTTGTTTGTTTTGTGCGTGTGTGTTTGTCCTTTTTCTCCTCCTCTTGGTGTCGTGGGTTGGCAGCGATTTGTGATTGTGGCATACCCTGGACCTTTCTGATTTTAAAACACTATGCCCTCAACTATATGACTGACCCTAACAAGGTCTATAAAAAGAAACAAAATTACAGGTCTTCCAATTCTTTATGTTCTACCAATCTATGAAATATCAAGGCCAACGCTGTTTCGATTCTTGAGTAATAGATCAATCCTAAAATAGTATGTACAGACAGAGAAAGGGACATAACACTGTCAATAATGAATGCAACATAACGTCACCATCATTAGAGTGATTGACACATCAAATACTATTAGTATATTAATAATTGAATGCCTGGGTCAATCAGTTCAAAAGTTGAAAAAATGTCAAATCAACAAAGGAACTTTAACGAAATTAGCATAAAAGTTAAGCAAGTGATCTACCCCTTAGGCCCTAAATATGAACAGCCTACCTCAAATACTTACTTCAGAATTTCGCTAACAAACTTACAGGTAACTTTTCGAAAAACGGTCATACATGGTCGACAGAAAAGAAAAAAAAAGAACGGTCTGCTTATTTTCAGTATATTCTGTATATTCAAGTATTCCATTAGTTGACCAACCTACATGTTTGATCGGCAGGCATGATGAATGACACTACTACAGATGAACATACCAATTGTTAACCGTTATTTCCCCATTGCACCAAAATGGATCTCTGAATGATGTGTTTCATTGGCAAAACTGTATCTTAAGCCCCAGTCACACACACACATTACGGATAGGGCGGATAGTTGCGGATAAAATCCTCAGTTTATCCGCAGAATTTGTGGGCGTGGCCTAATTTTGTTTAATGAATTTACGGATATAGTTACCAATAGATGCGTATGGATACGGATAGGTACGAACTACTAACCTTCCGTTACCTTCTGTAACCTTTAGATGCGGATAAATACCTTCAGATGCGGACTGTTGCGCATGCCTAGCGGATAGAAGACTAGAAAAGATTAACTGCGACGTACACATCTGTGTCTACTCCTTGTTGCTCCAGTCACACACACACATACGGATTGTACGGATACTACGGATGGCCCGTCCGTATATATCCGTTTTATCCGTAATGGATCCGTATCAGATCCGCAGAGTCCATAACTGTCCGTATCATATCCGCAGAGTCCGCAGGATCCGCGTCGAAATTTTGAAAAGTTTCAAAATTCGGGCGCGGATGAGTAAACCGTAATGGTGCGTTACTAAACGCATATATCCGCATCTATCCGTATCTAATCCGTGTCGCATACGTATCTATTCCGTATCTTATCAGTTATTGAACCTATCATTCCGCAGTCCCACTCCAAGTTGAGAACCGATACGGTTTCAAGCGGATCGTTACCTTTCGTTACGGAAGCTACGGGTCTCGTTCGGCGTACTGTAACGGACTGTTTTCTACAGTAACGTTTCAATACAAAAAGGTTGCGTTCCAATACTGACAGATACCTACAGGATGGTTTGGAGAGGCGGCTGTACGGCAACAATACCAGTAGGGGGGGGGGGGGTGGGGGGGGGGGGGGCAAAGAGACAGAGACTGTATCTAAGGACTACTACAACAGAGAGGCCGGGTCGGTGCAATGGCAGTGACGTATGGTGCAGTTATGGTGCGATGTTATGTTTCTTATTTGTAACAGCCTAGTGGGGTCATCTTTTCATGAACATGCCAAGAGCAAAAGTAGGGCCATCATTCCATAATCTTATTTGACTTTTATCAATTTGAATTAGTTGTCCAATACAGGACAAAGCAATTTTTTATTAATTACAATTAGTTGTCCAATATAGGACAAAGTTTAATGGTGAAATGAAGCAATATAGATCTACTGGTCAGGCTTGAGTAGCCGAAACTTCGAAGATGGCCCATGTTCCTTCTTTCGAATGTGTTCTGTGCTCTTGAATGAACTCTTTTAGATTTCTATTTTACTTCAGTGCCACTGGTTTCGTGCCGTGCGGCGACCGTAAAACGTCTTCCCTTACGTCACCTATAGTGCAATTTATATTTCAGGGAGAAGAACATGATAAGTATATTGCTTCCGTTCTAATCCCATGGTTTGTACTGATATCTTACTTGTTTATGTATGTATACATATATATATGTTAACAGAATAAGCTAAATAAATATGTTTAAACCAATTTATATATATTTTTTTCCTTTGAGATCAAGAAAATATTCTGAGATCATATCAGAAATTTTCGTTTGGTTTAAATTTATAGTCTAGATTATTGCATTTTTTTTCCTTTTAGATCTTTTATGGTACTAATTAGTCTTTGAATTTACTGCCTTATCAAAATTAAGAAATTACATCATGCTTTCTCTGGTTTTCGTAACCAAATTATATCGGGGTCACTGATGCGGTTTGAGTAGCCGAATTCTCAAAGTATGGTTCATGTACCTTCCTTCGAATGTGTGCAGTGTTCTTGAAGGATTAGAATAGTATCTACTTTATCAACTGCCGACTGAATATCTATGTCAACCAAGCAGTAAATGGGTACCTTTTTCAAATCAGGGAAGGACAAGGCAGCGAAAGGAGAGAGATGGGCTTCGCCGTTCATATGCTATGCCCAAGATACATTGACCCTAACAACCTACTCCCACCCCTCCTCCCCCAAGCCACCGCCCCTACGGTCATTAGGCTATAGGAAACCTTTACCTTTACCCAATTTATAGTTTGAATCCAGGTATACAAATTCAAATAAAAATCTAATCCTTCATGAGCACAGAACACTAAACACATTCGAAAGAAGGAGCATGTGCCATACTTCGAGGTTACGATTTTTAGAGCCTCATAAATGACCCTGACATGACCCATTACTTCCGTAGCTAAAGGTAAAGCTCCGTATGAAACCGTATCAGTCCTCAACTTTGGACTGCGGAATGATGGGTTCAGTTACGGATAAGATACGGAATAGATACGGATGAGAAACGGTTTAGATACGGATAGATGCAGATAAATGCGTTCAGTTACGGACTTTTACGGTTTACTCATCCGCGCCCGAATTTTGAACCTTTTCAAAATTTCGACGCGGCTCCTGCTGACCCTGCGGATATGATACGAACAGTAACGGACTCTGCGGATGCGATACGGATCCATTACGGATTAAATGGATAGATAAGAATAGATTCGGACGGCCATCCGTAGTATCCGCAGAGTCCGTATATGTGTGTGTGACTGGGGCATTATACGGGATTGTAGCATTTTAGAATAGCCTACATAATTGAACAGCGTCACAAGAAAACCACCATAGTGGTTGTGCGCCCAGCGCAGACTCAGATCAGCCTGGGCATCTGCCCAGTCTAATCAGAGCCTTCGCTGTCCGCATGATGGTAGCTTAGACCCTTAGCTACCCTTTAAGCGGTTAGCGAAGAGTCTGATCAGACTGGGCGGGCTGGTCTGCACTGGGCGTACAACCACTTTGTAGGTTTTCTCGCGGCTCATTATCTTATTAGGGATTGTAGCATTTTAGAATAGCCTATCTGCTGTCAAGGAAGTCAATTATAACCTGATGGTGATTGGGGGGGGGGTGCATGTATATATTGACTGACAAAAGAAACCAACTTTTGAAATCTTTTACAAAGGTATAGAAAGATACCAAAGTCCTGCTTAGCTCATCCCGATAACGAATTATCGCAGGTGAATCGGCACGTGTATACACTTACACCAAAGCGTTTCGCACTTGTCATTCTTAAAGCGGGGTTTTCGTATTTTCAATCATCCGATTAAGACATAATGCTCCTTTTTCAACAGGAGTTTATTCTACCCCATGCAAGTATCACGATATTACAAAAATGATCCACCATGATAGATATTATATGCTGCTGGTATGTCAGAAAGGAGTCATTGGCATGTTATAAACAGAAGTGGCCAGACGCTTATGTGCACAACGAACAACGATAAATCGACTTGTAGGTCGCTTCAAGACAGCTTATATCATTTACGACTGACCAAGATCAGGGACACCACGGGTGTGGTATCATAACCAGGTACGCTTAGGTCACTTGCGTCATCGGTTTATGATATCTTAGATTCAAACGACCTTGCGCTATCATACAATTTGCTATGCTCTCTGTTTACAACCAGAAAGAACCCGTTGATCATGCTGAGTTGTTGGCATATGTATATTCATCACTTAAATTGACTCCATCTAGACAGGATCAATTACATAGGATGTATTTCGAAAGTTCAAATTATCTCGGAATGTAAAAAGTCAGGCAATGATCAGGATGTTATATAATCAGATCCCATATCACGGGGGTAAATCAATACGTGAAGCGACAACCTAGTCTTGCGTTTCCTGACGTATTTGGTAAAAGTCTTGCCACGGTGTACTTTCGTTTTTGATGAAATATTATGTCAACACGAGTGTTTTGGTGAAATAAGTACCAATTATAAGCATGACGGGACATTTATAGAAAAAGTGAACTGGTCACGCTTTGGAGGATTCTTTAAAGTTATTATTCGTTAAAAATGTTTCACGTGAGATGCAGTAGTTAACGTGCCAATTCGGTTCTAGTTTGTCAAGGTAGTGTACATTTTTGAGGCTGGCTGGTTGAAGGTAGAAATTTTCTTTCTTTTGAATCAATCTGAACATTTTCGTCTCTTTTTCTGACAAAATTAGCTTCCTCTGTGATTGTTTATATGATACACTCTAAGAACGTGTTGCAGGATGCGTTTCCATGTATAAAAACAACGGTGTACGCACATGATTTCCTAGTATAGACCAGTATATGTCCATTGTTAATAAGTGCAAATACTAGTATTGCTCCAATGATTACTTTTTATTACAAATGAGTACTTAATATATACTTGCTCGAAACTTTGGAAACTGGCAGTCTGAAGGTTAGAATTTACTTTCTTCTGAATCAATGTGACCGACTTATAGGCTCTTGTTATGATTAAATAATGTACTGTAAGAATGCGTTTCGCATTGCATTATATTGCCAAAAAAATAAACGGTGTAGGCCTACCTCACTTATTTCTAGTAGATGGTAGATGCACGTTGGCATTACATTTGTAAAAATACTGTTAATGCTATAAAGAACACATAAAATGTGTATTTAACAAATAATAGCTAATCAGAAAAGTTTCGGACCTGAGGACCTGCGTAATTCCACTGTCTCACATGGGCCGAATCAAGTATACCTTTGCCAAATGACTATTAATGTCCTAAAGTTTTACAACGTCTTTGATTTTGCTGTAAGGCGATGTTGTCAAGATTTCTGGCAATGTGGCCAGCAGTGCGGACCCCAATCAGACTGTTCCGGAAGAAAAGTGTATCTTGGGTCTACACCGTTTGCTTAGATAACTGTTGTCAAAGTGGTAGGTCACGTCATGTCAATACGGCATCCGGCAGGAGTTTTCCGGACAACTCTACCATCGACATGTCTGGTCAAACGGTGTACACCCGGATCAGTCCGGCCAGGGTGTCCACTGAGGGAACAATTGTTGTGTTGGAACGGTATTGTGTACAAACTAAATCTTTAGAAAATTTCTATCATACAAACGATTTGCTTACCGTAAGAAACTGCACCAGATTGTACATGAACCGT
The DNA here is from genome assembly GCA_963989385.1 of Ctena decussata. Taxonomy (NCBI): domain Eukaryota; kingdom Metazoa; phylum Mollusca; class Bivalvia; order Lucinida; family Lucinidae; genus Ctena; species Ctena decussata. The sequence goes on from OZ022500.1 coordinate 88,146,264, forward strand.
AAGGAGCGACAGCAGTGTAGTGGATAACGCGCTGGACTACCAATCCAGGAGTCGTAAGATCGATTCCCCGCTTCTCCGGTCCTTTCGGATGAGACTTCAAACCGATGTCCTGTCTCCGTACGTCCTAGTTGTTGGCGGGACGGTCAATCCAAATTCACTTACTCAGATCTTATGTATTCGATTCTACAGCACGTGCAATAATTAGCCCCACTGTCCAAAACTTTTGTGAATAATACCACACTTTCCGTGAATAATCCATTACAGAAATCACAATATCCATTTTTTTTTTCGAAAATATCACAAGTGTTATATCATCAGAGTAATTTTTATCGGTTAATTTTGTTTGTCTCTCTCCCAGTTTACATGTACATTTCACCAAATTAAAACCTATTTAAATAATAAGGGATAAATAAGCAGATAAGTACTGCACGTGTGGTACGTTATCAGACCATACGAGCGTATCATAAACCTGTATTCTCCATAAGCTTAGAAAGGCTTTTTCTAATTGCTATCGCAGACACCATGAACTGGTTTCAAAATTTGATGTCGAATTAAAATTTCTTTTACACCAAGGCCTATCGGAACCAGAATTTTATGGTGACTTAGTATACAAATTCAAAAAGATTAAGGGTATAGACCTTGAGCTGACCATAGACCCCCCTCCCCCCCCAGGGGGAATTTCGGACACTATGATTTTCTGAAACTACATTATATAAGAAACAAAATGACACATGTTAGCCCTCTGTACGTTGGGGCATTAACGTGTGACGTCAACGTTACTTACACTACCCAAATTTACATATTCACGTTATAATAGAAAATACACATTGGTATACAAATGTTAGTATTCGCCCTAAATAATGTTGGGTTTTGTCTGCTAGTACATAAATCGCTGTTTCAAGGTAATTGACATTGTCAACGATAAGTTGACTAACCCGTAAAACGTAGTTTACGTTGTAATTGACGTTTTTCCCATTCAGTGTCTAAATACATGTAATATAAGGAGAAAATTGTAAGAATGAAGTGAAGAGAAAAGTAATTGTTATATATATGACTGTTTCAATAGTCTGGTATAAAAAAACAAACAAACTAAAGTCTTACAAAACTCAACAGCAGTCACGATAAATATGTAACGTATATAACCACTACAAAAATTCGGGAAAAAAAAAAACAACCAGACTAAATCTCTGACTTTGATTGGTGGACTGAAGTTTATACGTGCTCCATCAATCTTCTTTGATTCATGCACAGCTTAGATAAGTTAGGCAGCAGTTAGCAGTGGATATATTAAATGTGGACAGAAACTTATTTTTGAAGAATTTAACCAACAAAATGACGAGAAAAGCTAAGAAAGCGAACATCAGCTGCATTTCGTTTTTAATATTATTTATATTATGTCTTAAGTAGACACTGTTGTATATGTAAACACGAAGAAACGCCCGTTTTATATGTCCTCAAACTATAAAAAAAATCATCGGATAGTGTATATTTAAAATCAATCTACCGGTAACAGTAATGTTACGTTACATAATTGTAATATGTCAGGGGATAAGATTTGTGAGCATCTGTTATCAAAAATTTAGTTCCCGGGCAATATGAATTATTCATTGCTGTAGTATTAGCTTACCACTGGTAGTCAGATGGCAATTTAGCTCTTTGAAATACACAAAATCTCAGCAAGACCCACATAGATTGTTATAGCTGAAGCATTTTGACCTTGACTTCAATTCAGTTTCACTTAAAAGTGACTTCATAAAGATGATTTTTTAAAAAAAATTGGCATAGAATGAAATAAGTAAGAGTTGATATATGCTGCAACTGATTAATATTTAGGTTCTCGTCATGATGGGGATAAAACCAATTTCGCGACCTGTGCTGTTGGCTGAGCCATTCAATTACCCTACATACAAATATGCAACTGTGACTGCCAGCCGAGGCAATCAAAAGCAGTACCAACTCTCCCAACAGGGATAAACACCATTTTTCTATGCTGTCAGTCAAATCGTCAGCCACGAGCCTCTTTGCACAGTAACTGGTTTACATAGATTAGCAAATATGTGTGGCTCCCGTGATCATAACTTACATATTAATTTGTGATCTACATGATCTGTTCATGCAGCTCCCGGCCATCAAATACATTACAAACTATTAACAATGTGAAAATTTAAGGCTGATAGAAAGTGACATACTTTATAATGCGTACATCATTCTGTTATCAGCTTGTTCAGGAGTTCTATTTTTCATTATGTTGTTACAAATATTTAACTGGTCAGGTAATTTTGCAAACCCCATGGTTTTATTCCCACTTGTTGTTACTATCACGGACTAAAGGTGTTACGAAATACAAATTTCAGTCAGACAATTTTTCAATATGTAAGCAACTAAAATTGTTGTTTGGATATTGCCAAAATGCTGTATTCCCTAATAGTATTTAATAAATTTGGACAAAGATGATGAGATAAGCAGTAAGATGTCATAAATAAGCAGTTTTCAACCATATTTATTGCTAAAAAGTAAACAATGTGGTAATACAAGGTCACAGAGATCAAATGCAGTAAGTTATTTAGGTTAACCCTTCCTTGGCTTGTATAGGTATGCACTATTTCTATTGTTTGATTATTTGCTCTTAAAATACTGTTTTGCTAGTTTAGGATATCGGAAATGAAGAATCCATAAACTCGCAATGAATACGTTGTATACGTTACTTGTTCCGCCTTTTTTTCTTTTTCTTTTTCTCAATATTATGCTGCAAAGCATAACTACAGTGTAGGCGAATACATTCTGAAGGAGAACAACTAAGATTTGCTCATAGATATCTGAACAGCGAGGACTAACATTAATATATTCTGTCATTTTCATTTGCCATTTCATTATGTGTGCAGAGCTACTGGAACACTGTCACTGAAACATTTTTGTCCAACTAAACGTATCTTTATATTCTTTGGTGAATAGATTCTTTGATAGATGGTTGAATGTAGTTAGATTCTTTAAGAGATTATCCAAAGTATTTAGACTTTAAAAAGAAAGAAACAAAAGCATAGAAATATAGATCATCTTAAACATAGCATTAATAGATTGCTAAAGTATGCTAGTAAACTGCCAGTGTCTCTTTTCTGTATTAAATGTTTCTGATACTTTTCTCCCAAACTCCTGGTTGACACATTATTGTTAAATACATAAATAAGCTAAATAAAGCAATGTATTGTCACTACCATTAATTATTTTCAAAAGTTTGTTTCTTAACTGTAACTCAGCAATGTTGTTTCCCTTGGTAACGTAAAATATACCATAGTCTTACAACAGTAAGAATACGCTGCCAGCAAATATCTACATTAGCTTTGATGCAGAACTGTATTTGGCTTAAGTCTTCAAACTTCAGGTTTACTGTTCTGCTTTATAGTTTTTTCAGTGTGCACGTAAAAACTATACCAAATCCTGTCAGTAAACAAGGTGGTACTACATTTGCATTGTTAATTACTGATTATTTTATAATTTTATACTAAACACGTCAAAAGCGCTTAGCTTTTAATGTTATCATACTGATTGTATATCATTTTACTCGAGCCCTATATGCAAAATATATGCTGGCTTAGCTGCGGCTTTATCTTTTTTATCTTTTCTGGTATGGTATTTTGTTTATTTTTTTAAGTTGTATATAACAAAATTTAACGTATGTTTCTGTCTTTAGAACTCAAATGTACAAATTGTAAAAGAAACAAACTGGGCAACGCCATTATGAAATACTTTTATCTTTGATATAATAACAAAGTTGCCAGCGAAAAAACCCGTTTTACGTGTGCAGAATATATCTATGCCCTTAACATTACAATTTGTAGTATACTGGTTTTATCACGCACGTATAAAACACACCTCATGAATCCCTAAGAGAAATAACTGAGAGAAGTGTTGCTAGGCCCAAGTACACAGTATATCATAAGAACACCCAGACTTATATATGTTATTGTTTTTTATGTGACAGTGGGAAAAAACCTGATTAAAGGTATTATAATGAAATATTTTAAATGTTAATGTTATTTACGTTACTTCTAGTAATGACTTATCATAGAAAATAAAGCAGAATGCATTTTTTCTTTTATATTTAAAGATTCTTTCATGAAGAAACTGCTACCAACGAAAATAAAATGATTCTATCATCAAATTATGTGAGTTTAACAAAATAGCCCTCGGTAACGTATATAATCGACCATTATGGCCGACTAAAATGCGTTCAAAATATTGTGGAACTGTTCCTTGCTGTTTAGATAGACTGGCATATTCAATATTACCTTTTCCTGTTGTTTTTTAATTCATACAGTGTAGTTCAAGCACTTGAATTATACAGAAAGTGATAATTGTAATATGGAACATTTATAAGGGGGTACTGTGTTAAACATCCTATTTCTCCCAAAGTATACAAGATAGGATAATAATTTTTGCAGATCTGAAAAGATCAATAAATTGTCTTTAATACAGTAACAAAGATATGGTCTAATAATAAAGGAGTAACTTACGAAAAGAAAGTATTTTGGATAGAAATAGCAATTTTAATGGAGTGTAAAGACAAATGTCACGTATATGACACCATGTGAGCTAAAGTGACCTGTCAAACATCATAACTTTTAGCTACTGGGTTGTTCTATTAGACTCCACTGTAACTTTAAACATAGGAAAATGATTTCTATTTTTTATAATTTTTTATTATTTTTATTTTATGTTTATTTTTTTAATGGGTAACGTTTGTAACAGGCTGTTACAGCTTAACGCCCCACTCGCCAGAGGGCTAACATGCTGCAAAATACTTTTAAGATGCTGGGCTTTAAGAAAAGTATGGTCTACAAAATTCCCCCGGGGGGGGGAGGTAAACCATTTCTGGCTCATGGCCTAGTAGGACTGATTTTTCTGATCAATTCCGAAAAATAATAATACGTCACAAACGTATTGGCTATAATTTAAATGTTATGCGACAGTCTGCATGCTTAGTGATTAACCCAATCACGGTTGATAGCTTTGCTGCACTCTTTAATTGCACACCGGGGGATCGGGCGTCAGACTCTATGATGGCCCCGACCTAAAGCTATATATTTTAGTTGGTTGGGACCGGAGCCTTTTTAGTCTGTTGCTTGGTCCACCGGGGCTCAACTGGTGACCTTCTTTTGCTTCAGATTTCCAGTGGGGTTGTTTGGCAGGCCAGGGATCTCCACCTGTCAGACGGCCCGTTGTATCTGTTGAATCCTCGTCTTTGCTTCTTCATGGTGTTGAAATTTGATTTATGTGTTTACCGTGATGATTCATTGACGAGTTAGAGGGTTATCATGCGAACCGAACAACCGACTAAATGTTTTGTACCACTTCAGAAACTGAGGGTGAGGTTGGGCCTGTAAAATCGATTTAAGCCGCCCCCCCCCCCCCCCCCCCCCCCCCCCCCCCCCAGTAATTCATTACTGACCGTTCCAAGGCGGTAGTTCTGTTGTGGTTCTCTGTTGCCTGTTTTTGGTGTCAGAGTTTCTGTGATGCTTTACCTTATGTATGTTCTTATTATTTTTGGTTCGGTTTGGGTTGCTGAGTGGCCCCCTTTTGGGAACAAGCTGCTCACTCGGTTGGCCATATGTTCTCTGTATCTTGATTATTTGTAATCTTAGTTGTTTCCAACTATGGTTTGAGGGCTGGATTTGGATTTTGATTGTTTCAGTTCCTGGTCTTTGCATACTTTTTACTTCCATATCACTAGTGACAAAATAGTGGCAAGATATGTGTTTGTAAAACACTGTGCCCCAAGCCTTGCGCCTGGCCCTAAAAGGACACGCCACTAAAGGGAATGGTTTGTTCAAAACGCCAGAACTCTCAAGCAGCCGTAACTCTGTCAAACCGGCTCATGTACCCACCTCTACTAAGGGATCACCCGATTTCTGAAAACACATTTTCTGTGTCCCACTAGCTAAAATACAGTGCAATTGAACCTGTATAAAGGGGCTACGTGTCTTTAGCAGCCACAATTCGTCCTTCCCTTGGGTGACCCTTTACGACAGGTTTGGCTATACTATAGTGTTGCATGTAAACGAATTTGAAAGAAAAAAAAAGTTCCGATGCTAACGGACAAGTCAACTTTTCACTAAGGTTGATTGCCCATTCGGTCACCACAGTATAAATAAATTCTGAATAGTAAGATCCTTTGGAAGCAAGGAATACATCAAAGAACAGAATATAGCAGACTCGGTTTAATTGAGTCTGTTCATGACTAGTAATGACTAGTGCGACACCAGCCACGCTCCCTAGCACAGGTTTAAGCGGAACTCTATTTTTTAAGATAACTCAAATGAACTAAATGATCCCAAAGGACCAGAAAATATAATCTGCACTATGATGATGTACGGGGAGACGTTTTACGGCCGCCACACGTCCTATTTTGCTACACCTGGCTGCTTACTGATACCCTTTACCATATGACTGCTTTAGAAATATTGACATAAACCATCTCGGCAGCACTTGCCTTATAAAAAATAAGCTTAGCATATTCTGTACCAAGATACAGTGAAGGCTATAAGAAAAGTTTATCATTCCTTTTAAAAGGTGGATGATTACACTTTTAAGGGAAGCAACTCTGCTTTTAATAACTACATCCTCTTTCAATGAGATCAACTATTAAAGGAAAGACTTTGCTCATCGAGGAGCGTAAATGACCTCAGGTCCCTTCTAAATTTTGTAGTTGTCCTTACAGCAAATTAGAAAATTGGCATTTCACTGTATTGATTCCACAGGTCTAATGGGTCGTTCATGCAAACAGAATGTCTGTGATGAGACTGTGCCACCGCCCGGCCCACCGCAAAAGCTGATTTATGTTGGCATAAGGATCCGGTGGACACCTCTTATATTAAAACCTGCGCATGTTACTGCATTTTTATGTTCAGTATAGATATTCGAAATGTTGACCGCATCCAGATCATACGAGTTACATTATACTCTATGGTGACGCAAGGTATTTATTTTGGCTTAATTTGGTGGGATGGGGCGTGTAAAATGGTAGTGGCAGTACCGACATTTCAAAGAAAAAAACCCTAAAAGAATGTGTAAGACACGCACGATGCCCCGTGTGATGCCTGTCACAGGGCTGTGTACATCACTAAAATATCCATTAACAGCAAACACTATCGCGTCACATGCATACCTCATTCTATTCAATTACCGCACATGCCTCTTCAAGAGCACATCATGATAATTTCTGAGGCATATGACTATAAGCGTGCATATTTTACTGGTTTACCGTTTCGTTTGTTTGTTTACAAGACCTGAAAATGCTGTTGACTATTTCAGTTTTCATTCGTTAAGATATTCTAGCCTATGATATAAGTAGTTTTTCTCCTATGTTTCAACTTTAGATTTGCTTTCTTAAAAATATATTAATTCGACGTGCGCTTATAAGACAGAAAGGTTTCTACAAGTATTTGCCTCCGTTTCAAAAACGTTTAGCGCACAGGCGCTCAAACAGTCGTAATTACATTTGTAATCCGTCGGTTACGATATTTGCATTATGATTACATGTATGCAACCGCTCAAACATATACACTGCCCAAACTATTTAACGGAGCAACTGGTATTTTCTCAAAGACATTACGGTAACACAAACCCAGTTCAAAGGCCCATAAATCTGACTCCCAGTGGCCAAGAATTTCCTATTCTTTTGCAGAATTTTTAAGAAGGATCGGGGTAAACCACAACAAGAATTTCATTACAACTGATGCTCTGCCCCCCCCCCCCCCACCCCCCCCACCCCCAACCCCTCTATGGTTTAAATTTAGTAACTTTCGAACTACCGAAATTGAGGCATTTTTCCGGAAGTATACAAACTCTCATAAACTTGAGTTCAAAGTGATTCTTTCAAACGAGTCACCTTGTTAGACATTCAGTATCATTGACAAAATGATCGTTTGGATTTGGGTTGAAATTTTCATGCTTTTCACCTGTAAATAGCAATATTCAACCAAAATTGCATTTTTACAAAAAAACAGTCCATGAATATGGGAAGGGTAAATATTGAATTGGAACTTGTGGAGTAGGTAACATCGACCCTCTTTAAAAAAAAAATGGCAAAATTATTTGAAATTCCGTGTCTTTGTCGACCGGAGGTAAATGTCTCCAAAGTTGGGGATGCATTGCACTGTTGTCTATGAAAAGTTTTTACTTGCTCCTTTAAATATTTCGAGCAGTGTATTAAAATATGTGAAAGAATTTGACAACGTCAACGCAAACCCCTATAATGCAAAAAATACCCATACTGACTAAGTTCAAGATGTCGTAATTCTGATAAAACAACTTTTATCCCCATCGAAACGCCCAAAACATGTGCACAAAGTTTAACGAAAATCCGTTGAGAGAGGAGTTGAATACACAAAGTCAGCACCATGTTGTGCAGAATATCTGCCAGAAATGAAGACGTTCAAATGTCTTTTATTCTGTCAGAATTCATTTTCTTGCATCCCAGATAACGATATCCGTGTTTTGCTAGGGATAGAAATTTTTATCTTACCCTGGTTATCTGACCCGTGGGTAGGATAAAAAAAAAAAGAAAGTTTTCGCATGACTTCGTTTTGCATTGGTTATATTGGACGTCACGTAACATCGTCGCTAGCTGACGTCATAACGACGATAGAAATCACAACAGTTGTCAAAATGACGGACGTCGCAACACAGCGTCTAGAGGAATCTTTGATGTAATTAAAGCTTCAGCACATAAAGATATGCAAGAAAAAGGATCTACCATGTGTGTGAGGTACGGATGGACAAATCTGTCCCTTGAATCACTGTTTGGCATCACTCGGCAAGCCTCGTGATGCTACACAATGACCCTTATGAAATATTTTCTATCCGTACCTCACACTAATGATAGATTCTGATATTATCGTATGACGTCGCTGTTATTCAGCGGATAACGTCGTGCAATAAAAATCATATGACCACAGGTGTAATAACACTTTGGCGCGTAACGTAGCGTCTTTGACAACGTCCATGTCAACAATGCGTTTTCTTATTGAAATAATGTTCAGTTTGAAGGCGTTAAAATCTCAATTTAAAGGGTTATATGATAAACAGAATCTTACACTCGTGGGCATTTCATGTGAAATTTATGAAACTTGCCAAGGCTCGTTTCATAAATTTCACATGAAATGACCACTCGTGTAAGATCCTCTTTTTTTCCTGTCAAAATACAACTTACACATTTTCATTAAACTCTAATTATGCGTACAAAGTTTGATAAGAATCCATTGAAAATTGTAGGAGGAGTTGATCACACAAAAATTCCATACCCTTCATATAGTACAAAAAAACTGTCCAAAATGACAAGCTATAAAGGCTTTAATTCTGTCAAAAGTAATTTTACTTCCTTTAAAACACACATGTCCATTTTCATTATTTCTACAACATATGTACAAAGTTTGAAAAGCATACCATAAAAAATGAGAAGAGCCGCTTATAGAAACGCTATAACTTAAAGTGTGACGTAAAGACGAATTGACAGACAGACGGACGGATAGGAACAAATATTAAGGCCCTTGAATACACTCAATGGGGTATAAAAAGGAAAAATGGGACAACGCCATTCGAACATGAGTCAAAAGATACCTCGTATGAACTCTCATTTTTGGCACATGGAATAATGGCTTATTATCCACTTCCAGGTACACGTAAAGCCACCAGACATAGAAATGAAGGGTTGTTGTAGAGTCTTATCCGCTTCATTACAATTGCCGATCGTTTGTGACAAGTGACAATGGTGGTCAGAGAAAAAAACAACATTTGGTTCTGCTTCGGGTTTTCTCTCGTACGGACATTTTTTCGTTAAAATTCTCGACTCAACGTATTTCTAATATAGAATATACTCTGGCTCATACATTTGTGAATCCGCCATATACATGGGTTAAAACAAGAAGAACTCTGACTATGTCAAAGAAAATGTCACAGCATAAACTGTCAAAATTATCGTACATTAAGCAAAACGGTCAATAAAATGCGTATTTGTTCTCTTCCTTAAAACGATGAAAAATAATTTGATTACGACTAGAAAGAATATTAAACCGAAGCTTAAATTAACATGAAAAATATATACCAAACTTCGCATCTTCTCTGATTCCTTTCTAAATTTGTTCCAAAGTCACATGTACTTGAAATCAAGAGACAGAACGGCATTTGTGACCGAATTAACTCGCATGATTTACACGGAAGTGCCGTTTCTATTGCATATATCTCGAAACAAATTATTACCAAATAGCGTGCGCTCATTCACAACACCATTGCAAATGTGGTTTTTGAAAAAAATGAGATTTTTTACTCCATGAGTCGCAAAACTGTGGCAATACTTACAGAAAATTAACGTAACTTTGCAAGACTAGGGTGTCCCTTCACGTATTGATTTACCCCCGTGCATATACTTCCGTCGTAACCAAAGGGAAAGAAACAAATCACGAAAGGCACGCACGGTAAACCGGGGGAACAGCTTTATCCCAGACAGGTGGTCATTCCAATCGGAACACCGCTCGGCCAATTCCGTGATTCACGGAATTGGCCGAGCGTGCTCCGATTGGTGGTCATTCAGCTACCCCAACTGAAAACACCACTCACACAATAGGTGAACGAAAGCACCGACATGGACAACCAGAACAAGTTGTAGTCAAGAAAAGAAGTGCCGCATTGTAATAAATTACTTGCTTGGGTATGGGGACGGGGACGGAGTGTAAACCGGTTCTACGAGATCCAAACCATCGCCGTCAGCTTCTGCAATAGTATAACTAACAAAGATATCACTCACTTAATAGATAAACGAAAGTAATAATATGTACAAGAAGAAAAAGCTATACGAAATTTCTATTTTTATATATTTTCAATTCTAAATTACAAAACCATGCAGAAAGCCTAGTGAGCAGCTAGGTAAAGTAAAACATGTTTAAGCCCCCCCCCCCCCCGTTAATCTTTTGCTGACCGTTCCAAGGCGGTACTTCTGTTGCGGTTCCTTGATGTTATATTGTGCTGAGTCCGCTTGTCTATGGTCTCTGGCGGTTTGGTCACCCGTATTGCTGCCCAATATGCCTTTTGTTTTCAATATGCCTTTTGTTTTGTAACTAAAATTTAAAAATAAGTAAAATAGATGAAATAGATGTTGATGCTGTTATTGGGGTAGCTGAATGACCATCTGTTTGGGAAAGAGCTGCTCATTCGGTTTACTGTGCGTGTCTTTCGTAAACTTTTGTCACTTTCTGTGTGTATGTGCTTCTTTCCCTATTGGTTTCGAGAGCGGAATGTGGGATTTGATTGTATTAATTCCTGATCATTGCCCATCTTTTTACTTCACAGGTGGCCAGAAGAGTACAGATGAGCACTATCAAGAACAAGTAACAGTGAGGAACCGTAACAGAAGTACCGCCCAGGAGCGGTCAGCAATAAACCACTTGGGGTCTCAACCCGGCTTCACTGGAAACAAACCCTCGCTCTCAGCTTCTGCAATGGTACGAAACATTTAGTTAGCTGTTCGGTTCGCATGGAGGTTTTCTAACTCATCAATGAACCATCACGAGGAAACAAAAATCACGGATTAAAACTTTATGTACGAGGCCTTGACTGGAACAAGTATTGCGACACCTTTGGATGTCAGGGGTGTTAAACAATAGGGGAGAGTCGGGTAACTTCGGACAGGCGGGTAAATTCGGACATACCATTGCAAACAGTGAAAATCAAGATGAGACGGCTCATCAAGATTTTCACTGTTTGGCCTGTTATTGTTTTGATTTAGCTCCAGGCAACTGACATATAAAGGAAATAATGTCACTGTCCGAATTTACCCGCTGTCCGAAGTTACCTGACTTTCTCCTACCACTGAAAATACAGGAGCAAAAGAAAACCACAAGTTGAGCTCCGAATAGTCAGGCAGCAGGCATGAACAGATATCTAAAGACTTAATGGAACCATATATCATAACTGAACTTATGTTGATACATAAGTTTGTTGTCGGATATCACCCTTGACAAAATAAGTATTGGGTTACACAAAATGTGTACACTCGTCTTTCCCAATAACAATGAGGAGAGGGATCGTTTATTAATTATCTAATAGAGAATTTGATCATCAGTGCGATATGGAAATAATGGTTATTATACATTAGTTACTACTTTCATGTGATGCAGGTCTATTCATCACTAATATTTCATATGAAGGGCTAAAGTATCATGGGAATGCAACTGCCTGGAGTTGGTTATTTTATTGATGACAAAAACAAACGGAGAAAATATATATTTCAATGAAGGGTCACTGTCCTATGTAGCGGTTAGAAACACATCTGGCCATGTTGGCTAATAAAAAAAGCTGACAAACGTAAGCACTGCTGGCATCTAATCGATCTTGATATCCGCCCGCACACTCTAAATCGAAAACTACCATGTATAAGAGAACACATTGTTGCTAAGGACAATAAAATATGGTTTTGAAGCATGTTTATCCAGAAAAGAGTTCGCATACTTTTTCACGCCAAGTGGACATCAGGATTTGCATCACCTCCATAAACCAATTCTCCAACCGTTTCTTGGCATAGCTAAATCAAATTTGCAAAACGAAAAGCCTAATAGTTTGTTCATACTCTCAGTTTGCAGAGAAAAATTTGTCAATGTCATTGATCCAGAATCTGACCAGTGACATAATAAATACTGGGGATCGATTCTTAACAAATGCTTCAGTGGGCTAAGCACTGGGCTGCTCATCTAGTGGCCCAAGATCGATTCCGGCTGGATGCGGATATCTTGTCAACGGTAAACAGTATAGCCTTTCACTGTCACCCTCCCATCGTCCCGATATGACTGAAATACTGTTGAAAAGGAAAAGCACATCACAATTAATCCATGCATCCATTTTAACATACTTAGGATATTAATTCTCGAACAAACTGTTTAAAAGCTATGTTAAGCAACATGCCTGAATTAAATAATAGAATGTTTTTTTTTCAACTATCAAATGATCAGTTCTACTTAGCACCGGTATTTGTAAACGTTGAGTTCCTCGACTAACTGTCCTGAAAAGACAGCTGTATAATTCACCCCTGAGTGCCAAGTCAGACGACCAATGAGTTATTCAGATCAACTTATCTTAGATCCCATGCATCCAAGCAAGGCTCTTCAACAATGTATCATTGTCCCAGCCAGAGAGGTATTACAGCATATACTGAACGGTAGAAAGACAAAATACTGATTTTTTACCGTCACTCGCCATGACTGCTTCACCGACGTTTTGAAAATACCGCCAGGGAACTATTTTGACAGGACTTGACCACAGGAATATGAGCCGCGACACGAGAAAACCAACAAAGTGGTTGTGCGCCCAGCGTAGACTCAGATCAGCCTGGGCACCTGTCCAGTCTGATCAGGCTCTCCGCTTTGCGTTCAAAGGGTAGCTGAGGGTCTATGCTTCCTTCATGCGGACAGCGAAGACTCTGATCAGACTGGGCGGATGCCCAGGCTGATCTGAGTCTGCGCTGGACGCACGACCACATTGTTGGTTTTCTCGCGTCGCGGCTCATATGTTTCATTTCATTTGAATTTCACAAAATCGACAAAATTGAGGTAGGATTTTGGTCGAAGCAGTGGAAAAACAAAATGTGATTACAAAAAATAAATATATCTTTTTTTTTTTTTTTTTTTTTTGACTTGCAAACCATAGAGATAGGATTTTTATAGAAGCATGCTTACAGAAATATAAGCTATGTTTTATTTGCATTAAAAATCGAGGTAGGGTTTTTAAATGATACAGTGGAAAACAAAAATTCAAATCAAAGAGAAATCATAGTCATATTTTGCTTTCTTTCCTCTGTCTTCCTGTTGTCTGCATGAAAGATCAAAACTTTGTCAGAAAATGTGTGTGCTTGTACAGTAACAACTGATTCTTTAAGTGTGATCAAATGGCATTAGTTTGAAATACCTCCTGGATAAAGCGACATTGGTACGAGAAATGGTCTCGTTTGCGAAATGGTTCGTGCAGGCTATATGCACCTAGTCCGATTTTGTGACTACAGGATCAGAAGAATGCATTGCCCTATATGGATTTAATTCTAGTTTCAACAAGTGTCCTTATTTGGAATAGGATCTTCGACGCTCATGTTGGCTCTGACTAAATAGAGGATCTTACATGAGTGCTCATATATTATTGAATTTATTAAACGAGTTGGGGAAAACGATAAGATGCGAGGCTATGCCGAGCATCTTATCGTTTTCCCCAACGAGTTTAATAAATTCAATAATACAGGAGCACGAATGCAAGATTCTATTTATCATATGACACTACAATCTCATTGTATTAGCAAAATTTGCACTAAAACGTCACAATTTCGCCATTAGAAAACGCGACGTTTTTATGGACGTCAACGTATAACGTTACGACGTAATTTGTAATTTAATCCACTAGTGGATTATCGTTTTTAATGCATGGCTTTATTACACTCTCAGATGCGACGTCATATGATAAATACAGTTTCCAAACCGAATTTAGTTGACGAACCGTCTGAAGACAGCTGGAATTCCAAAATACGCTTCTCCATGTGTAACAAAACGACTGTATCTATTTTATGCCTATTCATTTTTTTATGTTTTCTTGTATGTAATTTCATTTGTGTTATTCATACATCTGCCGATGTATGTGTGTGTGGAGGGGAGGAGAGGGAGGGGTAGGGACACTGACCATTTCATTTAAATTGTTATTGTTTCTGTAAATTTAGATACGAAGAAATTGAGTTGGAAAGATGTGGTGTTACATTCTGTAAGCCCCAGTGGCAAAAATAGCATAATTTGCAAACAACGTAGATCCTGATTAGGCGGCTCATTATGAGCCGCCTCATCTAGATCTACACTATTTGCCCTCTAGTCTTTGAATTCTCAATATGAAATGTCTTGGTCAATGCATTTTTTAATTTTTGCAGACGTAAATTTTGTCGTCTGCTTGTTGGTGATTTAAAGAGTTAATAAAGTCGATCAACAGAGAACATCGTCCTTTGGGAATTCCGTTCAGTTTGAATTTAAAGTCTTCGGAATTGGATCGGTTCATTCATCTCAAAATAATACGGAAATTGAATTTGTGAGAGATAAATTTCAAGAAATGAGTTATCATGTTATAATTGCCTCTATATTCCGGTCTTATTCTTATGAGTTTTGTGTGTAGGATAAGACTTGTCTTTTGAAGATATCTGAATCATGTATTTGATGTTGACATGTTAAAGGAGGTCTCTGCTATTCGATATCTGTTTCATTCACGTTATTATATCACTTATTTCCTCCAATAACCCTGCCAAATGCATGTAGCTCTCATCATGGCAAATACTTATTCATTTTCATTTTAAAATGATCACCAAATGAAATATGGCTTCTGCAAGTGGCCTATTCTTTTATCTGAGCCTATGAACTGGTATTATAGTACTAACCAGCTCAATGTCATATAAAATCAATCTACATCAACACTCCACCCCATCCCAGTAATTTATCACTGACCGTTCAAACGCGGAGCTTCTGGTTTAGTATATTACACTCATTGTCATTTTGGTCGGTTTTCTATTAGTCTTTGACTTTTTGTACATCTTTAGAACAGTTTTCCTGGAAAGAGCTGATATTTTGCCTTTTCGCTTCCCTTGTTTTGCTTTGTGTGTCGTCTTTGTGTTTCTTCTTGTCCTTCCCCATTGGATGTTTCGTCCAGGATATACTTAACAATTGTGTCGGCTCCTGGTCATTGCTTTATCATCTAGTTCAGACAAGATTTATAGAGGATTTTACACGAATAGTAATTTCAAATGAAATTTATGAAATGAGCCTTCGGCGAATTTCATAAATTTCATATGAAATAACTATTCGTGTAGGATTCTGTTTATCATATGACCCTTTAAAATGGGATTTTATTGCCTACAAAATGAGCATTATTACAATAAGAAAACGTATTGTTGACACGGACGTTGTTAATGACGTTAAGTGTACGCGCCAAAGTGTTATTACACGTGTGGTCATACGATTTTTATGACACGGCGTTACCCATTGAATAACAGCGACGTCATACGATACAATAGAGGATCTTACACGAGTGGTCATTCCATATGAAATTTATGAAACGAGTGGTCATTTCATACGAAATTTATGAAATGAGCCTTCGACGAGTTTCATAAATTTCATATGAAATGACCATGAGTGTAAGATTCTGTTTATCATATGACCCTTCAAAATGTGATTTTGGCGCCTTTAAATTGAACATTCCTTCAATAAGAAAACGCATTGTTGCCATGGACGTTGTTAATAACGTTACGTGTATGAGACGTTCTCAGTTAAGCTGGGCCATTAGCTCTTATTTTTGTCCTTCGTATTACATTTCTTTAAATTACAAAATAACGGTCCTGTTTACCCTCTGACAAGTATCCCTTTGTCTAAAGAAGTAGATAAAAGTACCAAGACATGCATGCGTTTTGTTAGACAGTTTAACACTCGTTTGAATAATGATACCCTGGTTTAAAAGGCGACGTTTTTAAATGTCGCAATATTGCCGTTGTATAGATATGGACGCCGCACGGCTAAAAAAGATAAATCACTGCTTAAAATCGAGTTCCACTATTAAATTCAGGTGATTTCTTATATATTTCTCCGCTTAAACAATATCTAAAGGGTAGTTTTTGCTACGAAATGAGACTTGGAACTCATGTCGCAAATTTTATGTAACCTACGTCACAGCGCTAAATTCGTGATACATGTATTAACTAAAATGGCCCAGCATCATAAAACTTACAAGATCACACAAAGAAATATGTGTTCCTTAATAGTTTATATCATTTCTGCAGATTTGGTCCATTTTGTATATTTTACTCGACTTCAAAGTACATATCCCTAGCATTTTTCTTTAAGAATGTAACCTTACGTCACGGGCTTTTCTTAAAACTGAGCAAAGCAATCGCTCTGAAACTCATGTGCAAAATCCTGCCTAGTAACAGCTACAAGATGGTGTGCTTAGATTTCATGCACTGAAACATTAAATGGTATAAAAACGTTAAAAAGTGTGTACTGTAACCTACGTCACACGTAACCTACGTCACAACGTCACTAAGATCACGTTTTGAAAGCGTTGACGTCATTTGATTAAGCAGCGCTTCATAGAAAACCCCTTTCTTCCAGAAAAGCAAAGAAAAACATTTTAAATTGAGACCAGCCAAAATAATCAAATGTCAGTAGATTGGTAAAAGTGCAATGCACGCATGTCAAAGAAATCGTATGCGACATCGTTCTTCCACGTATCTAAATAACGTCAGAAAATACGCCATTTTTAATTGTTAGGGTATATCTCTAAACATGGTTGGTATTCCATAATCTTAAACTTTTATCTGAAAATATTTTAAAGCTTTAAAGCAGATATCATGAGCATTATGGTCGTGAATTTTTCTTGAATTCTGGCATGGTTGTATATATGGCCATTTTTGTCCGCGAATGGCCCAGCTTAACTGAGAACGTCTCGTATGCGCCAAAGTATTATAACACGTATGGTGATACGAGTTTTATGACATGACGTTATCCACTGAAAGATAGCGACGTCATATAATAAAAACAGATTCATCACAACGAACAACTCAACTGTCTAGTTAGATAGCGTTAATGTCGTTCGATAGTGAGCCACTAATTCATTTAAGCAAGCTTATTAAGAACTACTTGAGTTCAACATCTCTGTATGTATATAGTCTTAAATATCTGAGAACTGAAGATTTCGAAGAAAAAATCCTACAAAATTTCATCTGGCACACAATAATTTTTACTGGTGTCACATATAGTGTTACTTAACAATTACGTCGTTCACAAAATCAGAAAGAAAACGAATGTGTGTAAATCAAATAATGCAGATATACGATACTGAATCTCCAGATCATTAAAGTATTATTTCTGCTCAAAACGACCCATTCCATTTATCATTTAACGACTATGTTAAGTTATCTATTTAGCCTTTTAGAAAGCTTCAACATTTTAGGCAGAGGGAAACCTACTCATTTAGTGTATAAAATCGAGTTGAGGTAACATAGACACTGAACATGCTCCAGTGTGTATTGATTTTTTTATCAGGTCATTAAAAATAAACCAGGCTAACAATATTAATTCAGCCAGAAGTATCATTCCTGCTTGTAAATGAGTCCTGAATTAAGTGGAAATCGGAGTTGTATTGGCTTTACTTGCATAAAAACACTCTTAACCAAGATTTTGAGAATATATAATTCGGGCAGAATTACTGCTTTAAGGCTTTAAGAAGTTTTGCGAATCATGATTTTGACATTTTACCTTTTGAAAGGATGGGTACTTCTAATTTAATTTGCTATTTGAAGCGCTGCTGCAAGCCCTTCAAACTATCCAAAATATTATTATAATTTCTATTTTTTTAAGAAAAAAAAGAAAAAAATATATACAACAATGTTTGTTTGCACAAGAAAAGGAACGCATACACGATTAGGCGCAAAAATAAGATAAAATTTAAAAAAAGACAAAAAAAGACAAGAAATATCTTTAAAAAAAGATAATTGGCTTAGATTAAACAGAAGTGTGTATTGTAATCTGTATGAGTCAGGTACATGTAAGATATCGAATGTGCAGATTGTACGGATCCGCTTGTTGATATGCAAATTTGTTGTTGGTGTTGGGGTTTCTATTTCGGAAATGCTGTTGATTTTTTATTTGGCTCTCTCGGTGTTGCACATAACAACGAGGTTTGGTTGGCTGACCGTCCCACATATGCCCTTAAAAGTGTCGCTGTTCCAACACAACAGCAACAATTGCTTAATTTCGTTTCCGATTTCTGTGTCAAGTTATTTTGTTGGTTTCATATTTTACATGAGCGACATAACAGGCAAAATGTTCTTTGGCAAAAACGCGATTTGGACCGAAATATCTACAGTCATCACGACATCGTTGATAGGCCAACAGTCAAATGAAACTGAAAGTAGAAAGAGAAAGCGAAACCAAGCTACTTACATAAAAACCGGGTGTATTTATATTGGCCAATAAAATACTTAAAATAAAGGTCAATAGTAAGGTTATACGGCTAAAGCCGAATAATGAACCACGTGCTTTACTGTGAATAAACTTAAAACTATTTAACTTGACAAAATATTTACATGAATGCAATCTGGCTAACGTTTGCTTTGCAATCATCTAAACTAAGGCCCATTAAACATATAAATTTTAAATTCTGCCATAAATTTGAGCAGAGGTGTATCCCTTTAAACTTCAAAAATTGCTTCTATTACTTTTACAAGCTGATGTTACCGCTGTCTGTCCTCAGGAAAGTGAATTTCGAATTCCACGTTTAAATCGATATACTGCAGAACGTCTGTTATGATAAACCTCTTCTCAGGAAACAACATTACGAAGTGCTCTCGACGAAGTGTGCATGCATGTTTCATTATAACATGAAACTACTTTTCAAAATGTAATTTGTGTCTCAAATGTTGAAATGCAGTAACGACTGATTGAGAAAAAGCATGATTTTGATCTTAAATATCATACATCAAACATGTTTGAAGTAATATTAGTCATTTTACGTTACAACTGAATTCCAGTGACATGAAATTAAGAATCTTGAAAAGCAATAACAAAATGCCTGCAGGATGAAATTGCACAACATATCTCTTTCAAGGCACATCTCGTCAGACCTTTTAATAGGTCACAGTGTATTATAATCATTTCTGTAGATTTAAAGCACATCATGGCAGATTTGGTGCTGAAAAATCCGTAATTATAAAGGGTAAAACTATTTTTGTCCCTTTTCCTCATTTGGCTAATTGAACAACTGTAAAAAAAAAATAATTGAGCCGCGACACGAGAAAACTTACAATGTGGTTGTTCGCCCAGCGCAGACTCAGATAAGCCTGGGCATCCGCCCTGTCTGATCAGAGTCTTCGCTGTCCACATGGAGGTAGCTTAGACCCTTAACTAGCCTTTAAGCGCACTGCAAAGACTCTTGTCAGACTGGGCGGATGCCCAGGCTGATCTGAGTCTGCGCTGGTTGCACAACCACTTTGTTGGTTTTCTCGTGTCGCGGCTCATATATTCTCTCTGAGCCAGTAACTTGTTGCGGATAGCCATGATCTGATTTTACAAAACTAAGAATAACTGACATAAAATTTGGAAATTGAAACATGACGCTGGCTGGGTGGTTCAGTTTTAGGTTTGGATGTTCACTTTTCTTCCAAAAAAGCACCATTTAACTAAACATGCCAGAAATATTAATCGTCAGATTTTATACCCCGCCTTACGTAAGTGGTTGGGATTATGTTTTTAAGATGGCCGTCTACACGTCCGTTTATCCGGCACCCGTGCGTAAGTATGTATGTATTGACACTTCGAGCATTTATTCTTGAATTTTATTCATATTGCATCGAAAATGTCTGGCATGGGATTTCGATATCCTCTAGTAGAGTTTTTTTTGATAAATTTCCAAAAAGGGTGTACGCCTTTTTTGCAATATATTATTCAGCTTACGCTTGGCTTTCGTTTGCAAAGCAATACAACGGATTTAAATGGCTTCTTAGTAATTTTGAAATGTGATTCCAATGGCTAAAATAATCAGACGCCATATTAAAATATGACATATTTTAATCTTCTTGTTGCGTTTATACAGTGTAGATAGTACCTAAAAACAGTACATGTTTTTAGCCCTCACAAAAGACCCAATACATCAGACTTAGAATACAACAGATATGGAAATGTTATTGACAAGATTGTGTAGGTTCGACCAGTAAGACTTTTTCAGTGATCACCATAATAAAAGCTATAACGATTGCACTTTTAGGAGATATATTATAGGAAAAATATTTAGCTGATAAGCTGATCATGAATCTATAGACGGACGTTTGAAAACTGTTATGTACGAATGTAGGATCAAAAAGGACATAATGCGGTTGTGCCTTACTGTATCAAGAAATTTCATGTGATACTTAGGGAGAAACTTTAGCTGATAATTTGAAGGGATATAAATAAGTACACTATAGAAAGACATTGGAAAAACTGGTATGCACAAAAGTGGGACAAAAATGGACAAATTAAGAAATCTAAATCTAATACTGAAACTGAAGAAACAGCATAACACTGTTTTCAAAAACGCTCAAACAGGTCTCTTTGGACAAAAAGGCCATGAAATATAAAACTACATTACGATGAAGCAACAGAAGTGATTCTGAAAAGCAAGATTCATTGAAAGCATGGAATACAGTAAAGAAAGGAATTCGCAGACTTGTTTTGACTGCGCTTGTTCGTGAACAGTAATGAATACACACGATACCGGCTATGCGCCCATACCTCCATCACTGGCTAAAGTAGAATTCTTGTTTTCGAAATTTCTCTAAATAAACTCAGTGGTGCCAAAGGACCAGACAATATGAGCCACGACACAACAACGCTAACAAAGTGGTTGTGCGCCCAGCGAAGACTCAGATCAGCCTGGGCATTCCCCCAGTCTGATCAGAGTCCTGGCTGTCCGCAGGGAGGTAGCTTCGACCCTAAGCTATCCTTTAAGTGCAAAGCAAAGACTTTGATCGGACTGGGTTAATGCCTATGCTGATCTGAGTCTTCGCTGGGCGCAGTGCCACTTGGTTGGTTTTCTTGTGTCGCGGCTAATATACGATCTGCACTATGATGAAGTACTGGGCCGTCACGCTTTACGTAACACTTGCTGCAGTGAACAAAAACAAGCCCTGTAAAGTGAAAATTGAAATAATTTTCTGAAGTACAAGGAGACGATTAACGGCCGCCACATGGCACTTCACTACACCAGCTGCAAGTTACATAAATAATAACAAGAGGGCCAAGAGGCCCTGAATCGCTCACCTGACCAAAAAGGTTAAAGGTCAAACAAGGGTCATCATTTAACAAACCTGATAGTTTGCAACCACTTTCAAACGGTTTTGAAGAAGATTTTTGAATATTTTCTATGTATTGCTATGGTTCAAACCCTGGACCCCCTGGGGCAGGGCCATTTTGGACCCTGTGACCATCATTTGAATAGTTTTGGTAAAGGACCACTAGGCAATGCTACATACTAAATTTCAAGCATCTGAGCCAAGTGGTTCTGAAGAAGATGTTTGAATATTTTTCTATGGTTCAAACCCAAGACCCCCTAGGGTGGGGCCATTGTAGACCCTGGGGTCATCATTTGAACAAACTTGGTAAAAGACCACTAGGCAAGCTACATACCAAATGTCAAGCATCTGAGCCTTGCGGTACTGAAGTAGATGATTTTTTTAAAATTTTCTATGTATTTCTATGGTTCAAACATGGGACTCCCTGCCCCAGGGCCATTTTGGACCCTGGGGCCACCATTTGAACAAACTTGGTAGAGGGTCACTAGGCAATGTAACATACCTAATTTCAAGCATCTGAGGCAAGCAGTTCTGGTGAAGAAGATTTTTAAGTATTTTTTAGTTTCGAACCAAAGAACCCCTGCCCCAGGGCCATTTTGGACCCTGGGGCCACCATTTGAACAAATTTGGTAGAGGACCACTAGACAATGCTACATACCAAATTTCAAGCAGCTGAGCCTTGCGGTTCTGAAGTAGATGATTTTTAAGTATTTTTTAGTTCCAAAACCCAAGACCCCCTGCCACAGGGCCAATTTGGACCCTGGGGCCACCATTTAAACAAACTTGGTAAAGGACCACTAGGCAATGTTCCATACCAAATTTCAAGCATCTGAGCCAAGCAGTTCTGCAGAAGAAGATTTTTAAGTATTTTTTAGTTTCGAACCCAAGACCCCTGCCCCAGGGCCATTTTGGACCCTGGGGCCACCATATGAACAAACTTGGTAGAGCACCACTAGACAATGCTTCATACCAAATTTCAAGCCTCTGAGCCAAGCAGTTCTGGAGAAGAAGATTTTTAAGTATCTTTTAGTTTCAAACCCAAGACCCCCTGCAGCAGGGCCACTTTTGACCCTGGGGCCACCATTTGAAAAAACTTGGTAGAGGACCACTAGGCAATGTTACATACCAAGTTTCAAGCATCTGAGCCAAGCAGTTCTGGAGAAGGAGATTTTTAAGTATTTTTTAGTTTCGAACCCAAGACCCCCTGCCCCAGGGCCATTTTGGACCCTGGGGCCACCATTTGAACAAACTTGGTAGAGGACCACTAGACAATGCTTCATACCAAATTTCAAGCCTCTGAACCAAGCAGTTCTGGAGAAGAAGATTTTTAAGTATCTTTTAGTTTCAAACCCAAGACCCCCTGCCCCAGGGCCATTTTGGACCCTGGGGCCACCATTTGAACAAACTTGGTAGAGGACCACTAGGCAATGTTACATACCAAATTTCAAGCATCTGAGCCAAGCGGTTCTGGAGAAGAAGATTTTTAAGTATTTTTTAGTTTCGAACCCAAGACCCCCTGCCCCAGGGCCATTTTGGACCCTGGGGCCACCATTTGAACAAACTTGGTAGAGGTCCACTAGACAATGCTTCATACCAAATATCAAAGCCCTAGGCCAAGCGCTTTCAGAGAAGATGTCATTTAAAGCAAATTGTTGACGACGGACGACGCACGACGTACGACGGACGACGGACACTTGGTGATCACAATAGCTCACCCTGAACCTAAAGGCTCAGGTGAGCTAAAAAAGAAGATTCCTTGCAAGCAAGGAATACAAAAAAGCTGGGCTTTTAATAATTTGAGCCGCGACACGAGAAAACCAACAAAGTGGTTGTGCGCCCAGCGCAGACTCAGATCAGCCTGAGCATCAGCCCAGTCTAATCAAAATCTTTACTTAGCGCTTAAATGGTAGCTAAGGGTCTAAGCTACTTCCATGCGGACCGTGAAAACTCTGATCAGACTGGGCGGATGCCCAGGCTGTTCTGAGTCTGCGCTGGGCGCACAACCACATCGTTGGTTTTCTCGTCCCTAGGCTAAACTTCTATTTTTGTTCTGCTTGGTTGTTGTATGTGTTGTCTGTTGCTTTGTCTGTTATTGATATACTGTTTGTGATGTTAAGGCTAGCCCGGTGACAACCTATATATATATGTATATGAGAAATGGCTGTTTACATGGCTGCCGCAAGTGATGTATTTGGTGGTTACTTATTTTGTGTTGTCTTTTTCTCACATGGTGTCTTGGGTGGGATCTGGGATTTAATTGTGTCAGTTCCTGAGAATTTTCCTATCTACTTTTGATTAAGTCGGTTCATAATATAATTATAATGATCTGTAACATCGGTCACGTTCTTTTTGCACTGCCTGAACCATTTTTAGCTCACCTGTCAAGGTGAGCTTATAGTATAGACTTGGTCCGTCGTCCGTCGTCGTCGTCGGCGTCGTCGTCGGCGTCGTCGTTCACACTCTTAAACATCTTCTTCTCAGAAACTACTAGGCCGATTGAAGCCAAATTTCATATGGAGCCTTAACAGGATGGGGGAACGAAAGTTTATATATTTGGCCCAGGTCACATGACCAAGATGGCCGCCATGTCCCTATATGGTAAAAACCTTAAAAAATCTTCTTCTCCAGAACCACTGGGCTGATTGCCTTGAAACTTGGTATGTAGCATGTTGGACTCTAGTACTACAAAGTTTATATAAATGGTGACCCTGGGTTGACCTTGGCCTATTTTATGGCAAGGTCAAATTTGGTCCCTTAGGCTTTTGAATGGGAAAAGCTATAAAAGTGCATTTTTCTGTTGCCGTTGTTTTCTTTGATATGGAAATGTAGACATCATCAACCCATATGAATACTAGAGGTCAAGGTCATTCAGTGACCTTGGCCGAAGGTAATTTGTCTGTTGTGTGTCAACACTTTTATAACTTCTCCTCTGAAACTACTGGTCCAATTTTAATTAAATTTCCTTTGCAGCCTTTAGGCACAGCGGGAAAGAAATCTTATATATTTGGTCCAGGTCACATGACCAAGATGGCCGCCATGACCATATATGGCAAAAACCATAAAACAATCTTCTTCTCCAGAACCAGTGGGCTGATTGCCTTGAAACTTGGTATGTAGCATGTTGGACTCTAGTTGTACATAGTTTATATAAATTGTGACCCTGGGTAGACCTTGACCTATTTTATGGCAAGGTCAAATTTGGTCCCTTAGGCTTTTGAATGGGAAAAACTTTAAAAGTGCATTTTTCTGTTGCTGTTGTGCTCTGTGATATGGAAATGCAGTAATTGTCAATCCCTATGAATATTAGAGGTCAAGGTCCTTTAGTGATCTTGGCCAAAGGTCATTTGTCAGTTGCGTTGCAACATTTTAAAAGACTTTTCCTCAGAAACTACTGGGCCAATTTTAATTAAATTTCATATGCAGCCTTTAGGCAAAATGGGAAAGATTTTTTATATATTTGGTCCAGGTCACATGACCAAGATGGCCGCCATGACCAGATATGTCAAAAACCTTAAAAAATCTTCTTCTCCAGAACCACTGGGCTGATTGCCTTGAAACTTGGTATGTAGCATCTGGGACTCTAATACTACCAAGTTTATATAAATGATGACCTTGGGTTGACCTTGACCTGTTTTGCCACAAGGTCAAATTTGGTCTCTAATGCTTTTGAATGGGAAAAGCCTAAAATGTGCAATTTTTTGTTGCTATAGTGCTCTGTGCTATGGAAGTGGAACCCCCAGGAATTCTAGAGGTCAAGGTCATTTAGTGATCTTGGCTAAACTAATTTGTCTGTAATGTGTCAACATTTTTAAAGGACTTCTCCTTTGAAACTACTGGGCCAATTTCAATTAAATTTCATATGCAGCCTTCAGGCAAAGCGTTGAACCAAGTATAAATATTTGGTCCAGGTCACATGACCAAGATGGCCACCATGCCCATATATGGCTACAACCTGACAGTTTACACACTCATCATCCAATCCAATAGAATTGCAGCCTGTTCATTAGCCTACCTGAGCTGAAAGCTTACATTTGGCCAGTTGACCAGAGAATATACTGGCAGGTGAGCGATCGTTTCCCTTGGGCGATTTGTTTTTGTTGTTGTTCAAAATGACCTTCGATGAACTCAGCGATCCAAAAGGACCTGAAGCAGTGGGTCGCATTCGTTACTAAACATCAGTTCTGAAACGTTAGATCCTTTGAGCAAGTGAAAACAGCAAAGAAACAAAATAGCACATATATACGTTTAATTCTTTATTAACATTAATGAAGTGAGCAATACCTGCCTTGCCCTTTTGCACCAGCTGAATCAGATTTCGATTTTCAAAATGACTCTAAACAAAACTAAGTGATCCAGGAAGACCATTAAAACATGATTTGCACCATAGTGAACAACGGACAGAGCTTTAACAGAATGGTATGTACGTCCGCCACACAGCACTTAACAAGATATGAAAAAGACAAAAACATCTGAGAGTTGTGACCCTCGGAAAGATTTACATTGACGAAAACAGAATACGATATTTTCTGTTTCATATAGGGTATTTCTAAAACAGGTATGTATACTTAACCAAAAAAAGAAACGCAACACTAAGTTTGACAACACGTTCCGGACTAAAAATTGAATATAGTTTATACACTTTTTCACGAAATGAAAGCGTCAACAGTCAGTGCTTTGGACATGACTAATCATTCGGTTTGAATTCTAAAAGTCGTCAGAAAGCAAGAGTTCATAACACTGTACCTCGTAAAACTTTGAAAAAGCAAACTGAAGTCTGCATTTTTAGAAATATTTCTGAAAATAATACTGACTAACTTCATTTACTCTTTGCAAGTAAAGTGCGTTAAAAGTCCGGTAGAAAACCTTTTTTTGACGTCACTGTACGTCTTATTTCTTCTTTGACGTCGTTCTCATTTTTTGCTGCGCTGATTTTTTTACTTCTGTTAAAAAACAAGACTTGAATGTTTTTTTACTCTACTGTTTACTGACAAATGTGATATGTAAGTTTCAAATGAATCAGGGAAATCCTTATGTCTTTTTGACGTCAAAATCTAAAATCTCTAGGACGGTAACGTTTCCTGGTTGACATTTTTTTACGGAATTCGATTCATTTAAAGTTCGAAAAAGGCTGTATCAAAAACGATATAATGTTTTGCGGAAATATTTGAATACTCTATACTCGATTATGTCAATAAATTGACGTTGAACTCCTCAAATATGACAAACGTCTCATCCCACGTGCAATTTACAATCTTAAATTGGTGCACTAGTTACTCAAAATGTGCGCATGTGCTGTGTTGTTCCAAATATAACAATGCTTTTGTTTACCTGATTGACGGCATGATTATACTGACGTTGTTTCTTAATGCAGATATCCACGCAATATTTCTAGCGCTCTGTAGTTTCTGTCATTAAAAATTCTCCAGAGTTGCAAGCGGGCTTTGGATGTTCTCGCCCCAGGCTTGAAATCTGCCACAAAAGACAATAAGATTTTACAATTCAAAAACGTCGACGCCAAATTTTGTACTTTTTTATTTGTATCGTATC
This sequence comes from Ctena decussata, assembly GCA_963989385.1. Lineage (NCBI taxonomy): Eukaryota > Metazoa > Mollusca > Bivalvia > Lucinida > Lucinidae > Ctena > Ctena decussata. Next base: position 88,173,691 of record OZ022500.1, read on the forward strand.
ACGTCTAATTCCCAGTGACGTAAACAGAAAACTGTAAGAAACTTTTCTTTTATAATATTTACCCCGAATCTCAGACAAATAAGTAGTTGTTGCGTTTCTTTTTTTTGTTCAGTATATTTAATCAGTATAAACGGTTCACCTACTGAAAGTGCCTGTAAAAGAAATCGTTGTTGACATTAATAAAATTTTTGTAAGCTGTGAGGTTACAGGAACTAGGTCATCGCTGATGATACATGTTCCGTCGTTCTTTCTGCAGCAAGCAATCTGGTTAAAAGTTGATGGATTTAGTGTCGTTCCGACTCAAGAATTATCAATCAGTATGAATTATTAATATTTTTCTTGGGTTGTTTTTGATTATTTCCAAATTTAATCAAGGATAAAGCAATGCTTTAAAGTAGCAATTTGACAGCTGTGAAATTGCAGACGAATATTCGAGGGTTGTAGGTGTTTATTGATGTTATTGGATTTTTCGTCCGCTTCGAACATTTGGTGTGCATTGTCTTTAATTTATACTGATTAAAGTTTATACGGCTGTATAAATATAGATAGCAGGTAAAAAAAGATTTGATCACCAACAAACACCAGACCTTAGCGACAATTTTCATGGAATCTGATTGTATTAGTTCCTTATCATTGCCTACCTTTTCACAAACATTATATCTGTATTCGGGATCATGCTTATCTCTGTACTTATCATAGAAACGTTGGATTTTTTTTCCTTTTTGAAATAGAAAAGAGATAGCTTCTTCTATAACTCGGAACTGATCGTGCAGGCTGAAATCTCAGGACTATGCAACAGAATTGTAATAGATTTAATCCTTTGATACTGCGGGTAAGATATAGCCTGGAGACTTTGTCTGTTGTTCTTTCTTCTGATCTGATTACACTAGCTTATGTTAGATTGAGATTACACAACTACGGCAATTTCTCTTCAAACATTGTCGTATGTTATTGACGAGTGCTTGAGAACTTAAGATTGGGAGCGTATTGTTTTGAATGAAAGTATGAAAGTTTTTAGACTTCACCAAGATAATAGTATTTTTAAGTCTCTCTCTCACTCTCTCTCTCTCTCTCTCTGTCTGTCTGTCTGTGTGTGTGTGTGTGTGTGTGTGTGTGTGTGTGTGTGTGTGTGTGTGTGTGTTCCATATGTCTCAATGATAAGTTAGGAGGCCTACATGCAAACCAAGCAACTGCATATTAGCTAGAGCTGCATCGGAACCAAGAGCGATGTTGCATAAATCAGTAGCCTTATTACTGACTGTTCCCAGGCGGGTTCCCTAAAATGCCTTCTCAATGACCCAACACGTGAAACCTGAAATACTTGGCAATTGTAGAAAGTTTTCAATGACACCGAATAGAGTCTATACCTTTAATATAAGCAAAGTATCAATTAGAATGTAAAAACCCTTCTTTCATTACCTCTTTGTGTAATTGTTTCATGTTCATAGTCTCTGGTGCGTAAAATATGTATGCTGACCTTTTTATTGCGAGGCCTTCTATATACAGTATTGAAAATCATGTCGTCTGGGGCGTTTCGAAAGTTTGAAGCATTTACGAGAATATGTTTTATTACGCACATTCGACTGCATTATATAATATCTGCTGCATAAAATAATGTCAAATTTAAAATGTGTAACCCCTTTGCTTTATTGAAAATTAGAGTATATATTATACAATATATACTTACCAAGAATTCTTATTGGTCACTTTTTTACTTTTGCATAATTTGTTTCGTTAAGGCTTACTTTCAAATATTTTAGTAGTCAAAGAATAATGATGTGAAAATGTCAATGAAATGAGTTTTAAGTTTTGCATCCAACGGTGTCCTTTATATAGAAACTAAATGACACCTCGAAAAAGCCTTAAATATGCTTCAGACGATAAAAAACTAAAACAGGTCAGAAATTAAAGCAGTTATGTATTGTAAAACATAAAAAGTGTGCACACTCGTCGTCAGATTCATATCAATGAAAAAAAATTTAATTTGAAATATTCAAATATCTTTATGCTATCCTTTACTTCGTGTAAAACTAGTAGGTACACCTCTTGGAACTGATCAAATTTGTTTCGTAAATGCATAACAGTTCATACTGCTGATAAAAGGTGACAATGAATATCAATTCTGGACCTTTATTTGAGGCCATATTAATTTTAAGTCCGCATTAGGCTAAACTTTATGGAATGATGACCTGTTAGAAAGTTTGTTAAGTGTACGGTGAATCAGAAATTGCGTTCAGTATGTCAATTCCTATTTCTTGTTAAAATGTTTGCAGCTGTTTCTAAATTTTTGGGTCCAAAAAGCTTTCTTCAAGGACTCAAATATTAAGCAACAGCTGTAACGAGTTTTTAACCCCAATATAAAACAACCTACTGTACATCGGGATCACAACAATAGTCAATTGAAATGTAACTGACTTAATTAGACTGTGTACTGAAGCCAATTCTGAGAGATAAAAGCATATCTCTTGGATCAAATATGGTACTGTTCCGCTCCTTTTTCATATCCACATTTTAGTATGCCTGTGAATCGTGGACCTTGACAGCAGAGTAGGCCTTTGAGACGAGGTGCTACTAAAGGTTATTGAACATCTCGTACAAGAGCCACGAAACTAACTTTAAGGTAGTTTGGCCACATCTCAAGGCATTCTGGTTTGGCAAAGAATATTCTACAGGGCACAGTTAAAGAAAATAGAAGAAGCGGTGGGAAGGCAATATCAAAGAATGGGCACGGGTGGTCTTTGCATACGCAAAAAGACAGAGAAAACAAATCAAGGTGAAAAAGGACTCTGCAAAGCCATATGTAGTCATAAGTTCTCCAAGAACCTTGCAAGGGTATGGGGTAGAATAAAACAGAAACAGACTCTGCAATCGAGGTAAAGTGGAATAATGACAGTTTTCAACAATCAATAAAACAATTATAATTAGGGCATTATGACATTCAATTACTCACACTGGTCTGGCATTAAACACAGGTAACGAAGACAACGTCCAGGTTTCGTAATTCCTACGTCTAGCCAACGACGAAAATGGCGACTATCGCGAGGGGACGAATCGGTAAGTAAACTTTGTTTACGCATTGTAATGAAATGCTTCAGTTTTACCCTATAATAAATGCCTTACGGACCGCTAAAATTATCATGCGTTTGGTGTGTATTGGTATTTTCTGCTTTTGCACGCAGGTTTAATCGTAGTGCTGGATCTCCGTTGAGAGGTGTTTGCTTTACAGTGTCTTTTCTACATGAACAGAAAGAAAATGACGCCTAAATAATAAAATGAGATGTTTTGGAAAATTGTTTTGCTATGCGAACAAAGATACTGAATACTTGAAATGAATAAAATACCATTTTTGTATTTGGAGTCGGTAATAGCGCTGGAATTAAGGAATTTTCATTACAACGCCCCTAGCAACGAGTCCAGTACAGCGGAAAAACAACGAAGTTTTTAATAAAAAGCTTAAATAAGCAGTTTCCAGAGCCCACTACAGATATTTTACATCATTTTACCGTTAACTATAGTTTTTATAACTTTTGTATGTGACAATGAAACGTTTATGCCGTTTATTGCTCTATGACTCGCTAATATGTAGTCAGTCAGTTTGGCGGCATTTTGTAGATTTGCAATATTTTTCGACTGTATATGATAGAATTATGCGATGCCAGCCATTTTACCAAACTTGTAGCAGCCTGATCCACAGTGAGCACACGATGATGGAACAACGTCTACCCAACGTTGTCAAACGTCATAGACATTGCATAATATATGTACCTACCTTTATCAAACTTAGTGCAACAGTCGCGCATTTCTATATTTAATTTCTTCACCGCCACTAAACCCCAAAAATCGAAAGGAAAAGATGATAGGCAGGTCCTAGAAAGCAACGGGCATCCCTCTCTGAACTATTCAGTCGCGGGATACGGTAGTTGCAGACATCTGATAAGTAACGTCTACATATTACAAAATGTAACTCGCCAGCGCACCTCTCCCACCTCCTCCCCCAGCCCCTCCTCTCCGCCCCCCCCCCCCGTCCTGAAAAAAGGCGACAGACAAGGGCATCAGGAAGGGAGGGAGGAAAGGAGATTTCTGAGGCAACAAAACATGTTCTATTTCTATTCTACCCACTATAACCTAGCAAGGTGGTTGGGGCACCACAGTGGACTTCGCTACAATCCATTTTCACTTTGTCCTGTTATCAGCTGCTCTGGTTAAGCTGGCAATGTTCATCCCCGTCAACTCTTTTATATTGTCTTCCCACCTCTTTTTTCTGTCTAAATCTCCTTCTTTTTTCTTTCACTGTGTCCCGTTGAATCGCCTTACTTAAGCCAGAAAACATGGAGACGTGGCCAGACCACCTTAGTTTCCGTTTCTTGACCATGGCCAGGAATTCATCATATTCTCCAATGGCAGCTTGGATCTTTCTGCGAACCTCCTCATTGGTTACGCGATCCTTGTTCATTAGTCTTCTGTGGCATCTCATCTCAAAGGTCAGTGTTCTTTTCTCCAACTGTGCTGTCAAACCTGTACGCCTCTACCTCTGCTACGACACCTATTTCCAAACTGTCCCAATTAAAAGCCCAGCAAACCACACACGGGACATATATCAGCAGTACAGACCCAGATCAGATGCTGCATAAGACAAATGGGTAAAAAAAGGCTAAAAGTTTTCCATAGCCTACTGGCCGTAGGGCCAGTTGGCGTTAGACTTCGTTACGCTAACTTGGTAATATCAAATCATAAAATGCGCCGTGCCATGAGAAAAAATGGTATTTTAGAGCATGTGCGGTCAGCGAAAGTTCTGATCAGCCTGCGCACCTACGCAGCCTGATCACAACTTTTGTTGTTTTCTGGCACAATAACTGTGTTAGCAGACAATGAAGATCGTTATCAAACTGCGCGTATGCGCATGATAATTTGGTAGACTCATGTTTTTCCCGTTTTGCTCTTGATAGTCAGATGGCATCGATATTGTAACTGACTTATAAATCAGAGGTCCTGGGTTCGATACCCAATCTGGCCACATACGTCCGTTTCTCCTTCCGCTGATTCAAGAAGGGCAGTTGTCAGATACTGGCGAAATATGTGCACTCAGTACTGGTTAACCGCTTAGGAGGTCTAAGCCTGCCCAGGAATAGTGTGGTTAGGTTAACTGACCGTCCCGACATGACCATAAATGTTTACCGTGGGCGTAAAGCAACAAATCAGTCAATCAGTCAGTCAGTGTCCCTTTCAATCGGATTTCAGCCATATCGAGATGAAAGGCGGGATAGGTACCCATTGGGCAAATAACATTAAATAAACTTTGATTAAACCTTAATTCAACGTCATTATGTTGAATCAAGGTTGATTCAATGTTGATTCAACGGTGTGTGCCTGCTGGGTAAAGGTAAAGCTTCTCGCGTCTGCGTAGGGGCAGCCGGGTCAGAGACCCACTGTTTCTTGGGTAAAGCATAGGAAAGGCGGAGCCCATCCCTCTCCTTTCGCTGCCATATCCTTCTCTGATTCAAAGCTCATAGCCTATCTGGAAATCGAAATTTCATTCTAATTATGAATACAAGTGATACTGTATTTCTCCCCCTTGTTGTATGAAATTCATGTATTTTTTATTTTGGGTGGAACATATTTTGCGACCAGCCCTAAATTATTACGTATATGAAAGTGCTTCTCTCTCTCTCTCTCTCTCTCTCTCTCTCTCTCTCTCTGAAGTTTGGCCAGTTCCGGCAGGCACATGACGCCGATGCGACGTGATTACGTCGAATCGACGTCGACACGACGTCATTTCGACGTCATATGATGCAATACCTGCAGGAAGTCGAAATGACGTCACGTCGACGTAATTTCGATGTCTTTCCGTCTCTGTCTTTTTTTCTCTCTCTCTCTCGTGTAGAAGCGGCAGTAGTATAGAGGATAAGGCGGAAGACTATCAGTACAGAGATCGCAGGTTCGATCCCCCGCTTCGCCAGTCTTTCGCAACTCACGTAATTAATTTCGGCAGTTATTTTTATATTCTTATATATTTTATATAAATTTGTCTTATTAGTCAAATGGGTATTACTCTTTAGCATTTTAAAGTAAAAAAGATAAAAACAAACTGAACCTGGGAACACCCTTAACTGTCAAATGAACATACTCATTTGGTAAAGATAGAATAAGAGGTCTAGTCCACTGGGCATAAATGGGTCAATGGAGGCCAAACTCCGCTAAGATCCATGCCGCTCTGACAAGTCAGTCTTAGTTTTAGAATACATGTAGTAGTAGCATATATATACAATGCCAGCAGAAGCAAGTAATGAGAAAATGCTATTTGAATTGAAACCGTTCAAGTTATGAATTTAAACTAAAACATATAGTTGTATATATATTTTTGAAATAATAATCATGGATACTATTTTTTCTGTACAGACTAACGTCTTTTCATACGCCTGCTTGACCACGCCTAGTAAATTTTCACAGGTACCTCCGACGGAGGTACTAAAATTGGTTGTGACAACCATCCGGAGTGGCTTGTGCTTGGCAAAAGGTGACAATGAAAGGTAGACACCAAAAGACAAAATACCGTCAGAAACAAACTGTTTACGGGATAAACAAAGATTTGACCAATTTTGTCAGGATAAATAATTTCCCCGCAAAAGGAAAGAAAAATGGCGTAATTGTTTCATGACTGGTGAGGATTGAAAATATTCGAATATATACGATATTGAAACGCAATATAACTAGTTACTACATGTATAAGCAGAGTAAAAGCTGACTACAAGGAGATAGTAGCGATGGCACTGTAGTGATTTACGCGCTCGACTACCGATACACATGTCACAGGTTTGATTCCTCGCGTCACCTGTCTTTCGAATAAGACTCTAAACCAAAGTTCCATTGCCAGATGTGTGTTTGTAGATGGGACGTAAAATCCGCGTCACTCAGTAGGAAACCAACGCAGATCCTGGTCAAACTACCCCAAATGCATTCGGAGCAGTTTGATCTTTGTCTGGTTTGTTTGCTCGGGATTCCTGTCCCAGTGGTTTGGGTCAACAGGGCCAGTCAATGGCAGACCAGTGAAATGAATAAGGACAAAGTTTTCTTGTTTTAGTATCACAAAAGCAAATAGCGCCATCTCTTACGAGATCGCTGGACGGTTTTTTTTCATCGCTGGTGCTTCTAAGCACACTATACGAAAGCATATGAGCCACGACACGACAAACCCAACAAAGTGGCATGTGTGCCCAGCGAAGACTCAGATCAGCCTGGGTATTCGCCAAGACTGATCAGAGTCTGTGCTATCCGCATGAAGCTAGCTTAGACCCTTGGTTTCCCTTTTAGTGCACAGCAAATACTCTAATCAGACTGGGCGGGTGCCCAGGCTGATCTAAGTCTTCGCTTGACATGCCACTTTGTTGGTTTTGTCGTGACACAGCTGCGCATAAGGACAATAACCTCATCTAAGCCGCGACACGACAAAACCAACAATGTGGTTGTGCGCCCAGCACAGACTCAGATCAGCCTGGGCATCCATCCAGTTTAATCAGACTCTTCGTTAAGTGCTCAAATGGTAGCGAAGGATCTATGCTACCTCCATGCGGACAGCGAAGACTCTGATCAGTCTGGGCGGATACCCAGGTTGATTTACCAGGCTGATCTGAGTCTGCGCTGGGCGCACAGCCACATTGTTGTTTTGTCGTGTCGCGGCTCAGTTTTTTCTTCTCTTTCTCTTGGCTGTCGTTTTACAGGTTTTAGGCTTTCGTTCGTATATAACAGTCAGCTCATTGATCAACAGTTTATTTATGGATGATCTGTTATCATAATTTGTTTGAGGAGAATATGCTGTCACGATGAAACTTCGATGACCGGGGAAAACATAATAGTCTGATTGAATGATCAAACTATTAAGTCCTAATTCAAATTGTCAGAAATTGCATCTTTTATTGGTCACATTTGGTCTTGTTACAAATACTACTTAAATTCAATGTACTAAATCATTACGGGATCATTAATTTACTCTTGTCATATACAAGTTCAACATTTTAATTAAGTCGTGATTTGCGAAGTATATACCCTCAACGGTGACGGTCGAGTCTACCGACCACAATCAAACATATCTATGAGTGTTGTTTCTCTTTCAACTCTCGTTATGGCGCTAAAGGGAGCGGGTTAGAGTCCCTAATGGGCCAGCAATCAACAACTGAGCAGTACAGGCATACATTTTTGAACGAGAGACGATTAAAGACAGCGAAGGGTGAGGGATGGATTATGTTTGTTGTACTCTATGCAAGTATACGGTGAGCCCATAACACATCTGAAAAGCCACGGTAGCGCTGGTCTGATGACCTAGCGGTCCTGAGTCAAATCAAAAATAACTTGCCTCGTTACCTTTTTTAGATTGTTTTGGGTTTAACGGCCCTTTGAGACAGTATTCCAGTCTATATCGGGCCGTCTCTCAGAGAGGGAGAAAGGGGAGAAATGATAGACGAGAGAAAAAAAAATAAAAAACATTCCCCACCCGCACCTACTGCAAGCACAGCAGGCCCTTGCCCTACGATGTTCCAAATCTGTAGGACGCCCCGGCACTGGAAGTTACACACAGCACCATCGCACTACGCCTCGTTACCTTTTGGGAGGTTGATAATGATAAAAGCACAAAGTTATTACGTTTAAAAATTCTGGAAAGGTAGAAAGTAACTGACACTATATTAAGCCGGACTGACGATACTCTTTCAGGCATTTGAGGCCCGGTGGTTCGGTTGGTTAAGTGCTAGCCTGCTGATCTAGCGGTCCTGTGTTCAATCTTGCTAGAATATTTTCAAACGTAAACGAAGCTGTTGCATACCGCCTTTCATAATCACCTTTCCATCGTCAAGACCTAATTACTATTGAAAAGTGCGTAAAATTGCAAGCCATCCATCCGTCTGAATTTTAATTGGTAATCATTCTTAAGAACATTCTGTTAGGTTTTTAAGCTTTTCTTGTAAAACAAAAGACAAATATCTCCAGTACCTCAAATAGTTTACCATGTAATCTTCGTTGAAAACGCGCAGCGTTTCTATTCTTTTGGTTAGCATTGTTTCCTAGATCCATCTTCTGATCCTGTATTTCATGCTATACCACGGTGGTACATGTAATACCAACTTCCCTGCCTGTGCTGTCGACCAAGCCGTTCTTTTACCAAACGTGCACAAAAAGGCTGTCGACCGAGACAACCGACAGCAGTATCAGCTCGGTCGACAGCCGCCATGTATAGTACCGTCTCGGTCAACAGCATGGGTAGCTAAAACGATATTACCACCGTGTCTATGTATGCTAAATTGTTACAACTCCACTTTTCCGAAGAAAAAGTCGAAACATGCATACATGTAGATGACCAAACAGTGACTACAACAAAAATACTGGCGAAAACCATCCCAGCAGGCACATGATGTCGCGCTGACGTCGATGCGACGTGATGTCGTCGCATCGACGTCACTACGACGCCATGTGCCTGCTGGGATATTGCTCGATCAATACCTAATTCTCGAAAGCTAGTTTGTATCGTATCGTTCCGGTCGATAGCATAGGTAACAATATTGATACTAGTTGATAATAATGCCAGATACATCGTGCAAATTAATAATGACAAGGGCGGGCGGGGGTTGGGGCGTAGGAGTGCTGCCCAATGCGCAAATTAACAATGACAAGGGCGAGCGGGGAAGGGGAGTGATGCTCAAGGCGACAAGCTGTTTTGCACTATTTGCCAGAAAGCGGAATTACAAAAACACAACAGTTCAGCAACTGGCGTTTACATGGACAGTACATCGTCAAATCTTTTAAGACGTGTGCAAAATTTGACCATTTCTGTACACCATACGGTGATCAATATTTCAATACTTTAAAGCAAAATATAAGCATTAATAGATAAAGATTATACGTTATTTAACTCAGTGGGACTCTTGAAGTATCGTTTAATGTTTAAAACTATGTCCTTACCTTAGAGTCTGCAGATCTATCTCCAAGGTGTCTAGATTTAATAATGAACAGAATCAGAAGAAATGGGGACTGGCTATTTTTGACGTTGGCCCTGTATTTACACAAGGGATTACGAATCATGTGAACTCTTTTACCTTCTTTCATTGATTTTTGTGAACATATAAGTCAGGTCTTACTCAGTTTTTCGAGAACTGACGCATCCCTGGTGAGATTGTCTGACAAATAAAAGGGCGACTCAAAAGTAATAAGCGTACCTTACTTTCGGTCCCGGATAACTTTATAAAATTAGGGCTGCTAAGATAAAAGGATGCAGATGAATGGAATATTTTCTCTTTTATAGTTACAGTGCCTCCGCAGTCCCCCTACCAAACATTTATAGGGCCTATAGCCCGCGTAGTCTGATAGGCACCCTCATACCAGCACACCATTTCTTTTCCGGGAGATTATGACGCTTGACCTTTACATAGTGGAATCACTTGGACTTATGTTTATGTATACCGGACAAAATATAACACAGACCATAGTATTAGAACGGCGAGTAATCATTTACTTATAGTTTAAATTCACGAAAAAGGTTTGAAAAAATGCATCAATCAGCGCATGGCAACGTTAAGGGCCGCCACTGGTACAGTGCATGCGTGTTTCGCTGCTTGTTTGTGACTCATTTCGAAGACCTGTCTCAAGCACATGTAACATGTTGTCTACATAAAAAAAATCGGAATAATAACTACGGTTACTCCAAGTAAATTTAATTAAAATATAGACTAACCAATGCCATAAATAGTATCAGGGTAGTAAAGTGTTACAAAAAAAAAAATGGTCGCAATCCAACAGGTTTTGGTATCACACTTTAAAGATTCAACATCACAATTAGTAGTAGATTTCAATTCTCGTATCGACGTGATCCCTGCACCTCAGCGGAACGAATCCATAGCCGCAGTAACAGGGCGCCGAGCGTCCGTCCCTGTCCTCGTCGAATGTCGTTGGTTGCCGCGACCATAGGGAGACTCTTCCTGGAAGCACCACTCATCATCAGGTATTCTTCTTAGCAACAACGACCCCTGTTAGGGCCACACCGTCGATGTATGTTCGCCGCCACGTGACTTGATTGCCACGTGGCGTTGCCGCTCCTTCACCACGCTGAGGTCTACATCGTCCGAGTTCCGAAGGAGTAACATCACAATGAAGCTACAACCGATATTTATATTACAGAGGGAAACCGATAGTGCAAGCCACAAGCTGTTTTGCGGAAAGACTGACTACACTAGTTCAGATTATATTTTCTGGTCCTTTAGGATCATCGAGTTCATATCGATTTTTCTTTTGAGGGGGATCTATCTGCTCAAGCCGGTGCTAGGGAATGGCGTTGGGGTGGGGGGGGGGAGGGGGCTGGAAGAAGGAAGGGGCGGGGGCGTTGCCGATGCGGCACGTTTTATTATTGGCCATGAACAGACCCATCTAACGGGATTCTGCTATTTTCATTTCTTTGATGTATTCCTAGCTTATAAAGGATCTAACTATTCAGAACTTTAATATTAGAGTAATCAGGGGCGTTGCCGGTGTGGCACATTTCATTACTGGTCAAGAACAGACTCGAATGATTCTGCTATTTTCGTTTCTTTGATGTGTCCCTAGCTTCCAAAGGATCTAACTATTCAGAACTCATTAGAGTAATCGAGATATATAGTTGTAGAGTTGTTGTAAAATTCTCAATGCTGCATACATAAAGAATGTAAGCTAGTGTGTGTGTTATTCAGTTCTCGTACGATATTCCTCCCCCCCCCCCCCCCGATCCCCACCCCTTCCTCGCACCTATGATGTACGTTCTCATGTCCGCAGTATGAGGCACCATGTGTCCGTCCCTAACCGTTTAAGGAAACGTGTCTTACATGAAAAATAATTTTACAACTGATGACAGTTTTTACCAGCTACATGTATAATTCATTCACGCTGCACTTGTTTGTCATTGTAAGATGGATAATGTTTCAACTATGTTTGCTGTAAGGACATTGACTGCATAAATTACCAAGCAATCAAGTTTCTCACTGGTGTGCGCCGCCATAGAGGCCAAAATCAGATTTGGTATGGCTAAAAGGATACCGATTGTATATACATATAAACAAGGGGAGGTACCCTTGGTTAAAATATTTGGGGTACCTTATTTTATATTAGTCTGGCGAGGAAATAATTGTTATTAGTGGCTAGGTCTTCGTTTGCTATACAGAAACAATATAATTCAAGCCTCTGTGGCGCAGTTGACGAGCAGTCTCGTTTTAGAGTCGCTAGTGTTTCACTATAAAGCAAGGTCCCTACTGAAGTGAACTTTTACAGCTGATATCCATCGAATGACTTAGAAACATTTCATGTTTATGGCTTATAGTGCCGCGTTAATTACACGTGTCACTCTTGAACCCGCCATAGGTAAACATTTTTGCAGTTTAATCACTTTAAATGTGAAATAAAAGTTAACTTCGTTATATCTGCGTTGTATTAACTACGTTGGCATGGACGTTGTAATAGAAAAATAGCAATATCTGCTTATAGAGACAATGACATGCAAACAAATGTACATAACAGGCAGCTACTCACACTGCCCCAAGTTCGCATAAAAAAATCAGCAGCTGAATATAGTGAAAAAGGCAGCTAAACAGAGCTATAATCTAAGAATCATACTTTCCACAGTGATATCAGCAGAAGCTGTCTCACGGGATCTTGCATTTCTCCCTCGCGAATCTTTGTGGCCGTTTTTGGATCTTCTCAATAAAATCGAGTATAATTTCTGGGGTCCGTAAGAGTATTGGCATAACTGACACCCTTTACAATACGTAAAAATTAATAACTGAATGTATTATAACCGATTCGCCCCCATTAAAATCCGCCATTTTCGTCGTTGGCTAGACGTAGGAATTACGAAACCTGGACGTTGTCTTCGTTACCTGTGTTGAATGCCAGACCAGTGTGTTACTAGCTGATGAAATACTATCGGTACAAGATAGACTATGCAGTGTATAAAGAGGCTGATTTGAGCGGGTGAAAACAATGTTGCCCATATTGATTATGGTTTAGCTTATCTTCCTTTCCATATCTGCTGTATCATCAAATGGAGACTAAAGGAGCGTAGTAACTGGATGTCCCTGTGGAAATTGACAAGTAAATTAATCCTTTTTATACAAATTTATATTGTTATGAACTTATTCACCTATAACGTATATAGTTGGGAAAATACAAAGCAGAGCAGCAAACTATGAAAGGTTACCGACTAAATCAAATCCGTCTAACCCAAAGTTAATATACGTATTTACAAATGTATACATCCTCTTTCATATGCAGCAGTACGGAGCCCGGGAGGGGACATAGCAATACATATACTGATTTTGTCTCTACGAAATACATTTCGTTCCCATGTATTACTTTTTCGTTCCCTCAATTTAATATTTCGTTCACTCAAAATAACATTCCGTTCCCACGCTTTACTTTTCGTTCCTTCAGTTTAATATTTCGTTCCCTCATAGTACTATTCCGTTCCCACGCTTTACATTTTCATTTCCTCCAAATAGCATTTCGTTCCCTCAAAATAATAATCCGTTCCCCCACTTTACTATTTCACTAGCTCAAAATAGCATTTCGTTCCCTCAAAATAATATTCCATTCCCACGCTTTACAATTTTGTTCGCTCAAAATAACATTTGGTTCCCTCAAAATAATATTCCGTTCCCACGCTTTACTTTTTCGTTTCCTCAAAATAGCATTTCGTTCCCTCAAAATAATAATCCGTTCCCCCACTTTACTATTTCGCTCGCTCAAAATAGCATTTCGTTCCCTCAAAATAATATTCCATTCCCACGCTTTACAATTTTGTTCGCTCAAAATAATATTTGGTTCCCTCAAAATAATATTCCGTTCCCACGCTTTACTTTTTCGTTTCCTCAAAATAGCATTTCGTTCCCTCAAAATAATAATCCGTTCCCCCACTTTACTATTTCGCTCGCTCAAAATAGCATTTCGTTCCCTCAAAATAATATTCCATTCCCACGCTTTACAATTTTGTTCGCTCAAAATAATATTTGGTTCCCTCAAAATAATATTCCGTTCCCACGCTTTACTTTTTCGTTTCCTCAAAATAGCATTTCGTTCCCTCAAAATAATAATCCGTTCCCCCACTTTACTATTTCGCTCGCTCAAAATAGCATTTCGTTCCCTCAAAATAATATTCCATTCCCACGCTTTACAATTTTGTTCGCTCAAAATAACATTTGGTTCCCTCAAAATAATATTTCGTTTCCACGCATTACTTTGTCGTTCCCTAAGATTGAAATTTCGTTCCCTCAAAATAATATTCCGTTTCAACGGGTTACCATTTCTTTCCCACGCAATGATATTTCATTTCCTTACCATAATATTTTGTTCACTCAAGTTAACATTTTGTTCCTATGAAATAGCTTTTCGTTTTCTCGCAAAAGTATTCGGTGATGGTATTCGTTAATAAATTCTATTATACATTAGCACTCATATAAGAGCCTCTATATATCAGCACTGAGGCACTGGTAACTGGGTAGATGATACCCTCGAGAACGAATGTTCACTACCATGGATACTTGCCCAGTAGTTTTAAACAATGAAGTTTAATTTTTTAATGTACCAATACCAAATTGAGTGCGACTGTCACGTATTTTTTAATTTAACGCCTTTATTGTCGCAACCTGACCCCTCCCCTTCCCCAATAAAAAAAGAACAAAACAGAAAAGGTAGACAAAAAGGTGATGTGGATGTCTCGGCACTCACCAGCCAAGCAGCCCGGCGCAGTCCGCGATGAAGAGCAGCCACAGCCGACAGATAGGGGAGAGTCGAGTAACTTCGGACAGGCGGGTAAATTCGGACATACCATTGCAAACAGTGAAAATCCAGATGAGACGGCTCATAATGAGCCGTCTCATCAGGATTTTCACTGTTTGGCCAATTAATTTTTGTTTTAATTCCAAACAACTGACATATAAAGGAAACAATGTCAGTGTCCGAATTTACCCGCTGTCCGAAGTTACCCGACTCTCCCCTAAAAGACGGCTGAAAGCAAACGTCTCCCACCGACCCACTTCAACCATACCGGTTGAAGTGGAGCGGTTGAGAGACGCGTGACAAGAGAGACGCGATGACATCTACAGGCATCATGAAGAAGATGTTTAACATGTGCAGAACTTGCATCAGGTGAAAATAATTTAAAAGAAAGGAAGACATATTTTGCTAAATCTCAGATCGCAATGACATGTCTGTTTTAGTTAAGCTATTTTAGATAAACTAAAAACGTAGGAAATAGACTCCACACACATAAAGTAAAACGATAGGCAATGATCATGAACCAATACAATAAGGTTATATTTTTAGCCCGCCATCATAACCGAAAGCGAAAGAAGTAAAAAAACATAAATGAGCCGCGACACGAGAAAACCAAGAAAGTGGTTTTTCGCCTACGCAGACTCAGATCAGCCTTTGCAACCGCCCAGTCTAATCAGACTTTCTGCCTTGCGTTTAATGGGTAGCTAAGGGTCGAAGCTACCTCCACACGGACAGCAATGGCTCAGATCAGACTGGGCGAATGCTCAGGCTGATCTTAATCTGCGCTGGGCGCACAAACACTTTATTGGTTTTGTCATATCGCGGATCAAAAAACAGGTGGTCGGTCTTTCAGCCTCCTCAATTGAAATACCACTCACACAGCATTTGATTAAAAACACAAACATGGGCAACCAGAACGAGTAGCAGTTACATATATTTTAACCTAGTTTCTATCTTAAATTGTAAAACAAAACAGAAAGCAAAGTGGACAGCTATACAGGTGACCATATCTAGTCGTATTAATATATATATTTTGGTTGGTTGATTGATTGATTGATTTGGGTCAAACGGCCTTTGAGACAGTATTTCAGTCTTTCTCGGGCTGTCTCAAAGAGAGAGCGAGAAAGAAGATTAAGGATAGACGAGAGAGAGAAAAATGTCCAAACAAACCCACCCGCACCTACTGCAAGCACAGTAGGCCCCTGCCGTACAGTGTTCCATATCGGTAGGACGTCCCGGCACTGGCAGTTGTACACAACACCATCACACCACGCGACCACCCTACGTATTTATATAAACATCATTGAAAGCTTAATATAAACATCTGATTAATATAGTGTCAGTCACGCTGAAGTGTGACTGAATAAAACCCAGATTATACACGAACCAAAGACACATGAACCAAAAACTGGAATATCTTTGAGGTTTATAATAATAACTGAAATGACAGTGATTCTTGACGCGGTTTCAACAAGTTATAATTTTATTGCCACATTACTGCCTAATTTAATTATTATTAGCTTGTGTAATACAACCAGTACAAGATTGGACAATTCAGAGGGGGAAAAAGGCGCTGCCAATATTAACGTAAATATATACACCAGGAAAAAAAGTTAAGCACCCCCCCCCCCCCCCCCCCCAACGCCCCTCGGGAAAAAATCCTTTTTCCATCGAGCAGAACTGATTTTGAATACAATTCAAAAATCGAAACATCTAGCATGTTCTGACTGAATCTCGAGCCATCATTTGTCGAAATGATGATAGTTTTTTTTCTTCTTTTTTTTCTTCTTTTTTTCCGGAATAGCAAGACGGCCCTATTTTATATATAGGGTTGAACTTCATACTTTTAGTCACAGACTCATTGAGTTACATAACTTTTACAAGCTTTAGGCTTCATGTGTTTGTCAAATCAGTCACTTCTGGATACAAACAACCAATGAACCTCGAAGTACTTTGATTGTAGCTCAAAAAATAAACAAGCCGCTTTTTTCGTTCAAAATATAGTGTGCGCTTTCAATTACAATTTTTGACCGATCTACTTCCAACGGATACTCGGATATTAAGAAGCGGTATACCAAGGCTTAAAAATTACTAAAAGAAATGGTTTGGAATATTATCAGTGAAAAGTTTAGATCAAACTCCTGCAACAATAATTGGGGGTGCTTAGCTTTTTTCCAGGTGTATATATAAAGAATCTTTTTTGGCGACCAGCAGTATCATCAAATTGAGACTGAAGCGCACATGGTTGAAATGTTAAAGGCCCCACTGCTCTATCTACATTTACCAATAACGGTTTCCACACTTACTCATTCTTATTGTCACAGAGGTGAACGACAGCATATCTTGTCCTTGTCTTCAACAAACGATAAAGCCATTTCGACTCTATGACATCCATATGCTATTATAAGCTTACGTAATAAGATTTCAAGATCGTCGATAAGTCTGTCAAGTGGATGAATTATTCTGTTATAACACCAGACTGATTTAGAGGATGAAAAGAAAAGAAGTTGCCAATATGGATTTACATCTACCTAAATCACCTTTTTCTGATCAGAAATATCATCAAACAGACTGAGTGAGCATGCCCATTGGCAGTCTCTTTGGAAATGGATAAGCTAAATAACACTTTTTTGTAAATCATTATTCAATCTAAAATATATTTAAATGTACTTGTTGACCTATTTCTAATCAAGTTTGGTACAACAGAATTAAAGCATCAAGGTTGCCGACTTATGAAGTCCTTTGCGACAAGTCGAACTGCAAATGAGCCTACAAATCCGGGAGTCTATACACTTCTATATGTTTTACTTATGCCTCACCGTAACACCTATGCAACACAGCTCCAGATAAGGTTGGGTGGTGCAGTGCTGGAGCGTCCTACTGATTTGGATAATAGCGGGGCAAGGGCCTACTGTACTTGCGGTAGGTGCGGGGGTTGTTTGGACATTTTTCTTTCGCCTATCATTTCTCTTCTGTCTACCTCTCTTTGGGAGACGGCCCGACATAGACTAAAATACTGTCTCCAAGGGCCGTTAAACCATCAGATAAGTTGGGATTTGACGATAATTTTAAGATATATTCTTATTTCTGAACAGAAAGTATCCCAGGTATCTTCAGTTATATTTTTGTTTTTAATTTAGTCGGTTCAAAGGCCTATGTGTCCTAACCTATGTGACTGCGAACAATAAAATAAAACGGGCATTTATCCTTTTTACAATGAAATCAATAAATATGTTCGGTTTTGTCGAGCCCGCTTGCGGAGAGCGAGACATAGTTGTTACAATGTCAGTTCGGTGTATGTCCGTGCGTTAGTGCGTGCGTGCGTTAGTGCGTGCGTGCGTGCGTTAGTGCGTGCGTGCGTCCGTCCGGATTTGCCCGGGCCATAACTTCTACATTTATGGATGGATTTCAAAATAATTTGGCACAATTGTTCTCCTTGATGAGTAGAAGTGCCTTTTGAAACATTTGTTCAGGTAGGTCCAAGGTCAAGGTCACACTTGAAGGTCAAATGATAAAATGGCCATAAATTGAGCTTGTCCGGGCCATAACTTCTACATTTATGGATGGATTTCAAAATAATTTGGCACAATTGTTCTCCTTGATGAGTAAAAGTGCTTTTTGAAACATTTGTTCAGGTAGGTCTAAGGCCAAGGTCACACTTGAAGGTCAAATGATAAAATGGCCATAAATTGAGCTTGTCCGAGCCATTACTTCTACATTAATGGATGGATTTCAAAATAATTTGGCACACTTGTTCTCCTTGATGAATAGAAGTGCCATTTGAAACATTTGTTCAGGTAGGTCCAAGGTCAAGGTCACATTTGAAGGTCAAATTATAAAATGGCCATAAATTGAGCTTGTCCGAGCCATTACTTCTACATCTATGGATGGATTTCAAAATAATTTGGCATAATTGTTCTCCTTGATGTTTAAAAGTGCCATTTGGAAAATTTATTCAGGTAGGTCCAAGGTCAAGGTCACACTTGAAGGTCAAATGATAAAATGGCCGTAATTTGAGCTTGTCTGAGCCATAACTTCAACATTTACAAATGGATTTCAAAATAATTTAACACAATTGTTCTCCTTGATGAGAAGAAGTGCAGTTTGGAACATTTGTTCTAGTAGGTCCAAAGTCAAGGTCACACTTGAAGGTCAAATGATTTAATGGTCATAAATTGAGCTTGTCCGAGCCATTACTTCTACATTTACGGATGGATTTCAAAATAATTTGGCACAATTGTTCTTCTTGATGAGTGGAAGTGTCAAGTGACATATGTGTTTGGGTAGGTCGAAGGTCAAGGTCACACTTGAAGGTCATATATTGTAACTGTCATAAATTGAGCTTGCCTGGGTCATCACTTCTACTTATTTTCTTTGTGAAAATTTGGAGGAAAAAAAGGAGAAAATGCTGGCTGAGCATGATGTTTTTTGGCTTCTTTCTAGAGTGAAGCAGTTACTTAGTCTTGACATACTTATAGGTCACTAAAGCAAACAGCGGGCTCGACCAGTTGTCCCTGGACAACCTTCTAGTTGTGATGAAACATCAACAATTTTACTCGTGCTTCGTTTTCTCCTTCCGCTGATTCAAGAAGGGCAGTTGTCAGTTACTGGCGAAAGTATGTGCACTTAGTACTGGTTAACCGCTTAGGAGGTCTAAGCCTGCCCACGAATAGTGTGGTTAGGTTAACTGACCGTCCCGACATGACCTTAGTTGTTTACCGTGGACGTTATAACTTTTCTGTCTTGGGTTTCATAGAACAAAGTCTTACTTCTAATGGAAGTAAGAGGCGCAAACTAGCAAACATTCTTCTCCAACTAAGAATCGTGTCAGCCGTTTGGAGAAGTAACTCTTTTATTCTGATTATACATTTATATTTGTTTAGTTTTATCATTACAAACATGACTAAAATCATGTTCGAATTGTAACATGGTTAAGAAGGAATATTGCCATTACATCATTATCGCATCAGTACAAGATTGTCCTTACAGTCTGTCAAGTGTCTTATTATAACAACGGGCTGACTTAAGATGATGATGTTTTAGTGGAAACATTGATTGGATTTTTTCTGTGTTAGCAGCTTTATCGTCATAAGGAGAATCAAGGAGCCTTCTTGTCAAGCTAAAACTTGCATCGAATGAGAGCGACAATATGATATTTCAATTTTTGAGAACTTGACCTGAGAGCCAGAAACGAAACATCTAAGAGAAGTGAGTAGTTTGCAAAGGGTCTCCTTCCTTATCTAGCCCTTCAGGCTCTTCGGCTAGAACGTGTGGTAAATTTTAGGGCATCGACTCGCCTGGATAACCCTTCCGGAAAATAGTCGAGCTAAACGTTGATTGACTTACAAAAAAACATAACTGAGGCGCGACACGACAATGCCAACAAAGTGGCATGTGCGTCCATCGAAGACTCAGAATAGCCTGGGCGTCCGCCCAGTTAGAGCAGAGTCTTTGCTTTCAGCTTAATGGGTAGCTAAGGGTCTAAGCTAGCTCCACGCGGACAGCGAAGACTCTGATCAGACTGGGCGGATGCCCAGGCTGATCTGAGTCTTCGTTGGGCGCACATGGCACTTTGTTCGTTTTGTCGTGTCGCGGCTCAGTTATTTGTTTCCATGAACAATGTCATATTTCAAAGAATTACAAGAAGCGCTGAGTGTAAGACAGCCTCTTGCAGATCATAATCATGTCAACCAGGCTGAAGTGTGATTGAATTAAAGTCTGATTATATAGTTACAGTAATGTATTTCGGTCTTATTAAGAATGACATCAATTCTTGTCAAATTTTCAACAAATAATACGACCTTACAATATACTGTCGTCCGTATTACATTAATAGTCGATGTGATACTATCACAGAGCTCCAGATAATTTTGGATTTTGAGGATAATTCCAAACTAAATTTTCTGAAATCTCAACGAAAACAAATGTTGTAACCTTTCACTAGAATCGTCTTGGCGAGACGATTCTAATGAGGGGTCACGACATATCTTTTTTGCGGAGAAATATGGAAAATTATCCCAAAATTATCTTTGTTACCCGTTCAAATCTGGAGCACTGCTTTCAGAACAAGATTGTCGATACAGGCTGTCAAGTACATGGAATATTCTTTTACAACATGTTGGTATAAGAAGATGAAAAAATTTCATCACCACTTTTGAGGTTTGTCGGCTTTCTATTTGGACAGCAGAATCTGTACCATGTCTTCATTGATTTAAAAAAAAAAAGCCTTTGACAGGGTATGGCACGCAGCCTTATGGGCCACCATGCGGAAGTACTATATCAGTGCAAATCTAGTTCGAACCATTGAGCAGCTATACGACAAGGCTACAAGTGCTGTCCTGATAAATGGCAGCACAGGTGAATGGCTCAGAACAACATTGGAAAACAACCCATGTTCGATTTTAAATAATGGTTATTACATTGCTATATTATTTGACATCCTTATTACATTACAACTTACAAGATGGTAGAACAGGCTAGGTACATTTTCGATGGATTAAACAAAACAAAACAACAGGCGACCAACCTTTATGAAGGGAGGCAAAAAGGGTAGTTTTCTTTCCCCTGAAAGTTTACTCCTTAACCATAATAAAACACCACACACCAACATCATGGACTGTTCATATATATTCTAGGTCAAAAAAGTTCCTATACATGAAATTTTTTTTCGTTGCTATGGCAATTGCAGAAATTAAGGTCATATATAGTTTACTAATTTCAAAAGAGTATCCATTTGCTTATTGAACAGACTTATTTGTTTTGGTTTCCTAAGACTACACATGCTACAAGGGTCGTTTGAATATGCAAGGGGTATTTTTTCGTTTTCACAGAGTAACATCATGAAAACTGCCCAAGTTCACAGTTTTTAAAACTGGTTTGTGAATAATGATTTCCAAGACTCTGCGCTCCATACACAAGAGCAAGGCCTTAGGTAAGGCTACTTGCCAAAGAAATCATATTTGACCGCTTCTGATACGAGAATTTGAACCACAAGTCGGGGTACTGCGATTCCTTTAAAGACTGTTTAAATGCCACTTTCAGTGGGATTTCCATAGGAAATCGCAATCGTAATGGCTAGCGGGCGTGTAACAATTCTTCCAATTTTGTCATTATGCCATGAAAACAATGACATAACAAAAATATTTATGAAGAAACTTTGAAAAAAGACCGACAGGTACAGTAATAATGACGCCTTGAAAATCGCTATATTTTTAATTAAAAGGGAGATAATTTGAGAATTTGAAGAATTTAAACCTCGCCTGTAAAGCCTGAGTACAAGCAATTAAACATTTTAAGTGTTTTTCGAACTTTCTGCATTATCGACTTTTCTGCGCAATACAAAATTTATTCCTGCGCTTGCGCAGAAATGAGATGCATTCAAAATGACTCCTATCAAATAATGCCAGATAACTCTAATATTAAAAAGTATGGGTTGACAATTTTCTGAGCATTTTGTTCTTTGGCGTCTCCCCAAACATACATGAGCCTCAATTAATTCCAATATGCACAATATGGTCGATAGTTGGTATCGTTACTTTTTTGACCGAGTATAGTAACTAAAACAATTGTTGGCGACTAGATTGTTGAGTACACTACATAAATGAGCCGGTTGTGAACCCAGCACAGACTCAGATCAGCCTGTGCAGCTGCCCAGTCTGATCAGACTCTTCACTAAGCACTTAAAGGGTAGCTCAGGGGCTAAGCTACCTTCATGCGGACAGCGAAGACTCTGATCAGACTGGGCGGATGCCCAGGCTGATCTGAGTCTACGCTGGGCGCACAACCACTTTGTTGGTTTTCTCGTGTCGCGGCTCACATGTTCTGAATGTTCCTGAATTTCTATAATTTGTTTCAATGAATAAAATCATATACTGAGAGACTTTAGAAACGCACCACTTACTAAAATGGCAGTAGCTTGTTACAGGCCCAACATTTTCATTCTGTGAAAACAGAATTAAAAAGTGCTGCCAGTTGGCTTTCATTTAATAAAAAATAAAAAAGCTGAGACTTATGGTTGCCGAGATATCGCGAGAATTCTGAGACAACCCCAATTTAAAAAAATCACAGAGTGACAATACCTTACATAATGAGCGAAAAAAAGTTTTCAAACCAATATCAGTTTTCAAATGCAGTAGGCAAGACAAAATCAGATCACGAAGTTTTAGGCCTCTGGCAACGTTCATTTCGTCTACGTCACGTCTTGACTTTTTTACATAATTGGCCGTTTATAACCTAAGGAACATGAATAATCAAAATCTTTTAGTCCCATTAGATAGTCCTGAACGTGTTGCATAGGAAACAAAAGAATCGTGTCATTATCGAACGCCATGAACCTGTAATTACTGTTTGAAAAATTTTGGCTGACGTCAGCAAAGAAACGCTGCGACTAGGAGTGTAAATAAACGGTAATTTCCGAAACTTTTTGTGTTTTCCCATTAGTTAAGACATCTGGCTGCCAGCTAATTCAAATCGAATTGAACTCCCATTTGCAAGATGCATATTGTTGAAAAACACTAACGTTACGGTAACGTCAGAATAAACATCATGAGCAAAGCCAATTTATGGCAATCAATAGTTCATTGCGTGTGAACATATAATATGATTAAGAAAGAAATAATCAAATCAGCCACGTGGAAGTAACAGAGGATGTAAAATGGTGCGTTTCTAAAGTCCTTCAGTATATATAAATTGCACTTTATATGAAACAACCTCTTGCAGATTAGAATCGTGTCAGCTACACCGAAATGTAATTTAATTAAAGTCATATTATGCATTCCTGGAAGGGAGGAATATCTTTGAGTCCTTTGAGACAAATTATACCAAACATGAAACCCAGCAATTCTGTCCAAGTTTCCAACAGCTAATAATGCCATTACTGCATTATGACATCAGCTTATGTAATATGATCAGGACCAGGTTGTCCATATAGCTTGTCAAGTGGATGATTTATTTCTCGAATCTATATGGTCATTTAAGTGGATAGCGAAATTTTAGCCAATCAACATTCCCAGTGGTGCACGTCAGAACATTTAGGCGTCGTATCGATGTGGCTGTGGCCACGAGCTCTTTTAGTGTTCAGTGATCATCCACGACTAGGATCATGGTGACTGTCATGGATTAAATAAATTTCACTTGGCTCATGTAAAAGCAGTAGTATAATGTTCTTGCTGGCTTATAACGGCTACAAGACTATACAATTTTAACAAGTAAGCCTTCTACAGACTGCATGCAGCCCCGGATCCAGGGCCTGGGCTTTGGGGCTTGACCCCTCCACCCGGGGCTCTGTGTCCACTGTAATGCAGGAATGTAAGCAATAAGGAGCACATGATGATAGTTTGAGATGATCCTCGATAAGGTTAGATTGACATATATGTTGTGCCATCGCACTGCCATCGCCTGGCAGAGGCGATTCAAGTGAGATGCCATTACATATATTTGAAAGTAGGCATGATATCATCTTTCTGGAACCCTGATGATGGCCTCTTCCTTTGGGCCCTAAGCCCCACCAATTGCCCAGAGAGAGTCCCGCAAGCTAGTTGTGGTCTAAATCCGGGCCTTGCATGATTGCTTTCATTTGAAGCATCAGAATAAACTGCATGCAAAAACTAGCGGGTTATTTTTAGTCTTATCTAGCGGCTGTAAAGTCTCTCCGTCCTTCCTGCGCTGTACAGTGTAAAGTGCACATGTAGTTGGTATTTTCTGTTTATTTGAGATCACTGAGGCAATTTAAAGAGTATGGGGAAAATGGCGGAAAACATGAAGAGTTATCCCATATATTTGAGACTTAGTGTTTGATTTCCTGGTAGACATAGCCTTTCTTAACGGGGTCTACTCTAAAGGAAAAAATGTCTCATAGAAAGCCCAAACACTGTTTGAGGTAGAGAGCAACAAAACTTTGATTTCTATTCGCTTTAGTTTACAATCTAACACGACAAATTAAAATAAAAATAAAACAGTTAAATTAAATCGCAAGTTTAAACGTGTTGTTCTGGACCCAAATTTTGATGAATTCATAGAAAATATTCTAAAGTTTATATCATGAAAATGCTGGTTTTGTTTATCGACACTGCATGTATTTACGTGGAGTTCAGCAAACAATAGAGACAGTTTGCATTCCAATGGGCATTTAATGCGCTATTTTACTTGCCGACTTATTTCCTTACGGGTATGATGCGGAGATCATATATGGGCTCTTAAAAGCGCGTAAAAAGTCACCTTGCAGAGTAGTTCAACTTCACCCTCAGATACATAGATAATGATCTATCTCTAAATAATTTAACTTTTTGTAGTTTATTGACGTAATCTATCCATGTGTCCTTGCAATTAAGAATACTACAGCTGCCTAACTTTTTTGTTTATATTTGAAGACATGGCTCAGAAACAGCTGCTGTTAAAAGGCTACTCATATAGTTTCTGAGGCTGATGATTTGTTCTATGGAACTCCTTTCGGCTCTAAATACAATCTTTTCTTCGGTTCCCCTAACCCCGCCCCCTCCCCCACTCCTACCCCCTGTCACACACACACATTAAATCAGGACAAAGTTTTGTTATCCAAAAGATTCGCGATTCGTATTAAATAACGTTTTTGTGGAGAACTTTCACGTATTGACAAACGATCGGTTAAGCAACTTCAGTTTACATGCTCCATTTGTGTAAAAGAAAAGTTTGCACCCTGTATTTTGAAGTTTCACGATGTGGGTGCCCTATTAAGTATATTCTATTCTATGGACTTTGCCAGCTCAACTAGAGCAGCTGAAAACAGTATAAAAGGAAAGGGATCGTTTCGAAGTACCTAACGACCATTTAAGGTTATGGGATATTCCTATCCACTCTCAAATATTGTCTTCCCACCTCTTTTTCTGTCTGTCTACCTCTTCTTCTTTTTTAGCTCGCCTGAGCACGAAGTGCTCAGGGTGAGCTTTTGGGATACCCTGATGTCCGTCGTCCGTCGTACGTCCGGACGTCCGTCCGTCCGTCCGTCCGTCCGGACGTCCGTCAACTTTTGCTTGTGTACACTCTAGCGGGCACAGTTTCGATCCAATCTTTATGAAACTTTGTCAGAATGTTAATCTTTATAAAGTCTAGGCCAAGTTCGAAACTGGGTCATGTCGGGTCAAAAACTAGGTCACTAGGTCAAATCTTAGAAAAACCTTGTGTACGCTCTAGAGGGCACAGTTTTCATCCAAAGTTCATGAAACTTTGTCAGAATGTTTATCCTGATAGTATCTAGGACAAGTTTGAAACTGGGTCACGTCGGGTCTAAAACTAGGTCACTAGGTCAAATCATAGAAAAACCTTGTGTACGCTCTAGAGGACACAGTTTTGATCCAATCTTTATGAAACTTTGTCAGAATGTTTATCTCCATAAAATCTAGGCCAAGTTCGAAACTGGGTCATGTCGGGTCAAAAACTAAGTCACTAGGTCAAATCTTAGAAAAACCTTGTGTACGCTCTAGAGGGCACAGTGTTCATCCAAAGTTCATGAAACTTTGTCAGAATGTTTATCCCCATAGTATCTAGGACAAGTTCGAAACTGGGTCACGTCGGGTCTAAAACTAGGTCACTAGGTCAAATCATAGAAAAACCTTGTGTACGCTCTAGAGGACACAGTTTTGATCCAATATTTATGAAACTTTGTCAGAATGTTTATCTCCATAAAATCTAGGCCAAGTTTGAAAGTAGGTCATGTCGGGTCAAAAACTAGGTCACTAGGTGAAATCTTAGAAAAACCTTGTGTACGCTCTAGAAGGCACAGTTTTCATCCAAAGTTCATGAAACTTAACCAGAAAGTTTATCCTTATAATATCTAGAATAAGTTTGAAACTGGGTCACGTCGGGTCAAAAACTAGGTCACTAGGTCAAATCATAGAAAAGACCTTGTGTATGCTCTAGAGGACACAGTTTTGATCCAATCTTTATGAAACATTGTCAGAATGTTTATCTCTATAAACTCTAGGCCAAGTTCGAAACTGGGTCTTGTTGGGTCAAAAACTAGGTCACTAGGTCAAATCTTAGAAAAGCCTTGTGTACGCTCTAGAAGGCAAAGTTTTGATCCAAAGTTCATGAAACTTTGTTAGAATGTTTATCCTCATAATATGTAAGACGAGTTTGAAACTGGGTCATGTCGGATCAAAAACTAGGTCACTAGGTCAAATCATAGAAAAACCTTGTGTACGCTCTAGAGGACACAGTTTTGATCTAATCTTTATGAAACTTTGTCAGAATGTTTACTTCCATAAACTCTCGGCCAAGTTTGAAAGTAGGTCATGTTGGGTAAAAAACAAGGTCACTAGGTCAAATCATAGAAAAACCTTGTGTACGCTCTAGAGGACACAGTTTTGATCCAATCTTTATGAAACTTTGTCAGAATGTTTATCTCCATAAAATCTAGGCCAAGTTCGAAACTGGGTCATGTCGGGCCAAAAACTAGGTCACTAGGTCAAATCTTAGAAAAACCTTGTGTACGCTCTAGAGGGCACAGTGTTCATCCAAAGTTCATGAAACTTTGTCAGAATGTTTATCCCCATAGTATCTAGGACAAGTTCGAAACTGGGTCACGTCGGGTCTAAAACTAGGTCACTAGGTCAAATCATAGAAAAACCTTGTGTACGCTCTAGAGGACACAGTTTTGATCCAATATTTATGAAACTTTGTCAGAATGTTTATCTCCATAAAATCTAGGCCAAGTTTGAAACTGGGTCATGTCGGGTCAAAAACTAGGTCACTAGGTGAAATCTTAGAAAAACCTTGTGTACGCTCTAGAAGGCACAGTTTTCATCCAAATTTCATGAAACTTAATCAGAAAGTTTATCCTTATAATATCTAGGATAAGTTTGAAACTGGGTCACGTCGGGTCAAAAACTAGGTCACTAGGTCAAATCATAGAAAAAACCTTGTGTATGCTCTAGAGGACACAGTTTTGATCCAATCTTTATGAAACATTGTCAGAATGTTTATCTCTATAAACTCTAGGCCGAGTTCGAAACTGGGTCTTGTTGGGTCAAAAACTAGGTCACTAGGTCAAATCTTAGAAAAGCCTTGTGTACGCTCTAGAAGGCAAAGTTTTGATCCAAAGTTCATGAAACTTTGTTAGAATGTTTATCCTCATAATATGTAAGACGAGTTTGAAACTGGGTCATGTCGGATCAAAAACTAGGTCACTAGGTCAAATCATAGAAAAACCTTGTGTACGCTCTAGAGGACACAGTTTTGATCGAATCTTTATGAAACTTTGTCAGAATGTTTACTTCCATAAACTCTCGGCCAAGTTTGAAAGTAGGTCATGTCGGGTAAAAAACAAGGTCACTAGGTCAAATCATAGAAAAACCTTGTGTACGCTCTAGAGGACACAGTTTTGATCTAATCTTTATGAAACTTTGTCAGAATGTTTATCTTCATAAACTCTTGGCCAAGTTTGAAACTTGGTCATGTCGGGTCAAAAACTAGGTCACTAGGTGAAATCTTAGAAAAACCTTGTGTACGCTCTAGAAGGCACAGTTTTCATCCAAAGTTCATGAAACTTTGTCAGAATGTTTATCCTCATAATATCTAGAACAAGTTCAAAACTGGGTCACGTCGGGTCAAAAACTAGGTCACTAGGTCAAATCATAGAAAAACCTTGTGTACGCTCTAGAGGACACAGTTTTGATCCAATCTTTATGAAACATTGTCAGAATGTTTATCTCCTTAAACTCTAGGCCGAGTTCGAAACTGGGTCTTGTTGGGTCAAAAACTAGGTCACTAGGTCAAATCTTAGAAAAGCCTTGTGTACGCTCTAGAAGGCACAGTTTTGATCCAAAGTTCATGAAACTTTGTCAGAATGTTTATCCTCATAATATGTAGGACAAGTTTGAAACTGGGTCATGTCGGATCAAAAACTAGGTCACTAGGTCATATCATAGAAAACCTTGTGTACGCTCTAGAGGACACAGTTTTGATCTAATCTTTATGAAACTTTGTCAGAATGTTTATCTTCATAAACTCTTGGCCAAGTTTGAAAGTAGGTCATGTCGGGTAAAAAACTAGGTCACTAGGTCAAATCTTAGAAAAACGTTGTGTAAGCACTAGAAGGCATAGTTTTGATCCAATCTTCATGAAACTATGTCAAAATGTTTATTGTCTGTATATCTAAGCCCCCTGTGAAACTGAATCACGTCGGCTCAAGGTCAGATCTTAGAAAAACTTTGTGTACACCCTAGAGGGCACAGTTTTGATCCAATCTTCATGAAACTCTGTCAGAATGTTTATCTTAATGAAATCTAGGTAAAGTTTGAAACTGGGTCGTGTCGGGTCAAAAACTTGGTCACTAGGTCAAATATAAGAACGACCTTGTATACGCTCTAGAGGGCACAGTTTTGATCCAATCTCAATGAAACTGTGTCAGAATGTTTATTCTTACAATATCCAGGCCAAGTTTGAAACTGGGTCATGTCGGAAATCTAGGTAAAGTTTGAAACTGGGTTGTGTCGGGTCAAAAACTTGGTCACTAGGTCAAATATAAGAACGACCTTGTATACGCTCTAGAGGGCACAGTTTTGATCCAATCTCAATGAAACTGTGTCAGAATGTTTATTCTTACAATATCCAGGCCAAGTTTGAAACTGGGTCATGTCAGGTCAAAAACTAGGTCAAATGTTAGATGGTAAAAACTCTTATAAATCTTCACCAGAGCCAGTGAACTGATTAATGCTCAGGTGAGCGATTCAGGGCCACCATGGCCCTCTTGTTCCTTTCACAGTGCCTTATAGAATTGTCTTTGCTAAACCAGTAGACCTTGAGACATGGCCAAACCACCTTAGTTTCCGATTACGCTACTTCTGCTGTAAAGGTCCACGATTCACAGGCATTCAAAAATATGGAAATGACAAGTGAGCGCATAAGTTTTACCTTTGATCCAAGAGATATGTTGTTATCTCTCCAAACTGGCTTCAGCTTTGTAGGAGCTGAAGGGGCTTATTAAGTATAACATACCATAATATGAGCCGCGACAACAAAACCAACAAAGTGGCATGTGCGTCCGGCGAAGACTCAGATCAGCCTGGGCATCCGCCCAGACTGATCAGAGTCTTCACTGTCAGCATGTAGCTAGCTTAGACCCTTATCTACCCATTAAGCGCATAGCGCAGTCTGATAATACTGGGCAACTATCCTGGCTGATGGTCATTGCTGGGCGAACATGCCACTTTGTTGGTTTTGTCGTGTCGCGGCTAATATGAGCGAACTGATCTGATTGCCTGTTCTCTGGTTGTATGCATTTGTTCATTTTATGTTATGCATTAAGATAACATCATTATTTTAAAGTTCAATATTAAAATTTAAAATCAGGGGCATAAATGTCAATTTCAGCTGCAATAAATATTGATATATACTTTGTCGGTGGTTTTTAGAAACAATAAAACGCACGCCACAAGAGACCTTTCCAAGCTGACATCAAAGAAACAGCATATTAAATGCATTTTGTCTGCTGTCACAAGAAAAACAAATGCGCATCGTAACTATTTGCACCGAAATGGGACAAGGTACTGTAACATTTTAATAAAGCTAATGAAACTGAGTCTAGGAGCCAAATTACAAATTCTACTGTAGTGCTGATTAATTTAACCGATGTCGGGGCTTAGGCAAATATTCTTAAATCTTAGTGCACTGTAATTGAGAACTATTCGTTGAAGGTATGCGGGTATTTCGCAGTGTTTTTCCACCACTTTTCGAAAGGAAACAACTTTGGTGACTTCCTGTTTGCTTCTGGAGTTAGCAAACCCTTCCCAAAAAAGGTCTGATTTTTTTAAGGAATAATTGCTCCTGAAGAAGCAAATTTACATTTCACTTGTTAGTGGTCCTTAGCAAATTTTCGAGATTACGTTCTAGTTTTGTCGCGCGATATTACGTTAGAAAATAAATGCGAACTGCATACGCTCAAGAAAACAATCGCACATGACCATTGATTC
Source organism: Ctena decussata (assembly GCA_963989385.1). Classification (NCBI taxonomy): domain Eukaryota; kingdom Metazoa; phylum Mollusca; class Bivalvia; order Lucinida; family Lucinidae; genus Ctena; species Ctena decussata. Next base: position 88,204,410 of record OZ022500.1, read on the forward strand.
TGATGTCTATGATACGCCTCGCATGACATGCCCAGTTCGCTAAGGTGCTTGCAAAATAGGAGACGGTTTGGGGAAAGGGCTGTTCATTTGGTTTATCTTGCGTGTCCTTCGTAAATATATGAGCCGCAACACGAGAAAACCAACAATGTGGTTATGCGCCCAGCGAAGACTCAGATCAGCCTGGGCATCCGCCCAGTCTGATCAGAGTTCGCTAAGCGCTTAAAGGGTAGCTAAGTCTAAGCTAGCTCCATGCGGATAGCGAAGACTCTGATCAGACTGGGCGGATGTCCAGGCTGATCTGAGTCTGCGCTGGGCGCACAACCACTTTGTTGGTTTTCTTGTGTCGCGGCTCATATATACTTCTTTCCCTTTTGGTTTTGAGGGCGGGGTATCACACCTGGTTAACTATGTTTTCAAGGATATTACGAAACGAAAAAGGGCTGTTACGAAACGAAAATGAGTCATAGTTACGAAACGACCTGATTACCAGCTCCTTTGGTAAATATGACTCTTTTTTGTTTCGTAACAGCTCTTTTTCGTTTCGTAACAGCCCTTGTATATACATAGTTAACCAGGGGTTGATATTGGATCTGATTGTATTAGTTCCTGATCATTGCCTATCTTTTTCACTTTACTTAGGAATATGATTCTACTATATGTGATTTGGGTCTTCTGGGAAATCCGAGCAAGTAATGAAATTAATTTCTCTTTCCATCATGATGGTTTCGGAGTTTGAATATGTACTGGCACTCAATGTGAAATGTTTAAAAACATCGTATTATATTTTAAAGACACACATAAACATGTAAATGCTTTGGATTACTTTCGAAATTGTAGGAAATTACATAGACATTTTCATAGATGATAGTTTTACAGTTTTGTGATACTTAACGCAAACCTGCAAAATTTGGAAAATGAAAGATACGCAGTAGGAAGACGTCGTATCAATGATTCAGCGTTGTTTTAACAATAATAATATTATTGTTAAAACAACGTCGAATCATTGATATGCTTGAAGGCCATCTTTGAGCTCTCTTTACTGATACATATGGCCAGGAAATGCCTGCAAATTTCTTACGAACAAAGTATTAGACAATAGCAGTCATGACAGAATTTACATCAAGACATTAAGTGCTCGATTTCATATTTGTGGTGCAATAAAAACAAATGAAGTCAAATGATGAGGACCATGAAAATGCCTCATAAGGGAAATAAACGCCAATAAATGCTACGTTTCATATATCACTTAATGTATTATCTGTTATCTATACCATGACAGATAGTTTAAAGACATTGTATAGATACTATGAACTATTTTGAGACAGCAATTCTCAATAAACTTTTGCAAATTTAGATCTAGCACAAGTCAAAAGTGGTCAATCTGGTCGTATTCCATGTTCTTAAACGCCGATGCAGCTATATTTGTTCGCTTTCTCCTTGTCTGTAGAGCAGTACCATTAAGCTGTCTGTGTTTGCTGTCTGTGTTTGCCATGAGGCAATGTAGAGTATAGTTACTGTAAAAATTCTAAGTATTGGGACTGATAGGTCTAAAAGATCGGTGCATACCCAGATCAGACTGGTCCTGTCGGGGTCTACACTGTTTGCCGTTCCATCTGCCTTTTTTGGACGCATTAGCCTACTGCATTGTAAAACCAAACTGTTAGGGGAGAGTCGGCTAACTTCGGACAGTGGGTAAATTCGGACACTGACATTGTTTCCTTTATATGTCAGTTGTTTGGAACTAAAACAAAAATTTTAAAGTGGACAAAACAGAGAAAATCCTGATGAGACGGCTCGTTATGAGCCGTCTCATCTGGATTTTCACTTGCAATTGTATGTCCGAATTTACCCGTCTGTCTGAAATTACCCGACTCTCCCCTACATTTTAAGAAAATTAAGGTTATTATTTTAGGTGTCCCATTATTTAGAATTTTCACTGTATTTTAGATAAATTAATGAGTAATATAATTTGGGACCATGAAAGCATCAATAATGCATACTGATTGATATTACCCAGTATAAAATGACACAAACTTAATCATAAGATGGAAAAAAGGGGATATATGTCAGGTCGCTTATCGTCATCCTCTTTCATGTTGTAACTCGAACAAGGTTGCCGGAAGACATTGGAGAGCGCATAATGGAAGATTGAGTCCCCTGGTTACAAAGTATCACGATCCAAACCGTATAGATGTACGGTATTATCATGGGGTCAGTGCACCATACGATATAAGTGAAATATCGTGGGTGGATGGTTGGAGCGAGCTTTCTACTCGTCATGGGAACTACCTCGGTCTTATCCTTTATAGTCACCGAGTCCTGTTAGTTACCCAGTGTATTCGGATGGTTAATGTTAATGTTCTTGTCCAGAAGTACCTGCCAAGTATTATGACTCTTACCAATATCCTGATTGAGAAATATCATAGTGAAGCATAAAATATATGTTATATTCAAACATGAACTTCTATCTTGAAATGCTCTTGTTCAGATGAAGAGGTATGTTCCAACGTACATGTATAATAAATTTTACGCTTATAAGGATTAAAAAATACTACAAAAGTATGTGTAGGGTAGGATTTGGTAGGGTCGAATCGGGTAGCTTCGGACAGCGGGGAAATTCGGACATACCATGGGTAATCCAGATGAGACGGCTCATGATGAGCCTCATCTGGATTTTCACTGTTTGCCCTGTTAATTTTGTTTTAATTCCAAACAACTGACATATAAAGGAAAAAATGTCACTGTCCGAATTTACCCGCTGTCCGAAGGTACCCGACTCGACGCTAGAGACCATTGTTATGCGAATGGAAACAACAGCTATGTACTAGACGTCGGTGTTCGTATACTACTATGGCCCTAGCCCATATAGATACTTAAAATGACCGAAATTGCAAACAAAAACCAAAGTATGACAAAGTCAAAGGATAGTAAAATAAAGACAACTCTAAGATGTGGGTTTAAATGCTTTCCTCCAGATGTCCACGTGGATATACTATTATATTCTTAGCCCATACAGATACTGAGACTCTAACTTTAGTTCGGCGTGTGTGTGTTGGGGGGGGGGGGGGAGAGAGAGAGAGAGAGAGTGATTGGTAGGGGGTGCATATGCCCCCAGAAACCAAAGCCTTTTTTATCACAACGAATTTTTTGTCAAAACACAAAACCTTCATATGTCATAGAACCGCCTATATGCCACTAAAAATGAGCCCATATGCCACAAACAGAAAAACCCTCATGGCCCCTCACAGCTGAGTTTATCATTTACATTAAGGCGTATTGGTATACCGCTCCGTTTCTTTCAGTAGAGATAACTTTTGTGACTTCCTTTTTGCCTCTTTCAGTAATAAAACCCTTTCGAAAAGGAGTCTTCTCTTAACGGAAAAAAACTTGCTTTTCAGAGTATTACATTCTTTCTTGTAAGAAATGAACCCCGTTGAGAAAGGAGTCAAAACAAAAAGGCATAGTTGCTTCCCCTGAAATGTTAACCTTTCACCTTAAGAACTTTTTAACATTACTGCAATTAAGATTAGAATGATAAAATCATTTATAATATCATGATGAAAACGCCTATCGAATGGTATCTATGTCTGTTTGAATGAATGATGCCAAAAACAATTTTTCATTTGTTTTGCTCCTTAAAATATATATAAACTGTCTTTGATCTTGGTTTCAGCTAGCATTCTATAGAAAAAGAGACATAATAATTCGTGCCTTCCGAGACAGGTTTGATTACAGAAAATAACTGCCAAGGCAAGTAAGATTCATTCTCGGGCGAAGTTTAGTTTTCTTTATATCTTTTAAGAAAGTAGATTTATCAATTCACCAATTATAAGATATGCAAAATTATTCTGAGAGCTGGTTTTATGCATCATAAATGTCAATTGGTAATTTCAAAAGATCGATAGCGTTATAAAACGCGGTTTTGAGTGCAGAAACGATGCAACTTATTTTAAGCTTGCATAACTTCACTGGATGAATCAAGGATTAAGTCATTTCGAAACTGCTTGGTATAAAACGTATAGTAAAAGAACTTTTTATACCCATTACACTCTATGCAGACCTTCAAACACTATCGGGGGAAGCAACTGCGTCATTTCAATCTGTGTCCCCTTTCTAAACTGTGGTTAATTGATGCTAATTCCACACTCCCACCAGAACACCAAAAGGACTACAAGAAAAATGTACGTTAACACTTTTGGAAAGCTATCATATTTATTCTGCAATAAAACGGTGTTTTTCCATTTCTAAAATGTCCCCAAATATCTAAATAAGTCCTATATATTTTACTTATGAGATTGGGTTTCCCCTTCTAAAACAATCCCAAAAAATCTAGGACAGATTTAATTTCTCGATTGTTTTGGAAGGGAAAGCCTTGTCCTTAACTCTTTCGGCGCCAAAGTCGCAAAAATGCGACTTTGCAAACAGCGTATATCCAGATCAGCCGGCTCTTAGAAGAGCCGTCTGATCAGGATCTACACTGTTTGCCATTCAAATATGAACTTAAAAAGCCTGATTTTATGAAAAATGTCTTTAGATTGTTAACATTTCCAATTACAAATCTGTCGTCTGATGATTTGAGCAGACAAAAATTTGTCGTCTGAAAAATTTGGCGCCGAAAGAGTTAAACCGAAACAATATGGTAAGTGAAAAATGTTTTCCAGGTAAGAGGTCACAAAGATAGCCTCATCATAACAAAGGTAAAAATGAGCCGCGACGCGAGAAAACCAACAATGTGGTTGTTCGCCCAGCGCAGACTCAGGTCAGCATCGGCATCCGCCTAGTCTGCGCAGAGTCTTTCCTAAGCGCTTAAAGGGTAGCTAAGGGTCTCAGCTACCCTCATGCGGACAGCGAAGACTCTGATCAGACTGGGCGGATGCCCAGGCTGATCTGAGTCTGCGCTGGGCGCACAACCACATTGTTGGTTTTCTCGCGTCGCGGCTCAAATAATTGTCTCTCCTTTGTACAAAAGGTGAAACACATAGAGAATTATCACCTTAACAAACAGAGATTATGAAAAATGCAAATTAGCCTTAGTATACATGTACACTTAAAAAGTAAGGCGTTTTAACAAGATCAGGCTAGTTTGATGCTGTTGTTTGCGCAATTAGCTACCACGGACAGCAGAACAGAACAGAACAGAACAGAAATTTTATTCGGGCATAAACTATACAGTATCTAATCTATCAAAATACACTTACGAATACATACATAGATCACACAATTACACTCTAAAAGTCTATCACTTGGAATATTTTCTAGACAACTTGGTTCTGATGTTGCAGGAGGTAACAATGCAAAATTTGACATACAGAATTTGTTCAATAAAGGATGCAATATGTATTCATATTGGGGAATGAACTCCATACTTATTAACATCATGTGTGATAGTTTATCATTTTTACCGAACATTTGTTCCTTACACTTCTAAACCATTTATCTTTCTAGTCTCTAATCGTTCCCACCCTCGCAGATTATTGTTCGAACACACATACCAACTGGTTTATTTGCTATTTTAGGCTATTTGATGACTTTCTAAACAGCAGATAAACCTGCCAGTGGCAATTTAACAACAAACAAAAAAGTCTGGCACACGAGTGTCCAGGGGCCGTATTCACAAAGCCACTTAAGTGGTTGCTATGCGATTGCTGAGGCTGAATATCTATAAAGGAGATTCCCTACAACTATGAAATTTGGTCTGGAGGAACAGTCTTTGTAAGACTGTTCCTCCAGAGCAAATTTCATAGTTGAAGGGAATCTCCTTCAAAGAAATTTAGCCTTAGCAACAGCATAGCAACCACTTAAGTCGTTTTATGAATACAGCCCCACAAAACTTTAGGACAAGGTCCCGAGATTATAAAACTTGTTTTTTTTTCATGCTCAGCTGAAATGAGCTCGATTTTTAATTTTGAATAAAAGCCAAAATACTAAACCAAACTTGTTTAATACATTCCAAAAAAGAGGAACTATGTGAAAAATAAGCGCTGAAAACAATAAACATCTCAACAAACAGCATAGATTTTATTTTATATGGGTTTAAATTTTCATGCTTAGCTGAGTTGAGCATGAAAAAAAGTTGTATAACCTTGGGGCCAGAGCTTTTCTTCAAAAACCTGTTGTCTGGAATTTCGACAGAGTCTTTACCTTGGGCAAGTTTCTCGGATACAAAAAGCTATTTAAAAATAGAACTAAACTAATAATATAGGTAACATAATGTACGAGTTGTGGCTGCATACGCCGAACCAAATTTCGCCTCAAAAAATAATATGAGCTTCTCTGAAGGTTCACTGGTGTCTCCTGAGGTGAATACCATTAGCCACCGAGATAGCTTACAAACACATATTATTATTGTTATTAATATTAGAAGTTATAATTATAGTCGCTGGGTCACCGGGATTTAAGAGCAAGTAAACATTCTTCTCGTGCCGACGCTTCTCAAATTTAAAACAGAAGTCCAATAAGTCAAACTTTAAAAAATGGGAAAAATAAAGAAAGAAAATGAAAGTAAAACTTTAAAAAAAGAGATAAAAAAGCAGAGAAACTCATGACCGCATCGCCGGCTTCAGACTTTTATTTGAATAATCCTCATTATTTTTTGTTGAAATGTTTTTAATGAGCAAGTAAACTCCAGTAATAGACATGTTTGAAAAATTACCAAATGAATCATCCAGGTTTATCGGAAGCATGTTGGAAGCACATTGTGTAATGAGTTGAGCCAAGAGAAAACATGTTTAAAATTCATGTGTAAGCAGAGAGCAAATCTCAGACGAATATATGTACATAATAGAGGCACCGTGGTCCAGTGGACCAAGCGCTTGGCTATCGCGTAGAAGGTAGATTCAAATCCCGGCCGTCAACGACAGGAAAACTCCCTCTGGCAGAAAACGGGTACTTGTATCAAACCAGGGACGTTAACGGATGCGAAGAGAGAGGAATAACCTAGCCTTTCAAATGAGGTGCCCAAGATACGGTGGCCTCTAACAAGCACCTCTCCTAAGTCCACAAGGCTATGGGAAAGATTTGACCTTTTTATGAAAACATGCGCAGTTTGGTCAAACCATGTGCATTTCGCAGATGAAGTAAGAATTGCTGGTAGATTTCGTAAATATTATATGACAGATTTCCCCTTTATGCACGCTTGACCAGGCCTTTGCTTTTCGCAGATGCATAATGACAGGTTTTCTGACGTAGATCGTGAAGACTTCGGTAACAAGCAGGAAGGCAGAATTCTAACACATCTTCACTAAACGGTATTGCCATTATTGCATTAGGTATAACCTTGATGACATTAAGCTGATGTAATGCGATCAGTTCCTTATTGCCGTCATTCTGTCAAGTGGATGAAATGTGTTTCTGAAGTAACAGACTAAATGAGACAAAAAGAGAACAGGCATATTTTCCCTTCATATTGATTTGAACTTGTTTCTGCCAGAACTGTTAAAAAGTATCAGGTACATGTACAAATGAGCCTCATTATGAGATTTCTAAAACTGTGGCAATTTTTTATGTGATATTCAGATCATTCGCTTCATTATACAGGTTATTCAGAGATCTCACTGTTGGCTATATGGCTTGGGCCATCTCCAGAGATAGCTGATGTGACAAGAAAAGGCTCTGATCAGACTGCACCTATGTGCAGTCTGATTAGAGCCTTTGCTTGTCACCAATGCCACATTGTTGGAATTTACATGATGTGGCTCAAATTTGTCTCTACTCAAAATGCAAAACAGTCTTTGCTATTCTACTTTTCCGTTTTAAATGTGTTTTGGGAAGATTGCAGTGAACATCAGGAATACTTTGTTATCAAGATTTCGCGGGAAATAACTATCGCAAAACATTTATGACCTTTAGGATCTCTATCAATGCAATGAACAATAACTGTCGTAAAAGATTTCCGGGGTTCCTGGACGTTAATCGTAAAAACTCGCGCACCGTGCAGTTTCCTATATTCCTGGCCTTTATCAGATTTGCTAGCTGCTAGGTATGTCCTAATTTGAAGCTGAATATAATTTCTGTATGCTTCTAAGACGTGTAACTGTGCTATTGCCCCATAGCCTTACAGCTGAACTGCCACTCAAGGATCCTGCAAAGGATAGATCAGTTTCCAACAGCCCTGTATCTAACCAATCAGGCACCCGGTCTCTGGAATTGAGCACAAACTATAAAGTTGCCACCTCAACATTGTGACCTTACTCAGCAGCTGCCGGGTTAGTAGTTTAGGTTTACAGTACAATTGGTTCAAGGCGCTGGGGCCGTATTCATGAAACGACTTAAGTGGTTGCTATGCTGTTGCTAAGGCTAAATTTCTTTGAAAGAGATTCCCTACAACTATGAAATTTGCTCCGGAGGAACAGTCTTACAAAGACTGTTCCTCCAGACCAAATTTCATAGTTGTAGGGAATCTCCTTTATAGATATTTAGCCTTAGCAACAGCATAGCAACGACTTAAGTGGCTTTATGAATACGGCCCCTGGTCAGTAAACACTAGCATTTTGCCTCTAGAACTCGGGCAACACAGAGCTGGTAGCAGAAATGCACTAGGTCGACAGGATAATAGTTTATGTGACTCAAGATTTTTTAGTTTCTTATAATCTTTAGCTTGCAGTCTTGTTTTCATTTATTTTCTAATGAGTTTGCAAATTTATTTAAACTTTGGCTGCTAAAAACAAATGCCGAGACATTTTATTTTCTGACTGTCTTTTATCACAATACGAATGATTCAATATTTTCTTCTGTCTGAAGTAATAGTAAGCTACAAAAAGAAAAAAAAAAATGTTTCACTGTTCGGTATTTTACGAATTTTCACAGAGTCAAAATCAAGCATTATTATGATCTACTTGTAAACATCGTCATCTGAAATTGTGCCGTGATAATTTTACGCCGCCCACGCCTAAAATTTGCAAAAGTCTGAATGACGCAATTGAGACATCTGCAAAAGTTTCGTAATTAACAGCGATTAAATATGGTAAAATGATTAGGGATATGCTAATTAAATGAGCATTCTTGAATATAGGGATGTTTGGTTGGCCAAAATTTATATTTGGTTGCCAGTGTACTTTAAGTGCCAGGCTATATACGAAACAAAATAAAAATGGTAGACAACTCTAACTTCCAACTTTTCAGGGAAAAATGGCTACACCTCCTATGGATATCACTCTGACTGGCATTATTTGCCTCGTTTTTAATAAGGGCTACTCTAAAAGGAATAAACGTGTACCCTTCCTTTCAGAAAAGCCCTCACCTCCATCCCCACCCCTTCCAAAAGAAATCAATATGACAGGGATAAACGTTTCCATTTCGAGTGCTGACTATGTGAGTAATCTTTTCTATTAACCAATATATTGCTCTGATGTTATGCGACTAACTGCATGGCGGGTAATAAAATCAGGGACTTTGCTATTGTCTTGTAGTTCCCCACATGTCATATACCTTTTCATTAGAGGCAATATACAGTTGAACCACACCCTCCATTAATGCCTAGCGTCCCATAAATAGGAGAAATGCAACCCGTGCAGACCCTAATCAGTCGCCGCAAAACAAGGCGTCTGATCAGGGTATACACACTTTGCCTATGACAAATGGTTTGTCTCTGAAAAATAAAGAAAAAACGATAAAAAAAAATAAACCAGACACTCCTTAATTGACAAATAGACTCATCCCTTTCATAAGAATAAAACATTCCATTGCGCATAAATAAGTTAAGTAAATTGCAATCTAAGTATCTTCGTTTGTTTTCTATTGGAAATGGATGAAAATACAGCAAATCTACCGAAGTAGCCATACAACTTAATTCACTTGAAATAAAACAAAAATATTAATTAACGCTTCTCACACTCGCAGAGCTATAAAAAGCAATAAATTAAACATATAGCAGTCCATTAATCATTTTCAGAAGAGGAGTTATATCATAAAGTGCATAGTCGTGACCAGTTTTAATGGTTTCAGTGATATCCAACCGAGTTGATTGTGAGACAGCCAGCATAACATTCGTTGTTAATTGACAATAAACGAAATGTTATTTGTAGTTTCTAGGTCTAAGTACTTCCAATTGCATAATTGAAGATATTGTCATTATGAATTTGCAAAGCAAGTATCGTAATTGATTGCAATCTGCGACAATATATGAGCCGCGACACGAGAAAACCAACAATGTGGTTGTGCGCCCAGCGCAGACTCAGATCAGCCTGGAGATCAGCCCAGTTTGATCAGACTCTTCGTTAAGTGTTCAAATGATAGCTAAGGACCTGAGCTACCTCCATGCGGACAGCGAAGACTCTGATCAGACTGGGCGGATGCCCAGGCTGATCTGAGTCTGCGCTGGGCGCACAACCACATTGTTGGTTTTGTCGTGTCGCAGCTCATATTTGACTTGTTGGACATATTAGCACGAATACAACCTGTTATCCTGTAAAGAAAATCATTTGCCGTTCAGTAGTTGGAGTGGTCTCAGTCCTAATGAAATTTTAAAAGACATGATAGTAAAGACAGTCTGTCCTGTAGCAAACCTTAAAGCTTTCAAAAAGTCTCTATTTCCATTTTTTTGATGTGTTCCTTGCTTCCAGAAGATCGTTCTTTTCAAAATTTGTATCAGTTCTTAAGGTACATTTTGGGCACATTTTCTGGGAAGCAAACTCCATCATCAAATGTTGGAAAATTATTAACTTCGGCAATATAGCTTTGAATACAATGTGCGGAAGAAATCACGATTGTGTAGAGAGAGTTTTGAAAAGCCTTTTTCCTGCAATTCAATGTGCTACCACATTTATGTATATCAATCGAAATAATACCATCACCAGTTAATTTATAACCGCAGTTTTGATACTCTAACGCCACTGGGAGTGCTAGGGTTGTTTTAAGCACGATTTTATGACATTCGAATGGCATCCCAAAAACACTTTTAGATACAATACTACTGTATCAAAAAACGGGTTTCAGAACCAGTATGTTGTAAATAATTTCTCTCCTGTCTCTTTTCTGTATCTTTCAATTTGGTGTTTAGCGCCATAATTATTCAGCAACTATGGTAAAGAAACATGCACATAAGATGCTGTGTTTACCTCTAAATGAGGAATTTGCACCAATATCCGGCTTGCGTTTGTACAATTCTAACATGATAAACGTTTTATATTTTGTCTCGAGCTTTATGTATTTTTTTCCGATGATTTATATCGGTATTATATTGACGACTGAAATATGTGTTCCAAATGCCTATACCCAAACATACTAACAGGAGTTAAACTAAATTTAGTTGTATGCGAATAATATCAACGGTAAGGTCTTTCAAGATTATTTTAACGAGAATTCAGTGCTACAAATCTTAAATACTGTCACTTAAAGTGATATTATATACAAATATAACATTTAATGTTCTTACATTTGCCAAAGTATTCTTACATCGAACAGAATGATTGATTACTTTTCGTCTATCCTTATCGCCAAAAAATAGTGAAACGAAACTTTCAATCAATTAAAAAAATCGTGAGCCATAACAAGAAATAGGAAGCACCAGGTTGTACACGAGCAAATGTCCTGACCCATGAATACTGCGGAAAACATATATAGTGCAAGTAAACACTTGATTAGACTACGCAGATGATCTGAGTCTTCGCTTTGTGCACATGCTCCAATATCACGCCTAATATTGCGGCCAATATCGAATATCAAAGAGAATTAAGTGTCTGTCAGGTGTGCACTTAAATTTCTTTTTTTCGCAACTGACAGTGTCAGTGCATTAGCTTGGGCAATCTATTCCTTTGAGATATTATTTGTCTGTCAATAGACTATTTACTTCGAAGCAAAAGATTTTGCGAGGAAAACGAAGGCGGTGTGATTGTCAACCCGGGCTGCGACCGATTCGATCTTAGGTACATTTAAGAGAGTATCCATCACGTATCTTGTGCAAAGGTCAGACTGACGAAGCCCATCCCTCTCCAGCCGGGCTGCATATGTTGACCGAAGCTGGATTCCACTAGAACTTTTTGACTCGGCTTGGTCCGGGTTTTATTTCATCCTGGTCGGAAGGTGTTATAATAACACCACCCCATCGGATAAGAACACTCATGAGAGTTAGAGAGTCTCGTCCCTTTCTCCAATAGATAGAAAATACAATGTTAGTGTCTTTTGATATCAAGTTTAACAGGCAAGACCAGAAACAGCCTAGGAATGGCGAGGCTTGCCGAGCCAGTCCGCCGTGTTTCTGGTCGAGCCTGATAAACTTGATATCAAAAGACACTTACATGGTTTTCTATTTATCGTGCATCATTAGACGATTTTACGGCGTAAAGAGCGGCAAACAAATGATAAGCAAACGCAGTTTTGTTCGAACTTGCTGACGTCGCGAATGCGTTATGACGTAAGTCGGTGACGTCATTTAACCAATCGAATGACGATATCACAGCCAACGTCACTATACAGCCAATCAGCTTTAGAGATCGCTTCTAAAGACATGACCTGATAACATTCGCGCAAGCGCAGTTCTATAGTGACATGATATCACATTGTGTTACCATACCCCTATTATCAGTGGAATTTTGCAGCAGGTGCATGATAAACCATTTTAGCGTCCATTTGTCATAACGGTGTTCCCCATGAGGCTCAAGGAAGAAAAGTAAAACATAGGGGAGAGTCGTGTAACTTCGGACAGCGGGTAATTTCGGACAGTGACATTGTTTCCTTTATATGTCAGTTGTTTGGAATTAAAACAAAAATCAACTGGCAAAACAGAGAAAATCCTGATGAGGCGGCTCATTATGAGCCGTCTCATCTGGATTTTCACGGTTTGCAATTGTATGTCCGAATCTACCCGCCTGTCCGAAGTTACCCGACTCTCCCCTACACTTCCTGGCACAGAGTCTGTCCGTGTCATCTCACATTCGAAGAAGTGAATATTATTGTCGAAGTCAAACATTTGCTCACTACAACCAGACTCAAGAGCCAAGGTGATAGGGCCTTTCCCTGCCTATAGCGACCCTTTAATCTAGCTGATGTACGAAGCCGATCATGGCTTACCCTGGTCTTAACACGTGACAGATAATTTCAACAGTTACTTTGAGTTTTTCCACCACGCGTGTTGACTTCTTTTAGGATGCCTGGAAATACTGGAATCTTATCCAATAGTTAGCCCCCCCCCACACACACACATACACGTCCACACACGCCCAACTCGCCCCCCCCCCCCACACACACACACACGCACGTACTCGAAGTTCTTTGTCTATTCCTTTTCTTTGTCGTTTCCTTTAAGTCTGGTCTTTAATCAGATGAACTAAGTATTACCAGAATTTTATCGAAGATAAACATTTGGTCAACACAAACCGTTGGAGGCACGGTTGAGTTTTCGATAACCCAACTCTCGTTCGCGACAATTATCAGACTGAGTGAGAGTCGTAGTGAGTTTTAAAAGTACCTAATGATTACTAAATTACAGTATGGATTCGTCATAATTTCTAATTGAGTCCCTATTTCAAGAGTTTATAGTTTCAACCACTAAGACGACAGAATGATTTATATATATATATAAAAAAAAAATAAAAAAAATAAAAAAATAAAAAAAAAACAAGAGTTAAACTGAACCGAAATAGAATTCTCCAGAGAGTCAAAATTATTTCAGTGTACTTTAATTGATTTATTTGCTCTAAAATGCAGAAATACAGTTTCCCAAACTCAAGCGTAGACTACGTTTAAGCCGTAATATATTTCAGTGGTAATGTTTTAGTCTCTTTGCCAGCACGACATGGGTTTGGAAAATAAAAAAAACTAATGTATTCCTCGATCCCTTTAGCTTTATAACGATTATTGCAATCAAAGAAAAGCATTCGAAGCATGTAAAGAAAAGGCAGCTACCAACAATAAACTAGATGGCCGCGGCCAGCATTTCGAGCCCGTTGGCGCTTTGACAGTAGTAAAATGATAAGCATAAGATGGCAACAGCTTTAGCAGATGCAACCTGAAGTCTCTGCTTGGATGATATGGTTACACCTTTTCTTCATAACTACTTATCACACATTCAAGGTAAGAATATGTCATGTGGTAACAGAGATATTAGCACTCAAAAATGTTAAAACGGTGACAAAGCATTATGAGAGGGAACCTGGAGTGGTAAGGTAAATGCACTGATGGAGTTTCAATGTTCTGGGGCCTATGAAAAGGGAGATATTGGGCTGCAGACAAAACTTAATATGTGGTACTTTTTCGTGAAAGTAGGTCGCAGTGACCTAGTTTTGTTGGGGTTGACCTGGAGTGGTAAGGTGCATGTACTGAAGAAGTTTCAATGATCTGAAAAGGCAGATATGGGGCTGCAGACGAAAACTAAATATGCGGTACTTTTTCGTCGAAATAAGTCACTGTGACCTTGTTTTGTTGTAGGTGACCTGGAGTTGTAAGGTGCATGTTCTGGGGCCTATGAAAAGAAAGATATGGGGCTGAACTCGAAAAATAACTATGTGATACTTTTTCGTGAAAGTAGGTCACAGCAACCTTGTTTTGTTGCAGGTGACCTGGAGTGGTAAGGTGCACGCACTGATGGCGTTTCAATCTTCTGGGGCCTATGAAAAGGGAGATATGGGGCTGCAGACGATAACTAAATATGTAGTACGTTTTCATGAAAGTAAGTTACAGCGATCTAGTTTTGTTGGGGGTGACCTGGAGTTGTAAAGTGCATGTTCTGGTGAAGTTTCAATGGTCTGGGGCGTATGAAAAGGGAGATATGGGGCTGCAGGCGAAAATTAAATATGTAGTACTTTTTCGTGAAAGTAGGTCACAATAACCTAGTTTGTTGTAGATGGCTTGGAGTGGTAAGGTGCATGCACTCATGAAGCTTCAATGTTCTGGGGCCTATGAGAAGAAAGATATGGGACTGACCTAGGAAACTTAATATGTGGCACTTTTTCGTGAAAGTGGGTCACAGCGACCTAGTTTTGTTGCGGGGTGACCTGGAGTGGTAAGGTGCATGCAATAATGGAGTTTCAATGTTCTGAAGCCTATGAAAAGGGAGATATGGGGCTGCAGACGAAAACTGAATATGTGGTACTTTTTCATGAAAGTAGATCACAGCGATCTAGTTTTGTTGGGGGGTGACCTGGAGTTGTAAGGTGCATGCACTGATGAAGTTTCAATGGTCTGGGGGGTATGAAAAGGGAGATATGGGGCTGCAGACGAAAACTAAATATGTTGTACTTTTTCGTGAAAGTAGGTCACAGTGACCTAATTTTGTTGTAGTTGACCTGGAGTGGTAAGATGCATGCACTGACCTGGGGCCAATGAAAAGAAAGATATGGGGCTGACCTCGAAAACTTAATATGTGGAACTCATTCGTGAAAGTAGGTCACAGCGACTTAGTTTTGTTGGAGGTGACCTGGAGTTGTAAGGTGCATGCAACGATGGAGTTTCAGTGTTCTGGGGCCAATGAAAAGGGAGATTTAGGGCTGCAGACGAAAACTAGCAGAGTGGTACTTTTTCGTGAAAGTAGGTCAAAGTGACCTAGTTTTGTTGGGGGTGACCTGGAGTTGTAAGGTGCATGCACTGATGAAGTTTCAATGTTCTGGGGCCAATGAAAAAAAAGATATGGGCTGACCTCGAAAACTAAACATGTGCTACTTTTTCGTGACAGTAGTTCACAGCGACCTAGTTTTGTTGGAGCAGATCGATGAGTGGTAAGGTGCATGCCCTGATGGAGTTTTAATGTTCTGGGGCCTATGAAAAGGGAGATATGTGGCTGCAGACGAAACCTAAATATGTGGTACTTTACGTGAAAGTAGGTCACAGCGACCTAGTTTTGTTGGTGGTGATCTGGAGTGGTAAGCTGCATGTACTGATGAAGTTTGAATGTTCTGGTGCCTATGAAAAGGGAGATATGGGGCTGCAGACGAAAACTAAATATGTGGTACTTTTTCGTGAAAGGTCACAGTGACCTAGTTTTGTAGGAGCCAATTAGCATTTTCGTGGGACATATTGTGATAAAGTTTCAAGGTCCTAGGGTAAATCAAACTCAAGATATAGCTGTAAACGGACGGACGGACGGACGCACAAACCCCCAAACGGGCGACTATATCTCGCTGACCGCAAGCGGGCTCGATAAAAAGGCGTTTTGGGGTATTGTTCTTTATAAAACGCCACAAAATAATGCAGTAAGGCATAGTAACATTAAAATTCTACAAATTATGCACTTAAAGTCAGTCCAGTAATTCTTCAAAAAATGGAAGGCAATTATGCGTCTAAAAGATGTAGCTGAAATGGCAAAGTATAGACTTTGATAATGAAGCCGTCTGATCTTGGTCTGAACTGTTTCTCGGACATCTGTTCCAATACTTAGAGCGTTTATTGTCTGATAATATCTGTAGTCTATAGTGAGAGCTATAGCTCATTTTGAAAGGACAGATTCAAACATCCAGTCGCAAAAGTTAAAAATGGAGAAACAGTGTAAATAATGGTTGGCAGCAGAGCAGACTTTCGAGGTATACAGACAATAGATATATTGCTTGTCCTTTCCTTAAACTAATGTTTATCTTTAAAAGATATAATATTTCATTTGTAAAATACTTTATTAGATCCACAACGCAGACACGATCAATCGCAAAGTCTTTATTACTATCATTACAACCCTCCAATGTAATCAAAATGATGCATTTTCCAGTCCGGAAAAACGATTTCTCTATTGACTGCTGCATATTTAAGCTTTACCAAAAAAACAGATGCTTTTTTGCTCGAAGCACTTAGACCGACTTTGAACTGTGCATGCAAACTCAGTCTAAATATCCCATGCATCATTTTCTAAACCCAAAACAGGTGCAGTAGACAAGCCCTAGTCGTGGTATGCAATAATTCTACCAGGTGTGAAAGTGTTAGGTAAATGACAAAACAATGATCAGTGACCGACACAACCTGCCCTAAATATCAAATGAGCCACGACACGACAAAACCAACAAAGTGGCATTCAAAGAGGAAATCCGCCCGCCAAGGGAAACTAACAGGACACTATAAATCGGGAGCCACATAGTATATGAGCCGCGACACGAGAAAACCAACAAAGTGGTTGTGCGCCCAGCGCAGACTCAGATCAGCCTGGGCATCCGCCCAGTCTGATCAGAGCCTTGGTTGTCCGCATGAAGGTAGCTTAGACCCTTAGCTACCCTTTGGGCACTGAATGAAGAGTCTGGTCAAACTTGGCGGATGCCCAGGCTGATCTAAGTCTGCGCTGGGCGCCCAACCACATTGTTGGTTTTGTCGTGTCGCGGCTCATATTTATTCATCAGGAAAAGAGTGATAACTACATGTAATTTAGAAGCCGCAAAAGATAAGATAAAGCGCAATGAAGTTTTATGTAATGCAGTGATCCACTGCACAGTCTGAGCTTCCATAAAACCATTTATTATATGACGTTGCTGTTATTCAGTGGATAAAGTCGTGTCATAAAAATCGTATGACCACACGTGTCATAAAACTTTGGCGCGTACACGTAACGTCATTAACAACGTCCATGTCAACAATGCATTTTCTTATTGAAATGCTATTCAGTTTGAAAGCGTTAAAATCCCATTTTAAAGGGTCATATGATAAACAGAATCTTACACTCGTGGTCATTTCATATGAAATTTATGAAACTCGCCGTAGGCTCGTTTCATAAATTTTGTGTGAAATGACCACTCGTGTAAGATCCTCTATATACACGTAATACTGATATTTGAAAATTGTGCCATAATCACATTCTCTTCTATTATAGTTAAATAACAGAATAGAATAACAATTATTGATGATAAAACCGGAAGCCATTCCGATTCTTGATTTGAAATTACTAAAAAGAAGCAGTTGAGATTACAATGAACCACATGCCTTATGAATTCCACCAACGATAATGTTTGCCTTCTGCTTATGCTGGTATTATCTTTCAGCTGTAGGAAAATTTAATCTTTTAAATTACTTAGGAATTCTGGAACTTTCTATAAATAATACCTTAATGGTGACTCTATGTATTTTTTGTAAGCTTACACCTAACATAGTCTTTTTATGTTCATGCACGTTTATTGGTGTAGTTGGTTTTGGTGCTGTGGTGTGGTAGTTTGGCGGATATTGGCAGTTTTTGATAGACATAGTGCTAAGCAGTCAATGGAATACAGTGGAAACTGGCAGGGAGAATCTCTTCCGCTTCATTTGAGCCGCGACAAACAAAGTGGTTGTGTGCACAGCACAGACTCAGATCAGCCTTGGCATCCGCCAAGTCTGATTAGACTTTTCCCTAAGCGCTTAAAGGGTAGTTAAGGGTCTAAGCTACCTCCATGTGGACAGCGAAGACTCTGATCAAACTGGGCATCCGCCCAGGCTGATCTGAGTCTGCGCTGTTGGTTTTCTTGTGTCGCGGCTCATTTCATCGGATTTACGATTGCACTCTTATAGCGAAGAAGGAAGGTTTCCTTTCCTGTAAGAGTACTATTTCATTTTCTGGGAGTGAATCGTAGCAAGTGGAGTGTAGAATATCGCGCCCATTCTATTCCAACCTATTTTATTTCCGGTTTTAAAGTATACCTCTTTGTGGTTGCCCATTCCCTGTATTGTAACAACGAGTAATAAAGACAGCGTCCAACGTTTTGAAGCTATACTGATATAAGCCGCGAGCGAGAAAACCAACAAAGTGTCATGTGCGCCCAGCGCAGACTTAGACCAGCCTGGGCATCAGCCCAGTATGATCAAGTCTTCGCTTTAAGCGTAGCTAAGGGTCTAAGCTGGTTTCATGCAGACAGCGAAGACTCTAATTAGACTGGGCGGATGCCCAGGATGATATGAGTATGCGCTGGGCGCACATGCCACTTTGTTGGTATTCTTGTGTCGCGGCTCATATGAATTTGATCCTCATGCAAGTTTGCGTTATTTGAGGTTCTATTCTATCTGCAGCTAGCATGGTTCGTTAACAGTACGCAGATGGCTTCAGGTTGGTACTTTGTAGGAGCCTTCGTGCCTGTATTCTTAGTAGTTGAAATGATCCGCGACACGACAAAACCAACAATGTAGCATGTGCACCTCCCCCCCCCCCCCCCCCCCACGCCCCAGTAAAGACTAAACTCACTCATCCTGTGTGCTGTAAGGCTAGCTCCAACCACTTTAGCCATACAGTTGTCGTGGCCTAGTGGTATAGTAGTGGTACATAAAACAGAACGTTTGGCGTGGCAAACAAGACAATGCGGATTCAAATCTTGGGATTTGGTTGTTGTTGTTTTTTGTAGAAATGCGTTGAAACTCATTTTTAGCATATGATTGCTATTGGTCCTCTTGATTTGAAAAAATAAATGGACAAATCAGTCTTAAGATAAATAACAGAGGAAGATACTGGCATATATAACAAATGTTCATTATGCAGTTAAGAATGTTTAGAATTAAAGTAGTTTAAGTTTATAAGACCATAAGAGGCAAACAAAAGGAAAGAAAAAAAGCAAAGTTTATCCTTTTACACGCCTGCCAATCGCTCGCATGCGAAACCGCGGCTCAGAACGCAAATCCACGCGAGGAGTTTCCGGTTTTGCAGAAGGGGAGTCGAAAAGGTAAACAAATTTGACATCGGTTCAAGGTTCGGGTTATTTATTTTCACTGAAAACTATTTATGCAAAATATAAGAATGTTTTTGTCGCATATAGATTGCTTCTACCGCACATAAAAGGATTAAGCGCATGGCCTTGCATTTTTCCAGATATTTATTTATTGATATAGGGATGTGGAGGGGTCAGAGAGAGTTAGGAACACTGATAGGATATCACGGCATGATCATCAATATTCTAAAAGGTATAAGGGTATTAAAATTGTGGAGCAGGCCAGGGTTATACAGATATGGAGCAGAGACACAAACTGCAGCTCAAACTTCCAAAGGGAAATATCTCGTAAAGTATGAACGCCAGATTTGTCATTTATGTATGAGACAGGATGTCATTAAGTGTACAAATCTGTGATGTATCATGAAAATATTTCAAAGGGTATTCAAGTTATGTAGCGGACACCTAAAACCATCAAGGGGAAATAACTCAAAAGGTAAGAAAGCAAGAGTTGCCATTCTTCTTCGCGACACATTGCCATGACAAGTTCTACATATCTGTGAAATATCGTGAAAATAATTCAAAAGGTATTTAAGTTATAGAGCGTACACGAAATCACACCTAAAACAATCAAGGGGAATTACTCAAAAAGGAAGACAGCAAGAGTTGTCATTCTTGTTCGCGACACATTGTCATGACCTGTTCTACATATCTGTAAAATATCATGAAAATATTCAAAGGGTATTCAAATTACAGAGCGGACACGAATCTGCAAAAAAATCACCAAAGGAGAGATAACTCAAAAAGTAAGAAAGCAAGAGTTACCCTTCTTGTACGCGACATATCTGCAAGACCTGTACTACATAACTGTGAAGTGTCATGAAAAACTTCCAAAGGGTATCCAAGATATAGAGCGGACAAGAAAATGTTTACGGGCGGACAGACAGACGCACGCTAGGCTCATCGCTATATCCCCCGAACATTTCGGTCGGAGGATAAAAAGGAGGATCTGTGAACAGGCTCCAAGGTTATAAAACTTTTTTTCGTGGTCAACTCAGCTGAGCATGAAATTTTCTCTGCTGATAAATATGAAAATGCCAACATTAGTTGCCATTTTCATATTTATCAGCAGAGAAAATTTCAGCTACACTGAGAAAGAAAACAACTATACTTATCAATAATTTGCTATTTATATGCAGGTAAAATTTCATGCTCAGCTGAGTTGAGCATGAAAGATGTTTTATAACCTTGGGCCAGATTAAATACCGAACAGAGCAGAACAAAACTTTATTAACCCATTCATGCTCAGTGAATTCTTCTGGTTCCATCGATATTCTTGTAAGGGCTTGCTATGCATGCATGTTGTTTCTAAGCGTATGCAGACCTATCAGTCAGTATACCTACTAGCGACAGTGACGTCACTGTTTGTTTGCTAATGTGAATAACGCTTATCCTGGCAAAAAGTGTGATTTTCAATGTAAACTTAACGCAATTAAAAGTGAAAAAAAATAGTGGTAAAAGAATGAGAAAATGCTAGGTAAAGGAATGAGAAGATGCCAATCTACTCAGAATAGCATCTTTTGCAAACTGCGGTAAACAATCACTGAGTACAATAATGATTAGCCATCAGAGTGTTAGTGTAAAGGCAAGTCATGCAGTTTGTTTAATGGCTGATAATTCTAAACATCAAAACTACTTGTTTTAGGGTGATGGTTTCTCTATGTTTTCTGTCTTGCTGGCTATCAATATTTCAAATTTAATTTGATTCCATAGAATAGTTTTAGACACATACACTAAAGAAGAAAATAGGTAAGACGAGAAATGACTCACAAGCTACCTGTTATAAGATTATGGTTCTTGCACTCAGCATTTTCTCTCACCACTTGCTATTAATGTGTTTGATTCCATTTAGATCCCTTTAAAACTTTCAGAGATATGCTCCGGACAAGGAGAAACATCAGAAAAAACAAGAAGGGCAATAACTCCTAAAGTACTTGCGATAGAGTTATGTTTCTTGTACTTTTCACTTTCGCTCATTGTCCTCTATCAATGTGTGAATTTAAAGAGTAAATACACTACAGGAACTGACAGAATCAGACCCCAAACCCTATCCCCAACATCAAAGGGAAAGGCATCCCAACAAACAATAAATTACAAGTGATAAGCCGAGTCAGCAGCTCTTTCCCAGATAGGTGGCGACTCTTTACAGAACAAAATAATTTAGACCAACAGAAGGGTTAAAATGAAAACACAATAAGTTAAACAGTACCAAACATAAAACAATGAAACCCTAACGAAAGTACCTGTAATAACTACTGGGGGGTTTACGTTTCATTTTGTTCCCTCCAGAGATATGCTCCGGGCAAGCAAAATACTGAAAAAAATGGTAAGGGAGCTAACTTTGTAATTATTTAAAGTAGGGTTATGGTTTTAGTGTTCTGCACTTTCTCTTATCTCTAACTGCCCGCTACAAATGGGTGTAGTTCCATGCCCTCTATCAATGTCTTAAGTTTCATTAAGTTCCCTTCAATACTACTAGAGATATGCTCTGGACAAACAAAATATTGAGAAAATCTAGGAAGGGAGCTAAATCTGTAATTATTTGATGTGGGATTATAGTTCTTGTGCTTTGCACTTCCTCTCATTGCCCTCTATCAATGTGTGAAGTTTCATTTAGTTTCCTTAAATATTTCCAGAGATATGCTCCGGACAAGCAAAATACTGATAAAATATTAAGTTTAGAATGGGTTACAGTTCACGTGCTCTACACTTTCTCTCATTGCTCTCTATCAGTGAGTGAATTTTCCTTTAGATCCCCTTTAAACTTGCAGAGATATTCTCCAGACAAGCAAAATACTAAAAAAACAAGGAAGAGTTCTGGTCAGTAGTTGCCAAGAATTTGCGTGAACACGAAATATGTGCTATATATTTAATGCAGATTTCACCAAAGGGCCATAACTTTTGGAAAAATCATCAAATAAAACCACATAGGTCATATGCGCATCCACCGTTGATACTAAAACTTTCTATGAAGTTTTGTTGAAATCTAACCAGTAGTTGCCGAGAATTCGCGTTGACAAGAACGGGACGAAAGCACGGGACGACGGACAGACAAAGCGGCGACTATATGTTCCCCCGAAATTCTTCGGGGAGCATAATAACGGTGTGTTGCACTGACTATTGACTGACGATTAATTTTTGGGTGGGTGATTGCAATAGGTATACGTCTTAAATTATGTTTCGGCATATAAAAATTTTGGATCTCACATAAAAAGAAACAATCAGGGTGGCCTGTTCTTCGAACTGACATGGGCGGATATAAGAAGCATTTTATTGTGGTTTGAATGTCATTATTATCATTTCACCCAGTTATAGCTTTCTATAAATTGTTGCCTTATCGGGGCTACAACAGCTCATAAATCTCTCACCTCTCTGCAGAACTGACAGTGAAAGAATTTATGTGATGACAAAATTGTCTGCAAATGCCCCTAAGGCGATACTATCATCGCAAAAATGAAAAGGAGTTTATTTATATTGCATCGCATGTGTGTTTTGTATTCTCATTTTACAAACACAATTGAAAGGTACTGTGCATAATACTGTTATTTCCAATGTTTGGGCGCTAAGATTCTTCAACAAAGCTTATATCTTCAAACGGTTCCTAGCTAAATTGTTATCACTATCAAATGTTACTAAACACTCGGTTGTCAAAGTAATTATGAAAACAATGCTTAAAAAGAAAGCTTGATTCGATCACAAATGGTCCAGTCATTATCGCAAAAAACTGACACCATCTACTTGCCTCATTCATATAGAACACGGCCATTTCAAGTAAAGAAAAGTCGCACATGATAAATATAAAATGCAGAAAAGAATGCTGATAAGTGTTTGAGTGACCGACATTGTAATCGTTATTCTGTTATCAACAAAATAGATTAGTTTTTTTTTCTTTTATGGTGTCGCTAGACATTCGTTGACGTGTATAGAATTTAATGACGGCAATAGTATGTGCTAGGCAATAAGGTTGTTTACAAGAACTGAAGTTAAATAAGGCCAATTCATACGATATAGAAGCCCAATTGTCAAATCTACAGTTACCTGTTTATCTGTTTCAAATGTTTTTGTTCCATCTTAAATTTAAGACAAGCGGCAATTTTCTTTCTATTATGGGGAAGTTCTTTTCTACATGTCATGTTTTTATGCCTAAACTTATCCATTTTGCCAGAGTTGACTTTTACACTCTTATCGTATGATATGTCCTATACTTCTCAAACCAGACTATCTGTATCATAAACTGCGTAACGTTTTTTCGGCTTTAGCCGTATAACCTTAATATTGATCTACATTTAAATTATTTCATTGGCCAATATAAATACACCGGGGATTTTGATGTAAGTAGCTTACTTTCGCTTTCTCTTTCTACTTTCAGTTTCATTTGACTGTTGGCCTATAAGCCTTGTCATGATGAATCTAGCGCATCCGTACAGTCTGATCAGCCCATTCGATATCTTACGTGTACCTGACTCATACATATTACAATACACACTTCTATTAAATCTAAGCCGATTATCTTTTTTAAAGATTTTTTATCGGCGGCAGTCTCACTTGGTGTCAAATTTATCATCGGGTTAAAAACACTTCTGCAATGGATTTCAAACCTGAATATTACAGTTGCACGGTACAAAAACAAACAACAAGAAAGTTATTGGTAGGAATAAGTTTTTATGTCACTTCTGAAAATTAGTAGATTAAGTTAGTTATAAAATATACGTGACGTTCATGTTTAATTCGAGCTGACTGCGTAACCTTGCAGCAAATACTGAAGAAGTTCCGGTTGAATTATGCCGTAATAACAATTCATTGAGTCAGCCAGAACATATTACTTGAATAAACGAACTTGTCTACTCCCCAACATTGCCCCTGCCCCGACACTTTGGTCGCAGTTTATGTTGCTTTGAGTGTTTGAATTGTGAAAAAAAAAAACTAGAAATGTGTCCATACGACATGGATGCCTCCGCCTAGTGCTCTAAGTAAGATGGCGCCTTGTTTAAGGTACTGGCACTTGTAGCATAACTAGGTTCACAAAGGCAGACTTCTGTGGTACATGTTTTATTGTTATCCTTGGTCAGATGTATTGTGCTTCTTGGATCAAGAGAAGTGTGTGTGTGTTGGGGTGGGGGGGGGGGGGCTTGGAGGGGGGGCTGTCATGAATGTGATATGTGATAACATTCTGTATCTTATCACAGAAATGGATGCCATGCAACTTGCCAAAAGAAATAGCCCGGAAACAAGTAACTTTCCAAAAACTAACAAACGGAAACCATTATTGTATGAAATGAAGTCGAAAAAGGGCCATAACTCCAACAATAATTGACGGATTTTACCAACATCAAACTTGACCTGTATTTTATAATTATATACCTGTGTATAAAATATGAATTCAATATACCAATGCTTTCAAAAGATAATGAACGGAAACCAGTTTTTCATACAAAATGAAGTCGAAAAAAGGGCCATAACTCCCACAAAAATCTACGGATTTCGCCCAACATCGAACTTGACCTGTATTCTATGATTATATACCTGTGTATAAAATATGAATTCAATATATTGATGCTTTCAAAAGATATTGAACGGAAACCACTTCTTCATACAAAATAAAGTCGAAAAAGGGCCATAACTCCCAAAATTATCGACGGATTTTGCCCAACATCGAACTTGACCTGTATTTTATAATTATATACCTGTGTATAAAATATAAATTCAATACACCAATGATTTCAAAAGATATCGAACGGAAACCATTCTTTCATAGAAACAGAAGTCGAAAAAGGGCCATAACTCCCACAATAATGAATGGATTTTACCCAACATCGAACTTGACCTGTATTTTATGATTATATAGCCGTGTATGAAATATGAATTCAATACACCAATGCTTTCAAAAGATATTGAACGGAAACCATTTTTCATAGAAACAGAAGTCGAAAAAGGGCCATAACTCCCACAATAATGAACGTATTTTACCCAACATCGAACTTGCGCTGTATTTTATTATTTTATGATTATATAGCTGTGTATGAAATATGAATTCAATACACCAATGCTTTCAAAAGATATTGAACGGAAACCATTTCGTACGTACGGACAGCGGTGATACTATATGCCACCCCCCCCCCCCCCCATTTTAAATGACGGGGGCATAAAAAAACAGAGCAATTTTAAGATGATTGGGTAAACATTTAAAGTAAGCAAGTGTCGTTTTGATTTTTGCCTACCATTACAATGGGAATAACTCTTTAAGGATAAAATAAGCTCCCTGGGAGCAATTTGTTTTCTTCAAAAATGGATCCCAATTCGAAAGGGTTGTTCTTAAAGAGGGGCAAACAGAAAGTCACAATGTACCTTTGTAAAATTGCCACACAAAGAGGATGGTTGGTACACATTCACCTCAAGGCAAGGTTTAAATAGTATAAAAATCAAAGATAGTCATTACACTCAGAAAATATGCGTAGTTACTGCTTATTACAGTATCAGACATACTGCCTTTACTCACATTATACCTTCTGTTTTTCTTTCAAAGATATAATGAAAATCATTTCAAATTGAACAATTGTTTATAAACATCACGCAGACAAAACCAATGCTATTATTTAGAAAGCATAAACCGGAAAATGTTTGCTAATGCATGTTTTGCATGAATTAATGTTAAATATTTCGTGATTTTTTTAATTTCATATTCTTATTAGACGAAGACCATTAGCATATTTCAAATTTATGACATGCGTGAAAGCTGCAGCGGTTATACATGTAACAGCTGGGATAGCTGTGGATTCGGATGCTGGACCTTAAACTAACAGACGACAACAGCGTACTAATGACGTTTATTCAATTCTGCCTATCTGCAAAACATGTATCAATATGTTTTAAACATCTTTAAATGGCAGGACATATAAAGTATAAAACTTTACACAAACATAGGTAAACGGCTTATTCCATCAGGCGGGACATAATCTCTTTTAAATGAGGTGGGACATAATCTCTATATAATATTCAAAATTTTCAATGCACAAATATACAATATATAACACAGATTCGTGGACTCGAAGATGTGAACCATCTTGCAGTTTCCCTTATAAATAACGGTAATGGAACTACCTTAATACTAAACTAATACAGTAATTGATATCTGGTAACTAAAATAAACACTAAAGATTTACAACATACCTGCAAAACATATATAAATATGTTTTAAACATCTTTAAATGGCAGGACATATAAGGTATAAAACTTAACACAAACATAGGTAAACGGCTTATGCATTCAGGCGGGACATAATCTCTTTAAAATGAGTGAAAAGTCACGTGAGTCCAAACCGTACCTTGTCAAACAATAGCCAGGGATCACAATGTCATCTTAACCGGGGAAACATTATACGTCTGCTGATAGACACAGACTCACACGACGTCCGCAACACGTTGCCAACAATGCAACCTCAAATAGGAAACAGCGGAGCGAAAACGGCAAACCACTACGCAAAAACGGCAACTCGCATAGCACAAACGGCTACCTGCAATACGAAACGGCAATCCGCACTTCACCATCGGCACCCTGCGATGCAGGAACCAAAACAAAACCCCTGTCACACACACATCAAGATGACCATAGTCTTTATTACGAGGGCTATCCAAGAAGTCTTGCAGACGCCATCATAACTGATTTATTAATTGAGCTAGGGTGACCAAATTATCCCATAAACAGCTGAATGTATCCTATGTGCTAAAACTCATACATGTAACATACCTTTCTCAGAAACTGGAGAGTTTTGAATGTAAAGGTGTAGGCGATACCAGCGGTGAAATTACACAAACACGACGCCTTTTTCAAAAGGAGAGGGGAAAATATTCCCGAAATTTATGTATAAAATTCTTTCAAATTACAAAAATTCGTGTTCTGAAATAATTCATTTATATCTAGAAACTCAAATCAGAGGCAGTTGTCATTTCACATTATCAAACAAATGTGGCTGCTAGGCAACAATAGAAAATTACAGAATTTTAACAAATTTCTAATTTTGAATGTCTATCTCTGTTTTTTTTAAGGCTGCAAACGACATTTAACAAGGCTCGCAGCTTACATATTCTTTTATTTCTACATTTTAGCATCTCGTGAATACTTTTTGATAACAAGTAAATGCCATTTTAGGAAATAGGTCATCTGCTGTGAACACATCCTCTTGAGACACTCTTTTTAAATGATATTGGCGTTGCCCCAAAATATGGTGATCTTCCTTGGAACAATAATAATATCTTGACTGACGGCAATATGTTTACTTTGGTACTGTATACATACTTCGGTATTATTTTACATATCTCCCAGCAAAATTCAGATATTTACAAGCGTTCTAAACTAAGCTAAAAGACCCTAAACAGACGACAAGAAGCCACCGCCGCACTCGCAATGTAAGCATTCTTCAGTTGCCTAGCAACGGTATCAGCAAGATCATGACGTTTGTAAAACTTGTCGACTAGAAAGAAAGAATGATGCAATGGACGGACGTTGATTGCTTTATTCACTTAAGAATTGGAATTTGAATTTTCAGCCGTCATCGTGTGATGAAGCCAGTGGGCGGAGCTAAAATTGCATGAAGCGCAAAGCGCTTCTTGTAGAATTTTAGCGACGACCACTGGCTTCTTCACACGATGAACGCTGAAAAATCAAATTTTTATTGTTATATTTACACTTTATTTTTAGACCCTTCCCGTGCTGCTTTCGTGGTAAATTGTAGTAGAATATGCAAAATATGCGTCGAAGAAAAGCCAGAAACGACGTATTCGGCCATTACGTTGAACAGCCGTCGGCATAACGTGGCGTCAATCGAACATTACGTGGACCAATCAAGACGTTTGTTTACCTTAGACGTCGCTTGACGACAACGTCACATGATCAACTGTCGTTCATTTACGTATGAAGCCAGTTGCTCTATAAGGTATACCTATGGGACGTCAGTGGCAAGTGTAAATATTTTTAATTATCATTTGGCTGAAACTTATCCGTTTGCAAGACTTATTGGATGACCCTCGTATCTTCAGGAAATTAGTCCCATGGATGCGGAGCGCTGAGTACAAATATTTGATGTCGGTATCTAAGCAAGTTTAAGAAAATAAACAAAAAAAATAAAATAAAATAAAAGCCAACACTCCAGTTCTCTTCTTTTGTCACCATAACAGTCCGTGCTTTATTGAATTACTCAAGCAGGGTGGTCTTTTCATCACTTATCGGACAGAATCTACAGAAACAAGTAATATATTGCCATTTGATTGTCATGATTATCAAATCATCAAGTTATAGCTTTCTATAAATTGTCAGCTTATCTCGAGAGCTGCTCATCTTCATGCGCAACTGATATCAAAAATAACTTTTGATGACCTAGAGTTCAAAGGATACAATGCACATAACATCGACAGAATGTACCGATATGAAATCTGGGTGATAAACTAGTCAAACGCCAGTTCTATATTTCCGCTACAATAACACAATTTCAAGTTCTTTTAACTGGATTGTTTTGTATTTGAGCACCGTCTTCTGTCTTTGAAATAATTAAGATAAACAAGCACGCTTCAACGGGTGACAATGTTGGCACCACAGCTGTTCAGAAACATCGATCCTTCGTCTTTGCATGGTACTACGGTGTTTTAAATACGACAGATTACTACTGACTTTGATAGTTTCCAGTGTGAACTACTGAAATAAAGAAAACATTAGTGCTTCATTTTCACAAGTACATGTAGGTTGTATATAAAACTAATCAGACTACTGAAGGCTCAAAAAATAAAGCGTAAGTAACCCAATGAGTACCAACCGCCGTTGTTTCAGTAAATCTTATATCGGTTCAATCAGCTGTCGGTCTTAATACTATGTAGGTCCCATAAAATCCATTCTTAGAAACGCCTCTGCTGAGGAAGCCAATTCTGTTCGTTTGAATATTTCATTCCTTTACATAAAATATCTATTTAGGCTATCTTGCGCAGTAGGACAACAGTTCTCGACTGAAAATGAAAACTATTAAAGGTACCTGAACTGCATGGCATTTGCTTTTTATGTCTTCCTGTAGATGATATATAATATTTATGAATTTTCACTTGTTTAAGCTAAGTTTTAGGTACAGAGGCTTAGTTTCTGTAAGTGCTGGTCCCCATTTAGAAGGCAGACACAAATTTGAAACAACAGAGTTTTCTCTGTTCCTTGTCACAAGATACAATTACCTTTGGCTGGGACACGGAAACAGATATTTAAGTTTTAAAAACCTCTCTTGTTAGTGATATAAGCAATTACCAGTATTTGCTATGATGCTTGATGAATCAAGACTTTCGATAAGCATAAGAAATGTGAAGGTAGGAGTCGCAGTCACTGAGTTTCTATCCAATGTGCGCTTATCAGATTGGCATGCCGACAAAAATGTTAATATTGTAGTGGAGCGGACTGAGACACTCGGAATTTATTTAAACGAGATGACTTCTTTAGCAACAGATGGTGCAGCAGTGGTGTCAGGGAGAAATACAGGTGTTGACACCCTAATTCAGTCCTAGTTTTCTCCCTTTTGTACACAGACCCACTGTATTGGGCACAGGCTGAATCCGCCATGTTCAGGCTCACCAATAAAAGATGAATTCCTGGTAAATTTAGAGATACATTTGATGCTTTCAATCATTTCATCAGTAGTTCACACTGCCGTGTGGTGCCGTTAAAACAAACCCCGGTAGTGCTGGAAGAACCAGAGCTAAGTATTAAAGAGACCCATTCCATTCGTTGCTTAGGTTTAAAAAAAGCATTTGAAGCTATGGATAAGACATATGCTTCAATTCGTATACTTCAACTTTTTCAAAAAATTTCTAGCTACAAAGATTCACTGGTGATAGCATTTATGTTAGATGTTCGCTTAGAATTGGCAATTTTAAGTCAGTAGTTTCAAAGACAGAATCTGCTGTTCTGTGAAATCCAGCCGTTGTTGGAGGGGATACTTTCAAGCTTGGATATAATGGGAACAGTTGATGGAGAAGGTTTGAAAGACATGAAACTTGAAATACGGACCACTGATGATGAGACGAAATATAAAGGAAAAAAAACTCAGATACAGTGTCAGTATGGACGACGAATTTCAGAACTTGAGGCTGAGCTACATCAAAAGTTTGAAATCCAATATCAAACACAGACTGAGGAAAGATTACAGTTTCTCATATTTAGTGAAGGCTCTACAGCTTTCTACAGTTACATATTCTGAATAAAATGAAGCTATGTCACGATTGTCAAATTTTATGGAAGTGAAAAGAAGTTTGTTAGTTACGGATGAAGGAAATCTGACAGACGGTACAACAGAAAGAGTGATTCCTGTAGGTGCCGTATTTGATGCAGATAAACTAATGGAGGAAAGGCCTAGGCTCACGGATATGACTAAGAGAAGTTATGCCAGTTTTAGTGTATCTAACTTATGTAAGAGATTTATTTTACTGCATTCTGATGTTATGCCAAATGTTGCTAAGGTAGCAGCAAGAGCTCTCTGTATGCATCTAACAAGTGTTGAATGTGCGAGAACTTTTAGCATCCAAAACAGACTTAAGAACAATTTGAGAGCTTCTGTTAAAGCAGAAAAGTTGCAGTGCCTCTTGATTATAGGTATACAGGGTCCAGCGCTTGAAAAAAATCCAGACCCAGCCAAAAGAGACTGGTTGAGAAAGAGGAAAATAAGGAAAGGCAGACTGTTCACTACGCATAAGCCCAGACCAGTGAAAAGACAAAATGTCTGTTAACTGTTGGTTCTTGCAGCAAAGAGCTAAATTTGTTTGAATACATTTTTTTTCTTTAATTTGAGATTATTGTCATCATTCTGTTTTAAATGTTTGATAGTGGAAAAAGCTTACATTTTACCACACTCTTAGAAAACATTCTCAGAGGAGGAAACTCACTTTTACTTTCTCCTCCCTTTTTGTAAAGAAAAGATTTGTTACTCAAGGAATATATTCTTTTCTTTATGAGCAGACAGAATTCTGGATCCAGGGAAGCAAACTAGGAATCACAGAAGTTGTCCCCCTTTGTAAAAATGGTGAAGGCGCCATGCAATTTGAATTAGCATGGTTTTCACTATACAAGAATGTACAAATTCATCTTGTGGTAAGTAATACTCAAGTAGACAGCTACTACACAGTTTCCCTTCCACAGGAATAAAATGAAATGCCAATATTCAGCTAAGTTGTGATCATGACGACTTCTTTTGAAGTTTGATAGCTTTTACTACATATTCTTCTTTGAATTTGGTATTTCCTTTTTCCGATCAATACTTGAGGACCTGATTAGCCTCAATCTATTTTTTGTCTACAATGCAGTATGCGGGTTGGTAGATGTTCCTATGAATCTCAGTCCTAATAAGCTTTGATTAACACTCAATACTGCATTTATTGGCTCTTACATGTAAATTATGCTGATCCAGTTCAGACTTTTGACCAAGCAATCTGAGCCGCGACACTAGAAAACCAACAATGTGGCTGTGCGCCCAGCGCAGACTCAGATCAGCCTGGGCATCCGCCTAGTCTGAGCAGACTATTCACTAAGTGCTTAAAGGGTAGCTAAGGGTCTAAGCTACCTTCATGCGGACTGCGAAGACTCTGATCAGACTGGGCGGATGCCCAGGCTGGTCTGAGTCTGCGCTGGGCGCACAAGCACATTGTTGGTTTTATCGCGTCGCGGCTCGTTTAATTTAAATCTACATTAGAAGCTAAGGAAAGTTCAGGTCTGTAATTGATATTTAACCTGTGAATCAATATTCTTTCGTCCATTGGTCCTGTCAAGTGAGGTTCTGTAAAGCTAGCAAATAATGTACAACTTGATCAGATGTCACAAGTCTCATATGGCTCAGAACCATTTCTGTTACCATTAAAAATTCAGGAGCGACTTCTAAAGCAGTTTGACCTAAAGGACCTCTGACAGTTTCCATGCAAATTTGCCTTTTTTTTGACAAATTACTGCAGCTTTCTTATGAAGCCGAAAATAAAACTTTTAGCATTAATGGGTAAACTTATCCATTATAAAGAGGCTTTGATATTAATTTTGAAAATTATTACATCTGCACACTAACTATCACTGATTCTCGCAAAACGGGAGAGTGAAATTTTCGGGTTGCTAAATACATATTTTTTTGGCTTTTTCTTATTTACTGGATTTTATTTATTAAATAAGCTTAAATTGAAGTAAAACACTATAGCTGCTCATAGTATGCAATTATATGTAAATAAAAAGTATGCTAGCCTTATTTTTAGACACATGTGTCTAATCACCCCACCCACTTTTTAGCTTTTCAGCTGCAGACTATCTTTCTCCTCCCCCTCCCCCGTGCCTCAGCCTGCCACTAATATATAATGTGTATATTGATAGTACACAACAGCATGCAAAATGGCTTGCTGAGGCACGGGGGTGGGGGGAAAGCATCTTTATAAAACTTTTCCTATTTTCCATACATTCAATTGTAAAAACTTGCTTTTTACACCAAATATCTAAGTCTGTGTGCGATATAATTGAAAAATTATTTTTTGTGTCAATAGAAATTTTGAAGTATACAGAAAGTTCATTTTCCCCATTTTTTATTGGCAAATTTACATTACAACTGTCAGAGGTCCTTTACAATGCTCCCTCAGAAACACTTCTGTTGTAAAACCTACCTATCTTTGAATTTGGACTGGTTCATTGTATCTTTTCCTATAAAGGTCAGAATTCTAAATTAGTCTGACTAAAGTCAGACTAATTTAAATTCTGACTTCGGTATATATTGCTTCGTCTTTAACCTTTTTTTTCCTCAATGTGTCTTTTCTCAATGTGTCTTAACTCTGCTAGCCAAAATCATTGTGATCATTCAATAAAAGATTCATTTTCTCTCTAACTTCTACAAGTAGAGCGGTCAAAGTACCAAAATCATAAGTCCGAACTAATATAATCCATATAATCATCGACAATTCTGAAATGTTTCGATACACAGACATGGACCCCCAAAAAAAGAAAGTGTGATCAGGTGCTTGCGAGTAGTAAGCATCATCTGCCTATTAAAATACTCCCGCCACGTCTATATATCTGATTGAAAAGTCTGTAAGAATGAAAATCAGGTAACTGAGAGCCGTGGCCTTCAGGTCGGAAATAAGTTTAGAAACGGCCCCTTGTAGGGCTCAAGGAGATCATGGTGTAGAACTTTTTTAAGAATTGAAATTTGACTTTTTAGCGTTCATCGTGTGATAAAGCCAGGGGGGCGGAGCTAAAATTCCATGAAGCGCGAAGCGCTTCTTGTAGAATTTTAGCGACGACCACTGGCTTCTTCACACGATGAACGATGAAAAATCTAATTTTTATTCTTATATTAACACTTTTTTAAACCCTTCCTGTGCTGTTTTCGTGGTAATGTAGAATATGCAAAACATGCGTCGATAAAAAGACAGAAACGACGTATTCGGCCATTACGTTAAACAACCGTCGCCATAACGTGGCGCCAATCGAACGTTATGTGGACCAATCAAGACGTTTGTTTACCTTAGACGTCGCTTGACGACAACGTCACATGATCAACTGTCGTTCATCGGTGTATGAAGCCAGTTGCTCTATATGGTTTACCTATTGGAAGTCAGTGGCACGTGTAAATATAAAGAGTTGACACAAGTTTCGCTCTTTGATAACCCTGTGACAACAATTTGCTGGTGAGTAGCTGCCCTCTATCAACAAAGTCTTGATAGTGGAAACGGGCACTATTGCAGCGGCCAACTGAGAGACATAAACCCCGTCCGCGGGTGCCGAAGGAATATTGCTACTCAGAAATGGAAAGCTACATGTAACTTGAAGTCGTCACTTTTGTCATAAAGCCTAGTAACAAGCTTGGTGTTGGGGATAGGGTTTGGGATCTGATTCAGTCAGTTCCTGAAGTGTAGTTACTCTTTAAATTTGCACATCAGGGTTCTTGTGGCTGTGCTGTTGTGGATGGCTCTAAACAGTCTCCCCGTACAGTCATTTAATGCTCTTATTATTTCAATCCTCAGGGATTGTTTTGCAACCAGATGCCAAAAAAAAGGTTTAAAATGGGGTCTTGACAAAATGTTTGTGATGCTTTAGTATATCTTCTAGATAACATTTTCATCAGATTTGGTACTAAGTTACACAGACAAATTGTAGGAATTCCGATGGGTACTAACTGCGCTCCTCTTATAGCAGATTTGTTTTTATTTTGCTATGAAAGAGACTTTATAATGTCTCTTTCTGGTGATACTCAAGCTCATGTCATTGAAGAATTCAACTCAACGTCTAGATACTTTGACGACCTTTTAAATATTGAATATCCTTTTTTTGAAGGAATGGTTAGTCAAATTTTTCCTGCTGAATTGCAATTAAATAAAGCAAACACTTCTGATACCGAGGCCCCATTTTTGGATTTACATTTATCAATTTTAGACGGATTTGTTTCATCTAAAATTTATCACAAACGCGATGATTTTGATTTCGACATTGTTAATTTTCCGTTTTTGGATGGTGATGTTCCCCGTACCACTTCTTATGGTGTTTACATTTCTCAGCTTATTCGCTTCGCTAGGGTGTCTAGTCATTTTGCTGATTTCAATGCTCGTAACAAAAGTTTGACTGCCAAGCTTTTACAGCAGGGGTATCGGTATCATAAACTTCGGAAAGCTTTTTTCCAAATTTTATCGTAGACACTTTGAATTGGTTTCTAAATATAATACAGGGTTGAGGTCACTTTTGCAACAAGTCCTATCGGAACCTGAATTTTATGGTGACTTAGTGTATAAATTGCGCAAAATCGTAGGGAAAACAGAATTTCCTGATCAATTTAAGAAAATTATCATGCGATTTAAACGCATTGGCTATAACATAGATGTAATGCGACAGTCTGCATGCTTAGTAGTTAACCCAATCACGGTTGACAACTTTGCTGTCCTCTTTAATTGCACGCCGGTGGGTCGGGGTTCAGACTCTGTGATAGCCCCAAAAAAAGCTATATATATGTTGGTTGGGGCCGGATGTTTGTCTGTTTCTTGGCCCACCGGGGCTCAACAGGTGGTCTTCTTTTGCTCCAGTGTTCAAGTGGTGTTGCTGACGCCCCAGGGATCTCCAGGTGTCTCAACGAGTTTTGGCTGTCGAGTCTTCATCATTGCTTCATCACGGTCTTTTCTTGATTTTAATTGTTGCCCGTGATGATTCTCTGATGAGTTAGGGGATCTCCATACGAACCGAACAACTAACTAAGTGTGCACCGCGGTGGAGGGTGAGGGTGAAGGTTTGGGCTCAGTAAAACCGGTTTAACCCCCCCCCCCCCCAGTAGTTATTACTGACCGTCCCAAGGCGGTACTTTCGTTGCGGTTGCATTTGTTTTATGTTCGGTGCTGTTTAATTTATTGTGTTCTCATTTTAACCCTATTTAATAAAGGTGGAAAATAGGTAAAAGTAGTTGTTAAATGTTTTTCATATAATTTGCTTAGTCTGTTGTAACCGTTCTGTTCGTCTAAATTATTTAGTTCAGTAAAGATAGCTGAGTCGCCACCTATTTGGGAAAGAGCTGCTGACTCGGCTTATCACTTGTAATTTATTGTTTGTTGGGATGTCTTTTTCAATTTTTCCCTTTGATGTTGGGGATAGGGTTTGGGATCTGATTCAGTCAGTTCCTGAAGTTTAGTTACGCTTTAAATATCCATTGTCAATATTTAAGAATTGAAATTTGATTTTTCAGCGTTCAAAGTGTGATGAAGCCAGTGGGCGGAGCTAAAATTCCATAAAGCGCGTAGCGCTTCTTGTAGAATTTTAGCGACGACCACTGGCTTCTTCACACGATGAACGCTGTAAAATCAAATTTTTATTTTTATATTTACACTTTATTTTAAGACCCTTCCTGTGCTGTTTTCGTGGTAATTTAATGTAGAATATGCAAAACATGCGTCGAAGAAAAGACAGTAACGACGTATTCGGTCATTACGTTAAACAGCCGTCGCCATAACGTGGCGTCAGTCGAACGTTACGTGAACCAATCAAGACGTTTGTTTACCTTAGACGTCGCTTGACGACAACGTCATATGAGCATGATCAACTGTCGTTCATCCGTGTATGAAGCCAGTTGCTCTATGCGGTTTACCTATGGGAAGTCAGTGGCAAGTGTAAATATAGAGATAACAATCTGGGTATAAGGCAGAATAACTGGACTATGTGCTATACTTAATACCAAGATCACATGGGTAGATGACGAAATCTTTGAATCATTCAGAGATAGAACATCGTCTATGTACCTGCATGTGAAGTTGAAATGCTGTGCAAGGCGTTTTTACCTGCTTTTAAGAGCCCCTGTATGAACTCCACATTTTAAGTCGGCAAGTAAGGGGGCGCAGTTAGTACCCAATGGAATGCCAACTGTCTGTTGAAAAACTTGCCCGCTGAAGTCCACATAAATATTGTCGATAAGGAATTCCACCATTTTAATGACATCAATATATTGTACGACCATCAGAGTGGTTCTTAACGAAGTATGCATCCTGGTAGTCAAGAACAATGTATTTATACCGACGATTTCCGTTTTTGTGAATGAAACAATAGTTTTTAATATCTTTTAATTACGATTTTGATTTTTGTCTTTGGTATTGTAGTTTAGGCTAGAGAAATCGGAGGTTTTGATGGTGTGTACTTCAAAACGTGTTTGGGCTTTTACACTTTCAAATGTTCTTAGAATTGTTTAGGGTCCACATCTGATTTAGGCCACTTCTGACGTATGATAAATCAAAATATTTCTGAAGCCCATCCTTAACTGCCGTAGTATTTTTGTAAGAATATGAGAAACAGACTTATTGGAACTCTTAGCCGAACCGGCAATGTATCGTTGCTTGTATGAATCTTTGTATGTAACTTTGAGATCCAGGTAAATATCTTCCTCTGATGTAACGATTCCAAAGGAAAGCAGAATCGTCTTGTGGTTTCTAAGAAGTTCCTCCATTGTTAACGAGGTACATAGCAGGTGCGACACAGCGTTCCGCGGAATCCTTGTGTTTCCTATGCTAAGATTAAACGAGCGATGTTACAACGGATTCGCTTGTCCGAGCAAACTTGGTAGATTCTATCGCATCAACGGAGCGATAACAATGACCAGACAAGGTATTGACAAGAACTGGTGTCCAGAGTTTCTTAGATGTAACATATATACAATGCAAAATATATTTAGCAATTTTTAATGTTTTGCATTTTTTCTAATCACTCTTAAGAAATTGCAACACTGGGCAAAATGTAATTGCAAGGACGGGAACCGTATTTGGGGTTTAAGATACGATGGAATCACAGGAGCCACATTCAAAGTCGATATTCGGGAAAAAAAGCGATAAGCGCGGAAGGGCTCAATAGCTCAACTTCTCAACTTCAACTGTCAGACGGCCCGTTGTATCTGTTGAGTCCTCGTCTTTGCTTCTTCATGGTGTTGAAATTTGATTTATGTGTTTACCGTGATGATTCATTGACGAGTTAGAGGGTTATCATGCGAACCGAACTACCAACTAAATGTTTTGTACCACTTCAGAAACTGAGGGTGAGGTTGGGCCTGTAAAATCGATTTAAGCCCCCCAGTAATTCATTACTGACCGTTCCAAGGCGGTAGTTCTGTTGTGGTTCTTTGTTGCCTGTTTTTGGTGTCAGAGTTTCTGTGATGTTTTACCTTATGTATGTTATTATTATTTTTGGTTCGGTTTGGGTTGCTGAGTGGCCACCTTTTGGGAACAAGCTGCTCACTCGGTTGGCCATATGTTCTCTGTATCTTGATTATTTGTAATCTTAGTTGTTTCCAACTATGGTTTGAGGGCTGGATTTGGATTTTGATTGTTTCAGTTCCTGGTCTTTGCATACTTTTTACTTCGTACTCATTAAAAACAACGCAAAATGCCAACTATGTGGCGTTTTGTACCGTCTTTCTCATAATTTTTATGTGCATTTTTCTTGTAAAAGCTTTTACTTGTAGGAAAGATCTGATTAAGCTTAACCATGCGTTATTATCCCCTCGCACCACGAAGTGGCGAGGGGATATAGGTTTTGTCCCGTACGTAAGTACGTACGTACGTACGTACCAACGTACGTACGAATGTTCACCTTTTGTCATCGCTCTAGCGCCTACATTTCTCAACGGATTTTAAAATAACTTCACACAAATGTAGGGCATGACAATATCTCAAGCAAGTTCGACTTTCAGGGTGCTGCGCTTAAGGTCAAGGTCACTGTGGCTATTTTTAGAAAATCGTTGTCATCACTCTAACGCCAAATTTTCTCAACGGATTTTAAAATAACTTCACACAAATGTAGGGCATGACAATATCTCGAGCAAGTTCGACTTTCAGGGTGCTGTGCCTAAGGTCAAGGTCACTGTGGCTATTTTAGAAAATCTTTTTCAGCGCTCTAGCGCCTACAATTCTCAATGGATTTTAAAATAACTTCACACAAATGTAGGGCACGACAATATCTCAAGCAAGTTCGACTTTCAGGGTGCTGCGCTAAAGGTCAAGGTCACTGTGGCTATTTTTAGAAAATCTTTGTCATCACTCTAGCGCCTACATTTCTCAGCGGATTTTAAAATAACTTCACACAAATGTAGGGCATGACAATATCTCGAGCAAGTTCGACTTTCAGGGTGCTGCACCCAAGGTCAAGGTCAATGTGGCTGTTTTAACAAAAACTTTGTCATCACTCTTGCGCCTACATTTCTCCATGGATTTTAAAATAACTTCACACAAATGTAGGGTATGACAATATCTCGAGCAAGTTCGACTTTCAGGGTGCCTGGCTCAAAGTCAAGGTCACTGTGGCCTATTTTTTAGAAAAAAATACATCGCTCTAGCGCCTACATTTCTCCATGGATTCTAAAATAACTTCACAATAAATGCAGGGTGCTGGGCTCAAAGTCAAGGTCACTGTGTCTCTTTTTAGAAAAACATTGTCATAGCTCTAGCGCCTACATTTATCAATGGATTCTCATATAACTTCACAATATATCGTTATATTAAAGGTGAACATCATAGAGATAGATTCAATAGGTACAAAAGTGCTGGTACCTGTCAGCATTCTAATGCTTGTCATGACTGAAATATTTTCTATCATGTGAGATCTAATCCCCCGAATGCTTACAATACTGTACCTTAATGTTAGGGTCATATACAACTTTTACAATAAGGTCACAGGCTTTTTGTGGAGTGGGGTATAGTGCAGTGGTTAGCGTGTTTCCCTGCAATACAAGTGTCAAGGTCTCGCTCCTCCACTTCTCCAGTCTTTCGGATAAGACTCACCTTAGCTGTTAGTGGGACATTAAACTCAAATCAGTCACTAAGCAATCACAGGCTTTTTGTTTTTTCATTCACATAACTATTATTTGTCATGAAATTCCCCAGTTCAGTGTTTGCCCACACCAAGTAGTCCTGTGCGAGGGGATTTGTATCGCCTGCAATGCCTTGTTGACTATAAAACGGTCCAATGTGCAATGATTTAGAGATATTTCAGTTCAAAGGAAAATAGAAGCCCGAGAAATCAATAGGCTTAACTTGATGACTACAGCATGATGAATTTAACTGTGAAGTTCCATCAGTTAAGTGCAGCGTAAATGTGAGTGTTTGATGACGTTAGTCTACCTTATGTTCTAAAGACGTGAAGAATTTCCTTTCAGAAATGGTTACGTTAGCATATACATGTAAGAAGATACCAAACAAGCATACACTCGAAAGGATTCAAAAACATAAAAACTAGGGAAAACGTCAAATTTTCAAACTTAGTAAACCTCATACTCATATTCAATGTTTCAAAGTGTTTTCCTTATTTTAACAGCAAAACAGCCACGTCATTATGGTTTTGGCTTTTGCTCATGTTCAAAATGTCTTAAAACTGACGACTAGGTAGTAAAACGCTGCATCTGATCATTCTTGAATTTGTTTTACCTGGCAATCCATCTCGGGCAATCGGCGCTTGTATCTTGATGCAATAAAGTGACAATAAAAGCCTATTATGGTTAATACGGCACATACAAAACAATTGCTAATTTTATTTTGCATAGTATAATTTTGTTTACACAAGACATTTTGGTCTTAACATTCATAAAATTGTTCTGGAAGACAACTGAGCATTTGTTCCACGGCTGGTTAGAATTCTGGACCTTTCTATCAATCGTGTATGGCGGTCTAACTCAGCTTTATCCCTGCAGCAATTTTCGCGTTGATCTAAGATGAGCTTTTGATGCGAAAATATATTCTTGATGATTTACAAGTACAAATTTAAGGTTTAAAGAAAGATCTCTTTCAGAATCTATTTCCTGCCTTGTTACCACTTTGCTGTAGGAAAACTTCTCAATTTAAAACTGAGTGACGTCATATACAAATGTACCTATGGCATGTATGACTATGGAAATGCTTCTTACCCTGTCCATCAACATAGTCAGATCAGGGCTTTTCTCCTGTTAGCGTGAACAGATGCACCCTGTGGAATCCAAAGAATGACTTTCAAAGTCTGAACGGATACGTAGGCTAGTTTAATTATTTACTGAACGCCTATATCTGAAGGTTTCTTTTCACGGACGCCACTCTGTAGTTTATTTTCCCTCCATTAGAGTTCAATAATTTTAGATAATATCAATCATGCCTGTCTTAGAAATCAGCAAGAAACACACAATAACGTAATGAGCAGTTCCTGGCTAACATCAAATGTCAGTTAGAATAACTGCTAGTTGTGAAGGAATATCTACAATTAGAAAAATATGACACAAAAACAAACAGATGCTGTAAACGATAAGGAGTCATCCTGACCCTTATGTACATAATTCTTATACGCTTATTATATCAGAGAGATGTAAGACACTACCGTGGTTTCACTATCGATGTCAAAATATTGAGGTCTCATTATTGTTGACTTCTGCTGTTGGAGACTAGACAAACCTTGTAAGCTATTGTATAAGATATCTGACAACCAAGTTGAGTTCTTCCTTCAAAACCTGTAATGATTCATTGTCGCAGGAAGAGTGGAAATGGTATTTCAGATTCAATGCAAAGTTTGTATGCTGATAAAATACTCACCATCTATGATGCAGACTAGTAAGACATTATGCGATTGTAACAGGAAACATATAATTTAAAAAAAAGGGAAATAAATGTTTTCAAAATGGAGGCAAGCCAGGTGCTTCCGTTTGCAAAATATTTCCTTCCCTATACAATATAAAATGCTTGTGTTTTTAAGGTAGAATTTGGTGTGTTAGCCCTCATTGGCTTATACGCTCCAGATGATAAACTTCACCTGATCAAAATATTGTGCGCGTTTCGTTGCCATCCAAAATTAACATTAGCCTAATCAACAACAATATAAACTGAGCTAAACTAGTCATATGATGGATATCCAATAGGCCTACCAGATTTTGGTGAGCTATATAAATATACTCTCATCAGAAATAAAGAGTAAGTTGTACAAAATATAAATCTGAACTCCCTATGGTGGAATGTATCCGTCATCCTAAATATCAGCATCCTCCTTAATCTGTTAGACACAACATATACATACAAGTATAGGCATTGCCTTAATAGGCAATGCCTACGTTCAGTCCATTGGCACATGCATATACTTGTATGTATATGTTAATATTGTCATAAAAGTGAGACTAAATAAATAGTTCGAATTCTGCTTCAGTTGGAACGGAATCATTTTCACCGCAATAGGGTTCCAATACACACAACCAGTTGTTATCACCCTTGTGTCGGTTCCATTTCACTGAAATACGGTTTAAAGGTCCATAAAACTGCATCCTATCAACCCATCGATTCAGCTATTGCTTCAGATAGGCATCGTATCCTCGATTCAGCTATTGCTTCAGATAGGCATCGTATCCTCGATTCAGCTATTGCTTCAGATAGGCATCGTATCCTCGATTCAGCTATTGCTTCAGATAGGCATCGTATCCTCCATTCAGCTATTGCTTCAGATAGGCATCGTATCCTCAACTTTGTTTCATCTTAGCTGTGATAATTTTATGTGATTTGCTGTGAAGTGTCACTGACGAGGTAGGAGGTCCCTAAACGCAGACTGAATAGCTGCATTAGAACTAAAGGTGTGGTTGCGGGCATGAAACTGGTTTAAATCTGCATTGATTTTACTGCTGA
Source organism: Ctena decussata (assembly GCA_963989385.1). NCBI lineage: Eukaryota > Metazoa > Mollusca > Bivalvia > Lucinida > Lucinidae > Ctena > Ctena decussata. Next base: position 88,247,098 of record OZ022500.1, read on the forward strand.
CCGTTTCAAGGCCGATAGTTTCTTTTTGTTTGACTAAGTGTTACACTGCTCAAAATATTTAAAGGAGCGCTGTTTATAATTGTCATGAGTCTCTATATAAGCCTCTTCATCATCAAAACTTATAAATCGGTTAGACATCAATGTCTTCATTGATGGCTAACCGATTTATAAGTTTTGATGATGAGGAGTTTATATAGAGACTTATAGATATCACTAACAGTGCTCATTTAGGCATTCTAAGCAGTGTGTTTTCACAAATATGCTGTCCTCTGTTTTTGTGTGTGTGTTCTTTTTTTTTTCATTCTTCCCCCTATTTCAATGTCCTTTGAGATACTGGCCACTCTCGACTAGGCTGGATTTATATTTATATTCACGACTCATAAATTCGAAACGATGCTACATAAACATAATTCATGTCTCTTATATACTGTTCACAAAAAGTAGGGGATATTAAGCTATCAAAAAATGTATAAATTAGAAAAAATACCTAATCCATCTGAAACAGCAAGTATCCATCAGACAAATATTCGATAAGACATTTTGCATTACAATTTTGATGGTATGTCCGGTCACGTGATCTGCGTGTTATTCGTTTTAGACAGGGGGTCGAAACCCAAATTTCACACAAATCTGGTGTGGAAACAGATTCTTTTCAGATTACAAAATTTACACAAAAACACTGGTCATGCTTTATTTAACAAGCTTAAAATTGGTTTTACACACTGGTTAATCAAAATAAAGAGTGGAAGCCATAAACGTCTAAATTTTTCGGTAACTCGATGCACCTGTACAAATTTTGTTTTCTGGTTTTCTTCCCAAAATGACAGTTTTGAAGAAGAAAAAAATCTTTTAGCATACAAAACTTAAAAGTGCATAAAAAGGTTAGCTTAGTTGAAGAATTTGAAAAAAAAAGTGTTCGCACTTACCACATTTTAGTCTTGACCCCCTGTGTGAAACACATTGTATGCAGATCACGTGACAGGATATATCGTCCAAACTTTCGTAAAAAGGTCTTAACGAATATTTATTTTTTCAACATTTAGTGTTTCATATGGATAGGACATTTGTTGTAGATGCTACAATTTTTCATACCTGAATAGCCCCTACTTTTTGTGAACAGTAGCGTGTATGGACTTTATTCTCAGTTCTTTCTTAGCATATTGATATGTATGAATCATCGGTTTGATTTTATCACCCTATATCTGAAACTGAATTTAAATTAAAATTGAAGTTGGTACACGGTATTAAATGCATTTAATTTAAAAGGACACAAACTAAAAGGAGCACTGAATTTACTCCAACAAGAACATTTCTCCGTTTGAAATGATATTATATGTCCGCCAAGTGATGCAACATTCGGCCTTTCGGCTGATCTTAAAAGGTTATCACATCATATAATACCCTGTAATACTAATAGTGTGATCTGTCCTTACTGTTCGCATAGACAATCTACAAAACTGGGAAACCCGTCAAGCAAAAGGTAAAGACTAATTAGTTGTTGTTTGTATTTTTCAGTATTTGTGGTTTGCGCATGGGTTACAGTCTCTTTTCAGACTGTGCAGCTCGTATATGCCTCGCTTAAGAGTTCTTATGACGAGTACCTGGGTAAGAAAAAGATTGAGAAAAGACCCTCATTACTCTAAATTAGGAGCTTTACGGATGTGTCTGCCTAGTTTCATAACTGTAACACCTGTTAAACTGCATTCTCCGCAAAAGGACTGAACTTGTCCTCTGAAATGCATACCCGTTTGGTTCTTAAAAATCGGCATGCATTTCCTTCTCTAACATTATAATATGAAAATGAACATTTCTACTTACACATCTAGCTGACGAGGTTGGCAAGAATGAATTTCAACAGAGACCGTTGAACAACCTGCAAAAACAATAAAATCATGACATGGATACTTGTCTTAGTTACTAAAAAAACTTTCTTTTTTCACTTTTCAAAGTACAGTCAACCCTGTCTTAAGGGGTCACCCAAAGGAAACATAAAAATTGGCTGCTTAAGACAGGTGATCCCTTAGTTTCGTCTAATTTGCACTGTATTTCGGTTCAAGGGACTCTGAAAAGGTGGCTGCTAAAGAGAGGTGGCCCCTTAATGGAGGTGACCATATAAGCAGGTTTGACTGTAAGTGCCTTTAATAATCAATATCAAGCATCGTGCTTAGTTTAGAAAGTATTGATGAGTAAGAGCCTTTTTTAAATGAGAATAAGAAAACCGAAATGGTGATCTGGTGTTTCTCTGACGGAAGTAATTACGAAAATATAGCTCTAAGTATCTAGTAAGTAGTTGGGCAGAGAGTCCCGAGAAAAAATGTATAAATACAGAGCATCATGCTTCCAGAAAATCAGCCGTAACTGAATTTCAACCATTTGCCATTCAACCAATAGTTTTCTGTCACTTCTCGTAAAAGAGCAAAAGGGCGTGTCTAAATTCCACTTCAAAAAGATTAGGGTGCCCTATACAACGTAACATTACGGTACCACGAGCGTACTTGTCAAAAATAATTTGCAGTTGGAATTACATAACACAGTTCCAGAAAGCATGCAGAAACCTTGAAATATAAGAACAGTTATGCTACATGTACTTTTATTTATTTTATGAAAGTTTAATTAATGCATCAAATACAACGGATACGACGTCTGTGTATGTTACAAAACATGTATGTACTATTTTAATGGCTATTTATCTACCCTGCCAAAGGTTACAGTATAAAACGTATGCATCAGAGCGAAATAAATTTGCATGTGTAATATTGCTGAAAGATGGATAGTCATTATGCAGAGATTCATTAAAAATATATTTCGTACTGGTTGTTGTTCAGTAGCCCTCGTATATGTAAGATGTCATCCGCATATTAGCATTCACAATAGCAGACATGTCTGTTGGAAAATCGTTCCGAAAAATAAACGCTGAAATCCACAGGTAAGAAGAATTATGACTGTAATCTTGTTTCCTCAATATTCAAGTTAAATTGTGAAACAAGAATGCCAAGGGGTCCGAAATCGCTCACCTGTGTAAAAAGGTCAAAGGTCAGACTAGGGTCACCATTTGTAAAAACCTCATAAATTGAAACTGTCAAAATATGAGAGACATTAGTACATAGTCAAAATATGACATTGACCTCTATTACCCAACAAAAGTTCAGGTATTCATTTCCTTAACTGTATTTATCAACTTGTGCACCAAAATGTTTAACAAATTCCTTAGACTCTTACGTTCATGCATTTTCCGATATAAAAACACCAGAAAGCAAATTTGACATTACCGTAAAAAAGTCAAGGTCAAACGTCAACTCAATGTCATAATTAAAGCAATCTTGGTAGTACTCTTGTCGGTGATGGTAAATGTCAAGGCCATCCATCAATTGGTTCTAGAGAAGAATATTGTTTAAGGTTTGTACCATATATGGGCGTGGCGGCCGTGTTGGTCATGTGACCTGGACCGCTTGAACAAATTTTCATTCCCTCATCCCAATGTAATTTGGTTACAAGTGGCAGATTGGCTTTTGAGGACTTGTTTGATATTGCCGAAATATGAGAGACCCGGGTCAAAGGTCGAAGAATGGTCTTGACCTTTTGTACTCTCAGATCTGCATATGCCACCTTTTGTACTCTCAGATCTGCATATGCTCATTTTGATAACTGTATGTATATACCAATTTTTAGGCTAAAATCTTCTATATCGCCTGTGAACTCTTATGTTTTATCGTTTTCCCATATAAAGGCATAAAACAGCATATACGACCTTGCCGTAAAACAGGGCAAGGTCAAAGCATATTTGACCTAGCCGTAAAACAGGGCAAAGTCAACCCAAGGTCTTCACTATAACAATCTTTGTAGTATTCAAGTACCCAGTACTACATATCAAAGAAGTCAAGGTCATTCTTTGACCTTTGACCCGGGTCTCTTATATTTCAACAATTTCAAACGTCTCCTTAACGCCACTGGGCCAGTTGTTACCAAATTTCATACAAATTTAAAGAGTAACAACACTTCAGGAACTGACTGAATCAGATCCCAAACCCTATCCCCAACATCAAAGGGAAAGATTGACAAAGACATCCCAACAAACAATAAATTACAAGTGATAAGCCGAGTCAGCAGCTCTTTCCCAAATAGATGGCAACTCAGCTATCTTTATTGAACTAAATAATTTAGACCAACAGACGGGTTACAACGGACTAAGCAAATTATATGAAAAAGCCTTCAGAGATTGAGGAAGCAAAAATTTATTCAAACCATTCAGGTCACATGATCAACATGGCCGCCACGCCCATATATGACACAAAAAACTTTAAAAATTTTCTTTACCAGAACCAACTGACGGATGACCTTGAAACTTGGTATGTAGTATCGGAAACTCGAGTACTACCTAGATGGTTCTAATCATGCTGTAAAAATTGCTGATATTAACCCAAGGTCATCATTTGAACAATCTTAGTAGTACTCGTGTACCCAATGCTACATACCAAGTGCCAAGGCCATCGGTCTATTGGTTCTGGATACAAACCACGTACTGTGGTTATTTAATTTATGCCGCTATGGTAACCATGTTTCCCGCAATCAAGAAACACTACATATATTTCTTGAACGTAATAGTTATATTTTGATGTTACGTTTAGATGCAGGTTGGTGCTACAGTCGGAATAAGAAGGTAACATAAAGCCCTCCAATTCTAAAACGATGTACCGAAACAGAATTCTGTTGTCGATCATGCCTTAGAATTGGGCCCCTCATGCATAAAGTCCTTCATATTTTCCAATATAATGCATATTATGATAATTGATGTAAAGCAGAAATAATGCCTAAACAAAAAGATTGGGGTGGTCGTGGTCGGGCGATGGTGCTGGGTAACTTTCAGTGCCGGGGAGTACTACTTAGTTGGATAGAGGTTTGTTAAAATTACCGTACTTTCAAAGCTTTTCCTGGATATCCAGTCATCTGAAAGTAAATAATATGACTAGCACCTGCAATGTACTATTGCACTTTGGCTTGATGTATTGTATCACTGTTTTGTGATGACGTATTTTATTTCTTGTCTGTTTCATTGTCTCTTAGGAGTTTGGCGTAACAACGTGTAGGAGCAAATAGTGTGAACCTCTTGCTACTACCACCTGCCGCAATCATTATAAATATGGGGTACAAATATTACGTCATTTGCACTATTACAAGGGTACATTCCGCGTTGGGACTAAACGACAAACCAAATTTCAAATTTTGGTCAGTATATATGCAAACATCAACAAGAAAATGTGTTTTTAAAACAATATGCCCCGAACCATATGCCTGATCCTAAAGAAACAGGCCACTGAAGGGCATGGTATGTACTTACAACAAGATATTCATCACATTTATAAAGGGTCATGACTCCAAAAAGCAGCAAAAAGAAACAAAAATAAGTGTCAGCTATTTTTCCATGAAGAACCCAAATATGAATTTCAAAACCCCACACCCAGTGGTTCTTGACCCCAGTAGCTGTAAAAGTGGTAATTATCAGGGGGAAAGGAAATAACTCTGTAATCAATTAATGCAGAGTAACCTAACCTTAACCAGAATTTTAAACTCATTAAGGACTACTATTATGCCACAAAGCAAGCTTGCTAGGTCAAAAGGTTAAAAAAGTTGGAAAATGCCAAAATCAAACAAGGACCATAACTCCATCAAAATTTTACGGAACTCTCCGGAAAGTTGCTCAGATAATCTATTCCTCATATCCTAATAGTGTTGCAAATATATTTAAATTAGAGGTCAAAGAGACAGGTCAATGTGCGCCGCCTATAATGTGTCGAGGATAATTATATGAACTGTCCTTGGACAATTGTGTAATCCATGACCTTATTCATGATAACACTTGCAGTTGTTGTGAGAAGAGCTAACTGTGAGAAATGTCAAATGACGAATCTTCCGTAAAATTCTAAATACTGGGAAAGATCGTTTCTGTTTTGTGATATCACTAAATCGCACATATTTTATGATATCACTGAATCGATTTTGTGATACCAAACATTTCAATTAATATTAGTGATATAAAAAAAAACAGGGAATTTATAGTAAATGGCATCTCATAGTACTCTGGGTTATGAAGACAAGCATTCAGGGGCCGTATTCAAAAACGACTTAAGTGGTTGCTATGCTGTTGCTAAGGCTGAATTTCTATAAAGGAGAGTCCCTACAACTATGAAATTTGCTCTGGAGGAACAGTCTTTGTAAGACTGTTCCTCCAGACCAATTTCATAGATGTAGGGAATCTCCTTTATAGACATTTACCCTTAGCAACAGCATAGTAACGACTTAAGTTGCTTTATGAATACGGCCCCAGGAGTACCGCAGTGGTTTGTTTCTGGTTTACCTACCATTTGTCTATGATTATGTGTAAGACTACGGTGTGGCTACTTTGCTATTGTTGTGTCTAATACATGATTTTAGAGGGCCGTTTCTTTGTTTAAAACGCGTTTGAAACTAAACTTAACGTTAACATTTGCACAATACCCCGTATGCTTGAAATGAGTGTAAGAAACCTTTCTCAAACGGTGCTTATTTTATTGCCTCTAAAGTAAATGCAGTAGACATCCTGGGATCAGCAATATATGAGCCGCGACACGAGAAAACCAACAATGTGGTTGTGCGCCAAGCGTAGACTCAGATCAGCCTGGGCATCCGCCAAGTCTGATCAGACTCTTCGCTAAGCGCTTAAAGGGTAGCTAAGGGACTCAGCTACCATCATGCGGACAGTGAAGACTCTGATCAGACTGGGCGGATGCCCAGGCTGATCTGAGTCTGCGATGGGCGCACAACCACATTGTTGGTTTTCACGTGTCGCGGCTCATATAATATATAGGCTCAAAATGCCGGAAGAGAATCTAGTTTTTGCACTGTGTTGCTAGAAACTGCACGAAGAAAGCTAATTTATATGACAGTATGCTGATACTGGGCGGTTGCTATAATATCATGATCTGTTGCCGGAAGCAAATCCAGCTCTAATCTAAGGTGTTCGTCAGATGCCAAAATATTGTAATGGTAATTTACAAGTAAAAGTTCGAAGTTTTATTAGTCATCCATTTCCTCGTCTGTAACCATACGGCATATCCAAAGTTTTATGGCAGCAACTTGGAGCCGTGTCATAAAGAAATGGTTTTAACTCATAAGTACCTAGTGACCATTAAAATAGATCTTGGCAGACAGCGTAGGCCCAGATGAGACGCCACAGAATGTGGCATAAAGACATGAATTTTCAAAAATAAAGAATACATTTTATAACAAACCTCTTACATTTAGAATGGAGCTGTCCAAATTGTGAGCTAGACGAGAGTCTATTAGGCATTTATGGATTAATAGCATGTGCGAATTGTGAGAACGGATCAATCTGCGCATCAACACAGTCTGCAGATCTGCATCTGTCCTTGCTATCCGAAATATATCATCTTGTCATAAAACGTCAAGACAGAACTGAAGCTCATAATATTATAAGATTTGTTTAGATGTTTACATCAGCTTGACAGCAATGTTATCTGGAGTTGAACAAATAAGAACTATTTTGTTTTCCAGATCCTTTTCGGGATACAGATTCACCTAAACCATATAACTTCCTTCTGAATCACTCTTTAAATAACTCAGATATTATGTAAACATGTATTGTATTGTATTGTATTGTATGTATTGTATAAAGTTTACTTACCTTACTTTACTTACTTACTTATTTTATGCATGTGTATTTTCAATGTTTATACAATTAAATACTATTTTAACCAAACAAAAAAAGTGTTGTACCGCAAATTTGGATCTACAATCAAGATCATCAAATTTTAAACACAGAATACTGACAAAACACCAATGTAAACAAAATAGATGTATGTTTCCTGTATATAGTATCACCATGGATCCAAGTCAAAACAACTAAAATTGCATATAATTTTGGCAAATAAAATGACGCATTTATACATTTTATGCGGGTATCAAGTAACTTGTTGTTTATAAATGATAAACCGCTGAAAAAGCAGAGGCGAAACATATAGTACAGGGTGTTCCATAATATGATACCATTTTCCGACTTAATAGCTTTTTATAAAGGAAAATATAGAAGCATGCAATTCAACATTTAAAAACAGGCACGTGTAAGTTTCTGTTTGTGGGTATTTCTAGAAAATGTTTCGTTTTATTTAAGTTTTCAAGACGTCCAAATAGGTTTTGCAATTTTGAAAAAAACGTCAAATCATATTTTTGGTCAAGATGTTGGCATACAGTGTTTGTCCTTAGCCCTACAGATGCAAAATCAATTACTTTTATGTGACACCAATGATCAGCAGGAGGTATTTATACCTCAGGATATAGCTGAACTAAACTAAGAAAATGAATATGAGAATGAATGGCTTCTGTCTATGCAAACCATGGTTTGAATGTCAGAAATTTAATACATAGTTTTGACCTGAAATTTCCTTAAATTGACCCCGTTTAAAAACGTGAGAATTCTTTTGCCGTCTGGTAGATTGCTAAGAAATCAAAATACATCTAGGAATACCTACCATTGTAAACTTAAACATAATTACTTTCAAATGATATATCGTATGCTTCAATGCATGTCTTCATAAAAGAGATTTTCGTTGTAAAATGCTATCGGATATTATGAAACACCCTGATAAAATAAGTTATGTATGAAAGCGTTCTTGCTGCTTTAATGAAAACGTTTGCCTAGAAAATTTATTCACAGTTATTATTTCCCGGAAATGACATCAGGTCACTGTCTTACATAAATTGAACGGAATTCTGCCGGGAAAAAACACACTGACGGAACAAAACAAAAAAAAGACTTCCGTGTACTATTGAGGTTTCAGAGCTCTAGATAAGAGGGGTATTTGATGATAATTGAGGGATAATTTTCTTTATTTCTCATTGAAACCATATGTTGTGACCCCTCATCTGAACCGTCTCGTCGAGACGGTTCAGATGAGGGGTCACAACATATGTTTTTATCCAGAATCAACAAAAATTATCCCCAATTATCTTCAAATACTCCCGCTTATCTAGTGCTCTGGGTTTGAATGTCAGATGTCCTTTGTGGATGCTTACTAATCATACCAGAGAACGATGTGATAATCGTAAAAGACATCCTCTCATGAATGTTTCATATGAAGCCACAATAATATCATGTTTTCAGTAATTAACCAAACCATTTCTTGTTTTATTATGATAATATGAGACTATGCGGCGCTGAAAATTGTCGTTAATTTAACATAATCAGCATTATTGTCCCACTATATCATCTCAGAAAGAAAGAATATCAGGATTGACATCCCGTGTTTCGGTTTTATGAGGTATAAGGGATTTGTCGTTGAAATGTCAAAACTGTCAAAGTCATTGAACACAAAAGAAAGAATGCTCGCATGCATTATTCTCAAATCTGTTAAATCGGACAATTTTGAAATCGTTCCAAGTACGCGGTCTTACTGCATTCAGTTATGCTGTTCACTCTTGGAATGGAATGCAATGGACTTCATACAGTTGAGTTTGGATGTCTCTAAGGGAGCAAAATTTTCATGCAAGAGTCCATCCCAGGCTCTTGAAGTCAGTTGTAGCCAGTGAAATGTCGACTAGCTCAGCAATTCTATTTCATTTCAAGCAAGATCTCATTAGGTTATATGCTACATGGACAAAATTAATACATTAACTTGCAGTGCTCTAGATAAAAAGGGGTAACATGAATAATTAAGGGATACTTTCCCATAATTGTCCATAAATTCAGATGTTGTGGCACCTCATTCACCGTCTAGCCAAGACGGTTCAAATGAGTGGTCAAAACATATCTTTTCATTGAGAAAACTTATATGCTTCCAGGTTTTAAACTTAGCCTCATATTTATCCTAAACATGGTAACATCTTAACTGATTACTGTAATTAGTTATTGTTTGAACAAGTTACTAATTGAGCCGCGACACGAGAAAACTAACAAAGTGGTTGTGCGCCCAGCGAAGACTCAGATCAGCCTGGGCATTCGCCCAGTCTGATCAGAGTCTTCGCTGTCCGCATGAAGGTAGCTTAAACCCTTAGCTACCCTTTAAGCGCTTAGCGAAGACTCTGATCAGACTTGGCGGAAGCCCAGACTGATCTGAGTCTGCGTTTGGCGCACAACCACAATTTGTTGGGTTTTTTGTGTCGCTGCTCATATCTATTTCCAGCGACATGTCCAAAATCGCTGGTGAAAATTGCAATTAATCAGCTGAGAATCCTTAGGTGAATGGTTAAGCTTTAAGGGGATGCAACTCTGCCATTTTATTTTATTGTCCCTTATCAGTGGGGGTCAACTTTTAAAGGAAATGGGCATATTCTTTTCTTTACGAGCAGACCCCATTTTGAAAGGGATATACCATGCAGTAAAGCAAACGTTTTAGAATGAGCCATGTAGTTGAAAGGTCATAGCAGTTTAAATTATCAGTCGAAAGAACGAAATGTCTCTTTCAATCAAAGTAATTTCTCTGAAATATTTTCAGGAGACAATTTGAAATCGTGTTAAGTTTCAGTTTTTTTATGGTTATTTAGTTCTGCATGTTAGCGTTTTGGCTATGATGTGTATGGCTGAGAAATATCCATTTCTTTCGAAACAACAGCTAAGTATTTGCGATGCCTCAGATGAAAAGTGAATCAGGATCAGAACACGGCAAAACTGTATTGAGGCAATATGTGAACTACGCATTTTCAGAGCCACCTGCAGGTATGATCAGAGTATGCGCAATGAGCGTCTTGAGATCCGGACAAACTGCGCATGCTATGACCATATTGTGGATAAGAGCAGGTTTGTCTGAGAATCCTAGCAATATCAGAGAAGCAGTCCAAGGGAAAATACTCTATGGAGCAGTTCTCTCTATTTCTAGACAGTGTATCATCCCGCGATACCTAACCTAATGTGAAAACAAAAGTCTGCCTTCATGCCAACTGCGCATTCCAAGAACAGTCTGCACCCACGCACAACCCGGTAAGCACATGCACATTTCGCTACTAACCGGAACAAAACGTACTGACCATACTGATCATGAACGCAAGCTGGTTTGCTTTTACGCAGTTTGCGTATATTTATGATAACACAGCCCACTTTATCAGTTACTTGAAATGTATTTTGTTTGTTTTTCTTCCTGATGATTTTCCAGGACAAACTATCTGTCAAGAGAGCAACAGCGCTTTGTTTCTACACGTACTGCTACACCCTTTCCCTCTCTGTGGAACTTTTTTCATTGTAGTCCGATACCTTTCTTCCATTTATTGACCTGTCGCCACCTGTCAGTCAAAATATGAACTGACTAGTATGTAAAGTAAATTCTTAAATACATCCGGACAAAATCGAAAGGCGGAGCGATAAGTCCATTGGAGTAAGGTCAACTGTTTAGGTAAAAATAGCTGTTAAATGTTTTTCGTATAATTTGCTTAGTCTGTTGTAACCCTTCTGTTGGTCTAAATTATTAAGTTTGGTAAAGATAGCTGAGTTGCCACCTATTTGGGAAAAAGCTGCCGACTCGGCTTGTCACTTGTAATTTATTGTTTGTTGGGATGTCTTTGTCAATCTTTCCCTTTGATGTTGGGGATAGGGTTTGGGATCTGATTCAGTCAGATCCTGAAGTGTAGTTACTCTTTAAATTTGCATATCAGAGTTCTTATGGCTATGCTGTTGTGGATGGCTCTAAACAGTCTCCCCGTACAGTCATTTAATGCTCTTATTATTTCAATCCTCAGGTATTTTTTTCAATCAGTTGCCATTCTCTTGTCCCTTTGCGTCAATCCTTTTCGATACCATATTGAAGGTCAGGAGATGACCAGCATTCGTATCTCGTTGTATAGCGGTTCCTTGCTTTTCGTTCTGTGGACTTGAATTAGACATAGATATGAATCGCGGGTATTTGTTCTATTATTTTGTGCAAAAGGAATTTTTTATGAGCATATTTTCATAAGCCTTGTCTGATAACCGGTATGAGTGTTGCTTCTCTCTTGACGGCATCACCACCAAGCAAACAACCATGAGTATTACTAACAGACTTAGAATTAATTTAACTCCCATTAGGCTGCATTCCGCGTCTTCTGTACGGATTCCTAATTCCGTAAATGATTTCAAAACTTTCCAACCTTCTGTAAGAATAAGGCCTTTAAATCTATATTCAGCCTTTTCAGTCAACCTCAATGGATTATCAAATTTTAACGTTCTTCGCAACAACTCGCATGTTAGATTATCTCCAATTAAGTCACCAATACTTCACAAGTATTCCGACCTGGGGCCAGTTTCATAAACATATCTTAGATTTGTGCTTAAGTTACAACTTAAGTTATAACTTAAGTAAAAAAGTAAGAATGACTTTAGTTCGAACTTAAGCGGTTTCACAAATTCATCTAAGCAAAAACTTAATGTGTTTTGACTTAAGTCTTGTCCATTTTTAGGAGTCTATTTTTAGCTGTGTTAAAAGTCTGCAATATACTTTTATGTACCAAACAACATGATGATGTACCTGAGGCGGTGGTGTGGTGGATAGCGTTTTGCGCCCTAGCACAGACAGTTACGGGTTCGAATCTCCACTTTTCCCTTTCATTTTTTGTCAGTTTGTTTTATTTTATTCATTTTTTAATTTATTTATGGTACTTTAATTTAATATGGTACGGCTTTGAATGTGTTCCCTAATTTTTATGCATCCTAAAGTTAAAGCGAGTATAAAAGTTTCCTGACACGCATGTCGTTATCGAAAACTATGTTTCAAGTTTCTCCAACCTTTTGGGGATGATCGTGGTCGAATGATGATGCTGGGTTACTTTCAGTGCTGGGGCCACTGTGGCTGGGGCGTCCTACTGATATGGATAATAGTGGGGCAAGGGCCAACTGTGTTTGCAGTAGGTGCGGACGGGCATTGTATGGACATTTTTTCTCTCTCCTATCTCTTTTCCTTCTCCCTCTCTATGAGAGACGGTTCGATATAGACCTAAATACTGTCTCTAAGAGCCGTTAAACCAAAAACGATCAACCAACTAAATCTCCAATCGTTTATGCCTCGTTCAGTGGCGGCAGTTAGTGAGGAAGTAATAGAGTTGTCTGGTCGAAAACTTGATCAATGGAAAAGAAATGTTTAGAACTGCTGAGATCTTTAGCCGTTATCAGCAGTGTGTACAATGGTCAGTGCCAAAAAGTAGGGTCCCTCTTTCAGTTCATCAGATAAGAAGGGGAAGCACGGATAATTGAGGGATAATTTTTTATATTTCTCCATAACAAACATACGTTTTGAGCCTCATTAGAACCGTATTACCGAGAACATTATCGTAGAATTAAAAAGCCTAAAAAATTTGATACTTCTCTTTATCAACATTTTAAACGTACAGGCCATTCTCCTGCTGACATATCTATACAGCCAGTAGAGAAAATAATTTATGACACTAATTCGTCCTCGCGTTTCAAAAATATAAAGAGACATGAGGTTGAATTAAAATGGATAAAATTGTTACAAACTGCATTTCCATTAGGGTTTTCAAGAAGGTAACATTTCGAAAATGCCTAATTTTGATGTATTTTCTCTTTTTGATATTCCAAAACGCAAGCATAGAAGTCATGGTTTAAGAAAAAATGGTAATATAAAACGAAAAAATACTGCTATTAAGAAAACCAATGCTTCCCTTAAAATTTTGTCGGAAATACTAAAAAACCAAGGTCGACATTCTATGCTCTCATTTTTATTTTCTCTAATGTATTTTAGATAATGAGGCTAATAAGTTCTACGATAAAGGTCATTAACTCTACGAGGCCGCACTCCTGACAAGATGTTATACTCAACATGCTCTTCGTCCACTAATTAAATCTGAGATCAACCATAAAAGACATTTTCTCAAAATTCCTTTTATAAATAAAGGAATTGATTTTATTGACCTACAAAGTATTTTTAAGGATCGGTCTGTAATTGCATCGATCCCGGATTATTTCGTGAATAAGGAGCCACCTATCATATGTTATAAATATAACAAACCAATTAGAAACACTATATTTAACTTTAATAAACTGGTCTCTTATCTTGATATTCACACAAATACATCTGATACATGAGATCGTATAGACTCCAAATTTATCTATCCTGACGCTGGCCATGTCATTACAGGGAATCTTAACATTATTTCAGATTCAAGAATTCGTAACATTATTTCGAAGGGACCAAAATATAGATTTCCTAACCGTATTGATGTCAATTAATGTAGGGAAGATATAACCTGTTCTTTAAGTGATTTTGGTAATGGATGGTGCAAGCGGGAACATGTTGAGTTTGATGCCTTAAAGGAATGGAAGGTGAACATTTTTAAAGTAATGGATAAACGTATTAAATTTTATTCCCAAAACACAAATCTTTTGCCGCCTAAACCTAAATCAACATTCCGTCACTTGAAGTTGGGTATCCAGCAGTTTCATAGAAGGTATGTTTTGGTTCCAGCAGACAAGGCTGCAAATAACGTTGTCGTTGTTTGACGGTTACACTATATTAACACATTAAAACAAGAACTTAGCGGCACTAAGGTCTATGAAGAGACTTCAGAAGACGAAAAGTCTGTTGTCTTTAAGCACTGTAATGATATAGCCCTCAAGTTTTCTGTAAATGTAGAGGAACGGCAGGACAGGCTTCCGATGTACTGGTTACCTAAACTTCATAAACGACCATATAAAGCCAGGTTTATTGCTAATTCTAGTGATTGTACCACTACTGAACTTTCCAAATTATTAACTTCTTGCCTTACCGCTATCAAAATTCATGTAATTAGGTACTGCGAAAAAGTTTACGAACGGTCAGGCAAAAATTTGTTTTGGCCAATTAAAAATTCTACTGAGGTTCTTGATAAACTGAAGTCTAGAGGATATCTCGCGTCTAGTTTGTCTACCTGCGATTTTTCTACACTCTATATAACTTTGCCCCATAATTTAATAAAAAAGAAACTAAAAATTTAATTGAGACTACTTTTCAGAGAGAGGGTGCTCTTTATCTTGCTAGTAATGATAAACATGCTTTTTTTACTTCCGATGACCAAAAAAAGGTTTAAAATGTGGTCTTGCCAAAATGTTTGTGATGCTTTAGTATATCTTCTAGATAACATTTTCATCAGATTTGGTACTAAGTTACACAGACAAATTGTAGGAATTCCGATGGGTACTAACTGCGCTCCTCTTGTAGCAGATTTATTTTTATTTTGCTATGAAAGAGACTTTATGATGTCTCTTTCTGATGATACCCAAGCTCATGTCATTGAAGCATTCAACTCAACGTCTAGATACTTGGACGACCTTTTAAATATTGACAATCCTTATTTTGAAGGAATGGTTAGTCAAATTTATCCTGCTGAACTGCAGTTAAATAAAGCAAATACTTCTGATACCGAGGCCCCATTTTTGGATTTACATTTATCAATTTTAGACGGATTTGTTTCATCTAAAAAATATGACAAACGCGATGATTTTGATTTCGACATTGTTAATTTTCCGTTTTTGGATGGTAATGTTTCCCGCACCACTTCTTATGGTGTTTACATTTCTCAACTTATTCGCTTCGCTAGGGTGTCTAGTCATTTGGCTGATTTCAATGCTCGTAATAAAAGTTTGACTGCCAAGCTGTCGCCATTGACGTCAATCTAAAAAATGTGTTTCAAAAAGTTTGACCGTCTTTAAAAAGCTGCATTATATAGTATATTGTTTCGAGTTGAATCATTTCATTTGGCTTTATTTTCATATCAGTTACATAACGATGACTTAAGTAAAACGTAACCTTAGAAATATACGCAAGTCAATGGGAATTCGGAATTCGATGGAATATATATGGCCACTGACTGTATGTGTTGTTTTTTCTTTTGTAAGATGTCACAAAATTTTGCACCAAACTTCCTTCATTGTAAATGACTGCGGTTGGCCAGTTTTAAACAAATGAAACCATTGAATCCCTTTTCTCAAAAATCAGTTAGAAAATGTTTTTGGGCAATTTTGATTGGCAACTTAATGGTCTTCTGTCGATATATGTAACAAAACAATATATAGGACTAGGAACCTCATTTGTTGTTTTGCTTTTGTTTAGAGTTCATTGCTGAACGAGGAACGATTTTGTGGAGAGGTTTTATTGTTTTCCAAACCCTTTTCTCATACTTCTAGCCAGTTGTATGACACAATGTATGCATGAATATCAACCGAAATATTGTCAAAAAGTAAATGTACAGTGGTGTTTATTATGATGTATGAATACACCCTTACACCAGTGGAAGAAGAGCGGTCGCTTTTCCTGTTCACTGATGTTCCAATACACTTGCTGCAGCATTTAAAATGATGATACATCTCACTACTCTAGACATTATTAGCCTCCCTAGTGTATAGATTTATCGCATGGTTCAGTCAGTGGAATATTATTTCAAACTGAAAGGATCGTGTTTCTTCCTGTTGTGCAATGTGTCTAGTCCTATAAATCTCCATTAAGATAAACTGATACTTATATCTAACTATTATGGTTCAAAGTGCTAAATTATCATATAATGTTCTTCTTTGAAATATTTTTATATAATTTTTATCATTTTTATAACTGTATCCTGTATGGAACTGTTATGAACCATATTTTTTTTTTAAATAAAAACTGTGTACACATTTTCGCTTAATTGTCAGGCATGTGCCATAATAAGAGCGATAACGGAGTTTCATTAATAAATCCAGAGATTAGTTAGCTATGTTGTGTTATACCCGGCTTTTAATCTTTTCGAAGCACTTCACTACCAGTTTAACGCGCATACAAATATTTTGTCTTTCAACAGATTCCAAATTTTGTTTATCATAACAGATCATTTAACACCATAGTAGTGTAGGTACAATTGTAAGCATAATGTCAAATACGACCAAAAAGAGTTATAATGTTTTATTGAGGCTGTGGATGCGATATCTGCTGCAAAGATGGATGCTCATAAATATTCTTGTTATATCTGGAGTCGAAATCATCAGTTACTCATCTCAGCAGATTCCTGACAGCTCGCTAATACTGCTAGGTCAAAAAACGGCCAACAAATTAAATCTTGGATTAGGAACTTGCTTTAGCAAATGAAAATAGCAAATTATTTATGATTTAAACCGCCATCATTGTCAGTAAATTGAAGGAATCAAATGAAAAAAAGGAGCAGTATAATCAGTTTGTGTTCAAGTTAGAGTTGGTCTTTGAAAAGCAAGTTCAAAAATTTCTTTGATAGTCGAAACTTTCTCTATAGTTAAAAAGCACCCCAATAACTAGTTGGTAATGGGGAAGGCAAAACTTTTCATATCAGGATGGTTTCTGGTCATACATCTTTAGGAACTTGTTACTTGATGGAACTGTCCCTTAAGAGTTATCAATTTTAGTTTATGAGCCACGACATGACAAAACCAACAATGTGGTTGTGCGCTCAGCGCAGACTCAGATCAGCTTGGTCATCCACCCAGTCTGATCAGACTCTTCGCTAAGCGCTTAAAGGTTAGCTAAGGGTCTAAGCTACCTCCATGCGGACAGCGAAGACTCTGATCAGACTGGGCGGATGCCCAGGCTGATCTGAGTCTGCGCTGGGCGCACAACCACATTGTTGGTTTTGTCGTGTCGCGGCTCTTATGTAACAAACATAAGGCATTCTAGACTGGCATTTATAACAAGACCAAGCAATAAATTACTTTTGAAAGTTGTTCATGTCAGATTTCATTATCTGCTAAGAGGGTTTAGGATCTTGGCAATTCTGCTAACCTATCTCATCTCAATCTAAATAGAGATTGAATTTAAGAAATGTCAACAAAAGTTGTAAGTAGTTCCATCGCTTGTTTTACAGCTATTTTAAGTTATGGTTAGTAAATATTGCAAATGATCAAGGTCCTTCCACAGGAGTTGGATAACAGAGGGACATGGCGATATGCTCCAAAGAAAATGAGCATGTTCCGCCTAATTTCTCTTTTGATTTCTCTAGCCCCGCCCCCAGCCCATCGCAGGATGGTCTAGAATTGGTACCCGCCCCCCAGCCCATCGCAGTATGGTCTAGAATTAGTACTTAATATTATCGGCTTAAAAGAAGTATAAGTAATACATTCATTGAGATCTAACAGTGGCTGCTTTCCGGTGACTTACCACAAAGCACACCCGTATTTCAATCTAAATTGTTTTAGAAAAACAAAGTTTGCTGCATTTTAGTGTTTATTTCATGGTCTGTGATCAATCTTTTATCTAAATATTTTATACTTGAAGAAAGTAACTCATTTTCTTTCTCTTTCACTACTTTAATCCTCAGATACATAGATATGACGGATGTATTGTAATAGGCCGGCGATGCCTATCTTTTTACTTTACTACTCGCGAGCATCTGATCACACCTCCTTATTATGGGGTCCATGCATCTGTATCTTAAATATTTTGGAATTGTCAATGTGCGTATGATTTGGGTACATTAACCACTTTTTCATTACATTTTTTTGAAAAAAAAATCTTAAAAACGATTTTTTAGGCTTTGGTTTAGGGTCAACTATATATACTGAAATACCTTATATATATATAACATAAATCCTGTTAATCGGAGTATGGTACACTTACATGTTGGTGAATATCAATATACACCCCTCAAAATATTTAGGGAGCACTGTATATAATTTCCATGTCTCCATGTAATCAGGTTAGACATCAATGCCTAACCTATAAATTAGTTTTATATAGACAAAATTCTTCACCATCAAAACTTAGGCTATTAGTAGTTTGTGGGACAGAACGGAACGGAACAGAGAAATTCTACGGAATCAATCGCAATGTTAATATATAAATTTAAAGAGTAACCACACTTGAGGAACTGACTGAATCAGACCCCAAACCCTATCCCCAACATCAAAGGGAAAGATTGACAAAGACATCCCCACAAACAATAAATTACAAGTGATAAGACTGACAAGGGAGGTTATAAAAGCGCTTTATTCGGTGTAATAATATGCAAATTTAGCGACCAATTTTATGATAATAATTAATATTACCTAATTTAAGAAACCAGGCGGGCGGGCGGGAGCTGTTCCGTTCCACAAAATTACCTAATAACAAATAACCTAATAACGAATAACCTAAACTGTGTCTTCTTCATCATCAAATCTTATAAATAGGTAAGACATCAATGTCTATTGATGTCTTACCTATTTATAAGTTTTGATTGATGTCTTACCTGTTTATAAGTTTTGATTGATGTCTTACCTGTTTATAAGTTTTAATGATGAAGATATTGATGTCTTACCTATTTATAATTTTAGGGCACTGTAATCTACGTCACACGTAACCTACGTCACAACGTCACTAAGATCACGTTTTGAAAGCGTTGACGTCCTTTGATTAAGCAGCGCTTCATGAAAAACCCCTTCCCTCCAAAAAAGCAAAGAGAAACATTTTAAATTGAAACCAGCCAAAATAATCAAATGTCAGTAGATTAGTAAATGTGCAATGCTACGCATGTCAAAGAAATCGTATGCGACATCGTCTTTCAACGTATCTTTATAACGTCATAAAATACGCCGTTTCTAATTGGTAGGGTAACTATTATCTGAAAATATTTTAAAGATTTGAAGCAGATATAATGAGCATTATGTTCGTGATTTTTTCTTGAATTCTGGAATGGTTGTATATATGGCCATTTTTGTCCGCGAATGGCCCAGCTTAACTGAGAACGTCTCTGTTGTCAGTGACAAGTGTTTGCCCATTGAATTCATTCAATTTTAATTTTATATTACTATCATTCAATAAAAAGTGTAGAACAAAAAAGGTGGGTGTTTGAGGATAATTTTTTATTTCTCTATAGGAAATATATGTTGTGGGTATTAGAATCGCGAGTTGATTTGTATGAATATCCATAGCATACATTATATCTCATTCTACCATATGTCAGATGCCTATACTGACAAAAGTAACCTTAAGTCACGTGGGTAAGTCAGTCTGGCTATTCCGGCCCCCTGTCTAATCCGGCCATTTTTTTCAGTCGGAGAGCTGGCCGGATTAGACAGGTTTTACTGTATTAGTATTTTGCGGAACTACTTATAAACAGGTTAGACATCAATGTCTATATATAAACATTGATGTCTAACCTGCTTATAAGTTTTGATGATGAAGAGTTTTATATAGAGACTTATGGAAATTATAGACAGTGTTCCTTGAAATATTTTGAGCAGTGTGGTTGCATTTTAGCTTAAATGCTCTATCTTTAACTATTTGGCAGAATGAAAGCTTCTCCTGAAACAAAGTGCGCATGAACTTCGAAATAAAGAAGACACGCGGCCTTGACAAATGGCTCAGCATTGCTATGAAAATAAGTGTCTCGTATTACCGGTGATGTATCTGTTTGTCATGAACGTATTGGATATATGACATAACCACTTCTCCCAGAAATCTCTACTAAATGATTTATGTGCCACAAGGAGCGGTCAGTCCAACATTCTTTAGACCCAGCTGCAAAAAAAATATCAAATTGCGACTCATTGTATAATTTGAATAAGCTATATCAGTATTTGGCGACATCTTTGGTTATATAATAGTAGTTTATGGTTAAGGATCCGTAAATGTCCCTCCCATAGATATTTCTTTCACATTTTGCATAAGAATACACCTACATGCATCAATTGAATAGTGCGGTGCAATAAGATAGGTCAGGGATTTCTTGTAGCCGCCAAACCCGCTTGAAGGACAGTGATTTCTATTTTTATTATTTATTTTTTTAGCGCAATGGGAATCCGGTAGAAAATATCGGATATTCAAACTTTACTTTACGCACGAGTATCTTGTTTCCTGGATCCCAGATTTTTTTTCACCAAAACCTGGCTTTTATGGCACGGTTTATAATTATCACTTTTCCTTCCTTAGCTCGAACTGAATAAGAGAAAGGGCAGCAATTTCACAAAACGCGAACTACCCATAATTAATTTCAAAACTTTATTAATACGAGTTTAATAGAAACCTATCTGATAGTATGTCTGGTGCATATACCACACTGCATGTTAAAACTGCAACAGTGAAGATCGGCCTGCTCTTCCGCTTAGTCATAGGGCGTGTATTCGACTCGGCGTTTCGTGTTTCACGATTATTGGCGTGAAAACTTTTTCTATAGGAAAAGTAGGGTTCAGTGCACCTTTGAAAAGACTTGTCTCACAAACAGAATCAACTTAAACGCTTTTATTGTTGCTGTTTTTTATTTATTTATTTTTTTCCTTTTTGGCTATTTTCGTTTCGTTGTCCTGTTCATTGCTTCCAAAGGATGTATTGGTTTACATGTATTGAAACGGATAGCTCTAGTTAAATAGGTTTTGAATGAATTAGTACTTTATTCTTAGACCAACAGCTTGCCGAATTAGTGTCTTGCCTTGAAGCTAATAGCCCTGATAAAAATAAAAGGCTGAAAACTTGGCCCAAGGCAAAATGCTATCAACATAGGATCAGAAATGTCAAGTTTTAACTCAGTTAAATAAATGCATGCTGCTGAAAGCTTAATTAAACTGACATTAGTTGCCTTAAAAGTCTGTCAGTTTAAAACAGATAATAAAAAGTGAAGTTACGTTCTTTTTCTAATATGCTGTACACTCGGGAGTCATTACCGTCAACTGTATTAATCTAAAGTTTAAATTAGAATCTTTAGTTAAAATGGAAACATATCTTTTTCATTGTCATTATTTATTAAGTTTCATCATAGGCCCTTTAAGAGCGGCGGTAGTGTAGTGGATAACACGCTGGACTACCAATCAAGGGGTCGCCAGATCGATCCCCCCTTCTCCGGTCTTTCGGATGAGACTTTAAACCGGGATCCCCTCTCCATATGAACTAGTTGTTGGTGGGACGTTAAACCAGAGTTTACTCACTCAATAAACCCGTCCGACGCAGATATTGTCCGTGAAGATTCAGCTTCCAGTCTCGCTCCATGCTGTATTTAGAAATACAGTGAATAATGCAGTCATTTTCAAGTCCGCATCTAAATAAATGCATACATTTTGTAATTTCATATAGTACCAAGTATTGTAAATTACAATAAAAAGGCAGGTCCTTTTAACGTTATAATCCCATTACAACTATATGTATTATCCAAAGTCTTCGTTTTGAAATATTTTAACGTTTAGTAAATATTGCCCCTTATTTTATACACAGGTAAGCATTTCTGTTCTCGACCTCATATGAATTATGTAGGAGGCCTAACATCCGATTTTTAATTAATTGATTTGTCGCTTAACGTCCACGGTAAACAACTAAGGTCATGTCGGGACGGTCAGTTAACCTTACCACACACTATTCCTGGGCAGGCTTAGACCTCCTAAGCGGTTAACCAGTACTAAGTGCACATACTTTCGCCAGTAGCTGACAATCAGTTAAGAAGAGATAATGAAAAGTGAAGCTTTGCCCTTTCTTCAATATATTCGGTGGAAAGCGTTGTCATAACCGTCAGCTTTAATCACTTGTAGCTGGAACATATAAATCCCGAACAAAAGGTTCTTCAAATGTTTTCTCTATTTATATTCTAACGTCCGTAGACTAGAGACGAATTCAAACAAGCCATTCTCCGATTTGTATATTGATACAAATTATTTTCTTTTTATGAACAACATGCAAATGAACCAAGGTCTTCGCGTTTCTTATACTTTTAGGACAAACAGGGACAAACTGCATGGAAAAAATCATGATACTCATAAGGTCCCTGACCATTGTTTATCTTTTTTTACTTTACATGACATTATCCATTAACATAATTAAGAAATGGGCAAAAAGTAAACGGTAAAAATACGCATTATGCATTCATTAGCTAATAAGCTGTCTTTACCATACACCTGGAAAAAAGTTAAGCAACCCAATAAAATTTCATTTTTTTCCATCGAGCAAAACCTGGCGTTGAAATCGATTTTGAAAGCAAATCAAAGAGTCCTACCGCCTCGAATTATACACTCCAACAGATATGGAATAAGAATTGTTTGCAATTCGTTTGCAATGTTTCGATTGATAAAAAGGGTGCAGTTGAATTAGATTCACTGTTACAAGTATAACGCCTTAATATTGCTACACAAGATATTTCAGAAGTGACATTATGGCCGCTCGTTGTCCCAGCCGATGATAAATCATTTACTGAAGACTTCTGTGGTATCAGCAGTTAACAGTTAACAATTAACAGTTTAATCTTATCACTCTTATCTAATATTGGTAAACTATCATTTTCGGTCGAGATCTATGACTACTTTATACAGCCTATTTACAGCATGATGTTTTACCATCGTAGTTGTTAAATAACATCACTATCCTATGACGCTGGCTAGTTGCATCGAAAATATCAATGAAATTTCCAGGAGTGGTCTCAATTATTAGGGACAGACCACCAAAGGCACTGAAGAGAGAATATTAAGACAAATATGTCTGAGCATACGGGGCAGAACCTCTGATTAGGAGTTGTGTTTGCATTCCATTTGCATTTTCCCGCACTGAATAGCCAAAGTATTCCATTTTAGGTAGCTATGTACAGAATAACTGTGTTTTTTACTTGTTAAAACACAAAAGAGAGTTATTGTTCATGGTGAAATCGATCAACTGTGGAGTATATACACACACTAACAATGTCTACCGTAAAGACCCTAAGTTTTCGGGCAGATAGGTCTGTACAAACAGTGGAAACCGAGATAAGACTGTTCCTTAGGAACCAGAATGATCAAGGTCGTCACAGTTTCCATTCCATCTGCACATTTTTGTAGGCATTACTCTATGGTAGCACTGAAATTACAGGAAAATAGATGATAGGGCAAGGACTGGCTGTCGTTGCAGCAGGTGCAGAATTTGTGCAGTCTGTTTGGGGGATATTTTTGAACTTAAACATTGTTTTTCTAGGAAACGAAACGGTGAAATGTTTATTTTTTTTGTTTTTATTCTGTATCATTCAATGTAAGTCTTACTAAAATAATATGCATAAGCTAGCCCCATCGGTTAAATATATTTTTTATGGCGTTTTTCATGAAATTCAATTTTCTTGCATTTTTAAAAAAATGCAAAAATATACTTATTATCAAGATAACTTCAATTTGTTTTCACCAGTATGTTTCAGATATCCTATATTATTGATAATATGATTTGAAGAACATGTGCTAGAGATATGAATTTAAATGGAGAATGTGTAAAAAAAAAGTATGTAGAACAACAAAATATTGTTTTTTAGGAAAACAAAACGGTGAAAATTTGATTTTTCTTATCCAAATGTTTTAAAGCTCTTTGTGTTATTTAGCTGGTGTAATGGTTTGAATGCCCCACATATATTTCTATTCAGTATTCGCCTACTTCAGGGCAATTACGGTAATTGTTTTAGGTGTCCTGATTGTTTGAATTTTTACGGATATTGCCTCATATTTGCAATAACCGGCGCACTTAGTCAAAGAAAGAAGACCTGCAATAGAAGACCCGCCTTACCACCCCTGGATAACTATGTATATACAAGGGCTGTCACGTTACGAAAAAGAGCTGTTATGAAACGAAAAAGAGTCATAGTTACCAAACGACCTGGTCTCTTTTTCATTTCGTAACAGCTCTTTCATTTTCGTTTCGTAACACGACATCAGTTCGTTTTGGTATTTATGATTTTTTTAGTTACGTAACAGCTCTTTTTCGTTTCGTAACATCCTTGTAAACCATAGTTAAGCAGGTGTGTTACAACAGTTAGTGCAAATAAACGGAAAAATGCCATGTTTGTGGGTAACAACAGGCTTTCAAAGGGTACGGGATGTAAAACTGTGAAAGTTGTAGGATCTACTCACTCAGGCCTTCATCAGAAAGCACAAAAACCCAAGATTTTGTTAGAAGGAGACTTGAGAAATGCCAACAACAAAACTGAATTGTGCCCACTACAGCCATGTGTCAAAACGTTTTCCCCAAAATATATTTTCTATTGACTTTAGTGCATTTGCAAGTGTGAAAGAAGTTCTACTTTGAGACTTGTGTTCAAATGTTCATGATAATTTTTGCTTACCCAAAACCCCGAAAGATTTCTGCAATGTAAATTATTTTTAACTTGTCCTAAGCAAGCACACAATTAAACTACGAGTGTTCGAACTTCAATAAAATTTTAAGAAATGCAGTATTCTATTGACGTCAATGATGACATTGTTCAAACTTTGCTGAAAAGGTACTAGTGTTGCCTTTAAAAGAAAAGTTCGAAAAGACACATTTATTTGAGTTCAAATCTAAATTATAAGATGTTGCCAAAATTATTTCTCTTTCTGGTCATATAAAATTTAATATCGTAAGATAAACAGCATTGCGACAGCAAAATTCCACGCACACTTAAAAATGCATTGAAATCTATGGAAAATATGTTTTTTTGGGAAGGACTTTTGACACTTGGCTGTAGATCTTTTGTGCAACTGATTCATAGCGGGAAAACAATGTTAAAACAATAATTTGTGCCGAGGAATATATCTCAGGAGGCTTAAATCAGATAACAATTCAGCAAGATCAGCAAGATTATTCTATTTATTTTACCATATTTCCTTTTTTGGTTATCGAAACAATAAACTTCATTATTTGTCTGTGTATAATTATTTTTCCTGTCTCCTTAATGTGTCAGTTGAAGTTGAACAGAGTTCGCTTATATTGTTTCATTCTGCTTGCTGAGTTCAGTGACAGCAATGATTGATTCTGCAATGAATAATTAAACTTTTAATCACTTATAAACACATTAACTGTACAAACAGTGAAACGTCTTGTTGGAGAGGTGCCTCTATATCGACAAGAAATCGGCATATATCAAGGCCAGAACACTTGCGATCGCAAAGCTGCTTTAATCAAAAATGTCTTCGAAAACGTTTATGTTTCGCTCGTATGCATTTTCCGGTTAATGGCCATCCATTTACATTCAAACACAGCTGGGTGTTTAGATAATGTATTTTGTTATTTATTATGTCTAAAGCATGTATATATATCATGATTTGTATTGATACTTTCCTTAACCTTTTGGCTTATGGTTTATGATTAAACTTTCCAGGATATTAACTGAAGAAGTTCAGAGGGAAAGTCTGCCGGAGTTGATAAAATATCAGCAGAACTTGTTCAAGCTGGCGGGGAGACCATGATTGATTTTTTACAGAAATTTGTAATAGGATCTGGCGAACAGGAGAATGGCCTATCCCATGGACTCCGTCACTGATTCTTACACTCCCTAAAAAGGGCAACCTACAGCTTTGCCAGAACTACAGAACTATCAGCCTCATTCGTCATTCAAGCAAACTCATGTTGAAAGTCATCTTGAACAGGCGTACACCCCAAGCTGAAGAGATAATCGCTGAAGAACAGGCTAGGCTCAGAGCTGGAAGGAGCACCACAGAACAGTTCTTCAACCTTAGAATCCTGTGTGAAAAGTATCTCCAACATCAGCAAAATCTGTACCATGTCTTCATTGATTTCAAAAAAGCCTTTGACAGGGTCTGGCATGCAGCCTTATGGGCCACCAACCGGAAGTACAATATCAGTGCAAATCTAGTTAGCACCATTGAGCAACAAGGCTACAAGTGCAGTCCTGATGAATGGCAGCATGGGAGAGTGGCTCAGAACAACAGTTGGAGTAAGGCAAGGATGTCTTCTTCAACATTTTTCTCGAACGGATCATGTCTGATGCTCTGGAAGAACATGGCGGGAAGGTTAGCATAGGCGTCAGAAATATTACCAACCTGCGGTTTGCCGGTGACATAGACGCTCTAGCTGAGGAAGAGCAAGAACTAGAAGCACTAGATGATGGTCTCGACAAAATCTGCACAAGGTATAAGATGAAGATCAGTGCTGAGAAGACCAAACCGATGACAAGTAGCGCCAATGGCATCCAGAGGAAGATCAAGGTAAAATGGCAGAAGTTCAGTACTGTAACAAGCTTCAAATAACTTGGAGCAGTTGCCCCAGATGATGGCTCTAAAAAGGAGGTTCTCTCAAGGATTCCACAAGCCACTTCAGCTCTTACAAACCTGAAGCCAATTTGGAGAGATAACAACATATCTCTTGGATCAAAGGTGAATCTTATGCGCTCCCTTGTCATTTCCATATTTCTGTATGCCTGTGAATCGTGGACCTTGACAGCAGAGTGAGAGAAAAAATGCAGGCCTTGGAGATGAAATGCTACCGAAGGTTACTGAACATCTCGTACAAGGACCATATAACCAATGAGGAGGTTCGCAGAAAGATCCAAGCAGGCATTGGAGAGTATGATGAACTCCTGACCCTGGTCAAGAAAAGGAAACTAAGGTGGTTTGGCCATGTCTCAAGGATTTCTGGTTTAGCAAAGATGATTCAACAGGGCACAGCGAAAGGAAAAAGAAGAAGAGGTAGGCAGAAGAAGAGTGGGAAGAAAATATCAAAAAGTGGACAGGAATGGACTTTGCCAGCTCAACTAGAGGAGCTGAAAACAGGACAAGATAGAAAGGGATCGTTTCAAAGGCATCTGTGGTGTTCCAACGACCTTGTGAGGTTATGGGATAGAATAGAATAGAATAGAATAGAACTTAAGAAGATATGCTACTGTTCCAAACAATAAATGAGCTTTTCATCAAGATAGCAAAGATAATTATATTTTATACTTTTTTAAACCACGAAATCAAGAACTCTGTCATAAAAAGACATTGCCCTCAATAACAACGGGATTTCTCTGTCACATATGCTTTGTTTGACATTTTCGAGATGGATTTGTATGGCATAGCGCAATCATGTCACGAGGTAGGACGTCTCAGACAAAGGACGGCGGCGTTACCGCAGGTCTGTTTTATTGACATTTTCCAGTTTATTAAAAAAAACATGCCAGCCTTAAAACAGCTGTTTAATCAAAACGAAATTTTATTATTATCATTTATATAGGGTTTTTTTTGGTTGTTGTTGTTGTTGTTTTTGGTTTTTTGTTTTTTTTTGCAAGACATCCAATGATTTTTCCCGTTTCTGCATTATGCGTTGTGCATCGATAACAAATACGCCTGGTGTTGAAATGACACAGATGTATTTCTGAAATCTTTTTAAAGCATATATTACATGTATTATTAGTCCAGATCATGCTGTATAATGTATAAAGAAATATTTTACTCATTTTCTTTTGAATTAATAAGCATCACAAAACAATTCTGTTGATTAAGGTTCATATATTGAAGACAAAATAATAAATCGTTGAATAATGTCCAAATGATATACTGTGACTATAAATCATCAGTGCTAGACGGATATCCTTCAGAATAAAAGCACCGCAGGCACTGCATGATACCCCGCCACTGCTGTGCATCCTAACTTATTTTTTGAGATATAAAATAGCTAAAGAGCCACAGAACTGAGATAGACAGAGATATGATGTCCTTAATGTAAATAAATATTAATATAAACCACCCAACAACGTGGAGCATTCTGACCAGTGTAGATTTAGATCAGGCTGTAAAGCATTTCTTTGAGCTGAGAGACTCTGTTTCCTATTCTATGGTGTTAAACATATCAGTGAAGTTTCATTCAGATATTCCATATAGTATAGGAACTACAAGTCAAAAAACATTTTTCAGATCTATCAAGGGGGAATACTCATTAACTGGAAAGGTAAGAGTGATGGTTCTTTGTCACAATATGTAACCTTTGATGTGAAACATACCTATGAAGTTTCGTTCAGATATTCCATATAGTAAAGGAACTACAGATAAAAAAACGTTTTTCAGATCAATCAAGGGCGGATAACTCACAAACCGGAAAGATCAGAGTGACAGTTCCTAGTCACTATATGAAGCCTTTGATGTGAAACATATCTGTGAAGTTTTATTCAGATATTCCATATAGAAAGGGAACTACAGGTCAAAAACCATTTTTCAGACCTATCAAGGGCAGATAACTCATGAACTGGAAAGGTAAGAGTGATGGTTCTTTGTCACAGTATGTAACCTTTGATGTGAAACATATCTGTAAAGTTTCATTTAAATATTCCACATAGTAAAGGAACTACGGGTAAAAAACATTTTTTAATTCAATCAAGGGCGGATAACTCACAAACGGGAAAGGTAAGAGTGACGGTTCTTAGTCACAATATGTTACCTTTGATGTGAAACATATCTGTGAAGTTATATTCAGATATTCCATATAGTAAAGGAACAATAGGTCAAAAACCTTTTTTCAGACCTATCAAGGGCGGATAACTCACAAACTGGGAAGGTCAGAGTGACGGTCCTTAGTCACAATATGTAACCTTTGATGTGCAACATATCTGTGAAGTTTCATTCAGATATCACGAACAGTAAAGGAATAACAGGCCAGAAACCATTTTTCCAATACGAAAAAGGCAGTAAATCCGTTAAGAATGGACGGATTTTGCCCATTAACAATCCCATACCACTCATCGCCGATAACAATATGTATGCAAAATTTGAAAAAAATTCCGTGAATAAATACTCAAGTTATCGATCGGAAATGGTGAGCACGGACGGACGGACGGACGGACACCGAAAGGTATAACATAATACCCCGCCACTAAAGTGTGGCGGGGTATAAAAATTGAAATACTTTGCAAAATAGACTGGATGGGACTTGATTTACATAGGAAGCAGTTACTATTCGATTAGATATGTGTTCCTTGCAAAACTTTCAGCCTAATCATAAAGAGGTGTCAATACACCTTTTCATTATATGCTTTCGGCAATATCAATTTAGTTACGTTTGAAACTATGACTGTAAATATTTTACTGAGGAATATGGTTTGGCCAGAAATAACAGCAAAAATATTTCAAATGGAAATTTCTTTAAACATTACTAAGTGCATGACCTTGGCAATGACCAAACTATGTGCATGAGTATTGATATACAGACTTAATTGCGTGTCACAACCATAGATGTGGCCTAGTGTAATCATTTTCTGACCACTATAAATTCATATCGATATTTTGCGGTCCAGAGAATAAATAAGATGATGACATATCTATAATCGAAAATAGATTCCATGACTGGACAGTTTTTCTTTTTGTACATCGGGTATGATATCGAAACATTAGATTCAATATCTCGTTATTCCTACATCATGAATTTACATACTAAAACTAAAATCTGAAAATCCAAATTTTGTGGCTTCGAGTTCAGAAGCATTTGCTTTAATTGAATTCCTTGGGATAAATTAAAATAAATTCTGAAATTTAAAAGAACATTTATAGCACTGATGAAATACATGGTAATTTATTCATTACGACTGACCACATCTCTTCGTTCGTTATATGCCATGCTATAAGTCTGGCCTCCATCCAAAGTTTTATTGAAGGTTTGCGCCTGACAAAAATGTCTTTGATCGGACAATTGTGGTTTCGTTTCACTCCATGACAAGATTATTACTGTCTTCAAATCCGTTTGATCAAGGTGTTTTGTTTTCGATTTAAGTTTTCTTGTATTTGACCTTTATGCCTAGTTTCTTAATGACTTAGCTGACATTTTAAGGAAGAAATATTTAGTGGGATAATGATCAGTTCCTATGTAATTGGAAGGTCTACCGTTTATTTTGCAAGGTATTTCAATTGTAATTAAGGATATTGGTCTAGCACTGATTGATTTATAAGCACATAAGCACATAAACTCCTGTGCAGACCAAACCATGTGTGGGTATACTTCCATATTTATCTGACATTTTGCAAGGCAAAACATTTTTTTGTGACTTCTAGAAGACATGTGAGGGTATACTTCCATTTTTTTCTGACATTTTGCAAGGCAAAACATTTTCATGACCTCTAGTTTGCTTACCTGGAAGACGAAGTTCTTCCAAAATGTGTTCTACTATTAAAGAAAAGAATCTTTTCTTACGGGTAATTTTTTCCTTTAAGAATAGACCCCCCTTGCAAAAGGGGGCAAAAATGGAAATAAGAGTGTTGCATCTCCTATGTGTATCCATTTACATGAATTGTAGCTGCAGCAGAATCAAGGGTGAGTTGTGCTACCTAAGCAAGTTTAAACCGCAGTAGTTATACCACTTACATTTCCAGAGCGGCTTTTGTACTTCACTGATTGATTGATTGATTTGGGTTTAACGGCCCTATGAGACAGTAATTCAGTCTATATCGGGCCGTCTCCGAGAGAGAGGGAGAAAAAAGAGGAATGATAGACGAGAGAAAAATGTCCAAACAACGCCCACCCGCACCTACTGCAAGCACAGAAGGCCCTAGCCCTACAATGTTCCAAATCAGTAGGACGCCCCGGCACTGGGTTTTTACACACAGCACCATCGCACCAGCCGACCATCCCCACTACAGTTATCACAAAATGTCGTTTCTTTCTGTCGATACAGCATCATATTTGTTGTTCTTTGGGTGCCTTGGAAGAAACGGCAGTGTGAATATGGCATGGAATAAGTCACGCTGTCTATATTTTCGTGTTTCTGTATTAGCCTATCTTCGTCGTCACTCTATTTTCAACTATCTCTTTTTTGTGAATTTTGCAATTTCATAAATGCATTTTTTTTGTAATTTTCGTTTACTATATTCGCAGCTTATGAAAAAATATCATTTAAATGAAAACGCATTGTCACAGAAATCAGATATTAAATAAGGGGAAGGTTAGCCTTGTCTTACATGTAACGAAAGACACGCGTTCTTAACTTCTAAAAAACAAAAATGATATAAATTTTGGTCGTGTCATAACGTCAGTGATTCCTTAAGCCCCATTCTTACTGTCACGGTGCTGGTCCCGGTATCGCCCGGTGAGGAAAAGCCGAAAAACCGTGATGATCCGGGACCTTTTCCTAAAAATAAATTGCATTCTCACTTTACCGACATTCCCACGGTGTATCCCCGGTCTAGAATTTGTTTCATACCGGGTATTACACGCTATGTCACCGCGACTTTATCGTCTTTAACCATGGTGGAGCCGAGATCATCCCGCACAAACCCTGTTAAACCGGATTAGTCTCTAACAAACCGGGGATCTACAGGCTCTAACCGTAGCGGATCGCCGTTTTGCGGTTATAAACGGGGCTTAAACAGCTCATATCGTCTTTTAAATTTTGACAAACCTTAATTTGAAGGAATCATATTTATCCACCTGACCAAAGCTAATGTCTTTGACACTGAAACCGATTTTTTTTTATTTTACTTTGATCTATTTCGAACGGATTTGTTTCATCCAAACATTTCATAAATGCGATGACTTTGATTTTTACATAGTAAATTTTTTTTTTTTTTTTTTTTTTTTTTTTTTGATGGTGACAATCCCCGTTCTACCTCTGACGGGGTTTATTGAAACTTTCAGTTCTACTTCTTGGTATCTGGATGGCCTATTGAATATCGACAATAACTTCTTTGATATCATGGTCAATCAAATTAACGTTTACTAAGGCCAGCGTCTCAGATACCAAAGCCTCATTTTGGGATTTACATTTCCCTATATCGGATGGTTTTGTTACGATTAAAATTTAAGATAAACGAGATGATTTTGATTTTGATATTGTTAATTTTCCATTTTAGATGCTGATGTTCCTGGTTCTACCTTCCTACAGTGTTTACATTTCTCAGCTAATACGTTGTGTTTGAGTGACTTTTATGTTCGTAATAAAGTTTTGACAGCAAAACTTCTCAAACAAGTTTAGAGATATCTTAAACCTCGTAGGGAGTTTTCAAAATTTTATGCACGGCATTTCGACTTAGTGTCTAAATATAATGTCGAATTGAAAACCCTTCTGCTGTAAGGCCTTTCAGAACCTGACTTTAATGGCGACTTATTACTGACCGTTCCAAGGCGGTACTGCTGTTGTGGTTCTTCCTTGTTTTTCTTGTGTCTAAGTTAAATTGTTTGTGGTCTGCTAGCATTGTGCCAACCTGATAATTCCGCAGCTGCCCGCTTTGCTTCCTGTTTTGTTTTATAATAAAAGATAGAAAAATGGTAAAAATAATTGTTCAATGTTTTTCGTATTAGTATACTTTATTCAGTCTGTTGGGTGGTATAAGTGTTTTTGTTTTATTGAACCGTTGCGGAAACTAAGGGCGAGGTTTGGGTCCGGTAAAACTAGTTTAAGCCCCTCCCCCTCCCCCCACCTCCCAGTAATTTTTTGCTGACCGTTTCAGGGCGGTACTTCTGTTGCAGTTCCTTGATGTTATATTGTGTTGTGTCCGTTTGTCTATGGTCTCCGGCGGTTTGGTCACCTGTAATGCTGCCCAATCTGCCTTCTATTTTGTTTTGTTTTGTAATTAAAATTAAAAATAAGTAAAATAGATGTTAATGCTGTTATTGGGGTAGCTGAATGACCATCTGTTTGGGAAAAAGCTGCTCATTCAGTTTACTGTGCGTGTCGTTCGCAAACTTGTGTCAATTTATGTGTTTATGTGCTTCTCTCCCTATTGGTTTTGAGAGCGGAATGTGGGATTTGGTTGTTAGATTCCTGATCATTGCCTATCTTTTTACTTTGGTATATAAGTGCAGGAATTTTTTTGTAAAAACGGTTTTCCCTATTATTTTAAAAAGATAATAATTCCATATAAAAAAAACTGGTTATAATATAGATGTTTTGCGACATCCGGCATGCTTAGTGGTTAACACAATCAAGGTTAACAGCTTTGCTTACCTCTTCGATTGCATTACCTCTTCGATTGCACGACGGTGGGTCGGGCCTCAGAGTTTATAGGGGTTTCAACTCAAACGTAGCATAATAGTTACACAGACGGTTGGCGCCTGACACCCGTTCCGGGACGTCTTGGATCGGGACCGCCGTGGTTTAACTGGTAGGTTTCTTCTGTGGAATTTTAGTGTCGCTATTTCTGTGAGTCCTCATGTTTGTTTTATTTTAGTTTTAATTTTGATTTCTGTCTTCCTGAGATATTACACTTATATATGAATGAACTAGAAAGTTTTCCACGCAAACCGAACAACTAAGTGTCTAAGGAACATGAGCAGAACCAAGGGCTCGACCGCAAACCGGTTAAGCCCCCTAGTAATTTCATTGCTGACCGTCCAAAGGGGGCACTTCTGTTTTGGTTCTTCTTAGTTGTTTTGTGTATTGTTCGTTGCTATACCTGTTATTGATAAAGTCTTAAATGAAAAAATAGAAAATAGTTCAAAATAGTTGTTTTCGTAAAAATTGTTCTTATTGTCAAAGTCGATATTTGTGTTGGTATGTTGTGTGGGTGGTAATAGTATTGGCTGGGTTGAACTACTAAGTGTCTTGTGAACCAAGACAAACCCGAGGGTGAAGGTTGGTCGACCTCAAACTGGTTAAGCCCCCCTCCCCCCCCACCCCCCACCCCAGTAATTTCATTGCTGGCCGTCCCAAGGCGGCACTTCTGTCTTGGTTCTTTTTGTTGTTTTATGTGTTGTTTTTGCTAAGTCTGTTATTGATATATTGTTTGTGATGTTTAGGCGAGCCCAGTGACCGCCCACGTACACATCGGAAATGGCTGTTTTCATGGCTAGTGATGCCCTTGGTGGTGACTTATTTCGTGTTGTCTTTTACCCACATGGTGTCTTGGGTGGGATCTGGGATTGAATTGTGTCAGTTCCTGAGAATTTTCCTACTTTTGACATTTTGTTCAGTATTTGGATAGCCTCGTGGCCATCAGCTGGGAAAGAGCTGACCCCATAGCATTTCGCATGTCTTGTTTTGTTTTTTGTGCTGTCTTTAATGTTTTCCCTTCCCAATTAGTGTTTATGACAGGATATGGAAATCCTGGGGCCGTATTAGGCGTTGCTATGCTGTTGCTAAGGCTAAATTTATGTGAAGGAGATTCCCTACAACTACAACCTCAGACTGTTCCTCAAGAGCAAATTTGATAGTTGTAGGGAATCTCCTTTATAGATATTCAGCCTTAGCAACAGCATAACAACCACTTAAGTCGTTTTATAAATACGGCCCCAGATCACTGCCTTCTAATCTACTCTGTGTGTTGTTAGGAGTAAGGAAATGAAGTGCAAAATGATGCAGCCGCGGATCCAGGGGGTGGGCTTTTGGGCTTCAGCCTCGCCCATCTGGGCCTTGTGTAATATGTAGGCCTCCAGATAATAAGGAGTATCTGATGAGAAATGTAGATAATTTATCAATGTGGTTAGATTAAGAGGCGAGGCGATTCTAATGAGATATCGCAACATATATTTCAAAGCAAAAAAAAAAAGACACAATCAAATATTTGCATGAAATTGATCGCTAATTATGTCTTGCACCTCCAAGCCCCAACAGTTATCCAGAGCCCCATCAGTGCGTGGTGGTCTCGATCCGGGCCTGCGATTTCCCAGTTGTGTCTGATCGTGAAGAGTTTCGAAAGCCTTACAATTCTAGGCAGCTGACCATGTCAATTATACAGTCATGTGAGAATCTATGTTTTCTTAAAACGAAGTTATCTGTATACAGCTTGAACGTCTTTGATCACAATGAACAGATAATGGTAAAACGCTTTCTAGCCGACGTAATCAACAGTCTCGCAACTAGCCTAGATGTTTATTATAAGGAATTATGATCCAACCGTAGTTATTATACAACGATTTTTCTTTATTTAAGTGTTATAAATGACCATTACCATTCACCGAATGGCTTGTGTCAAAGAAAATCATTAATAATAGGAGATAAAAGAAACTCAGACGCACTCAAGTCACTTGAGATCATAAAACACTACACTTTCTCGTCCTCTTGGAATAAACACCAATCAGTTAAGGGGTTATCTGTGTCGCTTCTTTTACCGCGCTTACATAAAACACAATATGAGTAGTCCTACAGGAAAAAGTGCTTGATATAGCATTTGCGAACATCGAATGAAAAATTCTGTAAATACTCCACAATACTGAGCCGCGGCACGACAAAACCAACAAAGCGGCTGTGCGCCAGTGACGACTCAGTTCAGCCTGGACATGTGCCCAGTCCGATCAGAGTGTTTGCTGCCGCATAGAGCTAGCATAGATCCTTAACTACCCTTTAAGTGCACAGTGAAGACTCTGATCAGACTGGGCGAATGCATTCTTGGTTTTGTAGTGTCACGGCTAAATTTTAATGCGCCTTTGCTGCTTGCGTATACCATTTTTGCGCATTTCGTTTCTTATGACACCATAAATGAAACGTCCTGTAAATACTCGACAATATGTTTTCTTAATATACATCTCTTACAGAAAGACTCTATGGAGACTCGAATTTGTAGAATACGACGGAGTTATGTACTTAATCCAAAACTGTTGTATCAGTTCAACTTGGCAATAGCTTGCCTTTCTTGTATAGTCTAAGTATTCGCCATTACTTGTGACAAGCCTTGGCGATCTTGTATCAGCTAACATGTCCGATGCCTACTCTGTATATAGTATTATAAGACATATCAACTTTCACAAGCTATGCCCTTTCTCTATAAATATAAGCTATGACCATCTTGCATTACTTGTGACCCCTCCATGGCATTTGAAACAAGCTATGTATAAATGAATATAAGCTATGACCATTTTGTATCAACTGACGCAGGCTATGCCAATGCTTACCGTCAGGTCCTGTGTCATATTGTACAGAATATTGTACCGTTTGGTATCCACGTAGTTTATCTTGAATGAAATATTGTTTAAACCAGCTGACAAAAGCTATGTCCATTTTGTCTATATATT
Source organism: Ctena decussata (assembly GCA_963989385.1). NCBI lineage: Eukaryota > Metazoa > Mollusca > Bivalvia > Lucinida > Lucinidae > Ctena > Ctena decussata. The sequence continues at coordinate 88,283,628 of OZ022500.1, forward strand.
GATATAAGTTCTGAATATCTTGTATCAACTAACACGAGCTATGCCCATTCTGTATATATACTGATACAAATTTTGACTATCTTGTTTCAACTGACACAAGCTATTCCCATTTTGTATATATATTGATATAAGTACTGAATATCTTGTATCAACTAACACGAGCTATGCCCATTCTGTATATATACTGATATAAATTTTGACTATCTTGTTTCAACTGACACAAGCCATTCCCATTCTGTATATATACTGATATAATTAAAATCTGAAAGAGTTCCTTCAAGAGTAGAGAATACATTCATAAGAAGGAACATGGGCCAGACTACGTAGTTTCGGCTAATAAAGCCTCTTCAGTGACCCTGACAATATCTGGTGACGAAACCAGAGAAGAGCATACTGTAATTTCATAATCTCAATTGGACAGCCGATTCAAAGACTGATTAGTATCAAAAAAGGTCCAAATAATATATAAAATGATGGCTTAGAATATGAGTATAAACCAATCTAAAATTTCAGATTTCTAAGAATATATCCTCTGATCTCAAAGGACGAAAAGAAAATATAATCTGCACTATGGATGATGTACGGGGAGACGTTTTACGGCCGCCACACGGCACAACACCAGCTGCAGTGAGGTAAAATTAAAATCTGAAAGAGTTCCTTCAAGAGCAGAGAATACATTCATAAGAAGGAACATGGGCCAGACTACGTAGTTTCGGCTAATAAAGCCTCTTCAGTGACCCTGACAATATCTGTAGACGAAACCAGAGAAGAGCATACTGTAATTTCATAATCTCAATTGGACAGCCGATTCAAAGACTGATTAGTATCAAAAAAGGTCCAAATAATATATAAAATGATGGCTTAGAATATGAGTATAAACCAATCTAAAATTTCAGATTTCTAAGAATATATCCTCTGATCTCAAAGGACGAAAAGAAAATATAATCTGCACTATGGATGATGTACGGGGAGAAGTTTTGACTAACTTGTTTCAACTGACACAAGCTATGCCCATTCTGTATATATATTGATATAAGTTTTGACTATCTTGTTTCAACTGACACAAGCTGTGCCCATTCTGTATATATATTGATATAAGTTTTGACTATCTTGTATCAACTGACACAAGCTATGCTCATTCTGTATATTTTCAGATTAGATTGTGCAGTTACACAGTCCAATCTTTGTGTCGTGGAGATTTTACACAGCAAAAGGAAAGACTTTATGTTCATGGATGCACCTCCATTTTGTTTGCTATTTTTAAACGAAAAACAAATTTTGAGACTTCATATGAGCCGCGACACTACAAAACCAACAAAGTGGCATTTGCGACCAGCGAAGACTCAGATCAGCCTGGGCATCCCCCAAGGCTGACCAGAGTTTTCGCTATCCGCATGGAGCTAGCTTAGAACCTTAGCTACCCTCTAAGCGCAAAGCGAAGACTCAGAGTCTTTGGTGAGCGCACATGCCACTTTGTTCGTGTTGTCGTGCCGCAGCTCAATTAACTCTTCGCCAAACAGGAAAGAAGAAGCAAAGTTTATCTTAATAGAGTTGACAATCATTGAATCGGGAGGCCAAAATGAAATCAACTGGGTTGCTTTCCCTGAAAGTGTACCCATCCATCTTAAAACAAGCGGTCTTTGTCTTATCTGAGTCTTCGAGATCGCTTTTAAGACATGCCGTCGATGTAATAACAATTGTGTCTCAGATAACAATTTAAGCATGTTATATGCATTTTACGCATGTACCATAAGCTGAGTTTCGAAATTAATTAAAGTAAGTGTGACCGAAAATCCGACAAATGGTGCTTTTGAGACAGAGTTACAAGCATTTCATCAAGCTTATCTGATAAAGGTTTAAATGTGAAATTACTACAACACTAACTTTAAATACCTTACTCTTCTTGTTCTATAGAAAAAAGCCATGATAAACTCAAACGCTCAGTTTGCATGGTTTGTAGATACGATAGAGCAAGGTAAGAAAGAGTAAAGGAAAGGCCCATAGGTCCTGATTAAGTCATGGCAGATAATGCTTAGGTAGGTGTCTTTATCATCAAAGAAATATAGAAAAAAAAATAAGATGCAGTCATTGTGTTTCCATGTTTGGGTATTGCCATATGATATGACAGCTACTATCAACATATTGAGCTCATTCGCGAATATTTCAAGAATATGCAATAGGCCTACAGTCCCAAGTAAGAAATGAAAAAAAAAAAATACTCAAGGACGGATATCGTCAAATTCTACATCCCACCCACATCACCAAATGGGAAAAGAATAGATATGAGCCACGACATGACAAAACCAACAATGTGGTCGTGCGCCCAGCGCAGACTCAGATCAACCTGGGCATCCGCTCAGTCTGGTCAGTCTTCGCTGTCCGCATGGAGGTAGCCTAGACGCTTAGCTACCTTTTAAGCACTTAATGAAGAGTCTGATCAAACTGGGTGGATGCCCAGGCTGATCTGAGTCTGCACCGGGCGTACATCCACATTGTTGGTTTTTTGTCGTGTCGCGGCTCATATATGATGTCACATCACGAAAGTTTATTAATCCTCCTCTTTGGATTATCGGTAATACTACTCTGCTATTTTCGATTTTGCCTCCCTTCTCAATTGAGTGAGTGAGTGAATGAGTGAACGTGGGTTTAACGTCCCACCAGCAACGACGTCATATGGAGACGGGACCTCGGTTTAAAATCTCATCCGAAAGACCGGAGAAGCGGTGGCTCGACCTTGCGACCCCTGGATCCGTTGTCTGGAGTGTTATCCACTACACTACAGCCGCTCCTCTCAATTGAGAGTGTTGTATATTCTTGTTATGCTTGCTATCTTGTATGTTAACTAAATGAGATATGTATGTATATATATGCTCCTGGGCCATATGGCATTAATAAAGTATTCGTATTCGTATTCATATCAGGATTTTTAAATATCATGTTTTTGATATCTTAAACACAGGCCCGGATCCAGACCACCACATACTGGTGGGGCTGGGGGTGTCGATATGTATTTGGGAAGGGAGGGGTGGGGGGAGAGGGTTTGAAAATGATATAGAATAAAGGATAAATTTGATGAGAATTTTTGATAAAGTCTTTTTTTGCCTTGAAATATATGTTGTGATATCACATAAGAATCGCCTCGCCGAGGCGATTCTAATGAGATGTCACAACATAAATTTTAATCTAACCATACCCAAGTGGCGGGGCTGAAGCCCCAAAGCCCACCCCCTGGATCCGGGGCTGAAACATATACCTATATGCCATTATTGTTACAGGGAATACAAGCTAATCGGACTCCCTGGACAAATTCTGTGTTGGCATGGGCAGATTTCGTCTTATACGCAATATCATTTGAGCCGCGACACGACAAAACCAACAATGTGGTTGTGCGCCCAGCGCAGACTCAGATCAGCCTGGGCATCCGCCCAGTCTGATCAGAGTCTTCGCTGTCCGCATGGAGGTAGCTTAAACCCTTAGCTACCCTTTGAGCACTTAACGATGGGTCAAACTGGGCGGATGCCTAGGCTGATCTGAGTTTGCGCTGGGCGCACAACCACTTTGTTGGTTTTCTCGTGTCGCGGCTCATTTTAAAATGCTTTCTGTTTAATGATCATTGAACCTCAAAATTACAAAGTTTTTGTTCATTTGCTTCATTACCTGAAAAATGACTTTTAAAAACATAAAACAGACAAAACGACCCTATGACGACTCTAGGGCCGCACTGATGACGACTCTAGAGCTCATATGTCCTAAGGTCGTCAGACCTACCCTTCCTCTATAAAAGAGCATGTTTGTCGGTGTTTCTGTATTAACTGAACCAGTTTCTATATTGAACGCCCCTTCAAAATGACTTGTGTCACCATATGCATAGGCTATACGTTTAAGTGCTCTAAGGTGACGACCTTAAAGCCACGTACGTTAGTAGCACGATCAATCATAACTGATTTGAAAAAAAAAAACAGCTTTTGTTTAGTACTTAAAAGTGTTTTGTTATGCATCAATGTCACATATGTTTCCATCAATTTTATATTGCGGTATATTTATAGAAATATGCTGTTATATCCAAATATCAAAGAGCCTTTAATGCATGCATTGCCGCACTTATTAGATCATCTGTCACCGTGGCGTCCGTCTGTCTTCGAAAGATGTCCCCTCGAAAATCCCTGGGCGAAAGCTCATGAAACTTGAAAGAACTCGTCTACTGCTGTTATCCAAATGCTTTAAAAGTGGTTTCATACTGTGGCAACCAAAGTACAAAAAAATTAAAGATCTTCTCAGGAATTTAACCATTGGCTCGCCTTCAAAATAATTTGATGGAGGGTTTCCTTGGGTTACCCTCTCACAGGCTATGGTTAGTGATTATGTCAAAAACAAGGCTGCCAGCTGGAGGTCGACATTGCCGCACTTATTAGATCATCTGTCACCGTGGCGTTTTTCTTCGAAAGATGTCCCCTCGAAAATCCCTGGGCGAAAGCTCATGAAACTTGAAAGAACTCGTCTACCGCTGTTATTCAAATACTTTAAAAGTGGATGTTATTCAAATACTTCAAAAGTGGATCCATACTGTGGCAACCAAAGTTAAAAAAAATTAAAGATCTTCTCAGGAATTTAACCTTTAGCTCGCCTTCAAGATAATTTGATGGGAGCTTGCCTTGGGTGACCCTCTCACAAGCTATGGTTAGTGATTATGTGAAAAACAAGGCTGTCGATGAGTGTGTTTTCTGTACGTGTCTCCAGAGAAAACTTGGAAAGCACTGCTCGATTAAAAATAAGTCTAAGGTGACTATCAAAATTGTTCAAACCGAATGATTTTGTCAAAAACATGGCCACCAGGAGACTGTGTTAGTTTTCCGAAAATGTTTACAATAAAACTTCAAAGGTCTTCCTCTCGGAAATCGCTGATTTCATTTACAACTAGAAATGTGTCCATTGGACACTGATGCCCCTGCCTAGTGCCTTAAGTAAGATGGCGCATTGGTTAAGGTACTAGCACTTGTAAAATAACTATGTTCACAGAGGCAGATTTGTGTGGTACATGATTATTGTTTTTCGAAGGCAGACGTATTGTGCTTCTTGGATCAAGAGAAGGATGGGTGGGGGTTGGTGGGAAATGGGGGAGGGGGGGGGGCGTCTGTAATATGTGAAAAAATTCTGTATCTTACTATAGAAATGGATGCCATGCAACTTGCCAAGAGAAATAGCCAGGAAACAAGTAACTTTTCAAAAAGATAACAAACGGAAACAATTTTTGTTTGTACGAAATAAAGTTGAAAAAGGGCCATAACTTCCAAAATGATTGGCGGATTTTACTCTAAAGTTAACTACTCGTAGACCCGTATTTTATGATTATCTACCTGTGTACACTGAACGAATATTATAACCGTCCACATTCCAAATTTCATTTATTCTGTCTTAATGCGATAGTGTCAAAACGCATAAAACCAGAAATTAAACTGTTGAGATTTTCTTATATCGTAGTTTGTACGCAATTTGAAAAAAAACTGCAATTTCTGAGAAATCACAACAGATTTCGAAAATCGTCTAAAATATCAAGTTGAAGTAAATGCATGGTTTCTTCTTAGATCTTGGCTTACAAGACCATATCCTATAGAGCCTGGTGAGTCCATATTGCAATCGGAAATTGTCGCCGATTTCGTACACTTCCGGTTTCTGGATAAAATTTAAGATATCAATTAGACGGTATTTCTCGGATAAATTCCATTTTATGAAATGTTACCGAAGGCATCCAGTAACAATGCTTTATCTTCAAAAATTTCAATGCCGTACTGTCGATAATTATATCTACAGAGCAGCGCGAACTTTGTATCTGGGTTATCTGCTTACAGCTGAATTTGTGGGATTTAGGTGAGGGTGAAGGTTTGGGCCCAGTAAAACCGGTTTAAACCCCCCAGTAGTTATTACTGACCGTCCCAAGGCGGTACTTTCGTTGCGGTTGCATTTGTTTTATGTTCGGTGCTGTTTAATTTATTGTGTTCTCAGTTTAATCCTTCTATTATAAAAATAGAAAATAGGTAAAAATAATTGTTAAATGTTTTTCATATAATTTGCTTAGTCCGTTGTAACCCGTCTGTTGGTCTAAATTATTCAGTTCAATAAAGATAGCTGAGTTGCCATCCATTTGGGAAAGAGCTGCTGACTCGGCTTATCACTTGTAATTTATTGTTTGTTGGTATGTCTTTGTCAATCTTTCCCTTTGATGTTGGGGATAGGGTTTGGAATCTGATTCAGTCAGTTCCTGAAGTGTAGTTACTCTTTAAATTTTAACTGGTGACAGTGCGTTTCTTTGCGTTATTGCATAGATCTAACGGCAAGTTCGATCCCATCAAAACTTTCATTACTAATAAATCTTTATTTAAGGTATTTGGTTACATCTTAAGGATAAGATTTGTTATCAAGAATATCGACATTTGAAATAATTTATACTGTGGCAAAGTTTGTGACTTTTTGAAACGAGGGTGCCTTTTTTCGGACTGCGCCTTTGCAAGAAGTATGCATTCCATTGAAATGAAATAACTTGAAGGGCTTTTGCAAGAGGCTTTCTCATGTATGTTAGTTACTACTTTACACCAACAAGTTTTATTTGCAGAACCACTCTCCTAAATATAATGTGGACGGTTATAAGTTTCGTTCAGTGTATATAATATGAATCCAATTCATTAATCTTTTCAAAAGGTAATGAACGGAAACCAGTTTTTTCGTACAGAATGAAATCCAAAAAAGGTCATAACTGCCATAATAATTGACGGATTTCACCCAAAATCATACTTGACCTGTATTTTATAATTTTATAAACGTGTATAAAATATAAATTCAATACACTAATCTTTTTAAAAAAAAATGAAAGGAAATCATTTTTTCGTGTAAAACGAAGTTGAAAAAGGGCCATAACTTCCAAAATAATTCACGGATTTTAATCTAAATCAAACTATATCCGTATTTTATGATTATATACCATTACACTAATTTTTTCAAAAGACAACGAATGATAACCATTTTTCGTATGTACGTAAGTACATACGGGACGGACGAACGTACGTACGTACAGCGGGGATACTATATGCCCCCTCCCCCATTTAAAAGTTTGAAAGGGATTTTCTTGTGTTATCCTTTTTCAAGGTTGTTTTATAGTTAAATAGTCTGTAACTTTTAGGAATTTAATTTTTGTAGTAATGTTTATTATTTTCAAGTATAAAACAATTAAGCCCAGATGGACATGAAACACCCATAATAATAACAAAACAAAGCTAATTACTTGTACATAAACAACAGTAATTTAGGAAAACTATTAACTATCTAGAATTCCATTCGTCCCGAAAGTGAAAGGCTCTTTTTTCACAGAGGTTATGACCGTTTCATGCATCTGTCAGGTGTAATGAATAGATTTATGATGAGAACTTATTCTTATTCAGCTTTTAAAATTTGTAAATGTAGATATCTTAAAGTTGTCAAAATAATCTAAACTTGCGGACCATATAACTTAAAGCCAAGTGATTTCGTAAGAAAAGTAAATGACTACCTGTGACCCGAATAGCTTTTTCCTCATACGTCTGCAAGAATGCGTCCAAGTCTTCTCCGCAACTCCTCCTACACTATTTGATGCAGGGATTTGAAACTGACAACACAGTTCAGACATGCATAAAGAAAACGGAACTTTGATTCAAGTCATTAATGCAGAATTATGTCCCCTTTAATAACATACATATTTTGACCATATTTCCTTTCAAGTACCATTCCGTGTCTCCGCAACTCCTCCTACAGTATTTGATGCAGGGAGCTGAAAGTTGCATCACCGTTAAGAAATGCATTGAACATGTGCATAAAGGAAACGTAACTTTGATCCAGGTCATTTTTGCGGAAGTATTACCCCTTAAATGACATACATATTTCGACCATATTTCCGTGCCAAATGTACAAGCTCACCTTTTGTCATCGCTCTAGCCACATCAATTAATAACCGATTTTGATATAACATCACATATATATTGGGTATGACAACACCTAGAATGAGTTTGCATTTCAGGTTGGTAGAAGAGAATAGAACTGTAGTCTAAGGTCAAGGTCACACAAGAGCAACAAATCCCATCATTTGAAAAATCGATATTTTGTAAGGGAGTGGATATACAGGCAAATTGCGGGGTTTCAAAAAAATTGTAGGTAAGTCTGATTTTTCTGATCAGTTCAGGAAAATTATCATTCGTTACAAACGTATTGGATATAATATAAATGTGATGCTACAGACTGCATGTTTAGTGGTGAACCCAATTATAGTTAAAAACTTTGCTTCCTTCTTTAATTGCACGCCGGTTGGTCAGGCATCAGACTCATTGATGGGCCCGACATAAAGCTACTTAATTTAGTTGGTTGTGGCCGGAATTTGCCTTGTCTGTTGCTTGGTTATTCGGGGTTCAATTGATAGTTTTCTTTTGCTCCGGTATTTCAGTGGTGTTGTCTGACTTCCAAGGGGTCTCCAGGTGTCGCGATACAGTCTTTCCGTTGAGTCCTAATCTCTGATTCATCATAGGCATTATCCGTGAGTTGTTTGTTTCCGGTATTGATTCATTGATGAGTCAGGAAACCTTCATGCGGACCAAGCAGCTAACTTAATGTTTCAAACCACTGCAGAAGCAGAGGGTGAGGTTTGGGCCAAGTAAAGCTAGTTTAAGCCCCCAGTAATCTTTTGCTGACCGTTCCAAGGCGGTACTTCTGTTACGGTTCCCTGATGTTATATTGTGCTGTGTCCGCTTGTCTATGGTCTCTGGCGGTTTGGTCATCTGTATTGCTGCCCAATCTGCCTTCTGTTTTGTTTTGTTTTGTTATTTGGTTGCTGACCGACCATCTGTTTGGGAAAGAGCTGCTCATTTGGTTTACTTGTGTCAATTTCTGTGTGTACATGTATGTGCTTCTTTCCCTATTGGTTTTGAGAGCGGAATGTGGGATTTGATTGTATTAATTCCTGATCATTGCCTATCTTTTTACTTTGACGCGCAGAAAACATTGAATATTTTATGAATATAGTTAAATTTCCCCAATTTATTCAACCTTTTTGCCATTAAAAAACATACCAGAAAAAAAAAGAAAAAACATTGCAGATTTTGAATCCGTTTGCACAAAAGATGTAACTTTGTATCTAAAATTGGCATTGCAAAATAAAGCGGGTTGTCCCTTGCATTTTCAGTGAAATTTTCTATATAAGTATGCCGTTTTAGGGGTCATTTTTACAACTTAAAAATCCCCCAACTAAATATTAACATGCAAAATAATGACAGCACTAAGGAAGAATTGAATTTAGAGAATCTATATGCATAAAAAGTCGGTATTAATTGATGTTTTGGTAATATCGTATGAAACGTGACTTTCCTACGCAATCCCATGCATTTCTCGTTGTTGATTGTGTCGTTCCCTGTTAAACCAAATGATGAGAAAAGTTGCGATTTGTTGCTATCTTTAGAAAAACTTTGCCATCGCTCTATTCTTTGATATCTGTTCTATTCCTATTCTATTCTATCCCATAGCTTTACTTGGTCGTTGGGACACCACAGATGACTTCGAAACAATCCCTTTCCACCTTGTCCTGTTTTCAGCTGCCCTAGTTGAGCTGACAAAATCCATCCCTGTCCACTCTTGTCTTCCCACCTCTTCTTTTGTCTAACTCTTCTTCTTTTTCCTTTCACTATGCCCTGTAGAATCGTCTTTGCTAAAACCAGAAGACCTTGAGACGTGGCCAAACCACCTTAGTTTTTTCGCTTTTCACCAGCGTCAGGAGTTCATCATGTTCTCCAATGGCTGCTTGGATCTTTCTGCGAACCTCCTTATTGGTTATAAGGTCCTTGTACGAAATGTTCAGTAACCTTCGGTAGCATCTCATCTCAAAGGCCTGCGTTCTTTTCTCTAACTCTTCTGTCAAGGTCCATGACTCACAGGCATACAGAAATATGGAATCGACAAGGGAGCGCATAAGTTTCACCTTTGATCCAAGAGATATGTTTGATATCACTTTACCAAAATAATCTTAGATAAATTCGCGATCCAGAATTTTAGGATCAAGGTCACAGTTCCTACTTTTAAAAAATACTTTGCCATCCCTCTAGCGCCTTTTAGATGGACCAATTGGTTTGAGAATCTGTGCTTATAAATGTTTCTGATATAATTTTACTACTTTTTCTTAATTTGAAACTTAGCCGTATGTTGTGTGCGCAACTCCTCATAGAGCGTTTTACCATCATTTTAATTATATGCAGGTGTATTGTTATGGTCTGAGGGATTGTATGTGATATGTATATTATGCTCACTACATAAGTCTCTTTTTTTCATTGTGCATCTTTCTCAGTTTTAATATTAAGCTTTGACCACATGTTGAATGTGGAAGATGTGTGTGATGATTTTTGGTCTCAGAACAGGCTTTTTTGGCCTCCTATATTTTTTGGATTGATTCGAAACTTTGCACACATATTGCAGACATACTGGAATGTGCACGACGGTTTCTAAATGTAAATGAAAATATTTTGACATAACTTCTGGCTTCTGAACTTAGAAAAAAAAATCAGTGTTGGTTATCCATAAAGGGTAGCAAGTTTGTGAAATCTAGCACTCATGTTGCAGACATATTGGAAATATGCCTGAAGATTTCTGATCCTCAAAAAATTGTATTTGACATAAATTACGGGCTTTCGGACTTAGAAATTTTCAGTGTTATCAGTATAGGCCAACAATAAAGTTTATGCAATCAGATTCTCCCTCAGTTTATGAAGGATTGCTTTGAAGGTTTGCACAGATGTCACAGATTCAATTAAGACTTGCGTGAAGATTTTTAAAGAGCGAAATTTGTTTTTAGCGAAATTGCGGGCTTTGGAACTTAGACATTTTCAGTGTTTGTACGTTTATCAATATAGGTAACAACTAACAAGCTATTGTTATCAGGACATACTACTGTTTGTGACTAATCAGTTCAAAATTGTACACACTTCAGTGGTTTGGAGGGGCGGGGATGTGAAGCCTGACGGTAAGCACAGGGTATGGAGGCATCACCTGTGTCTCGCTGTCTTATAGATACAATTTTGTAGTTTTTCTAAGGCGCGGACATAAATTCGTTGCTTGTTAATCCTGAGAGAACTCATGGCGAGGGTTGATGTGAGCGTATTTGCTTTCTGTATCTCAGTTAGGATTAACATTTTTGATGAAATGCACTTACACCTACTGTCATTGTGTAGCTCGTCTGAAGTTGCTTAAAATGTTAGATTTATTTTCCTGCAAAATTAAAACCAATAACTAAAGGCAGCCCATGCATTTATTACAAAACAGGCAATGTCCATCAAGCGGAAATCAAAATAATAAAATCCGATATGTAATTAATTCCTAGAAGTCTTGTAAACTAAGGCATTATATACTGGGCATAACAATGGGGTTTTGGGCCAACTGACTGTCGGAGAAGAATCTTGTCCGAGCTACTCAAAACGTTGATATTATACTTCATGAATTAGTAAGAAATTATATTGTTCTGAATGAGCCAGGAAAAATAAACCCACTGTATCAAACTAACTCTTTAGAAACCAACTACCAGTAATCAGCAACTGCTCGTTTACTAGATACCATCGAAACCTACCCTGTATCAAATCCACACACTTCGTATTCATCAGGAACTAAAGTTTGTTTATTTGACAGCTTTACACATCAGGGTCCGGTTGTTCAGAACTAACGACATCGTTAGTTAACGTTTCGTTAAAATTTCAAGCGTTTATATCTCAAACATGCCAGCATTTTTGTCAAAAAAAATGTGAGAAGCTTTTGCATTGCAAAAGCTTTTCAAATTTTTCGACAAAAAATATCAGCGTATTTGGTTATAAAGTCATAAAACATTTAACGAGTTGACCTCTTAACGATCTCGTTAGGCTAACGATGCTTTGAACAACTGGGCCCTGGTTAGCTTAAGAACTGTTACGAAACGAAAAACAGTTGTACATGTAGCTCCAAAACTACTTGGTTATCGTGGCTAAAAACATCATTGAGCTACGATGACCAGGTCGTTTAGAAAATAGGATTTTTTTGTTTGGTAACAGCCCTTGTATATACAGTCAACTCTTGATATCTTAAAGTCAAATTCTTTTCCATACTACTAATATCTCAAAGTAAATTTTCTGGTTCCAGAAAATTTACTTTGTGATATCAGTAGTTTGCGATCAGAAAAGTTGAAAAGTAAAGAAAAAATGGAGTTATGTCCTAACGATATTCTTTGATATAAGAGGGTACTTTGATTTATCAGTGTTCGAGATATCGAGAGTTGACTGTACATATTTAACCAGGGGTGTTTACATTTCGCACAATTATGACAACAGACACTCGATCAGTTTCCATCACGTGTTTGAAAACTGTGCCGATAGAAAGACAGACGACCTCAGAAGCTCCTCTAGGGTACAGTAAACATGACAATCTCATTATTAATTAATAAATAATTGACTAACCTTGTTTATATGGTTCCAGTTGTTGACATATCGCAGCACTGAAGAAACCACTCTACATGTACATTAAATTTAAAGAGGAAAACTTCTTTAGATTCAACACTCGTCCTGATTGACACACTTCATCACGTCCTTTTTATATCCTTTTGCACATAATTTTCTGAAAGTGACAAATTTTAAGTTTAATGCATAAAATCGTTTTCAATTATTTCATTTCACAAAACTATACGAACATATGACACTTTACTAAACAGTAATTCTGAAGAACTATATCTCTAAAAAGTTAAATGACAGTAGCATTAAAAACTTTGTTAGTTTCCGAAGTTTCACAGATTCAGTTGTCGTTGCCTCCGGAACAGTTCTTTTCTCGCTGGACTGGGTACTTCATACTTTAATGCGGATCAACGACTTAGGGCAATTACTTAATGTATCAGTCTATACAACGATCACGTGACACAGTTAATAATCAAATGCTTGAGGGAAATTATAAATCAATTTATGGTATTAAACCTGATGTTCATCTTCATTGTTTCAAACATATAGATTAATTACAATGTAGTAAATTTTGACGGTTGCCTATTTCCGCGATTTTTTAAATGTGGAATTCTCGATACTTATAGAGGTTATTGGATTCGCAGTTTCGCGCAATCTAAATTCCGCAATTTTTCCAATTTCTAGTAATAATACATTCAATGTACAGCCTTGTATCCATCGGAGTATTCTGTTTGACGCCGCGTATTAAAGATGTGTGGGTTCACCTCCATGATTATTTTCCTGCCTTTTTTAAAAGGGAAATTATTTCACTTCCTGGTTACTTCTCTGGACAATAAAACTCTTCCAAAACGGGTCTACGCTTTAAGGAAAGATTTTGTTCCATTAAGACTTGAACTTCATTGAGATTGGAGGCAAAATAAAAATGCCGGAGTTGATTACCTTTGAATTGCACCGATATACCTTAAGTACAACAGCGAATAAAAGTCCATTCAGTTTAATGCCAAAAATGTGTAAATAATAGTAATTTTCATATTCTTAAGGAAGCTTTCGTGACAGAGAAAATCACCCGAAGACAATAAGTAAACTCCGAAGTTCCAATCACGCTAGTTATGATACAAATGACTCGTCTTTAACTGTTTCGTGCGACTTGCAATGCCATATTCTGACAAACGGGAAGATTTAGAAATTAAGCCAGATAATTGGCCGTTCAATAGCTACAGCTGCTATCTTCAGGGCCAGAGATCGCGATAGGCTGTTGTTGCTTCTGAAATTGACAGAAAAATACAAGTTGGATAAGATTACGGTATTATTAGCATAACATATCGATGGCTTAGTTCAAGATTTTTGAAACTTGACAATCTTTGAAAGCTTATTTTCATGAAAACTATATTGTCAAGCGTTTCTAGCAGTCTGTGAAAACCCTGGCGCAACAAATGCTTTAATTCCTATCGGTGGTTTCCCATATCAAAATCTAGTACCCGAAGTAATCTACCAGTTTCGCGGCTCTTTTAAATCCCGATTCATCCGTAAACATAATTTATTGTGCATTATGGTGTATGGGATAATTCGTGGTTTAAACCGCAGATGGTGATTTAAAACTTGTCTTCGTGGTCAACTCAACTGAGCATGAAAACTCCTACTCATACTAAATAAATTCAGTGCATTCTGCAGATATTTTCATGGGTTCAAACACTTGCTTTTTATATGTTAGTCCTCTTATCTGAACTCTCGAAACAAGCCTTGTATAGTAATTTGAATTATATTCAATATTTAATATTGAGCACAATCTCAGCTGAGCATGAGAGATATCCTCGGGGTTTGGTTATACAGCATAAAAGAAACGACAACTTTTTCATTTAATATATTGCAAATCAGTCTTTGTCGTGATTTTCACTCTCCAAGTAAATTATAAATTATTATAAATTTGCTCAGATATTGAAACAGTCAAATAAAATCTTCACCCAGTCCACGACACCAAATGAGAAAGGAATAGACTAGACTAAATGAAAGACAAAACAAGAGAAAATTAATTAATCATCTTTACTCATATAGGTGGCCACACGGCTACCTTAAAAATAAAAACAAATGAATAAATAAATTGTAGCACACAAACAGAAAAGCAGACAAAACAAAAATAATAACAAAGTTTAACCAAAATAGAAGCACAATTTGTTGCAAATGAGGTCAAATACATACTATGATTCTATGTGAATAACTTACTTTACGCAAATAATACTTCTGTTCCCATTTGAAATATGGAGAAGAAATATTATATTAATCTATTTTTGCAACAGATGCTTTTATTCATTTTAGGAAATCTAGCTTTGCTACCGATAAGCTAATTCTAATATCTTTTTGTTGCTTTTGATACATGTATGTCTAATCTATGAAAATGAAATTAAAATCGTAAAAGACTTCCTTCAAGAGCAGAGAACACATTCGACGAGAGCACGGGCCATACATCGAAGTTTCGGCTACTCAAGCGTCATCAGTGATCCTGACATGATCTTGTGTCGAAAGCGAGAGACAAATACTGTAATTTCTCAATTTTAATAACGCAGTCAATTCAATTACTGATTCATATCAAAAAGGGTCCAAAATAATAAAAAGCGATGATCTAGAATGAATCTTAAGCAACTGTATTTTAAGCAAATATTTCTGATTTCTCAGGATTTATCCTCTGATCTCAAAGCATCCAAAGCAAAATACAACCTACACTATGGATGAAGAACGGGCAGACGTTTTACGGCCGCCAGCAGCCACATCAACTGCAGTGAAGTCAAATCAAAACCTTAAAGAGTTCCATAAAGAGCAGAAAACACATTCGAAAGAAGGAACATGGGCCATACTTTGAAGCTTCGGCTACTCAAGCCTCATTAGTGACCCTGAGAGTTTTGATATTATAGCAAACTTTGTCGCAAATTTAGGGAATAACTGTACTCAAAATTGTCATTTGGGGGAGGTAAATCGTCGGTTTTATGGTCGGAAATTTCGTTTTACGGCGACGCGCCAGCGAAGCCGTAAAACGCAATTTGCGACCATAAAACCGACGATTTACCTCCCCAAATGACAATTTTCAATACAGTTATCCCCTTTCTAATGTACTTTTTCACATTTTCACCTTTCAAAGTGTACTACTTTTCATCCATCGCAAGTGCTTTCAGCAACGTAAAACCAGACGTCAGCCAATCAGAAGCGACGTTTTATAATGTCGTCGGATTTGCGACAGTAAATCGTAAGATTTACTATCGCAAATTTTTGACGTTATCCAATCAGACGTCGCGTTACATTCGTAAGTGCATTAGAATATCAGTTGAAAAGCTAGTGAAAATGAAAGTCTTGTAACTGAAAGCCATACTTTGTTTCGGCCGTGGCCATCAGGTCAGAAATAAGTTTAGAAACGGCCACATTGTAAGAATCAACGAGATCCAAAGATTGGAGTGTAGTGCCCTAAATGCACACCTTTATAGAAAGAATGTTGTTCCTAGTCCCTCTTGTACATGCGATGGCTTTGAAAGCCCATACCATTTTCTCTTTGTCTGTCGTAGATACACCGCAGCTAGGAACTTGTACTTACCACATGTCCTTATAAATTACTCTACTCACGACCTTTTGTTTGGGAAAGATAGCGAACCAGTTCATGTGAATGAAACGCTCTTTTTACAGGTCCAAGACTTTATTATCAAATCAGGGAGGTTTGTGGGTTCCTCTTAATACATTTAAAACATATTGTCCTAGTCCCAGGATATGTCACTATCTGCACGTTTATGATCACATATCTTATTGTATTCGGTCGTTGATATCTGTTGCTTGGATTGGGGGGTTGGTCATCAATGTTACCTGCTAGTTCTTTGGTAACCTTTTTTTTTGTATAAAATGCATGTTGCATTCGTTTAATGAATGTTTTCAAATTAACTGTTTCTACTTACGACAACGAATGATTTGCTAATACATTTATTCCATTTCCTAATATCCTCTTAGCTCCTGTCTCCTTACAGAGACAATGTAATTAGTATGTACTCTCTCTCTCTCTCTCTCTCTCTCTCTCTCTCTCTCTCATTGTTCATGAAAGGTATTCTTTTTGGTTTTGTTACAATTACGCTCTTAGCCATTTATTTACAATGTACAATATAGTTTGTATAAGGAGATGACTTTAATATAAGCAACACGCTTACCGTCAGATCCTATATTCTACTGATTTGAATATTATGTATATGTATGTATTTAATGAAGAATAAGATACTGTTTAAACCAAGAATCAACGAGGCCATGGTGTCTCCCATAGACCTTTGTAAGAGCTGACACAAGTACGCTGTGCGATAACTCTGTGACAACAATTTGCTTGTGAGTAGCTTCCCTCTCTCAACAAAGTCTTGATAGTTGAAACAGGCTCTAGCATAGTGGACTGAGAGACATAAACTCCGTATGCAGATGCTGATGGAAAATTGCTACTCAGAAATGGAAAGTTCACTATGTGCAATTGAAGTCGTCTTTTTTTTGTCATAAAGATAAACATAAACTATTCATAATAGTCTTTAGATAAAACTATGCAAATAAATGTAAGTTCTAATCATGTTTATAGTGCAGTTTGATTTTACACTCACATCTGAATCAGAGCTGCTCGTTTTTGCCTACATATAGATTTATTTCAAATGTCATTAATATGTTTATACAGGTATTCCGACACATTGTTATTACATAATATGACTGACACAATGAATAAAAAAGTCATGATAATTAATTGAAATATTTTTCGAAAAGAGCTCTACTTCAATATTGCAGGTTATGAAGAATAGTTTGAAAAATGTTGAAATTTTGTTTCCTTGGTATTCCGAAAGTCATCTATAATATTACTTATACAGCTATTTACTTTGAATATTCTGAAACCTTTAATCCTTATACTGCAGCAATCCATAGAACGAGTAAAACACATAAATAAGTGGTAAGACATATAATTATTGTTTCCTGTTTTGTCTATCTACGATGTGTTAGCTCTAATTGTTATAAATAAACGGGAATATTGGCATCTATATAATAATCGCATGGAAGATTTGCCATAAAAACGGAGTTAACTCTGCCTCTCTGTCGCAGGGTCGCAAAATGTGTGTTTTCCGTGATGATGATACTTATTTTTCAGATAACTTTGTTTTACGGGGGTTTTTTTTCTTCGAAACACGTGTTGCTTCAACATTTTGTTTTAACAATGTTACAAAGCAGGTTAAACAACGTTACATTATATGTTAATACATATGCACAGATTTTAAATTACGCTGAAACGCTCAATAGAATAAGAATGCTGATTTATTTTCTCTTAATGGCATACACAGTCTATAAAATCTCGAGATTATCAATATTCTAATTTGCAATATGCACCTTGTTTTAAACAGTACCTCTATATTACTCTATTAAACTCTATTATTTTTTCTTCTTCTCATAATCAAACTTTCCTATTTTTTATGTATTATATTTGATAATTAAACAAAAGCAGAAAACATAAAGGCAAATTAACCAAAGTTACCTTGTTTGCAATGAATTAGTTCCTTGCTGAAGCAATGTTTGCCAACAAACTAAAACAAAGAAGTACAAAACTTATTTTCTGAAGCACATTTCCTAAAGGGTCAGATTCACATTTATTGCGATGTAGCCAGACATTCAATAAAGTGGAATCTATTAAGTAAAAGCATTGTAACCAAATCATGACGCTTAAATTCTAGCCCCTCTTGTGCAATACACTCCCAATGCTATATATCACAAATTGGAAGAGCTGTGTCCTGAGAAAGTTATCCTATGGTGCATGCGAATTGCGTACGCCCAAATCAGACTGCAGTCTGATCAGAGCATGCGCAATTCATTTTCAAACATCTCCAAAGTCTATTTAAATTCTTAACAAACTGCGCATGTTGGAATTAGATCGTGCAAAAACGCACAGTATGTACAGCGCGCTTTTGCCTGTTGAAAGTTTCTTTAACACACTGAAGTCGTACTCTAGACGTTCTTTATTTGCAACCAACTTTTCGGGGTATCATCCATTTCATTAGGATTTTCTCTTCTGTCTTCCTTTTAAAATTTCTTTTACTATCAGTATTTCTTTTATGAACCTGCAATAACAACCCCGTAATACCCCGAAAATTTGGTTGCAAATAAAAAGCTAGAATAGTTTACGAGGGTCATCCAAAAAGTTCTGTCACTGGCTTATATCTCGAAAACGAAAAGTGCGATTCACCTAAAATAAAAACCATTCAGAAACCCTGTTTTTTATCACATAGCTGTAAAAAACTGATTCTTGTATCAATGACATAACATTCACAATCTGCATCAAAAGAAGGGTACCCTCACCCTACTGGCAAATTTGTAGATGCAACTCCGGCAATAATCAATGAAGGGATGTCTATTATCGCTGCCCGGTGCCTACGATATCTCAGGTGCTAATAAACACAGAGAAAAAATCTCTAAGTGATTCTGTCCATTTAAAAGAGTTTACAGCATTTCGTAACCTCACTTTTATGCAAACAACGCCATAGGAAAATCGACTAGGTCATGTTCTAAGTTCAAAAGCTTCATTAACGTATAATATTTCAAATTTTGAGGCATATCTTTACTGCAGTAGATCATGACAATGTGTTCTCAATCAAAATTTCAGAAAAGATCCATAAAATGAAGGCACAGTGGGTCTTTGAAAATCACGTGACTGTGAATTTCACCATATTTCAAATATCAATACTTTGCATCGCATATGATTGACAGAAGTCGCTGATTTTTATGTAGTGTCCCACAAAATGCAACAGACAGCAACCCTGAAAATTTCAGAATCCTGCGATATGTAATTGACACGATATGCAGCATGAAGCAAGCCAGCAGAAAAACATAAATCGTAAAAATAGGCCAGTGTTAAATATAAGGTCTGTATCTGAGCTTATAACTAAAAGTAAAAAGTATGCAAAGACCAGGAACTGAAACAATCAAAATCCAAATCCAGCCCTCAAACCATAGTTGGGAACAACTAAGATTACAAATAATCAAGATACAGAGAACATATGGCCAACCGAGTGAGCAGCTTGTTCCCAAAAGGTGGCCACTCAGCAACCCAAACCGAACCAAAAATAATAAGAACATACATAAGGTAAAACATCACAGAAACTCTGACACCAAAAACAGGCAACAGAGAACCACAACAGAACTATCGCACTTTTCGTTTTCGAGATATAAGCCAGTGACAGAACTTTTTGGATGACCCTCGTAAACTATTCTAGCTTTTTATTTGCAACCAAATTTTCGGGGTATTACGGGGTTGTTATTGCAGGTTCATAAAAGAAATACTGATAGTAAAAGAAATTTTAAAAGGAAGACAGAAGAGAAAAACCAGATGACATGTTTTAACCATTTACCTGATATCAGTATAAAGATAAAAAATTGTTCTTTTGATTGTTGCAAACCGTGGTAAGCTATCACGTCTGTGAGCAAAGTTATGAGTCCAGTGACAGAACTTTTTGGACGATCCTCGTAGTGTGTTGAAGCTACAATGCCTTAGGACTTATTATAGACAGTTTCTTTGATACCGCCATTCACATTACGAAAGAGAATAATACAAAGCAAAGGAATCACCCTCTCTTCCCGAGTGAGGTGATCCCAGTCTTAGACAGAACTGAATAAACATGGCATAAAGGCACCAAAAAATACATAAGTGTAAAGCGCGGCTGCGAGTGGCAACCGAGCCCAAAGAAGACCAAAGATAAACTCATAAGCCGATCTAAAGAAACCAGAATTTATCCCCTAATTTTCAGATGACATTTTCTTGTAAAGACAGTATTGAGATTTAGAGGACTGCGTCATCAATTGCTGGGATTAATTCTACACGACACATTACGTCACTTGTAGTCTCGTACGTTTTTTTGTTTGTTTTTTTTTGCGACGATATGACTCAAGGACAAATGGGCAATTCTTCAATTATTTTCTTTTTCTTTTTTAATTAATTTATTAGGTCTTCTGCGAGGAGATGTTTCCTTAAGCCAGTGCTAGAGGGCGTGGCCCGTGTTGCATTGCTCATTACTGGTCATGAACAGACTCAAAACGAATCTGCGATTTTACTTTCTTTGGTGCATTTCTTACATCCAAAATATCTTACTTTTTAGAACCTCAATACCTGTGATTGCGCAATTATACACGTTATCATACAGTCTATCAGAGCTTCCGAGTTTCCAAGTATAGCCTGTCTCTACGCCATTCCTTCTGTTTTGTTCTGTTCTACGGTTGAATTAGATCTGACACATGTTCAGATGGCTCAAAGGTTTTTTTTTATATTGTTAAATTTAAAATCGGCTTACGGCTTAGGGTGAATAACTGCGTCATGAATTCCAGTTGAACAGCCTCGAGAACAACGAAATCTCGCAATCAGGCTGTGAATCTGTAGATGCACAGTCGAATAGTGCACAGTCAAAAAAGCAAGACACCTCAAAATATTTCTACTGTTAGTTGCTCTGAAAGCGAAATTGAACTATTAATCGAAAATCTTAATCCAAATAAGGCGAATGGAAATGATGGTATAAGTAATAGAATGTTGAGAGGAGTATCCAAAACTATATCTAAACCTTTAGCTTTACTATTTAATCGATCTTTTTCCGAAGGTATATTTCCAGATCCCTGGAAGGAAGCGAATGTAATCCCGATTCCCAAAAAAGGTGATAAAACATCGCCGTCGAATTACAGGCCAGTTGCTTTATTGAGTAATGTCAGTAAATTGCAAGAACGTATTGTCTTTAAAAACTTATATAATTATCTTTATGCAAATAATTTGTTATATAAATATCAGTCTGGTTTTCTCCCTAACCATTCAACAGTATTCCAGCTTATTGATATTTACCATAGTATATGTCAGACCTTTGGCAATCATCAGTTCTCATGTATGGTTTTCTGCGACATTTCCAAAGCTTTTGATAGGGTCTGGCACAAAGGTTTATTGTTTAAATTAAAACAACATGGTGTACACGGAAGCTTATTACACTGGATATCTAATTACCTCGACAACAGAAAACAAAAGGTTGTGCTTAAAGCAAGTAGTTCTTCTCCTAAAATATTAAACGCTGGTGTTCCACAAGGATCTGTACTGGGCCCTCTATTATTTTTGATATATGTAAATGATATTTCTGAGTCCCTCCTTAGTTTAACAAGATTGTTTGCCGATGATAGTTCTCTTTATTACTCAGCAACTAGCCTGCATGATATTGACGGTATTATAAATCATGACCTCAGTTTGCTATCTGCATGGGCTAGCCAGTGGCTAGTTACATTTAATCCTAACAAAACCGAAGCAGTTTTATTCACCTTAAGACGTTTTGATACACTGCCCCGTCTAACGTTTGGCAATACTCAAATAAAATTTGTTGAAAACCATAAACACCTTGGTTTAACTCTTAGCAGCGATGGTAAATGGACTGTTCATATTGATAATATTATAACTTCAGCTTCAAAAGTCCTTGGGATAATGCGTAAACTTAAATACACTTTTAGTCGAAAAGCACTTAATCAGATATATACCTCTTATCTATTGCCTATATCAGAATATGCTTCCATTGTTTGGGATGGCTGCTCAGCCCAGAACTCATATCTATTAGACAAAATTCAAAATGAAGCCGCGCGCATTGTAACGGGCTTAACTAGATCTGTATCAATAGCATTCCTTTTTCGTGAATGTGGTTGGGTCTCATTAGAAGAAAGGAGGCGTCTACAGAAATTAAATTTTATGTATAAAGTCCATAATAATCTAGCCCCTTCTTATATCATTGACCTTATCCCACCACTAGTTAGAAATGTTTCTAATTATCAGCTTAGAAATCAAAATAATTATTCTGTACCTTATACCCGTACAGAAATCTCACGAAAATCATGTATTCCCTCGTCAGTTTCACTATGGAACTCGATCGACAACAATCTGAGAGAAATAAACACATTTACAAGTTTTATATCGAATACTAAGAAAATATACACGAATGCTTCTGCAACTCCAAGTTATTATTCGTATGGCTGTAGATACAAATCTGTATTGCATGCTAGACTACGTAACAAATGTAGCAATCTGAATTTCGATCTCTTTACAAACTACTTAACACTTGATCCTACCTGTTCCTGTTCAAATGAAATAGAAGATGCCGAACATTACTTCTTTCGATGCCCAAAATACACTACGGAGAGGCTATTGTTATTTAACGCTACAAGAAATTTTCACCCTCTCAGTACTGACACTGTACTATTTGGTAAACCAGAATTGGGTACTGAAAACAACATAATTCTTTTTAAGGCTATCCATAATTTTATTAAGTCTACAAAGCGGTTTTAGACTAGTTACAGCTATATATATATAGTCGGCTGGTATATGCATACATGTATATGTATACTCTTTGCCACCATCGTTTTCAATTCCCACCAAGATTTGGCCCAGATCACCTGACAAGACTCCTTTGTATAGCTAGTTTTTTTTTTTCTTATTTGGTACTGTTTATAGTTATGTTATGAATATGTTCGCTTGCTGTCATTATTATGCTTATTTATATCTGTTAATGTATGATGTAGGGGGCGGGCCGTAACTAATGTTGTGAGAACTTGTGGCCCAACCCCATTGCTTGTCACTTATAGCAATAAAATATGCTTAAACTTTTTTTAGTGCACAGTCGAGTCGGATTGTACACTCTTTATCAACATCCTTGATCTATTTTCTTCTCTTGGCATGGCATAGCTTATGTACCAGTCTATCCTTTTTGCTTGCTTCTTGATTTCTATAATTAAAAGGGTATATCATCTTTTCCATATTGCATTTGTTTCTGTCCGACAACTACGGCGTTAAAACTAATCATGTAATCTCTGTTCTATTACTTTTATGCGTGATTATGCTAAAACAGCCAATACTTTTCAGCGAGATTATGTTTCCAATTGATTTCAGATTTATAAAATAATACCATTACTTTATGATTTGTTAGTTGTTGTCTATGGTATTGCAACTACAAAGTTACCGTATTTATTTGGTTACAAGACGGGAGTTTACACTTCAAAAATGACCGCAAACGTGTAAATCAGGCCTGTATAGTTCATCTATAAAACAGAATTTTCTCTTCCAAAACAATCCCGAAAAGCTAGATCCGTCTTATAAGACGGATATATATTTTTGGATTGCTTTGGAAGGGAAAAACCTCTGTCTAATAACTAAACAAATACGGCACGTTATAGTTTGTTAGTGATTGTCTATGATATTGCAGCAACAATCTTAAATGCTGGTCTAGTTGATATTATAGAAGTCGTTAAGGTGAAATAGACAACCCCTTGGGTGTTAACTGTATGCAACAATAATCTAAAAGAAATCAGAGAATAGAGACTTTGCATGCGAGGAGGCCATTTTTGTCTGTTATGATCATTCATAAGACAACTCGCATTACATCACATTAGTGCCGTTGCTCACGTGGTTATGACCATTATGTCTTTAAAATTTTGAAACACAACATAATGGAATTTCGAAACAAAGAGATACAAAACAGAGTACAATTTTTTATTCATTTTTGTTAGGTTTCTTGATAGTCATGAAGTAATAGCAGGATAACAAGTCGAAAGTTGGGGACAAGGACTGATGTGATATATTTATACTAACCCAGGTCTTAGTGGAATTATGCAGTGAATAACAACAACTCAAAACTTCATTAAGGGAATCAGCCATTTTTTAGATATTTTACTGACACTTGATAAAACTTTGCCCAGTTATCATGGAGGTAAATGGGGGCGCCCTATTGCAGAATTCTTATTATTATTATCGTTTATTATATATTATTTTTGGTATTATTAATATTATTGTTATTTTTTTATTATTATTACTATTATTAAATCTTGAGTCAAACGGCATTATTTATAGTATTTCCTGTTTTGAAAGAATTTAACAAATCACAGGCGGAGACCCCGCTTCTCGATCTTGTTCCCCCCAATTGTCATGTGTTGCATGTGTTATAGATAATAGCACTAACTCGGTAAGGTATTTAACAGAGCATTGTTCTGCTCATTTTGATACCATTATATTTTTATATCGCAATATAATGTTTGCTCCATAAACTGGTAAAAGTAAAATTTTCATATTGCCTCATGAAGTATCCAGTTTGCTAATAAAAGACTCGGTAACGTAAGCAACATTAATGCTATTGATTCTGCAGAAGATAATTGATATTTCTATAGCAACTGATAAAGCACAACTGCTGCAGTGGTAAGATTCGTATCTGTCCCCATGTCTGTTTGGATATAGACAAATTCCATCTGAATGAGGGCGTTGAGAAGGGATGGGGGAGAGGTGGGTCGGTTCGGGCGATGGTGCTGGGTAATTTTCAACCTACTTATTTGGATAATACTAGGACAAGGGTCTACTATGCTTGCAGTAGGCGCGGAAGGGAGCTGACTCGCCTTTTGTATCTCCTTTCTTTCTTCCTCTCTGAAGACGGCTTGATGTAGACTGAAATACTGTAGTAAGAGACGCTTGATTATGGTGCAGAAGGTCGCGGGTTCGAATCGCCGTTCAGCCGACCGGCGACTGGAAAACTCTTTTGGTCAACTCAGCAGTAATGTTTTACCTTTTCGAACCAGGGAGGGATAAGGCAGCAAAAGTAGAAGGATCGGCTCCGCCTTTCAACTGCTGTGCCAAAGATACGGTGGGCTTCTAACCACCTCTGCCCCTTCTGTCACTAGGCTACGAGAAACCTTTACTTGTTTTTAGGGATGCAAAATAATCGCCATTTTAAAAGCCGCTGACCATATGCAAAATGGTTTAAATTCTGGTGACCGACATTATTTTTTCTCTACATTCCAGGTGAAGATCTCTGCAAAAGATAGTATTTGTAGCACTATTTGAAGTTTTTGTTGTTGTTGTGTTGTTGTTTGGGTTTTTTTTTGTTGTTGTTTTCTTTTGTTTTGTTTTTTTTATTTTGCGCTCTAAACCGCTATCTGTCTTGAGGATTGTTAGTCTGTTGTCTGTTTACAGTCCTTGGTTTCAAAAATGGCGCAAATTTCACTAGAAAATCGATGTATATCAAATCTGACAGCACTTTTACATTGCGTGCAGACTTATGCAAAAGAGGAGTTAAGCATCTAAAATATTCATAAAACTCAGTCATTCTTCTAAATCATGACTAACTTTGTCCGTTTGTTTAACGTTTGTATAGAAACCAGTCAAGTTAAAGCCCACATGCGGGTAGGACTGACTGAATGTCAAGTCAGCTTTATAATCAGTCCTTCATGTTGTCCATGTCGGTGCTTTCGTTTACTTGTGTTTTAAGTTGGATAGCTGAATAACAACCTGTCTGGGAAAGAGCTAATCACTCGCATCGGTTTATCACATTCATCACTTTTTCATTCTCATAACTCTTTCCTGTCATGGTTTCCTTCTATTGTTATTATTGTTTATGGTTTATGTTCTGAAGTATATAGTATTTATCGTTCGCCATTGTATTCTTATGATACTATGGTTAAATTGATAGGGTGAAGAAGATCTAATGTTGTCATAACCTGTGTCTGATTCTTTTTAATTTGTTTAATCCAGTTCGGTTTACCCGTGGTACTTTTCGTGACCTGCTTCGCTTTTGGTTTTGAGGGCGGAATATGGGGTTTCTGATCATTCCCTATCTTTTTACTTCGCTATTTGTCATATAGGCTCTTCATGAGCCCTGGTTGATTGTTCATGCAAACATGGAAGACTCCGATCAGAGTGGACGGACGCTAATTGCATATGCCCCAGGAAACGGCTCTGTTAACCTGTTAACTCCTAGCGTATTCTACTTCAGAGTTTGAACAGGTCCTTTTTCATTATAAGGGGTATTCCGTTTACTTTTAATCAAAACTATTCTTTTTCGTAAATCTTTTATTGAAGGAAAACAATGCATGCCCTTACCAGACGCAACATTCGGTGGTGCCTGATTTGGTTCTACATTGTTTGCTTACATCCCTTTTATGGGATGCCAGACGTTTTTATACTACCATGATTATTTGTACTACACTGCGTGTTGTGTTATTATTTAATCGGTCAGGTCCCAAGTTTGGTCATCAATGTCTTTGGTCGGACCTATCGTGGTCCAGCTGGTGGTTTCCTTTACTAGTCTCATAACCTTGAAATGTCCTTGGGACACCACATAATACTTTTACAATTGATTCAAACTGGCATTGAGCTCTCAATTTTGTTATATCATAGTTTTGATTATTTTGATGTTTTGTTGATGAGGCTCATATGAAGATCGACTTAAGCTGCATCGGAATCTAAAGAAAGGTCACATGCGTTGAATCGAGTTAAGGCGCAGGACTTCTCCGTCGGGGGATCTGGTTCCCAGCGCATAGCAATGTGAAAATTTAGTAAACCAATCACTGGACCAGAATTTTAGTCTTATGATGATTTTGATATCTCTTCCGGTTCCGGTAGAGAATGGCGCAGGCGGACCAAATTTGCTGAGAAGAAATTTTATTGAATCCGGTGTCATCTGTTAAGTTTTTTGGCTCTTTTGTGGTCCTTGTGGTCTCTTTTGTGGTCCTGATTATCCTCTTCTGCCCCCTCTGTCTAAAGTCTCACCATGTCTAATAGGAGAAGCTCCGTTGCGGCGGATCACAGTTATAATTTCTCATCAAAAACTGTGCAAAGGCGCGCAGAACATTAGCCGAAAAGCGTTACGCCAGATTTGTGTAAAACTTGTAAACATCCAGTTTCAAATGAAGAAAAGGCACTTTTTGGTGGTAGATGCAGGTATTGGCAACATTGTAAATGTATTGGGGTCAGCAATTCTGACTATAGGTGTTAAATAAACAGGCTAATGTAATGTGGTTTTGTAAGGAGAATTGTGCAGTGCAGGCTGAAAAAATGTTTTAGGATGTACCCCAGGGAAGCTTTGCAGAACTTACCTCAAAAATAAATTTGCTCATGAATAAATTTGAAGATCTGAGGCAGGAAAATCAGCATACGGAGGAAATCTTAGATAGGAAGATTGAATCAAAAGTTAAAGATGTATTGCAAGAAGAGCGGGAAGTAAGCTTGCGTAGGTTAAACCTAATTGCGTTTAAAGTTGGGGAAGCCCCTTTTGACAACCCAAGGGATCAAAAGTTTCTCCATGACTCTTTGATTATGAATGACATTATGAATGAATTGAAAATAATGTAGACATAATCGGAAAGGAGTCTTTTCATAACATTCGTCCAGTCAAGTTTATGGTGAAAGATGAAACCATGACACAGGAAAGTTTGAAAAGGGCTAAGGACCTTAAAAATGTGAACGGTTCCAAAGGATATTCATTTCCCCTGATCGTACCCCAAAACAAAGAGAGGAAAATAAAAAATTGTTAGAGAAATGGAAGGAGCGGAAAGGGAAGGGGGAAAATATGAGAATTTTCAAATGGTTCGTCCGCCGGACTGTTCTCCCTGCGCTGGAAAGACTCGGAGTCTTTCCAGCGCAGGGAGAACAGTCCGGGGGTGGTCCGGCACCTGCACACGCAGGTGCCGGATCAGGGCGGCCATAATAAACCTCCAAACAAAAACATGTAAATACGTTAAAAGTTCCATATGTTCAGAATTCACTTGGTTTTACAGTTAATAAAGTTGACTCTTTTTGTTGTTATTATACTAATGCACAAAGTATCATGAAAAAGTTTGGTGAATTTTCAAGTACTGTTGACACATGAAAGCCAAGTGTTATTGGAATTACTTAATCGTGGCTCAAGCCTGATATAAGTGACCAAGAGAATAAGTTAAATGCATATAAGGCGTTCAGATTTGATAAGGAATTGAATAATGGAGGAGGAGCTTTGCTTTTTATTCATAAGCAGTTGAAGTCTAAGCCCTGCAATGAGCTAAACAATCTGGGCTTTGAGGATAGTGTATGGAGATTAGTTTGTCTAGATAAAGAAGAACATTTGCTAGTTGGTGTGATTTATAGAAGTCCAAACTGGACGGCTAACAATGATGAAAAGCTATTGCAGTTATTTGAGAAAGTAAAAACTGTGAAAAATGTGTCACATATTCTCATTATGGGTGACTTTAATTTCCCTGCTATTAAGTGGCAAGAAGGGTTATGTCGCAGCTGGCAGTAACTCTGTATCCAGTAGATTTTTTGACTTGTCTAATGACTTGTTTCTTGTACAACATGTAAATTGTAATACAAGGTATCGTGACAATCAAGAGCCCTCTCTTCTAGATTTAGTTTTTACTAATGATGACAGTTTTATTGACCATATTGGTGTGTTATCACCCCTTGGGAAGAGTGATCATGTTGCATTAAACTGGATTTTTCAATGCTCGTCTGAAATAGATTTTTCATCAGGCTCAATAGACAGGCTGTCGAACCGCACAACCAACTAAAATGTTTTGTACCACTTCAGAAACTGAGGGTGAGGTTGGGCCTGTAAAATCGATTTAAGCCCCCCAGTAATTCATTACTGACCGTTCCAAGGCGGTAGTTCTGTTGTGGTTCTCTGTTGCCTGTTTTTAGTGTCAGAGTTACTGTGATGTTTTACCTTATGTATGTTCTTATTATTTTTGGTTCGGTTTGGGTTGCTGAGTGGCCACCTTTTGGGAACAAGCTGCTCACTCGGTTGGCCATATGTTCTCTGTATCTTGATTATTTGTAATCTTAGTTGTTTCCAACTATGGTTTGAGGGCTGGATTTGGATTTTGATTGTTTCAGTTCCTGTTCTTTGCACACTTTTACTTGTCCTATGATAAGGCTGACTATCAATAAATGAATGACTTTTTCCATGCTGTTGACTGGGAGGATAAATTGAATTCCAGTAGTATAGAAGATTGTTGGTCTAGTTTCAAAGTCATTTACAGAGACTGTGTTGACAAGTACATCCCAGTTAAAAAATGTAAATCCAATCCTAAAGCACCATGGTTTAGGAAAACATCAAAGAAGCAGTACGTAAGAAGCATTTGTTATTTCGTACACCGAGAACGTCAAAGAGGTATGTGGATATTCAAGCCTATAAGGGGCATTGTGCAGTGAAAGATAAAATCATTAAGGATGCAAAAACTGAATATGAATATGACATTATGAAAAGCTTTAAGACTAAACCAAAGAAGTTCTATACTTATGTGAGAAGTAAACAGAAAGTTAGAGTTGGTATACCGGATCTTGAGAAAGATGATGGCAATTTTACCAAATCAGACTTGGAAATTTCAGAAGTGTTAAGAGACAGCTCTGTGTTTACTCTTGAGTCAGAGGATGAACCTCTACCTGACTTTGAAAAAAGATGTGATGTAACTCTAGAAACTGTAAAAATTTTCGAAGATAAAGTTCTAAAGAAGTTGCAGTCTTTTAAAACATAAGTCACAAGGTTTGGATATAATCCATCCTAGAGTCTTACGAGAATGCAGCATTAGGTTAGTCAAACCTCTAACAATGTTATTCAGGAAGTCTGTATGTGATGGACAGTTACCCCCAGATTGGAGGGCTGCTAGTATAACTCCCATTTTTAAGAAAGGAAGTCGTGTTTTGGCAGGTAACTACCGCCCAGTTAGTTTGACCAGTGTGCCATGTAAAGTTTTGGAGTCGGTTATTAGAGACGATATGCTGAGTCAGCTTGAATCTCACAAACTGATAGCGGAAGAACAGCATGGTTTTCTGAAGAATTAATCTTGTTTAACAAATGTGTTAGAAACTAGGATGGTGTTACTTCTGCTTTGGATAATGGCGAAGGTCTTGATATGGTTTTTCTTGACTACAAGAAAGCCTTTGACTCTGTTCCGCATCAAAGACTAGTCTACAAGTCATAATCATACGGTTTTGGTGATAGAACAATTCAATGGGTGGCAAATTTCCTCTTTGAAAGGAAACAGATAGTTACAGTTAGAGGTCAGTCCTCTAAACCAGTTAGCGTACTTAGCGGTGTCCCCTTAGGATCAATCATTCGCCCGCTGTTGTTCATTTTATATATGAACGAACTACCAAAATTAGTTTCTTCGAAGATAAGGATGTTTGCTGATGACACTAAAGTTTATGAAAAGAGTGCTAGTTAAAGAAGTCTACAGATAGACTTAGAAAACCTTGAGAAATGGTCCAAAAAATGGTTGTTGAAGTTTAATACTGACAAGTGTAAATTCATGCATTTTGGCAATGGAAACCCTAGGCATAATTATGTCCTTGGTAGTAGTAACCTAATGAAAGTAACTGAAGAGAAGGATCTTGGCGTTTATGTAACCGAAAATGGAAAACCAAGTAAACAGTGTGTTGAAGCTGCACGAAAAGCTAGTTATGCTTTAAGAACGGTAAAACGGACATTCTCAACCTTCGATATACATGTAGATAGTTTTTCACACTTATACAAGTCTTATGTACGTTCCGAACTTCGCAAATGGAATACTGCGTTCAGGCATGGAACCTTTATCTTAAGAAGGATATTGAGATCCTTGAAATAATACAGAAAAGAGCTACAAAGTTAGTTCCAGGTTTAAGAAATTTACCCTATCTAGAGCGTTTAAAAGTCTTGAAATTATCTACATTAGAAGAAAGAAGAGAACGTGGAGATTTAATTGAAACTTACAAGATCTTGACCGGGAAAGAGAATGTACCCAGGGATAAGTTTTTCTCTTTAAACCAGAATATTACAAGAGGATGAAACTCTATAAGCCAAGACTTAACAAAAATGTGTTACAGAGAGTTAATTTCTTCAGTTTTTGTATAATAAATACCTGGAATCGGTTACCGGATGACGTCATATCAGCACAGACAACTAATGTGTTCAAGAATCGTTTGGACAAGTACCTGAAGATGAGACATGGGGCAGAAGAGGCAATGGCCTAATACACATTCCCCATAAAGCTAAAGGTAAAGGTATTGGCTGGCCGGAGGTGTGGACACTAGGTGATCAAGAGACAGAATGACAATGTTGATGTTTCTATTCTCATAACGATGTTCCCCAGTCCTACTTCTATGGTACCATCCTTGTCTTTAAAGTCCCCGAAGTCGAATTACTTACCGTTCCAATGCGTTTTTTCTGTTGCAGTTCCTCATTGTTAGACTGATTTTAGCTGTTGTGAATATTATGCTGTTGTCTTTCTCATTTCTTCTTGTTTCGGCGCTTGGGTGGGCTGTGCTTTGTACTATCTCCGTATATTTTTTGTGCTCACGAAATATCTAAATTCTTGGAGGCAAATCTACGTGCCAAAAGTTTTTGCTACTATTCATAGAGAAGAGGTTAATATGGTTCCGTAAGGTAGGACGCTTTATTAATTCATGCAAACTGTTGAATCGGCATATTATTCATGATTCTATAATCGATGTTTTGAAAAAGTTTTAAGATACGCAAGGGCGCACCTCGCATTCCCCTTTCATTCGGCCTTTGTTATTCTAAACTCTATGCTTAATGGTCACGTTGGGACTCTTGTCAAGATGGAACCTATGATACTCGTATATAGCAGAAAATCGCTGTAGAAGACATTTGACGGCAATGCCGCCTTCGAAATCGGAGTCAAAGAGATCGAGTGTGGAGAGTTTAAAAAGCTAATTGGCAGATCAGTTTCAGATTTGTTAGGCTGAAATTGTTCATAAGTACCTACTCTTCATTCTCAATGAAATATTGTTACTCTCTCCAAAAATCGTTTTAAAGTTTACATTTTCTTGGATGTCGATCAGTGTTGTACAAATATTATGAACAACAGCAACTTGTGGGCACCATTGTCGTGAAAAAAGAAAAGAAACATCTCGTGATACCACGTAACTATGGAGGCCCTAGCGGGACTTCTAACTTTATGACTTCCTACTTCAAACTTCTTCACTTCTAACTTCATGACTGCACTTTCTGCGTGTCACTTTCGACTTCTTTCTTCGATTTTCTTACTTTTTACAACTTCTTACTTCCACTTCTTTTTTTCAACTTCTTATTTCTGTCTTCCAACTAGTTAGAAATCAAAAGAAAGAAGTTGGAAGTAAGCGGACGGAAGTCAGGAAGTAAGAAGTGAAGAAGTAGGAAATCGTGGTTAGAAGCCCCTCCAGGGCTTCCATACGCGCCTGTTTTGTTCTGCAATGAATGTGAGTAACCAGAAACCGTGTTACCACCCGGACAGCTATTTTCAGGATCTCAATCTCATGATTCTTTCACCATAAAACTATTAATTATGCATTAAGGAGGTAAAACTTTCATATCGGAAGCATTGTAGACAAACGGCTGCATACCTAGTAATCATAAGGATGAGACCTGTCAATAAGATAATGACATTTGCAAGTCCCCTGTAATCAGCTGCCGATGCGTTCATTGATATTTCAGTTGTATCTCTCAGATGATTGTAATAATTTATGCCGTCTTAAACTTAAATCAAGTCAGCATGAAAATTGAAGATGAATTCTCTCATTCCTATTTCCTTAAGCCTGTATTATATTACTCAATCACTATTTGATTATGCTCGTGTAAGATGTAATCCGAACAGTTTTTTTTGAAGAAAAAGTGTGGTTTTGACGAAATATTTGTTGCCACTTCTTGTAAGGTCCCACTCGTGCGTTCTATTTATTTTTGAAAACATAGATGTGCCTGAGTACGCAGTTTAAAATTATTAAAACTTTTAATTTTCGATAAATTGTAAAATTGAAAATGGGTAAAAGAAAGGCTCGAACAAAATTGAACAGGTCAAACTGTTGCAAACCATTGTTTCACGGCCAAGTCACACAGGCATTTGGAGGTTTATGGTAACACCTCTATTTTTTCCACTATTTTTGCAATGGGAACAATTTTTGAGACTTCCTGTTTGCTTTCCTGGATAATGTAGCTCTTTCAAAATGGGGTCGACTCTTAAAGGAAAATATTTGCTCCTATGGGAGCAAATTCTTTCCTTAAAGAGTTGACCCCAATTAAGATGGGAAGCAAACATAAAAATTGCAGAGTTCTGCCCCTGAAAGTGTACCCATTCACCGTAAAAGTGTCATTTAAATTCGCTTTTGTGTTTGTTAATTCCTCCACTTCGTACCTTGAAATTTCGACTTCATAAACTAAGATGGGTAAACGGCATTTACAAGCTTTGCTCTCATTACAGTGTCATTTTATTTTTTTTTTATTTTTTTCTATTTCCATTTTTTTAGTTTTTGTTAATAAAGTTGTATAAAATAATAAAAAAAGATAATGCATGGTACTGTCCGTTTTGGTTCACATGTAGAAACCAAATATCTTCACTCTCTTGCATAACAGCGGTTATTCAGAAGGACGCAAATAATAAGCGTTATGTCTGTTCTTCAGAATCTCTTCTGGTGGAATGATCAAATCTGATTTAAAAACTTTTGGAGTCCCCAAAAAATAAGCTGTTGTATTAGAGTTTTCATATGGTGTCATGCGGGGTTATCGACTGGCCCCTACTCGATCATTGGTGTCTGCGAAATAGTAGGGCTGTCTGGTACATCTGCGGTAGAGCTCCTAGTGGCTTTGACAGGACTTGAACTAGGTTGGGTAAAAGTTCCACACCTTTAGAGGCAATGTCTCTACATGTACTGGATAGTTAAACCACAAGTCACTCACAACGATTGCCGGAGGTTACCAGAATTGTTGCCTTTTTGCATCGGCAAATGTTTATTTCGAAGTTGAAGATGCTAATAATTGTTTATGGAATATTTGTCCAAGAAAAGTAAACCCATATGACCGCCAAAATTAGTTGGAACTTTAAATCTAAAAGCGTTATTATTTTCCAAACAAATGCATGACATAACATGACATAATCCGTGCTTCAGATGTGACATGTTTTGACCGTTATCTCTATACGTAACAAGCAAATGACATAAATATTGATAAGAAAGACGGGACCGCTCTAAAACCACTTAGCTAGAGACCATCGCAGAACAATATAAAGCTCATAATATAGCTCTGTAATTCCAAACGAGTAAATTGGTTCTGACATCTCCTTAAGACACGACTCCACCGATTTCCTGATTGTTTGTCCCGCGAGAGTGCCGGTTAGTGAAAACGATACAAAGGCGGCTTTCTGTCTTCGATGGTCTCATGGACACTAAAAACCGGAATGGACGTAAATTTTGGACACAAATATTTAAAGACAGAACATTGTTTTGGACGGAAACGCCTGAGCAAACAGTGTAGAGCCTGATCAGACTGCTCCTAAGGAGCAGTCTGATCAGGGTCTGCACAGTTTGTCATTCCAAAAGCAGTTTTGAATCATCCCAAGAGAGTAAAATCAACTTGTTCAAATTTCATGATAAATGAAATTATTGGTTTAGGTGCTCCAATGTTTATGCCAATGATGTATGATGAACGCCAGTCTTCAAGGGCTGTCATAGGATTGACGATTAAGGGATCTTTGTCGTGATATATTTTTTTAAGGAACGTTACAAGACTGACGGCAAAGAAATCTTTATGTCTGATACATACGACTAGCTTTAAAAGCTTGAGAACCAAGAAGGTTTGGTTCCTCTGTGCTGAAAGCACCGAATATGCATTTGTAATCTACATTTACAAAGAGAGCAAAGAGACGTGGAGCGTGGAGCAGTAGGCAGATTTTTATATCCTCGAAGTGTGAGGGTTCAGACTACAATGCATGGACGTCAGTAATAACTTGCACCTTTGAAAATGAACATCAGTGGGCCAAAAGTTGTCATAATAATACAATTGAGATAACAATTAAATACATGTTTTTTAACAAATTTTGAAAGGACACGGTATAATAAAGCCAACATTTGGCCCCAAACACTCATAATGCCAAAGTTGTGTTTCCATAATGAAAATGCATACATAGCAGTATCCCAACGTAGAATGTAAATGCAGGCACAAGTCATAAAACATTTGGATTTTTTTAATCGAGAACATACCCGTACCAGCCCCTCCCCTCACAGCTGTATTTTGACGGTAATTATCAATTTGGTCGCCTTTGCGGCTTTCAAAATATAGCAGCTCGGCCTCCAGCACATTTAATAGTTTGCATACAAACTTTTAACATGTTAACATGCTATGCCATGAAAAGATTCAATGTGCTGGAGACCGGGCTCTGTGTTTATCTATTTTTTTTCTTTTTCTTTTTATGTTGCCAGACTTTATAATTTTAGGAAATAAACATAAAATGCCCATGCCGCCACTCATACACAAAATAAACATATGATGTGGATATTCAGTTTCTTAGTTTGGACACATGGACATTTCAATTTGAACCGTTGAATTTCGTTTGTTTTTGCGTCTCTGGACAAGCAAACTTGAGTGGGTTGGTAAACCCGATATGCCTTGCGCAGTGCTCATCTAGTTAGGCATGCTATCGCAATCATTTTCATATAAACAAAACCCTATTACCAAGTTACAGAAAGCATCTGATCATTGCAATTTCTTCTCTCTTTTTTTCTTTCTCTGCTGTCTACTGTCCTCTAGAATCATACAAAGCTAATGCATATCCACTCAGTTACACGGTCTGTCAGCTCTTCTGTCCACTGCCTCTGACTGATGGACGTCAGGTATGAACGAATCATTTAAGTTTGGGTTACCGACTGTGATTTGTGTAAGTAGTTATTTTAATGTAATCCGTGTCACAGCTTGTATTGCCTCTTCCAAAGTAAAAAGACCTTTAGAAGTCTTGTGCGTGACACACCTTCTCATCTGTGAATTTTCATCAGATTTGCTTCAGTGGTTTTTAAGTTATCGCCGAGACATGATTTGTAAAGGACGGATGGACAGTGCCATTTTAATAGATTTAGATGATTTATTAATGCAATAAGCCATACGGCCCATGAGCATATATAC
The DNA here is from genome assembly GCA_963989385.1 of Ctena decussata. Taxonomy (NCBI): domain Eukaryota; kingdom Metazoa; phylum Mollusca; class Bivalvia; order Lucinida; family Lucinidae; genus Ctena; species Ctena decussata. The sequence goes on from OZ022500.1 coordinate 88,319,794, forward strand.
ATATACAATTACATATCTATATACAGGATAGCGAGCAAGACATAAACGTCTTAACATATAAACTTGCATGTAAACCAAAGAAAAAAAAATACTATTATGACTATTATCAAATCCCTAAGGGAGAGGTGTTAATACAACTTGTTAACATTTGACAAGTATTTTCTCAATAGATACATATATGTGGCAATCGCTTCGCCAGCCCCCATTAGTGTTAGACATCCCCTATGCAGTTACAGAATTTCTGTTGTTGAACTGGGCTAAAGGAACGTGTGGCAGAAACCAATGTCCAAACACCACTTCCCGAAGCCCAGTCAACCATGACCCATCTAACCTCCCAGACATATGCCACACAACGATTTGGAAGCGCTTACTACCTAAATGCTTTCTCTAACATAAAGAAACCTGCATGTAAGTTTGTGATAACTAGAACTATGTAAGCGGCAATTGCTACCCGGCATCTGTCATCGGCGGTCATATGTCCGTGGCGTGATAGTACTTTTCTGGGGAACTGGGTTCTGGAAACGTGTGGCGGAACCAATGTCCAGATATATGCCACCGGGGCATAAAATCACACTCAACTGCTCTCAAAGTGTGATAATTCATGATTTTTTGGTTGATTTAATGCTTAACGTCCACGGTAAACAGCTAAGGTCATGTCGGGACGGTCAGTTAACCTAACCACACTATTCCTGGGCAGGCTTAGACCTCCTAAGCGGTTAACCAGTACTAAGTGCACATACTTTCGCCAGTAACTGACAACTGCCCTTCTTGAATCAGCGGAAGGAGAAACGAAAGTATGTGGCCAGACCGGGTTTCGAACCCAGGACCTCTGACTTATGAGTCAGGTGCCCTACCGATTGCGCTACGCGGCCCGGCCTGTGATAATTCAGCCTTGCATTGAACGAGTGGCTTCATAACAAATTGAGCCACGACACGACAAACCCAACAATGTGGTTGTGCGCCCTGCTTAGACTCAGATCAGCCCGGGCATCCGCTTAGTTTGATCACTCCTCGTTAAGTGCCCAAAGGGTCGCTGAGGACCTAAGCTACCTCCATGCGGACAGCGAAGACTCTGATCAGACTGGACGGATGCCCAGGCTGATCTGAGTCTGCGCTGGGCGCACAACCACATTGTTGGTTTTGTCGTGTCGTGGCTCAGTGTCATACATTAACGTCTTGTCTGCTCTCTCTCTAGATAAATATCATGCAATTTTGTACATTGTATTTTTGAATATGTAATCTACATATGGGTTCATAATGGTTTGTACTTACCCTTAGTTAGGCAGACCCTGAAATGTCCATGTATATATCAGCAACATGTCTGTCATTTTCAGTGGATAGATCAGAAATTTGTAACTTCTGCATTGCAAAAACCGCTTATTAGCAGATGACTGGTTACTTGTTTCTTAAGAAGTAGTTTAATTGTTTCTGTTCTAATCCATTTATGTATGCAGATGAAAAATCAAAAGAATTGAAATCCAATGCTAACCGTGAAGGCCTATACCCTATAAAGGGGTATATAGTTTTTGGTTTTTCCGTTTATGTGCTTGTGTGTGTGTGTGTTAACATCTTTTTCTGTCACAAATTTCTCAGGAACAACTGCAGCTACGATTTTGAATTTGGTGTTAACTTTGGGTATGGCAAGTTTAAGAGAGAATCAGCCCTGCTTATCCTGCTTATCATTCTCTTTGTTTGTCCACTTTTTCTATCTCTCCAATTAAAGTTCTGTTACAGATTTCTGAGGAATCACAACAGCTAGGATTTTGAAATTTGGTACAAACGTTGGGTATGACCAGTTGTACTGTGTAAGAGAGAATCAGCCTTCTCCTGCTTATCATTCCCTTTGTTTGTCCAGATTTGACCTCTGCTTGTGACCTTGACCATAGGCATGCAACCTGAGTCTTGCATATGACATAGGCTTTAATCGTTCTTTACTTTTCTGTAAAAATCAAATGCAATTCAGAAGTTTAAGAGTTTGGGGGGACATAATTCAACCACCACCCAATCTTTATTGTGTCCTTGACACTGGGTGTAGAAAAATAAATGTTTCACCTGACATAACATATCACTATGCCCTTACTTTTAATGAAGTATGATTATGTTTGAGAAGGTTTTTGTTTTTAGTATTTCAGGAGAAGTGACTTGACCTTTGACCTTGGGTGGACAACCTATGTCTTGCGCCTGGCGTACCTTCATAACGCTTAATCATTATGTGAAGTTGGGCGAATTTGTACCGTTGAAGAGAGAATCAGCTTTGTCCTGCTTATCATTCCCTTTGTTTTCCACTTTTTCTTTCTCTCCAATTAAATTTCTGTTACAGATTTCTGAGGAATCACAACAGCTAGGATTTTGAAATTTGGTACAAACATTGGGTATGACTAGTTGTACTGTGTAAGAGAGAATCAGCTTTGTCCTGCTTATCATTCCCTTTGTTTGTCCACTTTTTCTTTCTCTCCAATTAAATTTCTGTCAAAGATTTCTCAGGAACCACTATAGCTAGAATTTTGGAATTTGGTACAAACGTTGCGTATGATTTCTTGTACCGTGTCAGAGAAGATCAGCCTTCTCCTGCTTATCATTCCCTTTGTCCACTTTTTCTTTCTCTCCAGTTAAATTTCTGTCACAGATTTCTCTGGAACCACTACAGCTAGGATTTGAAATAGGTACAAAAGTTGGATCCAGTTAAACATGTTTAAGCCCCCCAGTAATCTTTTGCTGACCGTTCCAAGGTGGTACTTCTGTTGTGGTTCCTTGATATTACATTGTGCTATGTCCGCTTGTCTATGTTCTTTGGCGGTTTGGTCACCAGTTTTGCTACCCAATCTGCCTGTTTTGTTTTGTTTTGTTTTGTAAACTAAAAATAAAATAGATAACAATAGATGTTGATGCTGTTTTTGATTAGGGTAGCTGAATGACCACCTGCTTGGGAAAGAGCTGCTCATTCGGTTTACTGTGCGTGTCTTTCATGAACTTCTGTCGATTTTACCGTGTCTGTGTGCTTCTTTCCCAGTTGTGAATTTACGTTAAAGTAACGTCGATTCTACCGCCATATAACGGCCATGATTCAACGTCATTATGTTTTCTTGTGTATGTACGTAACGTTATTAGCTGAACAGAACCTGAAATACAACGCTTCTTTGTTACTATTTTCCTCAAGTCTCATGTACGATCTAGCCGACATTGGTGCCGTGACCAGGACAATGAATCTACAAAAGTTGCAAACACAGAGAGAGGGGCATCGACGTTTCATCGAGAGATATTTGCAGAAAATCGAGCAAACGAAGGAGAAAGATTCAATGGTAGAGTTCGACGCCATTCTCGCAGCTATCGAAGGGAAAGTGCAAATTCTAGAGACATTAAATGACAAGATCTAGTCGCAGACTGACGCGGATGGAACCGAGGAGGAGACGTTTCAAACCGATGAATATTTCATGGAACTGGAGATCGAGTTGTGCCGCCTACGAGCTTTCCGAGGTCAACATTCTGAGAGCATCTCAACCCACGGAGAGGACCAAGGAAATTCAGGGGCCAGCGAACAGCAACGGAACAACAACGGTTTGAATCCCAACACAGACACAATCCATCCCGGCAGAACTGTGAGTAGCTTTTCTTCTTCTAGTAACTCTGCAAATTCGGCTCAGTTCTACAGATTACCAAAGATTTCGTTGCCAAGCTTCAGTGGTGATATTCTGCAATGGCACTCCTTTTGGGACAGTTATGAGTCTACTATCCATTCTAATGCCAATCTCACAGATGTTCAGAAATTTACGTACCTGAAATCCCAGCTTGAAGGCACCGCCGCACGTGTTGTTGAAGAGTTCGCTATGACAAATGCAAACTATGTCCGAGCAATAGACTTGTTGAAAGAAAGATTTGGCAAACAGCAGAAAATTATGCACGCCGCTATGCAAGCTTTGATCAAATTGCCTGCACCGTCTAGTAAAGTGTCTAGTCTCAGAAACTTTTATGACAAAATGGAGACTTATATTCGCAGTTTAGAAGCTATGGGTCAATGTCAGGAGTCGTATGGTAATTTGCTTGTGCCTGTTGTGTTAGAGAAAATGCCAGGAGAAATTCGCCAACAGTTAGCCCGTGAAAATGGTGATAATGACTGGGTTTTAGCAGATTTACGCCACGCGATTAACAGAGAAATCGGCATTATGGAGGCTGGTACCACACACACTGACCCGGGATTCGACGATTACGCGATTACAGCGTCATTTCACACCACAGCGAAACCCGGGAAAAGAGCACAGCCATGCCCGAGACCGTCAAACGGAGGAAAAGTTCCAAGAGCCGTGATAAAGTGTGCATTTTGCGAAGGCGGACACAGATCACGCGACTGCGCTGTTTACACAGACGCGGATTCTAGGCTGAAAGTGGTGAAAGAGAAACGCTTATGTTTCAACTGTTTGGCCAAACATCCAGTGGCAAATTGCAGTTCCAGTAACAGATGTCTAAAATGCAAGCGGAAGCACCACACAACGATTTGCAGCAGCCAAGCAGGGAACCAATCTTCAAGTACTAGCCGTAATGAGCCTACGACGTCAGAAACAGCCGTATTACATTCAAATACAAACCTGCCAGACAAGGAAGTTTTACTGAAAACTGCTATAGCAACCGTTACATCGGCTAGTCACGTGCACGCGGAAGCCAGTATCCTATTTGATGAGGGAGCGCAGAAGTCATTCATAACGGAGCATTTGGCAGCAGAATTGCAACTTACGAGAGAAACCACCCAGACCATATACCTGGCGTCATTTGGAAGCACAACTAGCAAGGTGCAGCAAGTAGACATTGCTACGGTGCACGTTATTGCAGAGTATCGCCAGATGATCCCAGTTTGAGTCCTGGTTGTGCCAACCATTTCAACGCCTATAAACAACAGAACACAGCATGTATCGGAGCTACCATATCTGCACGGACTTAGACTCGCCCATCCGGGAACCAGCGATTCGACGTTCCAAATACTTATGCTGATAGGTGTCGACTTTTACTGGGACATCGTCGAAGACCATGTAATTCGAGGCAACGGACCTACAGCTGTGAAGTCAAAGATAGGCTACCTATTATCAGGGCCAGTGCATGCGCAGAACTCCGACGCTACTTAACATGTGTTCAACATAATGGCTTCACGACCACCGACAGACGTACTTGAACGCTTTTGGACCCTAGAAAGCATGGGGATCTCACAGACATCTGATGATACGGACAAAACAGACTACTTTAACGAACACCAGCAGTCTTCTATAGTGTACCAGGACGGAAGTTACACCGCTAAGTTGCCATGGAAACGTGACCACGCGGAACTGCCTAGCAACTACGATGTCGCCACGAAACGAACGCGGAATTTGATCAGAAGACTGCAAGGAGAGCCACCTTTATTGGTGAAGTACGACGAGATCATTACTGAACAGGAACGCCGTGGGTTCATAGAGAAAGTCGACAGTGATACCCCAACAACAGGACAAGTCCACTACATTCCCCATCGTCCGGTGAAAAAGGACTCAATGACCACGCCCATTCGAATCGTTTACGATTGCGGCAGCCGGAAGTCGCCAAACTTGCCTAGTCTCAACGATTGCCTGGAATCTACACCTCCAGCATTGAATGACCTTACCAGTATACTAATGAGATTCCGTATCCATAGTTACGCTGCCACGACCGATATTGAGAAAGCTTTTTTGCACATCGGTCTTGATGAGAAAGACAGAGATGTTACCCGTTTCTTTTGGCCTAGTGACATCAAAAACCCGGACAGTCCATTATCTACCTACCGTTTCAAGTCGGTGTTATTTGGAGCCACTTGCTCACCGTTCATTCTAAGTGCAACCCTCTTGAAACACTTAGACAACAACAAGCACGTGCCAGCAGCAGAGATCATCAAGAGAGACATATACGTTGACAATGTACTTTCAAGTTTCGAGAACGAGTCTGACCTACTCCAGTATTTCACAGAATCAAGGCTTGATGTCAAACGCGGGTATGAACCTTCGGGCATGGACTTCAAACAGTGAAACATTGCAAACTCAAGCGGACCTCGACGGAGCCCTAGATAGTGAAGTAAACGTGAGGATCCTTGGACTGAGATGGGACCCAACCAAAGATGGGATGTCATTTGCGGAGAGAAATATTCCGATTCTTGAAGTTGTGACTAAAAGAACCATTCTCAGATATTCGTCACAGATCTCTGATCCTCTCGGCCTTCTGAGGCCCGTTACTGTCCGTGCTAAGATATTGCTTCAGGAACTGTGGACAGACAATATGACTGGGACACACCCTTACCTGATCACATATGTGAGACCTGGAACCAGCTTGCATGGTCTTTCAATAAAGTTACAGAGACGAAGTTTGCCAGACAGTACTTACCTTCAACAAGCCATGGCAGCGAAACCAGCCTTCACGTATTCGTAGACGCAAGTGTCAAGTCTTATGGAGCTGCCGCATACTTGTGTGATCAAACCCAAGCCAGACTTGTCATGGCAAAGAACAGAGTAGCACCACTAAAGTCCTTAACCTTACCTCAGCTGGAACTGATGGCAGCCTTGGTTGGTGCACGACTTTCGTCACATATACTGGACACCTTACCAACATTGAATGTGACGTTTTGGTCGGATAGCCAGATCGTACTCCACTGGCTAACAACAACGAAAGCCCTGAAACGTTTTGTGCGTAGCCGTGTAGAAGAGATCAAACAACTGACAAACAGGTTGCCATGGAGATACTGCCCTACAGATGACAACCCGGCCGACCTTCTTACACGTGGCATATCAGCACAGGCCTACCTTGGAAATCAACTATGGGACGCCGGACCTGCCTGGCTTCCCAACAGAGAAAAATGGCCCACCTGGGAGTTTAGTCAGTCAACATTACAGATGTCACCTGAATATGCAGATGATAAGCCGACGCAGACGACAACCGTTTCGAGCCTACAGTGTTCTGAGGTCCCAGGCATTCCCAGAGTAATCAATGCAACTGATTACAGTACTTACCTGAAACTTCTCCGAGTCACTGCATACACGTGCAGATTCATCGACAATTTGCAGACGACAAGTGGCAAGCAGGGTTACCAGCAGCCTTACAACAACCGAGATACACGATGCAGAAAAAAGATGGCTGAAATCGTGCCAAGCTACACAATTTCAGGATGAGATAGCCAATATGCAGACAAACAGCAGGAACTCGCGTCTACCACTTGTGAAACAACTCAGATTATACTTAGACTCTGATGGGATCATTCGTTGCGGCGGAAGAATACACAACGCAACCCTGGGATACGCAGCCAAGTTTCCATACTTGCTACCAAAGAAGCACGAACTCACCAAATTAATCGTGTTCGACGCTCACGAGAACCAGCTGCATTCCGGAGTAAACTCTACCATCACGCAACTTAGGCAGAAGTATTGGATACCGTCCATCCGGCAGTGCGTCAGATCGTTATTGCGTACATGTGTGAAATGTACCAGAGTAATTGGCAGACCGTACCGTACACCAGACCCGCCACCCCTACCAAAAGTCAGAGTGGAAGAAGCTCCGCCTTTCAGCGTCACTGGTGTTGACTTTACTAGCGCACTATACGTAAAGAATCCTACCGGAAGTGAGAAGAAATGTTACATCTGCCTCTTCACATGCGCCGCTACCAGAGCCATTCACCTTGAAGTTGTGCCAGACTTGTCTGCAAACTCGTTTCTACAGGCATTCAGGAGATTTACAAGTCGCAAGTCCTTACCTAAGGTGATGATCTCAGACAACGCCACAACGTATACTGCCGCAGCAAATCACCTTAGGAAGCTGTTTAACTCACCAGCCGTTCTAGAAGCACTCAGCAGAAGGGGAACAGAATGGCGCTTTATACCTGCACGCGCTCCGTGGTATGGTGGATGGGAACGCCTCATCGGACTCACCAAGACGTCTTTGAAGAAGATCCTGGGAAGGCGATTCGTGTCCATGGAAACATTGCAGACGATCGTGACGGAGATTGAAGCGGTTTTGAATGATCGACCGCTTACACACGTGTCATCGGACCTCCCCGATTTGGAACCGTTAACGCCGTCACATCTACTGTACGGCCGTAAGATGACGTCACTACCGTATCCTGAACACTACACAGACGACGATGTTACGGTAGTTCAGAGTGACCAGACGGTACAGAACTCAGGCGAACATAATCAGTCATTTCTGGAAACGTTGGAGATCCGAGTACCTCACGGCACTACGAGAGTACCATAAAACTACGGGATCGAGGGAGGAGCGTATTCGCGTTGGAGACGTCGTGCAGATCCACGACGAGGTCGTGCAGATCCACGACGAGGGACCACGCTGCCGTTGGAGCCTAGCAGTAGTCGAGGAGCTGATCACTGGGAATGACGGATCAGTTCGTGCCGCGAAGATGAAGACGAAACAGGGATTCACTACACGACCATTTGTGAAACTCTATCCCATAGAGACTGTTGCTAGTGATTAATGATACTGAGATACGGAGACTTTGAAGTATTGTGAATCAGTGAATACGCATAGACGTCGCGCACGATGTTCGAACAGTGGACACTTCCAGAGGGTCATTTGCAGAGGACCCTTTTTATTTTCAGCAGAAACTATTATTGTTATACATCAATTGGGAGATAAAACTCTGCAGAATATGACTGTGTATATTTTAATTATTTCAAATATACCGTTTTAAAGAGGGACGGCAAAGTTATGCGATTTTTGGTCCAAAATCGCATGTCCAGCGTTACATTTTTCGGCCACCTCAAATCATAAAATGATAAATGAACCGCATAAAACGCAAGAGAATATATCAAATTTTTAACCGACGTTTACCATAATGTACGTTTAATAAAATTTCCGCAGGTTTTTCCATACGGGCCTCTTTTGAGGGGAGAAAATATGAAGTATAATTAGAAAATGTCCATCGACAGAAGAAATGTCACCGTTGTTATGAACAAACACATATAAACTCGGAAGGAAAAGGAGATTGGGTAGGATTAAAATATATCTTAAATGCACAATGATTACTCTTTTTGGTGAGGTATATTTAATTAAGACTGCTCGTAAAATAAAAACTTTAAGATGCCAGTTCAAATTTCTCAGTAATTGTCCCATGACGTGAAAACGGCATTCTAATAGATGAATTGCTTTAAGAAAACTAAATTTGTCAGATTTTGAATTAACAAGTATGAATTAGCGAAGTTTATGGGAAATGCACATTGTTTGTAGGTTACAGAAATATGCAACTTTCTGTGTTGCGCTTTAAGTTTTAGAAATGAAGAATATCATTTTGATTTCTCACAAAATGTCCCAGGAACGCGATTTTAGCTCAAATGACGCACGGCTTTTCCGCACTGTTTGATAATTCTTATAGTATGGATGTCCAGCCATTGCTATTTAATATAACCGAAAAATAATTCATCACATACAAGTTGCATTAAATATTTTGGTAAAAGGAGACATTTTTGTCAATTAACTACAGTCAAGGCAGTTAGAGATTTACTCCCTTTATAATAGTAACAAAAATGAATTGATGAACTATTTCATGCAATACCTCCGACATGGTCTAACTATACATTTGAATTAGAGTTTAGATAATAATATTTGATAAAAGTGACTTTAAACCAAAAAATAAGATAAATTTTTATACAGTCGCGGACCGCGGTTGATATCGCATTATTGGACAAAAATAATTTATTCATACGTCACAACCACGTGCACGAATAAGAAAAATACCTGTACATGGTCACATGACACACGTGGTCAAAATCGATATTCTTACAGGCCGTGAGGAAAAAGGTAATTTGCATTTTAATTTGAAGATTATTTTTCATTCCACATTTATCGAATAAAGATGCATTTTCTCAAAACTTTTACGGCTAATTATGAGACTATTACATATTGTCCAACGAAATTTTATTTAAATATTTGTTTCTCAAAACATGAAATAAACGAGGGAGACAATCTTTAAGACGATGATAAGAAAGTGACCTATTTAAAGGCATGTGTTATGGACAAAAGAGAGAGAGAAAAAATAATAAAGAAAAAGACGCTCACTACACATATTAAACGCCAATTTGCACATGTTTATACACTGGCCATTCGGTATACACGTGTAGAAACGCCATCAGATGATATGCACAAAGACAATCATCTTCGCTGTGAAGTAAAATGCGCGTTAAATTTATCTTTATTTTTTATACCCAAACCGACATTTCAGAGACCCAATAAATATTATCACCTCTCAATATCTCAAAGTCGAAGATCACCTCAAAATACTGAAATCTCGACGTTAATCTTCTGGTCCCAGGAAATTTACTTTGAGTACCAGTAGTTTAAGATATCCGGAGTTGAAATGGAAAGTCAAAGAGAAATGTGTACAATCTATATTCTTCGTTATAAGAGGGACCTTTGAGATGTTAGCGTTGTAGATTACGGGTGTCAACTGTATACCAGTCTGCCAGTCATAGAGTCAATAAATATGAATGAATAAGCGAATGAATGAGTGTAGGCGTTACTATGAGGACGATAGAATAAACGAATGAATTTTATACGCTTAATTGCCTAATAACCACGACGTCATTTGAGTGTAACGCTTTGCGACGAACATCGTGCGCGACGTCATAGACGTTATAGTTTTATCTCAAGCTTAAGTACTCATGAGAAGTGAGACGTTTTCATTCAGCTCAAGTTTGAAATTATAACAACATTTTCCTAACTATTTTTCATAACTTTCACAACTAGTTTCATAAGGTAGCATTTAGTAATTTTTCATGGTTCAAGTTCATATCACTTTTGTGGCCCCCCTGAATGTTGTGAATTTACGTTAAAGTAACGTCGATTCTACCGCCATATAACGGTCATGATTCAACGTCATTATGTTTTCTTGTGTATGTACGTAACGTTATTAGCTGAACAGAACCTGAATAGAACACAACGCTTCTTTGTTACTATTTTCCTCAAGTCTCATATACGATCTAGCCGACATTCCCTATTGGTTTTAAGAGCGGGATGTGGGATTTGATTATATTAATTCCTAATCATTGCCTATCATTTACTTCGTATCATGAGAAAGCTTCAGCTGCTTCCTGCTTATTATTCTCTTTGTTTGTCACTTTTCTTTCTCTCCAATTAAATATATAAAAAATTTATCAGGAATTACTACAGTAAGGGTATTAGAAATTTGGTACAAGCCATGGGTATAACTAGTTGTATCAGGAGAAAGCGTCAGCATCTTCCTGCTTATTGCTTATCATTCCCTTTGTCATTTTTTTCTTTCTCTCCAATAAAACTAAACTTTTTTTATTAAAGATTTTTCAGAAACTACTATGGCTAGGATTTTGAAATTTGGTATAAATTTTTGGTATGACTAGTTGTCTTGTCAATGAGAACTTCAGCCTCCTGCATACCATTCCCTTTTTTGTCCATTTTTTTCTTTCCCTCCAATTAAGTTTTTGTCAATGTTTCTCAGGGATCACTACAGCTAGAATTTTGAAATTTGTTACAAACATATGGTATGACTAGTTGTATATTGTGGAAAAAAGCATCAGCCTCATCCTGTTTATTATTCCTTTGTTTGTCCACTTTTTCTTTCTCTCCTAAACTTTTTTTCTGTCAAAGATTTCTCTTAAACCACTATAGCTAGGATTTTGAAACTTGGTACAAATGCTGGGTATGTCTTGTAGTATCATGTAAGAGAGTATCAGCCTCCTTCTACTTATCATTCCCTTTGTAATTTTTTTTTCTTTCTCTCCAAGTAAATTTTTGTCAAATATTTCTCAGGAACCACTATAGCTAGGATTTTGATAGTTGGTACAAACGTTGGGTATGACAAGTTGTACTGTATAAGAGAGAATCAGCTTCCTCCTGCTTATCATTCTGTTTGTCCATTTTTTCTCTCTCTTCAATTGATTTTTTGTCACAGATTTCTCTTTTACTATGAGTCTTCAAATTTTGTATACATCTTGAGAATGGCAAAGTGTATTGTGGTAAAGAAAATTAAAGACGCTAAGATTTCTTTTGGCCTTCTTTTTTCATTTTTTCCTGTTTTCCATCTCTCAGTGCAATAAATGGGAAACATTTATGTCAAAAGATTTCTTAGACTGCTGTGTTACTAGGTTTACCTCTAGATTAAAACTGATTAGTTGACATCATCTGGATGCTGCTGCTGACTTTAGGTCAAGGTCATAGACATAGAAGTTTAAGTTAACTTGTATTGATATTTTGTGTTAAATTTGTATATTCTTTTGATTATATTATTTGCATATTTTCAGTGGAACCTTTTGGTATTTTCAATGGGCCTATCACTGGATTTGTAATAGATTGTCCATCTGTCTGTCTCTTATTTAACATTTGCTTTAAAGTTTTGTATTAAGCGTATTTTTATTAAGCAGTGGCGCTGGCCTGGGGGTATACGTGAGCCCATGTGAGTGAGCCCCTGCTCACATGCTCTTGTTTATCATACCAACAATTTAATGGGAAAGCTGGCTAACCATTGCTTTATAATGTGTATCATAACAGAAAAAAACACAATGTAAGAAACCAACATTTATTAATTTCAGAGTAAATATGAAGTTATCACAGATTTTAAGAAAATTGTTTAAAAACATAGTAAACAAGAAAGAAAACAAAATAACTATGCAGCAACATGGAAGAGTTACAAAGTGGAATAGAGTTAGCAGTATTCCAGACAAGCACTGAGCTTTCTTTTATATTTTTTGAACAGTGTATCAAACAGTGAAATTATCACTTCAGATTTCACTGTTTCAAAAATAGGAATTTCATGAAATATCCTCACTTATTTGTTAATTAATTGGCTAAGCCTTATACAGTTTAATTATGTTATGCATGTTTGCACAACATTACAACCTTAATGAATTCACTAAAAGTAGCAACATAACACTGTTAATGCCTGCAACCTCAGGCCACCTAAGCACGAGTAAACACAAGAAGCATTACATTTGATGTAAAACTGACAAAAAAAGTTGTGTCTCTGTCGTAATGGCTGACACATTTGAATAAACTGAATTATTTTAGTTTTAAAGCATAAAAGAAACAGAAAATTTGACAATTTCAGTGTAAAATCAATTTCCATTTCACCCATACAGTACGAACATCAACAGCGTTATTATCACTCCTGGCTTTGGCACTCAAAAACGTACTGCTTTCGGTGTTCATCTGGTGAAATAAATATTGATCTTACACTGTCAGAAAAAGTCAAATATCCTCTGTTTCTTACAACAGCATGTACCGTAAGACATGTAGATATCAGATTAAGACACAGCTAAAGTTCATGACAATGTTGTGACAATTTATATACACCGTATACAAGATAATTTTCGAGGTGTTCCACTTTTTGCGGTATTTCGCGGTCACCTAGAAACCGTGAATATTAAATCGCCAAATAATTTCCAGTTTTTTACAAAGTATCTTCTCTAGACACAGTGTTCATATATTTTGTTTCTGTTTGCTTCCGTAATTGCTGGCACTTTTCACTTGAGCCAGTTCTTTCATTGACCTACGGCAGCCTGCCGCAGGTTAATGAAAGATTGTCTCACGTGAAACAGAAGTAGTTTTGATTTTCGCGCATGTTGTTAACCGTGAAAATTAACAAGACTTGTCTCTGGGACAGGATAGCTCGCCTGACAGCGCCTTGCCCATCTCACAAAAAACTTTAATGTAAAACTTTAACATTTTGCTAACGCCGACTCCGCCGCCAACGCCAAGGCTAACGCCGACTCCGCCGACGCCGGGGGTAGCACAATAGCTCTTCCTGAACTTCATTCAGGCAAGCTAAAAATCGCGACATTTAACGTTTATGTTTTTTACCCTTAACCGCAAAAATTTGAACCCGTAAAAATTACCACGTATACAGTATTTATTCTTTCTGTATAAAAATATATGTTTTGACCCTCATTGGAACTCATCAGAGCAGTTCTGATGAAGAGGCACATTATATTTTTGACTCAAAATTAAGACTAGATGGCTAGAAACGTTTGGAAGGTGAGACTTAGACAGATCCAACCAGTACGCTGACACTTTGAAGGGCGTTTCACCTGATGTTAGGAGTCCAATGCCTTCCAGGCTACTGGAGGGGCATGCAATTTCAGGAAAATCATTGTGCTAAATAGAGAAAAAAAAAACACATGAAAAAAATCATCTGCGCATGCGCAACGTAGTGCTGTTGAGGTTCTGCTATTTGCTATATAGAAACAGGCTTATCATACCAGTACCCGGACACTTTAGAATCTGAGTGAACTGAGGTGGCATTTATACGCTGCAATACTAATAAAACTATTGATGCATGTAGTTAATAAAAATGTATAAATATTGAAGAGCTTACACATGACTGTTTACTTTGCCTGTTCGTGCGTTTGCTGCAGCCAAACTGAAGCACCGATTGTGATACCGCCAGCAATAACCCTGCAAAATTGTAACTATGTTGTGCAAATATAAAAGTGACTGACCTGTCCCAGGGACAAGATAGCTCACCTGACAGCGCCTGCCCATCACATAAAAAACTTTAACATAAAACTTTAACATTTTGCTAACGCTGACGCCGATGCTGACGCCAACACCGCCGCTAACGCTGACGCCGGGGGTAGTGCAATAGCTCTTCCTGAACTTCGTTCAGGCGAGCTAAAAATGATAAATAAAGGGGCCTTGAAAAAATGTTACAAAGTCAGTTAAATTCAGAAGGGATCATTGCGTTTATTTGCAACAAAACACAAAAGTGTCCGCGTACTGGTAGTGTCGCATACTGGTCGGGTCTGTCTATGGGTGACTTGAAAACTTTTTTTCACTAAAGTAGGTAACTACTTTTGTGGGAGACAAGTAATAATGTTGTGGCAATAATATTGGTAAGGCTGAAGGACTTATGGAAGTTAAAATACACCTCAACAAAGATAGAATAACAAATGTAAAGACAGATGGATGGGCAGATGGAACTATCAACACCCAACAGACAATATGTCCGGTTGAGCGCTATTTGGCATAACACATGGTATCCTAGGATCATTACAAAATAAGCTATTATATGACATGAAAAAACCAACAAAGTGGCATGTGCACCACGCAAAGACTCGGATCAGCCTGGGCATCCAATGACTCTAATCAGAGTCTTCGCTGAGCTCATTTAGGGTTCCTAAGGGTCTATGCTACCACCATGCCCACAGCAAAGACTCTGATCAGACTTGCCCAATGCCTATGCTGATCTGACTCTTTGCTGGGCACACATGCCTCTCTGTTGCTTTTGTTGTGTTGTGGCTCAAATGCTCTTTTGATCTACAGTTCTGAAAGATATACCTGCACTTATAAGCAGTATAATCAAAGACCGAAGATGAAGACAACCCCATTCAAACAGTTTGATGTAAATTAACTCTTTTTTTACCAATGGACTTGTTCATTTTTAATTATTTGGATGAGTCCATTCCTAGTTTTAGGGGTTTCTTGTAAATTTATTCACTTTTCTTGTAGTAGTTTGCATAAAAATTCCTGAACCAAACAGTGTTGACCCTGACCAGATACCACATTCTGCAGCATCCTAACTGGGTCTACACTGTTTGCGTATGTCCCCAAAACTGGCTTCCATTCTTGAAAAGGGTTAAATAAGCCTGCACATTGCAATCTTATCACGGACATTGTTCTCACTCAGTTCCTAGATTTGCAGAGAATTTCGATTTTTTCAAAGTTTAAAGCAAATAAAATACAGACAAGGTTCAGGCTTCAAAGCTAGTCTGCCATATTTATGTTTTTAATGTTGCAGGCCAGTTGGAACGCAAACCCTCGAAAAGCGGTGATTGTATTTACAACGGTGGATTCTTCCACATAAAAAATAGGCCCAAAAAAATGGCGAACATGGTTCTTGACGAAATTTCCCATTATTCTGAAATGTATTTACAGGTATTGGCTATATTAAAATGATTAAACACATAAAAATGTTTTGCTAACTAGTATTAAGCAGGCTTTCTCAACAAAATTCAGGGCCAAAATTGCTCGAACTGCTAAAATATTCATCGTCAAATGACAATACTCTATCTTGATTCTACCGAAAACTTGCATCAACATAAAACATAATTTACAGAAAGCTGAGACTTTCTCCAACGCGCACACCCATGCCATCGAAAACTTTATTATTTCTTCTTTTTGCATGTGAAATTTCAAGCAATATCGTTTTGGAACATTTTTAAATTGCAAAATAAAAGATGGCATCTGTAGTTTTAACGCTCAGGAAACGGTCTTGCACGTGATATGAGCACCAGCAATACTTGCCGGACAGCCACAATTTAGACAGAAAATTGAGGTCGACAACTTGTCAAACATTAGCTCAGATTGCTAAATACTTGAAGAAGGGGAAATTTCCGGAGTTTAGTTAGCTAAAATAGACTACAAACTGGTAGAACGTACCTTACCTGACTGCTGACCTGATTGGCATTGTACAAATCTGACGTTCTACCACTCAAATTTGTGAAAATAATATCCTTTTCTAATATTATTTATCTTTCAAACAGTCATCTGTTTTCTGTCAAATAAATAATTAGGTCGCGTTTGTGACGTAATAAAAGAAATGACGTATATTGCCTCGAGCTAGATTGCCAGTCCGCATGCCATGTAAACAGATTATACGTCGAACCTGAAATGCATCAGTACGAAGTAAAGAGTTTCTTTCTTGTCGTTTCGTTTGTCTAGTTTCCAAAAAAATTACGATCTGATTTTATAATTTGCTCAACAATTACAGAGAACATATGAGCCGCGACACAAGAAAATCATCAAAGTGATTGTGCGCCCAACGCAGACTCAGATCAGCCTCGGCATCCGCCTAGTCTGCACAGAGTCTTCCCTAAGCTACCTGCAGATAGCAAAGACTCTGGTCAGACTGGGCGGATGCCCAGGATTATCTTAGTCTGCGCTGGACGCACATCTACATTGTTGGTTTTCTCGCGTCGCGGCTCAAGTTACTTAGAAAGAAACAAGCAAGGTGGGGATGGAAGGAGGCAGCTGGTGACGAGGGTGGGGGTGGGTGGGGGCCAGAGAAGTGGGGGCATTCATCTTGACTGATGCCTGCACTGCAAAAATAAACGGTAGATTTTTACGGTAAAATAACTGGCAACCAGCTGCCAGTCCTTTTAACGTTATTTTTACGGGCGCACGTAAAAATTGCAGGAATCATCAAGCAGAGTGGGACAGAAAAGAGCAGATGTCGTTTTGGTTAGATAGCCCTTCAACAATACAAAGTTATTTTCGAAAGCGCCAAGTTAAGATAACACTTCCATTTCGTGATTTCCAACTATGTCTTACAGGCAAAAGCCCGTAAAAATAACGGGAAAAGGACTGGCAGCTGGTTTCCAGTTATTCTACTGTAAAATCTACAGAATTTTTTTACAGTGCACTGTAAAAATAATTGTAAATTTTACGGTAAAATACCTGGAAGCTAGCTGCCAGTTAATTTACCGTTATTTTTACGGGCGTTTGCGTGTAGAACATTTTTAGAAATCACGATTTGGAAGTGTTTTGATAACTGTCAGCACTCAAAAATACCTTTATAGAATTGAAGGGCTTTATGACCAAAACAACATCTGTTTTATTCTATCCTACTCTGCTTGATGATTCCTGCAATTTTTACGGGCGACCATAACAATAACGGGAAATGGACTGGCAGCTGGTTGCCAGTTATTCTACCGTAAAAACTATGGATTTGTTTTTTACAGTGCACTTTATACTCAACTCTGGGCTTAATCATTATTCTTCATACTCTGCGTCCTGAAATTAAATAATTGGGCAGTCGATTTCCGAATCGAATAGGACAACAGTCGAAATTCATTCATTAGGCAATGATAGGAATTGAGCTAACGGCCTTCAGATTCTCATCTGAACACTCTAAGCTACCAAATGTGGTGACGTGCGGGAAGGTTTTCACTTTTTCCCTTACTGTAGTATTTTCTGAGGGTCAGTAAGTACACAGGTGACCTGCAACAAGCAAAGACCAAGATAGCTTGCACCACAAATGTTATAAAAGTTAAGATGAACAGCTTGCATGTGTGCATTTTATTATGGATCTTGGCTGGTAGCTTTTTTGTTCATGCACATTTTGCTAAATGAAGGCAATGATGGGTTGCTTGCATAAGTATACAAAGTTCATACGTATTTCAACAGTTTCTCACACGCCCGCTTTTTTCAACTTTCAAGCAAATTGTTTAAGTATACTGTCAATGGTCTTTAAGCTTATTCGGGATGTGGAATTCGCCAAAGTGGAGCGATTCGTATACAGTTTAAGTTCATGTACAGTACTTTGCTTCCACGGAATAAATGGCTGTTTTTGTGCCACGTGCCAAACGTCGGATGGCACGTAGCAAGCCTCCAAATTTTTCCCACACCTCCCACATCCGCACACCCCGACACATTTTCATGCTCATCATCGAACACAAGAAATGCTCTTCGTAACTTAATTCAGAACTGAAAGAGTTTGCTTGCAAGCCAATCAGGGTTTTGCTATTCGCTTATATATACAGTTTTGTATCTTGAAGCAGTCTTGTTAGACTAAGCAGATGTTGCTGTTATCATATCCGACAAGATTCCTCTTTCCCTGTTGCGGCTCAGCTGTTGGTAAGATTCAAGTGATTGTAATAAATCTCAGTATGTGTAACAACAATGAAGACAAATTGGGCAGAGAGAGAGAGAGAGAGAGAGAGAGAGAGAATACACTGTCACAGCAACGACTGCTCATGTCATGTTTGGGACCTATACATCACTACATGTATTGGATTGCCCTTTACATGTGCCTCCGGGACGATTCGTAAATGCAAAAACATCAAATCTTCTGGTGACCTGCAAGATACCTGGGCCTGCTAGTCAACCGGACAATCACAATGTTACAATTTTAGTCGGCATACAAATGAAGAATGAACATGTTAAGCATTGGAAGGAACTGAAAAGAAATTGAGAGTGTACATGTAAATGTGTTGGCCTAGGGCAACCGGGTACACTTTCAGGGGAAGCATCTCGGCAATAATATTTTTGATTTATCCTACCTTTCCAATGGGAGTAAACTCTTTAAGGAAAGCATTTGCTCCTTTGAGAGCAAAGAATTTTTTAAGAGTCTCCCAGTTCAGGAACACTAACAGGAAATTAATAAAGTTGTGTATTGGTAATAAGTCTACGATAATTTGTGCCAGTTATCCATGAAAACGTGTTGCGGATGTATATAGAACCGGCTCGCCAAGACTACTCTAATGTGAGGCAACATCAGTCATTTTAATAGAGAAATAGGAAAACACGATCTTAGTAAATGCTTTTGTTGTTTGTTTATATGTGACTGCATAACCGAAAGGGTTCGTAATTGGAGAAATAAATGTTCTATTCTATTCTATTATTTTATGTAGATCTACCCGTGTACCTGTTGCCCCCCCTCACCCCTCCTCCCCCCCCCCCCCCCCCCCCCCCCAAAAAAAAAAAAAAAAAAAAAAAAAAAAACACTCAGATGCCTGACGAGTTTCTCAAACTTACACGGGCAATGCAAAAACGTCGCATGCATACAGTGCACTGCTAGGGAAGACTCTGTGCAGACTAGGCGGATGCCGAGGCTGATCTGAGTCTGCGTTGGGCGCACAATCACTTTGTTGATTTTCTCGTGTCGCGGCTCATATGTTCTCTGTAATTGTTGAGCAAATTATAAAATCAGATCGTAAATTTTTGGAAAACTAGACAAACGAAACGACAAGAAAGAAACTCTTTACTTCGTACTGATGCATTTCAGGTTCGACGTATAATCTGTTTACATGGCATGCGGACTGGCAATCTAGCCCTACTTTTTGGTGGCTTCAGACAAAATTTAGGCGCATTTGGCCACTGGGCCACTGGCTGTTTCCAGCCTTGTAACCGTCCCACGAAGGGGGGGGGGGGGCATTCTCATCCCTCCCAGGTTACTCACATACAACCGTTTATTTGACTTTTGAAATCAAGTGCGTGATCTGCTAATTAAAAAAAGAAATAACCGTTAAATTACCGTTCAATTATGAGGGAAAGGCTAATCCTGAACGATAGCATGAACTGTACCTAAATGAACATCAATTGCTGATTAAGTCCGTCTTTTAAGCCATGATTATACGAACTTCTAATCGATTCAAAATCACGTCATAAGCTTGTGTTTACGATTTGCTAGAGCATAGAGGTGAGAGTTGACATTATTGTATCTGACAATAAAATATGAATAAAATGTATTTGCTTGACTGTTTTATTCGGTCTTGGTTGAAGATTAATCAGTGAGAGGTGTTACGTTTCTACGGACAGGCTGAATTGTGAGTTGGTTATTTTTGCAGTGAACACTTAGCGCGTAAGCTGGCATGATTTCGACACCTTTTTGGTTTGTTTTCAAACCGGGTGGTCATACATTATTTTGCAATTTTAAAATGTTCCAAAACCAAATATTTTGAATTTTCACATAATAGTAGAATATATATCAACATTTATCATGGCATAGGTCTGCGTTTTGGAGAAAGTCGAATAAGCTGTAAATCGTAACTTTTTGTTCACCTGTTTGACGCTGACGCAAAGGGCACTGTTTCGTCAATAATTACACAGGCGGAAAAGGATGTCCTGGAATTATTTTAACAGAAAAATTCAATAATGGAAGTCAGAAAAGTGCTCTTAAAATTTCAACCGGTGGGGCGATTTGATTAATCTGTATGGTGGCGTTAAAGTACTACGGGGTTCGTCGATAGCCATTTTGATGGCGACAATTTCGAACAAAATTCCGTTGCTATGTGTTTGATTATATCCCTACTCCTTGGAGCTGCGTTCCAACTGGGCAGCAGGTGAAGAAGGCAATCATTGTTTGCCTAAGCTTCACAAATCACTTTACATAGCAGGTAGCAGGGATAATTCAAAGGTAATTTTTATTATTTCTCAATGCAAAATAATGTTGTGACTACTCATAAGAACCGTCTCAGCGAGACGGTTCTCATGTGGGTCACAATGTATATTTTTATGAAAAAATGAAAACAATTATCCCATAATTATCTGTGTTACCCCTTCTTACCTAAAGGTCTCCACAATTTATCAAAACATGGTCACAAATATCTCAACTACAGTTAACTCTCAATATCTTGAAGTCGGAAGTCACCCCAAACTACTGATATCTCAAAGTTACCTCAAACTACTGATATCTCAAAGTAAATTTTCTGGTACCAGAAAATTTACTTTGAGATATCTGTAGTTTGAGGTAACAGGAGTGAAATACAAATAAAAACAGGAAATGTATTTAAACTGTATTCTTTGATATAATAGGGTACTTTGTGATATCAGAGTTAGAGATATCGAGAGTTGATTGTACTGCACAAAAAGAACTAGAACACTGACTGTTATGTGTATTACCAATCACGGTGGGCATACAATTTTGGAACAACGTCTACCTAACACTGATGCAATGTCATAGACATTGTTACAATGTTGGGTCAATGTTGTCCATGGGTCAACAGTGCCCAAATATGATATGCCCACTGGGAACACTTGTAATGCACCTTCAAATTATTATTGAAATAATGACAATTTTCCAACATTTCAAAGCTGTTTTAGTTTTGTGTAAGCCATTCTCCATTTCTATATATAATTTGACTGAACTGTTTTCAAACATGCCACTTCAAACATGCCTAGTCTAACAATGAGAGACAGAATCTCGCTTAACCCCTTTCTTTTGACCTTTGGACTCGTCCATCCTTATCATTTGCAGTTACTCAGGGGCGTAACTAGGGGCCATTTCATGATACGCACAACCATGTTTTATGCGCTACTTCTTGAAAGGAAAGCTAGTATTTCAGCCACTTTGGTAATTGATATTGAAATCTTGTCTAATTTATAAAAATTCAGCATGCAAATATGCAGGTGCGTTTTGAAATTTTGTCAATTTTGACAAAATTTCAATACGCACTTGCGTATTTGCCGTATACGTAGCTACGCCCTTGTGTAAGGGGTTTCCAGCAATTAAGTACAAAGCTTATGACATGTAAAACCTGCATATACGAGGAGTATGATGATCATAGACTATTGAGATTCTTGTTCACACCTTGTCTGATGAAAATACAACATTCTGATTCGCCTAGACATTTATACGCAGTCTGGTTACAGACATCCCTGTTGACACACAGTCTGGGTAGTGCAGACTGTTTTGGATTTGTCGAATATATAAGCACAATCAGTCATCATTTCTGCAGGGAGAACTTCAGTGAGTTTTGTTTTTTTCTAAGACCATGAATATTTGAGCCACAACAAGACAAAACCAACAAAATGGCATGTGTGTCCAGCAAAGACTCAGATCAGCCAGGGCATCCTCCCAGTGTGATCAGAGTCTTTGCTGGCTGCTTAAAGGGTAGCTAAGGACCTAAGCTAACCCCATGTGGACAGCGAAGACTTTGGTCAGACTGGGCGCACATGCCACTTAGTTGGTTTTGCCATGTTAAGGCTCATTTATGTGTTGCTTAACTTACATCAAATACTACCTCTACCATCTGTCACGAAACCAAACTTAACCTTCACAGATTTTTTATGGTTAGCTCAGAATTATCACTATACTTTTCCCAATCCCAAGTAATTTTCCTTATGAAAATGTCTGTATTCTTCCCATTATCTCTATAACTTTGCTGAGCACCTTCACAACCTTGAATGACCAGGCCCCGAGGTTATAAAACTTTTTTCATGCTCAAGTCAGCTGAACATGAAATTTGACCTGCTAATAAATAGCAAATTACTGATAAGTACAGTTGTTTTCATGCTCGATTTTGCTGAATATGAAATTTTCTCTGCTTATGAATATGAAAATGCCAACATTAGTTGGCATTTTCATATTTATCAGTAGAGAAAATTTCATGCTCAGCTGAGTTCAGCATGAAAAAGTTTTATAACCTCAGGGCCTTGCCTCATCAATAATCCTCCTCGGAGACTACAGCTCCTTTCTCTTCCATGATGTGTATAACCATGGCAACCAACTTTTGACCTTGAATGACCTTCAAACATCCAGCATCCTCAATAATCCTCCTCCTCAGGAGCAATGTTGACATTCTTCTCCATTATGTCTCTGATCTTGCCGACAATGTTTCTGACCTTGAAATAGAGGTGAGGCTTTAAGTCCAGTCTGTCTAGGACTTCCATACCTCCTTCTTCTATCAGCATCAGACAATATCTGGCAGCTGAAATATCATATGAACTATGTAAAACATTTAACCCTTTTTTGACCAGTGAACTTGTCCATTCTTATCATTCAGATAATCCCATTACTAGTTTTAGGGGTTTCTGGTGAATATTTTCACTTTTATTGTACTTTGCATAGAAATTCCTGTAAGCAAACAATGTAGACCCTGATCAGACGCCGCATTTTGCGGCGTCTGAACTGGGTCTGCACTGTTTGCATAATGTCCCCAAAATGGGTATCCGGTCTAAAAAGGGTTAAAAAGTCAAATTTGTTTACAAAAGCCACCCAAGAGAAACTCTACCAATGGTAGTCTCAATAGAGGTTCAAAGGTACCTATATGGACCAATGATAGTCTCCATAGAGGTTCAAAGGTATCTATTTGTTACCAATGATAGTCTCCATAGAGGTTCATAGGTACCTATTTGTTACCAATGATAGTCTCCATAGAGGTTCAAAGGTACCTATTTTTACCAATGATAGTCTCCATAGAGGTTCAAAGGTACCTATTTGTTACCAATGATAGTCTCCATAGAGGTTCAAAGGTACCTATTTGTTACCAATGATAGTCTCCATAGCAGTTCAAAGGTACCTATTTGTTATATATTTGGGTTGATGTCATCTGTAAATGGAAGGATCTTTTAATTGGAGGTCTTTAGCCAATGTTTGATTTACATATTGCAATAGACAAAACTCAGACCACCTTGTGCATTCATACAGTCCTGTCAAAGTATTCACTGCCTGCAAATAGATTTTTTGGTGTCTATATTGTGTAAATACTGAAAGCAAAAGCTATGGGCCCTGTTGTTCAAGGCTTATCAGAGTCCTCTAATACACATAAAATCTAGACTGCTAATATTTTTGCTGAGAAACTGGGGTGTTTTTCCTTTTTTAACCAACAAGAATTCTACTAAACAAAGCTAAATCAGTAAACACAATGCAAATTTCGAAAGGTCAGTGAACCCTAATGTAAGGTAAATATGCTACATTGATGACAGTTTTCATTTTCACAATTCCAGATGTATGCATGTCCCAAGTTTCATGGCTCTAGCCCCTTTTAATTCTTGAGAAACATAGCTTAACCCGAAAATTTGACAAAAAAATACAAAGTGAGTGTACTGTTTGTTCTGACCTATCTGTCTCAATACTTAGAAATTTTATGGAAACATAAATCAAAGTCAGGTCTATATTTATCCTCACCTCAGTGTTTTACTTATGTTTTACTTACGTTTCACAGTGATGAGATTACAGATCATCCAACAAGCCCAATACTGAGCCACAGGGGTCTCATGGTTCTCCATCTGTTGTGTCATTGGGTTTAGTGACCTACGGACAGACAGACATGTAAAGAAATCATTATCGATAGTGATATTTAGTCTCATGCTGATTCTGTATTTAGAAACTTTACAGTCAGCAAATCCCTGTTCAAATAAAAACTAGAAAATGTATTTATGAAACACTATGCCCCCAACCGTATGCTCGCCTCTAAAGAAGGTTCATCCACAGGCGCTTGAAGTTTAGACCGCAAGATTCTTCAAAATGTCAAAAATCGGAAAGACCATATGTCCTTTAAAAATATTATTGTACAGTGTTGTATTGGGCACTTTGGATGACAAGGTTTAGAAACGTTTCTAAGCTAGAACTTCAAGCTCCTGTGGTTCATCCCATAACGTATAAGTCAGAAAGGGGTATAACTCAACATAGTATTTTTAGAATTGGCTATAAAGCTAATCAAGTAATCTACAACTGGGCTTGTAACTGTATGCAAAATATAAATATCATAGCTTAAGGGGTTCTTCAGATAATTTGTTCACAAGCTTGTTCCTATACAAAATGCCTTTGTCCAAAAAAGAGAAATAACTCAACCAGAAATTTACGAAATATATTCGAAAGTTAATCAGTTCATCTACACCTTATTCCAAACCTGCAAGCCAAATATGAGGAGCTTATCTTAAGCGATTCTTCAGATATTTTGAAGATATAAATGCCTATGTCTGAAAAAGGAGAATAACTCAACCAAAAATTTATGAAATATGCTCAAAAGGTAATCACCTAAGTCCAAACCTGTATGCCAAGTATTAGGATCCTAGCTTAAGCGGTTCTTCAGATATTTTGATCACAAGGTTTCTCCTATAGAAAATGCCTATGTCCAAAACAGGGGAATAATTCAAACAAAAATTTAAGAAATATGCTCAAAAGTTACACCTTAGTCCAAACCTGTATGCCAAGTATTAAGATCCTAGCTTCTACATCTTGGACTGTAACTGTGTGCCAAATATTAAGATCCTAGCTTCAGGGGTTCTTCAGATATTTTGGTCACAAGGTTATTCCTATAGACAATGCCTATGTCCGAAAAAGGGGAATAACTCAACCAAAAATTTATGAAATATGCTCAAAAGTTGACCAGTTCACCTTAGTCCGAACCTGTAAATCAAATATCAGGATCCTAGCTTCAGCGGTTCTTCAGATATTTTGGTCACAAGGTTTTTCCATAGACATAAAATGACAAAGCTGAAAAAGGGGCATAACTCCTGAATGACAATACTGGCGGAGTAAAAAAAAATATGTCTCTACTTATTTTTCATGTACATGCCACATATAAAATTTCAAGATCCTAGCATTAGGGGTTCTTGAGTTTCCCAGCTGCCAAAAAGCATTACGGACAGATGGACAGGCTCAAATCAATATGCCCCCTCAACTTCTCCAAAGTTGGGGGGCATAAAAAACAAGTTCATGTAATAGGAGTCACCATTGGTTTTAGCTTTGTTTATTCACAATCAGGACCAAAATTTTTTGTGTGAAAATATTGCTGTTATAAGCTTGTTGTCAATTACATGGCATCAAAAGAGACATAACTTTGATAGCTAAAAATAAGCATTTCACTACATGTATAATATTTTTCAACGCCTCAGCATTTACACTGTTCTCAAATATTTGTCTCCAAAACAAACTTCAAAACACACCTAATTGTTATTTTCTTATTGTGTTTCCTTAAGGCATATGGGTAAACTGTCATGTTTTTCCACCATTTTTACGAAGAGGAACAACTTTAAAGACTTCCTGTTTACTTCCTTGGATGATAAAATCCAATCCAAAAAGAAGTCTATACATAAAGGTAAGAATATGCTCCTCTATGACAATTTTTTTTTCATTAAGAGTTGACCCCTATTGAGAAGGGAGACAAAAATGCAAAAGGCAGAGTTGTTTCCCCTGTAAAATTACCCACTCACCTTAATAATAGTTTCAATAAAATTTAAAGATGACAGAATCAGGGTCTGAGGTTATAAAACTTGAGTATAATCTCAAACTCAAAATAAAGCACACTGATTGGCTGCTACCGAGCATATGCTCGGAAGCAGCCAATCAGTGTGCTTTATTTTGAGTTTGAGAATGTACTCAAGTTTTATAACCTCTGGGCCAGATAGGGAGAATGAAGCAGCTTACCTGAACTTAACTCCTCTTGACGTCTCAAGTTGCCACTGATCAATGGTGGCCTCCACCTCTCCCAGAACATCGGCCCTTGATGGATCCTCTACTGTCCATGCCTCCGGGCCATCAGCAGCTAGGAGAACCAGGAAAGCAGCAGCATGAGAACTTACATCAATACCATTTGGTTCAATCTTCAACAGATCCCTGAAGTACAAGCAAACAAGCAATTTATGAAACAGACAAATCATTCAAAACCACAAGCAAACGTAAGTTTACGTTAATAAAATGCAACCACAAGTTAGCTTAATGTTTATACAAATACATGCAAGTTGTAGCTTCTGTTTGTTTGTAATTCCTGAATTACAATGTAATTCATGAATTACAAGCAAACAGGAGTTTATTGAAACATACAACTACAGGCTAGCTGGATGCATATGTTTGGTGTATATTTCTGCTTTCTGAAATTTTATGAAAAAGACAACCATACCTGAATTAAACAGTAGTTTTATCATTCCTAAATTAAGCAGTCATTTTATTAAAATACAACCATTCCTGAATTGAACTGTAAGCAGATAGAAGTATCAAGAAACTAAAACTTTGTTTGCTTGTAGTCTTAAAATTCCAAAATAACAAGCAAAAATCAATATAAATGCCTGAATAATGAATAGCAAGTGAAGTGAACACAAGCTTCAGGAACTGCTAAATAACAAGCAAACATTTATGCCATACTACTAAAATACTGTAATTGGCTAATGGGTGTAATTATTAGATCAAAACTGCACGTATCTTAAAACACCTATATCTTCTAAGGCATGCCCATAGCTCCATGGTGCTATGAACAACATTATTTAGGCAGTAGCACAAAAATTCTACAAACTGAGATTAGTCTAGCAAACAGTGCAAACCCAGATCAGACAGTCCCTTAAGGGTCTACAATGGCTGCCCTCCCATCTGCATCTTTTAGGTGTCACAATAATTTTTTTATTTTCTACATTTACCTCATAATGACAATGAGATCCTCCTGACACAGAGCAGGCCTCAGCTCAGGGTTTTCAGCCACATTACTCTGTAATACAATACATCAGAGCTCTACATAAGAGGGCTATTTGATTATAATTGAGAGATAACTTTCTTAATTTCTCATTGAAACCATATGTTGTGACCCACTCATCTGAACTGTCTCATTGAGACGGTTCAGATGAGGGGGTCACAACATATGTTTTTATTCATAATTAACAAAAATTATCCCTAATTATCACTAAATACTCCCTCTCCCTCTTATCTAGAGCTCTGAATACATTCAAATGTTGTTTAGTTATTTGAGGTTGACAAAGGCTATACGCCAAGGTTGACAAAGGCTGTACACTGACAACTTGATACGAGGGGAGTTCAATAAGTTCGTACAACTCAGAGTTTAACTCACAGATTGGAAGATGGTTTCAACATCATTTTTCAATATAATCCCCCTTTACTTCAATGCATTTGGCGCACTTTTCTGTTAAGCAGTCTATGCCTTTGAAATAAAAGTCGTCTGTTTGGTCCCCAAAGCAAGCCTCTGTAGCAGCCTTGAGCTCATCATCTTCCCGAAATCTTGTTCCACGCAAGTGGGACTTCAAATTTTGAAACAGATAATAATCACTTTGGGCCAGGTCTGGACTGTATGGCGGGTGATTTAACTGCTCGAACTTGCACTCACGAATAGCCGCTTGTGCAACTCTGGAATTGTGCAGAGGGGCATTATCATGCAAAAGAAAGACACCAGCGGCTAGCTTTCCCCTACGTTTTTCTTAAATAGCAACCCTTAATTGTTTAATGATATTGGCTTAGTATTCTCCTGTAATTGAAGTACCAGCAGGCTTGTAATCTATCAATATAATCCCTTTGGAGTCCCAAAACACCGTGGCCATTACCTTGCCGGCTGATGGTTGGGTACGAAATTTCTTAGGTGGGGGTGAGCCAGGGCGCTTCCATTGCATGGACTCTTTTTTAGTATCTGGGTCCCAGTGGTGAAGCCAAGTTTCATCTCCTGTTACAAGACTAGTGTGAAAGTCTTCTGGATTGGCATTGTACACTTCCAGAAGTTCTTGACTTGACTCCACCCTTTGCTGACAATCTTGCATGTTCAGGTTTCTGGGTACCCACCTGGCAGATACTTTTGACATGCCTAAATGTTCATAAATTACAGTGTAAATACTTCCATTAGAAATACCACATTCTGAAGCAAGTTCGGCAACTTTGATTCGGTGATCGTTTAGCACAAGTCTCTCAACACGGTTGATCATCTCCTGGCTGATGACATCAGCAGGGCGACCTGGCCTTGGGTCATCTCCTAAGGAGTCTCAGTCACCCACATTTAAATTCTGCTGACCACTTTGCTACTGTGGAATACTTTGGGCTACTATCACCATATACATCATCCATGCGCCAATGGATTTCTTTGGAGTTTGCACCCTCCTTAGTGAGGAACTTTAAGACTGCTCTGAACTCAATATTCTGACTTTCCATTTTTGCCTATGGGTATAGGTTTTCAAACAAAAAGTAAGAGCAAAAAATGTCTGTGTTGACTGAACGGTTGTTATCATTCAACTAGCAAAGGTTTACACTGCACAAAAATGAAAAAAGAAATCTTGAATTGTATAGAAAAATACCGAGTTCTACGAATTTATTGAACTCCCCTCATATATGCAACCAGCACTTCTGTTTTTAGGGCCTTCAAAGTTTGTTCTCAAGTTGTTTTATATCCAATATCAACAAGTAAACTGAACTAGCAAGCATGCAAAGGCTACTCCCTCACTCCATGTTTTCTTCATGCAAATTTGTTGATTGCCATGGCAACTCTAATGGGGCGACACGTTATACTTTCTACTGAGAACTAATGAAAATAATTGTGACTTTTTATCAAATACAGTCAAACAAACCTGTCTTAAGGGGTCACCCAAGGAAAGCCCCAAAACTGGTTGCTTAAGACAGATGACCCCTTAATACAGGTTCATTTGCACTGTATTTTGGTTCAAGGGACCTGGAAAAGGTGGCTACTATAGGTAGGTAACCCCTTAATACAGGTGACCACATAATCTAGTTTGACTGTACTCTCCTTTTACATATTTAAAGGCTCTGCATTTCTACCTAAGATATCTAATTTTGCAATTAACTGCATATGGTAGCAGCATTTACGAGTAGATCCCATATTTACCAACAATCCATGTGTCTCTAATTTATGGCTCACTTATCAAGATGTCAGTTATTAAAGTAATAAACACTATATCTAAGACATATAAGGAGTAAAATTACCAGAAATTTTGGCTTGAGCTTTGAATTGTTTTTTATCGTATCATGTCGATGTTATTCAGTGGATAACATTGTGTCATAAAAATTGTATGACCACATGTGTAATAACACTTTGGCGCATACACTTTATGTCACTGACAACGTCCATGCCAACAATGTGTTTTCTTACTGAAATAGTGTTCAGTTTAAAGGTGTTAAAATCCATTTTAAAGGGTAATATTAAAACAGAATCTTATACTCGTGGTCATTTCATATGAAATTTATGAAACTCGCCAAAGACTTGTTTCATAAATTTCGTATGGAATGACCACTCATGTAAGATCCTATATATACACCATCTTCTTGAACTGTTATAG
This sequence comes from Ctena decussata, assembly GCA_963989385.1. Classification (NCBI taxonomy): domain Eukaryota; kingdom Metazoa; phylum Mollusca; class Bivalvia; order Lucinida; family Lucinidae; genus Ctena; species Ctena decussata. The sequence goes on from OZ022500.1 coordinate 88,350,028, forward strand.
TATTTCCCTGAAATATTTGGACCGCCAGTATTTGTGCCTAATTCTATATAAAGCATAAAGTACAAAGAGACCTCAACAAACCCGAACTCTTTTATGTCTGTGGGTACACCTCAGTGATTTCTGCCATTTTTGTCACAAAGGGGAGGAACTTTTGTAACTTCTTGTTTGTTGCTCTGGACAAAGTAGCCCTTCCAAAATGGGGTACTGCTTGGGTGGAAATTCTTTCCTTTAAGAGTTGACAACCATTGACAAGGGAGGCAACAGTGAAAAACAGAAGAATTGTTTACTCTGATAGTATACCCATTCACCTTAATATAGAAATGGATGATGAGTCTGAACATTAGGGTCAACAACAAAAATCTGATGAGAATTTCTTACCAATGCTCCTGTTATCTTCCTGTGTAGATCCAGGTTGGGAGCAGGGTTTGCCTGTAAAAGTATATGGTTTAGTTAGGCAGAGTGCTAGAACGTAAACTGAAAAAAAACTCAAATCTGTGCATTCATGTCTAAGCAGAATTTCAGTCATGCAAAATTCTAGACAAGGTAGAATTAAGTTTACAATACTTGTAATTTTTCTTGTATGTCCATAAAAACTGCAATTTTTGGGTTCTCATTCTATATTGGGTTCTGGAGAAGTCTACTTTTCCTATTTCCGTTACCAGTGGCCATGTCCAGACAGTTACATAAAGTCATAAGCAACTGATTCAAGGATGCTCTGCAGATCCGAAGAAGTTGCTGGGCTTTAACGAAGTTGTTTGAAGTTTTCTTTTACATGTAGTGTATTAACCTCTGCCATTATAGTGCCATACTAATGCTCCACCCATATAATTTAAAAGCCAGACAGTTTTAATGCAAACTTAAGGCCTCTGTTATAAGCATATTCCATGTGGTGTGGTTCAGTAGTCCTGGAGTAAAGTCATTTACAGCCATATTAGATCATTCATCTGGGCAAATTAAACTAGAATGTCCTTGTTGCAAAATTGCTCAACCTGAAATTTCAAAATACTTCTTCAAGCCTTCATTGTGGTCAGCTAAATAATTTATACTAAATTAGACTATCTCCCAGAAACTGGACATAATGGGTGGGTAACCTGAACATGGCAATGGTCAGGTTTAATGTGAGTTTAAAAACAAAACAGAAATTTTACCTCTATAACAGCCTCGGAGATCTGAATCCCAGAATGTTCTATAAATTTGGCACAGTTGGAAGGAACTTCATCTGTAACAATAGATTGAAGTTAAGTCTTATTGTCTCTATCATTATACAGAGCTCCAAATATGAGGGGCATTTCAGAAAAAATGTAAATGACCTCAGGGCAGCCTATTGGCTGATATTTAGCAGTAATGTTATATATCATTGGAAAGCTAAATTCAAGTGCTTTAGAATGGTATGCGTTAAAAGAATTTCTAAGTCACCCATGCATGACAGCACATGCTTATACGTCATACGGATGTGGATACTGGAAACTATACATTTTCAGTGAAAGTCTCTTGTGTTCTATTGGTGTTTGCTCAATGAGAAAATGATACATTTTAAAGAATAAACATGTAATACTATCCTTTAAATGTAAAATAAGAAAGATATACAGAAATTGTTTCCAGATTCTACACAAGTAATATAATAAACAAGATTTTTTGTCTGCTATGTGGTTATAAATGCAAAGTTATTATAAATGCATTATACCAATAAAATTGTGATTTTTGACTCAATCACGTCCAATTTCAACAAATGACAGACATTTTATTACTGAAATGATTAGGTCAGTATATTTTGTTACGACTGGCATCAAATCACTGATGAAACTGGATGAAACGTGTGCAAACCCCACGCCGGAAGTTGCAAGGTAGCAGCAATTCATATGAAATACAAAACAATAAAGCGAAATTATTTTCTAATAAAAAGACACAGGCTCAATATATTTAACTTTGTTTAATGTAAAATTTAGAGGGACATATTGATAGAAAAATTCATATATAAAGACTTGAAAGATTTGTTATTTCATATGACATACTGACATTGAAATATGTTGGTAGTTGGGGAAACTTATCGTAAAAAATCAGGTAGGCCACTGACAAAAGAGCATAAGGTGCAATAAAAGATTATTTATAACAAAAATTAAGCATGACGAATTAAATCTTATTTATTTTTTGTTTCATATCTGTCACCAAACATTCACTTTCACTTAATTTGACCTCAAAATCGAAGTTTAAACAACCTACTATACATTTCAATTTAGCGCAGGAAGTGACGTCATCAGAAATGCGCATTGTTCCATGATTAGCCTATCTTGCAAGGTAAATCTTGTGTGTTAGCAAGGCTGATACAATGCTTTTCATACTAAAATATTTTCATTACAACAGGTTTTATAGGTATCAATCCAGAGCTGCTTGTATCCAGAGATAAAACTAGAGCAAGTGAGCAGGGGCTCACGTATACCCCCGGCCAGCGCCACTGCCTACAGGAAATAAACTTTACATGCCCATGTAGTCACATATCACTGGGTTCCATCAAGACAATACAAACTTAAAGTTCAGTTTTAACACAAATGGTATATAAATTTCAAAGTCTGTGACCTTGACCAACAGTCAGCGGCAGCAGTCAGATGATGTCATCAAAACTGTTTCAACCTTGCAGTAAACCTAGTCACACATCAAAAGATTCCATTCAAGTATACTGAAAGTATAAGGAAAGAGCTACAACTTAATACAAAACTTTAATACTAATGTTATATAAATCTCCAAGTCTGTGACCTTGTCCTTAGGTTTGCAGCAGCATCCAGATGATGCAAACTAATATGTATCCTTCCTGTAGTAACACTATTCACATCTGAACAAATTCCAATAGAAGCTTTCAAAAAATGGAGCAAAAGCAAAATCTTAACACAAAACTTTAACACAACTGTTGTACAAAGTCCTAAGTCTGAGACCTTGAGCTTAGGCCTGCAGCAGCATCCGGGTGATGCAAACTGATCAGTATCCATCCTGCAGTAACACTAAGCAACTATCAACAAGTTCCAGAAAAGGCTTTCAGGAAAACACAGCAAAATCAAAAACTTAACGCAAAACTTTAACGCAACTGTTATACAAATTTTTAAGTCTGTGACCTTGACCTTTGGCCAGCAGCAGCATCAAGGTGATGCACACTGATCAGTATCCATCCTGTGGTAACACTAAGCACTTATTAACAAGCTCAGGATAACAGAAGCAAAAGAAAAAAACTTAACGTAAAACTTTAACGCAAATGTTAACTTACGTACGGATGAACGAACGAACGAACGGACGAACAGACGAACGAACGGACGGAAAGACAAAAACTATATACCCCTCGACATACTTCGTATGCCGGGGGTATAAAAATATGAATTTATCTTTACATAAATATTCCGTCTGTTTCTACTCAGTGTCCCTACCCTAACAACAGTTGTCAAGGCATATTATGAAGAAAATACCAGTGCCTAAAATGTTTTGAGTGAATTCCATTGGGAGATATGTAAACCTATTAGTTAAGACATAAATTCAAAAATCGGTCGACATTCCTAGGAATGGCTGACTTATTTACACTATTTCAGAAATGACCCTCGTATTGTTGAATCTGAGATAAATTCTTTTCATTCTCCATTAACACTCATGGAGGCAGTTCTAGTGGTGGACCACAAAATATGTTTTTACAAGAAACTAGAGCAAGTGAGCATGGGCACGAGGAATAGCCATGGCCAGTGCAGCTGCCTAAATATGAACAATTTAAACTTTGACATAAAAGCTGTCTGCAGCTGGATGAACCAACAGAGGAACAGATGAATGGAATGACAAAAACTAATGTACCCCCTTACATACTTTGTATGCCGAAAGTATAATAAGTATTATCCAGAGCTCTAGATAAGAGGGAGTATCTGGTGATAATTAGGGATAATTTTTGTTATTTGTGCATAAAAACATATGTTGCGACCCCTCATCTGAACCGTCTCGACGAGACGGTTCAGCTGAGGGGTCACAACATATGGTTTAAATGAGAAATAAAAAAAATTATCCTTCAATTATCATCAAATACCCCTCTTATCTAGTGCTCTGATTATCATATCAATATGATCAAAGCATTATCATCCAACCCAACTGCAGTGATTTTTTTACCCCTGCGTCCTGCGTCCTAGACGCATAATTTTCCCAGAGGATGCAACATATTTCCTTGGCTGCGTTCCGGGACGCATAAAAATAGCCGATCGGTAGTCCAACTTCCGATTTCGGCTTCGTTTACAAAGCTACTTTCGTTTTAAGAATATAGCAACGGTGCATTAGCAGATTGTTATATTACTGGTAAAAAACAGTACCATTTTCAGCCCTACTCCGGCTAAATACCGAAGTCTACCTGTAATACCAATAATCAATAGTAGTTGTCCAGAACCGGAGGAACATAGTATTATCGACCATGGTGATGTCTTTTACATAAGTGCAAACTTTTATCAATACACCGGGTCAATAAGTAATCATGCCTCCGAAAAACAAGAAAAAGATCAAACTTGATTCAAAGCAGCAAACATTATTTGGTCTTCTTGGACAAACACGCAAGGCCAGATGTTGCAGATCATGATGCAACCGATCAAACTTCCGAATCCTAATGACAACGGATGTCTCCAAATCCAATACGCTGTCTGACAATGAGACAACAGGTGATTTATTTTATTCCTGTGACCACAGGAGCTAGACGTTGGTTATTTTTTACTTATAGGGCTTGTCCTTTGAAGCCCTTTAAGTTTGGGATGCAGAGAAAATATTGCTTTTGCATCCCAGTAAAGATGCAGACCCTTGAGCTTGGGATGCAAAGATTTTAGGTCTTGTGAGTCCTGGGACTCAAAGAAGGAGATTTGTAAAAAAATCACTGCACTGTTACAGTTTTCAATGTTTTTTATGATAACATGCAAAACTTAAGATCCACAGCACTGGTAATTCCATTCCATCATGAGATCCTCACCATACCAATTTTGTTTCCTTGTTTGCCGTAATAGAGTTACAGCAAATATGCAACTAAAACTGAAGCTGTTTGAATGCCACTGCTAAGAATAAGGATCTACCAAGTTTGAAAACAATTTAATAAAATATCCCCCAACTAAACAAACTGACCAGTCCAAATTCAAAGATGAACAAAACAGTGCAACAACAAGCTATTTGATGTGTCCAAATATTTTCTGTTAAGCAGAATGGGTATAATTCAGGGAAAGCAAATCTGTCAGATATGAGCCGCGACACAACAAAACCAACAGTGGTTGTGCACCCAGTGCAGACTCAGATCAGCCTGGGCATCCGCCCAGTCTCACCAGAGTCTTCGCTGAGCGCATGGCGGTAGCGACGCCCCTTAGCTACCCTTTAAGCGCTTAGTGAAGACTCTGATCAGACTGGGCAGATGCCCTGGCTGATCTGAGTCTGCGCTGGGCGTACAACCACATTGTTGGTTTTCTCGTGTCGCGGCTCAACTATATTTTTGTCGCCCTACTAAATAGGGGTCAACTCTTAAGGAACAAATTTGCTTTTCTCAGAAAGCAAACAAGAAGACACAAAAGTTGTCTTTTCTTCTGTTGTACCCATACAACTAAAGTGGTGACATCATTACCTGTTGGGGGTGGTTGGGTGGTGCGATGGTGCTTTGTATATCTTCCAGTGCCAGGGCATCCTACTGATTTGGATAAAAGTAGGGCAAGGGCCTACTGTGCTTGCAGTAGGTGCGGGTGGAGATTGTTTGGACATTTTTCTCTTGACTTTCATTTCTCTCATCTTTCTCCCTCTCTTTGGGAGATGGCCGGATTTAGACTGAAACACTGTCTCAAAGGGCCGTTAAACCCAAAACAACCAATCAACCAAAATCATTACCTGTTAATGTCCATATAATACTCCAGGATTTTTCTACCACCGTTGCCATGGTTTCAACATCATCCAGCTCATCATCAATCTCCATATGTTCCGAGATGAGTGTCAACAGTATCTGATAAAGAAAAGAGAACAGAGAGTCTCAATCATTGCTCCATCCCCCTCTGATATGATTCAAATGAGATCATAACATCATTTGAGCCGAATCACAGGAAAACAAAGAAAGAGGCATGAGTGCCCAGTGAAGACTCAGATCACCCTGGGCATCTGCCCAATTTAATCAGAATTATTGCTGTCCACATGGAGCTAGCTTAGAGCCTTAGCTACCCCTTTAAGAGCACAGCAAAGACTCTGATCAGACTGGGTGGCTGCTCAGGCTGATCTGAGTCTTTGGCACTTTGTTGGTTTTCTCATGTCACAGCTCAATTATGATTCTAATGAGATCATAATATGAGCCGAAACATGATAAAACCAATGAAGTGGTTGTGCGCCCAGCGCAGACTCAGATCAGCCTGGGCATCCGCCCAGTCTAATCAGAGTCTTCGCTGTCCGCATGGAGGAAGATTAGACCCTTAGCTACCCTTTAAGCACTCAGCGAAAAGTCTGAGTGGACTAGGGGGGTGCCCAGGCTGATCTGAGTCTGCACTGGGTGCACAACCACTTTGTTGGTTTTCTCGCGTCGCGGCTCATATCATTTCATTTCCTTTTGGATGGAGGCAGCATATCCCAAGTTTGTACACAGATGGTTTTAAGCTGAATGGGTACACTTTCAGGGGAAGCTACTCTGCCATTTTCATTTTAGTTTCCCAACTCAATGACAGTCAACTCTTTATGAACAGAATCTGCTCCCCAAGAAGTAAATTTCTTTTCTTCAAAGAGTAGACCTTATTTTGCTATCTAGGGAAGAAATGAAATTCACAAAAGTTGTGTCCCTTTGTAAGAAAAGTGTTAAACACAAAGGCAGTAGCCATTCACTCTAATTTCAAATTTCAATTAGAAACAAGAACTGAGCCATGGTATGACAAAACCAACAAAGTGGCATGTGTGCCAAGCGTATACTCAGATCATCCTGGACATCCGCCCAGTCTGCTCAGAGTTTTCATTGAGCGCTTAATCTTAGCTTCCTCCATGTGGACAGCGAAGACTCTGATCAGACTGGGTGAATGACCAGACTGATCTGAGACTTCGCTGGACACACATACCATTTTGTTGGTTTTTGTCATGTCATGGCTAAAAAGGTTTTCAGACAAAAACAGATGGCCCCCTCCACCTGCGCCCCCAGCACTCACCCCATCCCCCACCTCTTTCTTCACAAGGCATCTTCTACCTTCCAATCCTCACCAGTGCCCAGTGCATTCTGGCACATTTGTATCGATGTCCTAAATTTTACTGTGTTGATTTTATCAATCAAGTTTTGTTAAAAGCTGTCAATATGTTTAAGAGCATTTAAAGTCCTTCTTAGCCCTTAGAAAAAGGACCAAGATCAAAAAAAAAATCTTATCTCTTGGCTTGTCATTATTAAATCACCATGCAAGTCTGATTAAATTCCACCCACTGGTTCAAACATTTAGGCCAGGTTTGAAGACTGTAGGTATCATAGATTGAGACAAATGAACATAAATGCTAGGGTTGACATAATTGTGGACAAACTGACCGTCAAATAAACAGACCGAAAAGTGAACTCCTATATGGCACCTTGCTAAAGCAGGTGCAACAAAATGAGGTCAAGGTCACCAAAATATAATCAGCTCTTATGATTGTCTTAATCTATGCAAGTTTGGAGAAAACCCTGTCTGGTTCAAACGATATCTTACATATCAGACTATGACATGAAAATGAGATCAAGGTCACCAAACACTAAGAAGCTCTTTTACCTGTCAAAATGATATATCATATTTTATGTGCCATTATTTCAGGTGTCCCAATTCTTAAAATTTTATGGTCAGTAACTGGTATAGGTGTCCCAATATTTAGTATTTCTTTGATATAAGCTTCCACACAAGAAAACCAACAAAGTGGCATGCGCCCAGCGAAGACTCAGATCAGCCTGGGCATCTGCCCAGTCTGATCAGTCTTTGCTTTGTGCTTTAAAGGTAGCTAAGGGTCTAAGCTACCTCCATGCCAACATGCCCAAGGGTCGTATTTATAAAACCACTTAGGTCGTTGCTATGCTGTTGCTAAGGCTTAATCTCTATGAAGGAGGTTCCCTACAACTATAAAATTTGCTCTGGAGGAACATTCTTTTTCAGACTGTTCCTCCAGAGGAAATTTCATAGTTGTAGGGAATCTCCTTTATAGAAATTCAGCCTTAGCAACAGCATAGCAACCACTTGTCATTTTATAAATACGACCCCAGGCTGATCTGAGTCTTCACTGGGTGCACATGCCACTTTGCTGGTTTTGTCTTCTCGCAACTCACATGTTGCCAGTTCATTAGCACAACTGTCATACCTTGGTTAATCTGAACTCTCCTCCAATCCGAGCCTTGAGCTCCTGAGTGTATCTACAAGCTGTATGGATCAGTCTTAAGGCCAGATGCATCATCATTGGTTTAGGTCTTCGCTCAACTACAAGGATAAGTGTCCGCACATACTTTTCCACCATATAGCAATAAGCCTGAAATAACAAAGCTTGTTCATTTAGGTACTGTATTAATAGAGGATCTTACATGAGTGCTTATGTATTATTGAATTTATTAAACGAGTTGGGGAAAAGATAAGATGTGAGGCTATGCCGAGCATCTTATCGTTTTCACCAACGAGTTTAATAAATTCAATAATACAGGAGCATGAATGCAAGATTCTATTTATCATATGACACTAAAATTGCATTTTATCAGCAAATTTTGCACTAAAACGTCACGATTTGGCCATTAGAAAATGTGACGTTTTATGGACGTCAACGCATAACGTTACGACTTAATTTGCATATTTAATCCACTAGTGGATTATCGTTTTTAATGCATGGCTTTATTACACTCTCAGATGCCACGTCATATGACAAATTCAGTTATAAGACAAGGTTTTCCATTACAAATCAATCTTAAAGATCTAGATCCATTTTGTTAGATGCACTACAAAAGCTCCTTACAAATTTTCATTAAAAATATGAGCCGCCCAGTCTGATCAGAGTCTTCACTTTGCACTTAAAGGCTAGCTAAGGGTCTAAGCTACCTACATGCAGACAGCAAAGACTCTGATCAGACTGGGCGGATGCCCAGGCTGATCTGAGTCTGTGCTGGGCGCACAACCACTTTTTGGTTTTCTCTGCTCATATTAACACATTGGATTTTATATGCATTAGATGACCTCATTATCCTCCGTGACAAATCATGTCATAAGCTAAAGATGTTTTGAACTGGGCCCAGGCTTCTTCTACAAGTTGACCAAGTGTCCAAATCTTGCTAATGAAATGGCAGACAGTGCAGATAATGTCAGATCAGATTAAAATTGAGGAGCAGTCCGATCTGGAACTACCATCTTTAATATTTAGGGTTATTATGGATAACAGTTACACAGTGCTCCAGGTAAAAAGGGGTAACAGGGATAGTTCAGGGATAACTTTCCTTATTTCTCCATAAAGACCTATGTTGTGGCCCATCATCAGACCTATCTTGCCAAGATGTCAAAATAAGTTTTTGTTAAGAATTAAGAAAAATTCTAACATGATGTTAATGTCACAATATCCTTGCAGTTCCGTTCTATATAATGTTAGAATCGATATAATGTTTCCTTACATGTAAATCATTACCGATAAACACATCTTGTCGGGCATATACGAATATTGATTCATTCCACTTTGACTTTGTGAATTAATTTTTGTGATCTGCCCTCCAACAACATGTGTTAATCAGCGATAATACACGGCTAAGGGAATATTATTTCTTACTTATTTCAGAATTATCCTCAAAAACCCAACGTATAATCTGGAGTCCTGACACTGAAGGTAATACTTACAGCTACGTCAGGTAGAGGCAGACATAAAAGGACAACAAGAGATAGTCTGGACACCTGAAATGAATGTAACACTGGAACATGACTTTTTGAGCCGCAATAAGCTACCTCCATGCAGACAGCAAAGATGCTGATCAGACTGGGCAGAAGCCCAGGCTGTTCTGAGTCTTCGCCGGGTGCACATGCCATTTTGTTGGTTTTGTCGTGTCGCGGCTCTTTTATCTTTGTTATGATGAATGAGTACACCTTCAGGGGAAGCAACTTTATCATTTTCAATCTTGCCTCCCTTCTCAATGGGGGGTCAACTTTTAAAGAAAAGTATTTGCTCCTCTTATTTACTTTAGAAATGTGTCCTTTTTATAAATGCATATTATTGCATAAATATTGGTGTCACACTATTAATAGGCATGTTTCAATGAACACGAAACCATGTATTATAGCTGGCGCAAATTGACCTGTCTTTCTGACCTTTATGCATGAATATGCAAAATAGCACAATTCACTGCGAAATAGGAGACAAAGCTTTCTAGCAGAACCACACCTACACGTATTTACGCGATTGAATGACTGCCATATCCTAAAGCCGGGTTTTCGTGGAGCGTTCTATAGTGGGCTTCAGCGTCGAAACTCTTTTTGCCATGTATTTACAATGGCAGTTTCAGCGTCGAAACTCTTTTTGCCATGTATTTACAATGGCAGTTTCAGCGTCGAAACTTGTTTTGCCATGTATTTACAATGCCAGTTTCAGCGTCGAACTCGTTTTGCCATGTATTTACAATGCCAGTTTCAGCGTCGAAACTGTTTTTGCCATGTATTTACAATGGCAGTTTCAGCGTCGAAACTCTTTTTGCCATGTATTTACAATGGCAGTTTCAGCGTCGAAACTCTTTTTGCAATGTATTTACAATGGCAGCTTCGGCGCCAAAACTTTCATAAAGTACACGCCATAGAAAAGAGCCTTAGATATTTACAGAGCGTGTTGCTTCATAAAGCCAGTTTTCCATCTCCAAATGCCAAGGAGTTTCGGCTCCTAACTATGCTGTATGGAAAATCACCTAAATTTTATCATATAATCATTTTTTTATGAATGTTTGATATCAGAGCTGGTTATGAGAGAGAGAGAGAGTATTCAATAGAGAGAGAACGCATTCAATTTTCAGCTTAGATGAATGGAAACGTTGCAACATGAGCATCATGCAGTAGGTTGAGGCAAGATGCTGAATAAGTTAAGATGCTTACTTTTTCACCCATGGTATAGTTTACCGTATCATGAATCATGACGACGTTGAAATAATATCCAGATACGTAGATGGATGTAATACACTATCCCTGTATCTCTTTATGTATCTTCTGCTACATTGAATTCTCACTTTGGGTAAAATGCTATTAAGATGTAGAACATGTAGAATGCAACTCTCTCTCTCTCTCTCTCTCTCTCTCTCAGACACACACGTCCAGGAACCCTGGTAGCTCAGTAGGTTAAGCGGTGGTCTGCTGATCTAGTGGCCCCTGGTTCGAGTCCTGCTGGAGACGGGAATCTTTTCAATCGTAAACGGGGTTCCATTGCACACAGCCTTTCATTATCACCCACCCATCGTCCTGATATGACTTAAATACTGTCTAAAAGGAAGTAAAACTGCACATTATCCATCCATTCCTCCTCTCCCCGCCCAGGTTTTGAACCCTCTTTGATGCGAATGCTTTTGCAGTTGCTTCTGTTTGCAATTAAGCGATTAAAACGAATTATGTCTTCTGGAATGCATAGCATTATCGGCCCCGAATCAAAAGTCCTGTTGAGAAATGATAAACTTTATTTGTACCAACACCATACAGTTGTGCCCACAGTTAACATGCGCAAGACTTCTATAGGTTTACGCAAGTATATCTGGTAAACTATTCACAATTTCATGAAGTAATTCATTTCTGGTAGAAATGCTCGTGAATCTTGAGAGGATTCGTTATGTGTAAGGCCATGATAAAAATTCTGTTTGCTGCATTCCATACTATCCAAGATTTGGCCTTTGTGGCCTTTCTTTCATTTTTTTCGTATGTAGTAATATTTAATCATAATACATGTAAATTGTCAACTTTAAACTGGGTAACGGCTGCTGAACGGAGTTAAGACTGTCAGTGAAAGATGGCAAACACTGTTGATCATGACCAGACTGCTCTTAAGGAATACTTTGATTCGGGTCTGCACTATTTGCAAATGCATTTTATTCGCAACCAGTACTTTGTGGCACACGAAAAAAACTTCCTCCCAACCTACCGATCCAGCTAAGTCTGCATTGGAGCTCAACAAACATATTTTTAAAGGATGGCCTTAAGTTTGTTTTATAATTCATGCATCCCTATCTGTGAAATCAACTGAGCCTACTAATATATTTAAATGAGGGGCCAAAGAGACAGGTCAATTTGCGGCAGCTATAGCAAGACAATTCTCGTGCTATAATGGCTCGCTTTAGGACTTATCCAATGCAAGTTGCAGGGTGATACTCTGTCAGTTCAGAAACAATGGCAAGACTCAATTTGTAGTTATTGAAAGAAAGAGTTACACAAATTTGGATTTTGTAAAAATGGAATTGCAGATGACATCAAGTGAAAACTTTGATGAACATGATTATGGCTTGTGAACTGCTGCTAAAGGCTAGACAAAAAGCATTAACGTTTGCAAGGTCCCTCCGGAGATGTTGAAAACCTCGCCCTTTGGCCTTGCAAACATTAATGCATGAAAAAACATGTTTGATCCCTATATAAAACCGTTTGATCCCTATATAAAACCATGTTTGATCCCTACTTTAAGTGGTCTCCCAGTTAAATTCTACCAAAAAACCAGGCAAATGACCTGTTCCACAATGACAATGGCTTATCCCATATGCAAACAGCAAAAGACTCAGACTGATGTGCAGGCTGATCTGAGTCTTTGCTGTTCACGAGTCATGATGCATCTTTCCCCATGTCATGGCAATATGACTGTATAATCAGTATCTCATTGCTTTTGCTTAATCACCAGCAGCGTATTTCTTCGGTTGTAAGTCAGAGGGTTTTTCCAGTGCTACAGATAAGAAGGGGTAACAGTGATAATTTAGGGATAACTTTCCACATTTCTCAATAAAAACATACATTGTGACCCCTCATTAGAACCGTCTCAACGAGACGGTTTTAAAGAGGGGTCACAACGTATGTTTTCGTTAAGAAATAAGAAAAATTATCTATTAATTATCCTCAATACCGCCTCTTATCTGCAGCTCTGTTCCTTTCCAAAACAATCCCAAAAATCTAGATCCATCTTATGAGATGAAGAGCAGAATTTTTTAAGACTGACTTAGATATCTGGGGTCATTCTAGAAAGGGTAAATCTTGTTTTATTGCCAAATAAAGATGGTAGTAATGGATAATACTTACATAATCTACATAGGAAGAAAAACCCTGATCTATATCTCGAAGACAGTTTCCAATAAGCACAAGCATTCTCTCTAGCAATCTCCTACAGTATAAGAAGCTAAAATATATGCACAGTGTACAAGCAAAACCTGTTTGAAAGTTTTTAGTACATGTATTTATTATACTTACACAATACAATACAATTCTAGCATCCAGTAATAAACTAAATTACTGCATAAATATTGGTGTCACACAGGATTAACAGGCATGTTTTAATGATCACAAAACCATGTATTAAGAAGGCAATTCACATGTTGATAACCTGCTTTGCAGTTTTTCATATGCATGTTTAAGGGCAGTACTCCATGATGCAGTAATGACTCTAAATAGGAACTTCATATCACTGAAGTTTGAACTATCAATGATCTTCAGTAATACTAACCTTTTATGAACCATGGTAACTCTACTTCTATGGTGACCAAGAGCCAACATTTTGTATAGTTGATACCTGTAATAATATCAACAAAGGGCTTGACAAGGCCGCATTTCATTCACTCCGAATTTTACGATATATATAGACATATGATTCAAAAGACTAGACAAGACTTTAATTTGTGGGCAGCTGGGCAGCAGAGCTACCCAATAGCTCATCTGCCAGGGACAACAAAAAGAAAATTTTGGAATAGTTTCTCTGTTGTTGCAGCCCCTTATTCAACCCAACTTACTGAGTTTGCCAGAGCTAACTACAATTAGGGATCAGGAGCTAATTTATATTATTGCTACCTCCATGTCAACAGGACAGACTCTGATCAGACTGGGTGGATACCCAGGTTGTTCTGAGTTTTCCCAAGGCGCATATGCCACTTTGTTGGTTTTGTCATGTTGTAGAGCATATATCAGTGTTGCACACTACTAACAGGCATGTTTTAACAAACTCAGAAACATGTATTAACAAGGATGTTCACATGATGATAATGACTTGCTTTGTATTTTTTGTATGCAAGTTTCTGGGCAATACTGTACAGAGCTCCAGATAAGAGGGGGTAATGAGGATAATTTGAAGATAATTTTTCTTATTTCTCAACGAAAACATATGTTGTGACCCCTCATTAGAACCGTCTCAGCGAGACGGTTCTAATGATGAGTCACAAAATATGTTTTTATGGAGAAATATCCAAAATTATCCCTAAATTATCCCTGTTACCCTTTCTTATCTGGAGCACTGAATACACCTTCAAAACAGAAGCAAGCAGATAGTTTGCAACTGAGTAATCGATGAAAGACCTGTTTGTGAGAGTTACATAGATTCGAATATTGTAAAAATTGGAGAGAAGGGGACATCCAAGTGAAAAATTTAGTGGCAACATGATTTTGACTTGTGATCTCTTGTTGGTTTAAACATAATTTATTTTCAATAATGTACACTACAACACATAAACAACATACAAGTACACATTGAAAAAGGATCAGAATGAAAGGTGATAGCTTATACAGCTCTTCTCCTCAACTCTTATTAAAGATTTGACAAATATCATGACAACTGGCCATACCCTGAAACAAGAATTTTTATAGAAATGCATGTAGGTAATGGCAATGAGATCAACAAGACCTGTCCGCGTACAGGATAGCTCGCCTGCAGTGCCTTGCCCATCCATGGGTTAAAATATAGGTAATTAAAAAACTTTAACCAAAACATCCAGTTCGGACGCCGACGCCGACGTCGACGCGGACGCCGACGCCAGGGTGACAACAATAGCTCTTCCTGAACTTTCATTCAGGCGAGCTAAAAATTGTGCCTAAAAATTTTCTTTATTTTTGCAGCATTGTATTTAAATTTGTGCAAAAACAACAGTTAAACATGGTTCTTCAATGCATTAACATTTGCCAGGTTGGTTGGTTGGTTGATTTGATGCTTAACGTCCACGGTAAACAACTAAGGTCATGTCGGGACGGTCAGTTAACCTAACCACACTATTCCTGGGCAGGCTTAGACCTCCTAAGCGGTTAACCAGTACTAAGTGCACATACTTTCGCCAGTAACTGAAAACTGCCCTTCTTGAATCAGCGGAAGGAGAAACGAAAGTATGTGGCCAGACCGGGATTCGAACCCAGGACCTCTGACATACGAGTCAGGTGGCCTACCGATTGCGCTACCCGGCCCGGCCATTTGCCAGGTAGCTCAGGAGCTGTTGAAAATAGAGACTCGAGGCCAAGGCCTCAGTTTTCAACATCTCCCTAGGGACATGGCAAATGTTAATGCATGAAAAACCATGTTTGATTCCTGTATCAGTAATACAGTGCAAGTGCCACCACCCAATAAATTCAAAACTTTTTTTTTTAAAATTCTACAGACATAAATATTGTAGTCTGCTTTTACGGTACTTAACCCTATTGCACTCAGAAGGGCCAAAACTCCATAGAGTTTTGGCCCTTCTGAGTGCAATAGGGTTAAAGTGATAATTATGGAACTTACAGAATTTTCCCAGTGACCTTCAGTGTAGGTTGTTGTATAGCAATGCATTTCCAGTCAGGGTACTGATCTAGGAAGGCAAGCATTCCCTGAAACAGTACTGGCAATTAAGTGGAAAGAAAAGATAAATAACTGAACCGCGACACGAGAAAACAAACAAAGTGGTTGTGCGCCCAGTGCAGACTCAGATCAACCTGGGCATCCGCCCAGTCTGATCAGAGTCTTCGCTGACCACATAGAGGTAGCTTAGACCTTTAGCTACTTTTAAGTGCTTAGCAAAGAGTCTGATTAGACTGGGCAGATGCCCATGCTGATCTGAGTCTGCGCTAGGTGCACAACCACATTGTTGGTTTTTTCGTGTTGTGGCTCATATGCAGATGAATTGGGCTTCATTCACCTTCTTGACAATATTTTCGATCATTTTGGATCGTTGATTTGAATAAACAGATAGAAAAGAGTACGTTGTCACACTATGACTTGTTTTATGGTAAGGGCTTGATGTTTTCCTCACAACGTAACAACAACAAGATGTCAGTAAGACATCTAAACGATAACATCAACTTTGGTGCTAAGAACCTAACCTCTGGCACTAAGAACCTAACCTTTGGCGGTAGAAAGAGATGTATGATATAAGGCTGAATTACAGGGATACCACTTTAATATCTTCCACTTCCAAATTCCCTATTTCCTGGCACTTCCCTGACATTTTACAGTTTCCATACCCTTTTAATGGATATGAAAGTTCATTTTACTGTCCTAATTGTATTTTATCAAATATGAAGGAGGGGTGGGGGGAGGGGGAGACGGGAGGGTTACTCTTAAAGGTAAGAAGATGGGAGGGTTACTCTTAAAGGTAAAAATCCTGGAGGTAGCAAATTCTTTTCCTTTAAGAGTAGCCCCCAAGGAGAAGGGAAATCCTAGACTAACTCTCTAGAAAGTACATCTTTTACCCATAAACAGAATAAGTATATTTTTGAGAGACCGCCTTAGCCATTAATTTTCATATCCCCTGACTTTTCCTTGACTTTTCAAGTACTTGCCAAATTTCCTGACCAACCACAAAATTCCCTGAATTTTCCCTGACCTGGAAAACAAAATCATTTTCCAGATGTTTTTCCCTGGCTGTGGCAACCTTGAGAAATAATCCAGAGGCCTGGGAAGAGCCACTAACTTGGACAGACTTGAACCTGCAAATCTGTGGATTTGCATCTAGAGTGATAGCAAAATGGTCAACACTACCCAGACTAACCAGATATCAAGGCCCAGTAGTTCAAAACAAATGACATCGTTAGTTAAAGAGACATTTAATTTTCATATGCATTGCCAAAAAATGTGAGGAGCTTCTGCAGTGAAAAAGCTCCTTTCAACTGCAAAAGCTCATTTCATGTTTTTTTCAGTAATAAAAATTGGTTTTAAGTGTACTAGAAGACTTAATTTACATCTAGGGGAGTTAATTATTGTCTTTAAGAGTTGACCCCTAAAGGGAAGTGAGGCAAAACTAGAAATGTGTCCACAGTACATGGATGCCCCCGCCTAGTGCCTTGAGTAAGATGGCGCCTTGATTAAGGTACTCACACTTATAGGATAACTAGGTTCATAGAGGCAGACTTGTATAACATAAAAGGCCATAGGCCCCTGTCAATAGACGTCTGCAGTATGATGCAATCTGCAGCCTTTGATACAGTTTCAGAGTCACTGTATGGCCAAAAAAGAAAATATTGTGTATTACAGAAACCAAGTGATATATGGATCATCATGACTTGATTCTTGTATATTCCTGTTGTACTTATAGGTATTAGCCTATATAAACCCTCGTACAAAATTTCAAGTTGCTACAATAATAGGGACCCTAAATTCTACCTCTTACAAAAATCTTAACCTTGCAAAATTAGCGCAAAACCGAAGTCAGTGGACTATGACATATGGGTCATCAAGACCTGATTCTTGTACATTCCTGTTGTACTTAAATTATATAAACCCTCATACAAATTTATAAGTTGCTACAATAAATGGAACTCTGAAATTTACCTCATACAAAAATCTTAACCTTGCTAAAATAGCCTAAATCTGAAGTCAGCAGACCATGACATGTGGATCATCAGGACCTGATTCTTGTACATTCCTGTTGTACTTACAGATATAAACCCTCATACAAAATATCAAGTTGAACCCTAAAATCTACCTCTTACAAAAATCTTAACCTTGCGAAATCAGCCAAAGTCCGAAGTCAGTGGACCGTAACATATGTGTCATCAAGACCTGGTTCTTGTATACTCCTGTTTTACTTATAGATATACATCTTAATACAAAACTTCAAGTTGCTACAATAATAGGAACCCTAAACTCTACCTCTTACAAAAATCTTAACCTTGCATAATTAGCCTAAGTCCAAAGTCAGTGGACCATGACATACGGGTCATCAAGACCTGATTCTTGTATATTCCTGTTGTACTTATAGATATAAATCTCATAATAAATTTCAAGTTGCCTGAAATCTACCTCTTACAAAAATCTTAACCTGAGTCAAACAGGATCACATACGTACATACGGACGTACAGATGGATGGACGTACAGATGTACATAATAACGTACACATGTACGCACAATCATATGATGCGGGGGCATAAAAAAATGCTTCCCCTATAAAGTATATCCATTCATCTTAATTCTTCAAAAATGTGTATGTTGTGACCCCTCATCGGGACCATCTTCAAGGTGGCCTGGTGCCACAGAATTTTAACGTTATATTTTACCATTCCAAGATACTTTAATACTCACTTCAATATAAGCCCCAGGATAGAGTTGACTGTCCTGTTCCTCATGATGAGAGAATAATTCTGTCATATAGTCTATAACTGAACCCATTAATCCCAAGTTGTGTTGATAGGACCACAAAGCTGTCAAAACCTGCTGGCCATCTTTCAAACCACTCACCTTAAAAAACAAAAACTGAAAATATCTGAACTACCATAATTTATAATAGGTCATTCAGACCAGAATCCATCAGCAGGAATGGTTCTGTCATTTTTTAAAAAGAGGAACCACTTTTTGTGACTTCCTGTTTGAGTCCCTGGACAAAGAAACCCTACTGTACGCGTCTTTCGATTCTCGTAATGATGTTACCCCCAGCACCTCAGCAGAGCATATCCATAGCCGCAGTAAGGAGTGCCGTGTGTCCATCCATTAAAAGAAACCCTTCCAAAAAGGGGTCTACATTTATAGTGGCTCTGCAATTTTTCTCCCACAATGAAACTGACTGGCCAACAAAGAAGCTCTTATAAAACTTCCAAGTTTGCTCCTCCAAGCCCTAAACGCAGTGTGAAGTTCATTGTCAACTTCAATGTTAAATTTTGAAAGAATTTACCTGCTTCATGAATTGGGTTCTTAAAAATGTTCTCATGATGATAGTCTGACAACAGAGATGTGATAAGTAAGATAATCTGAAGCTACACATTGTTACCCAATTCTTTTCTAAAAAGATTGACAGGTATTAGTATATGAAAATTAAAAGGAAAATTAATTAGGAACTTCATTGATTTTTTCCAAACTGATCTCTCAAGTTTGCAAGTAATCTCTCAGTCCATCGCTGAATTTGAAAAGAACTAGAGCAAGTGAGCAGGGGCTCACTTATACCCCCGACCAGCTCCACTGCCTAATAAAACCACCGCCTTATGAAACTACTACATAACAAAATCAATCTTAAACATGGTTTGAACCTAAACTCCATTCATTAATTCTGAAACTGGGTTTTTCGCTGCTCATACTTTTATTACCTAATCAATTCAGGTAAGACTGTGCATACTGATAATGCTAGACTTCCGCCGATTTCTCATCAATGTGGCCTGTGACACTGCCATTCGTATGATGCTGGGCTTACCTGCACGAAAGTGCAAATAACAGATTTTCAATCCGAGACTAAGTCCATCGGACAGGTTGGAAACGCCTTTTAATACCAAATAAAGTGGTTGCTATAAATAGTTTTGTGTACGGGTGTGGTTAGTATTCTAACACATGTTCTGCGCGTGCGAAATCAGTCAGCGTGACAACAAGCTAATCATCCACGTAACTCTGACTCGGTTTGAAATTGAACACACCGCATAAATTCACACTGGACAAGGTTTTCAGTGTTTCGTCATAGTCCTTCGCTACCGGCAAACAACGTCTACCCGACGTCATATCAACGTCATTGCGACGTAACGATGTTCATTGGCGCTATTTAACGCAAATATTACAGCCTCCCGCAGTATGTAATACAGTTCTGAAGTTCCAAAACATATCTTACCAATATTTAGCTACAACTGCATAGTTAAATACAAGGACAAAATCATGCACCTCTCTAACTTATTACAGCTGCTTTCAATCAGTCTACTCCTGCCCCGCTCCACCCCCTCTAAAAATAATATAATATCCCCCACACAACCAAAAACCCCTCCCCTTAATAAGTCTACCACCCAAACTGACACCCTCGATATGACCCCCGTCCCAATCACACACCATCATAGTCAGTTTACCACACATGAAGCTCCTTTGGAAGCAACGAATATGGCAGACTCGGTTTAACTGAGCCTTTTCATGTGCTGTAATGTAATGGTGCAACACTGCCTACGCCTAGTACCGGCTTCAGCGAAACTCTTTTTTCAGACTGACTCCGAATGAGTGGTCAAAATAATATAGTAAACAAACTGGGTCTGGTTTTCAATTCTTAAATTCAGCGTTGTCGAACTAACAACAATTATTACCCGAATGACCAGAGTGATACCCACGTGGAATGTATGTGAATATGTATGACTTAATTTAGGCTGTCAATTTTCATCAAATGGTCTTAGTTTGCGGACGGGTTTTTGAAATTTGAGGTTTCGTGCACGTAACTGCAGCATCAGACGCCAGGCTAAGGTACATGAGACCTTGATGAGAAATCGGCGGAAGTAGAGTTTTATCACTATGCACAGTCTTACCTGGATTGATTAGATTATAAAAGTATGAGCAGCGAAAAATCCAGTTTCAGAATTAATGAACGGAGTTTAGATGTAAACTTAGTCACCTATCTCATGGTTCCATCAAAGTATATTACAAATATCAGCAAAGAGAACCAACTTAACACAAAACTTTCAAGTAAACATATAAGTGTGTGTCCATGACCTTGGTCAGCAGCAGCATCCAGATGATGTTAACTAATCTACATAAACATAGAAGTAAATCTAGTCATATATCAATAAGTTTCATCAAAGGATGTTGGAAATATAAGCAAAGAACATAAACTCAACACAAAACTTTAATGCAAATATACAAGTCTATGACTTTGACCTTTGGTAAGCAGCTATGAACCTGAAAGTAAACCGAATCAAAATCAAAAGGTTCCATCAAAGAATATTAGAAATAAAAAAGGAACAACATAAACTTAACACAAAACTTTAACACAAATGTTTAAGTCTGTGACCTTCACCTTAGGTCAGCAGCGGCATCCAGATGATGTTAAGTATTCTGCATGAACATAGAAGTAAACCAAGTTATATAGCAAAAGGTTCCATCAAAGGATATTGGAAATACATGTATAAGCAATGGATATATACTCAATGCAAAACTTTAACGCAAATATTCAAGTCTGTGACCTTGACCTTGGGAAAGCAGCAGCATCCAGATGATGTCAACTACTCTGTATGAACCTAAAAGTAACCCTAGTCAAATATCAAAAAGTTCCATCAAAGGATATTAAAAATATAAAAGAAGAATATGAACTTAACACAAAACTTTAACGCAAATGTTTAAGCCTGTGGCCTTGACCTTAGTTCAGCAGCAGCATCCAGATGATGTCAACTATTCTGCATGAACCCAGAAGTGTACCTTGTCACATACCAAAAGGTTCCATCAAAGTATATTGAAAATATAAGCAAAGAATATAAACTTAACGCAAAACTTTAACGCAAATGTTAACAGACGGAACAATGCATGGAAGGACAGACGGAGGAATGGATGAACAGACGGAAAGATGAAATCTATATACCCCTTGACATACATGTACTTCTTATGTAGGTTGATCAAGGTGCAAAGAGAGAGATTTTGAAGAATTTTGTTAAGCAACTCTAAGAGAAAGAAGAAACAAATTCTTTCCTTTAAGGTGGTGATTTATGATAAATGTAAAAATCTGCATCAAACCATAAAAAAAAGACGTATCTCCCTGAAAGTTAGCAGACTTCTTATTTTCGTTGTTCTTTACAGTTTAGAGTACAAAATAGACGTACATGCTGCTTAAAAAAGTGTTTTCATAAGGAAAGATCAAAGGGTAATTTTCTGCGAATAAATCTGAAAAAATAATATCGTTATTGAAAATCTCTGTAATGCTGAAGGTGCAATATTGCATAATGAAGAGCGTCCTAGCAATTATTTATTCCAACTCTTTCTCAAATTGTAATGTAGACCAGATGAAAACGGTAGCTTTTTCTCAATGTTCAGCCATGTACAAAGTCAATGTACACTGGATGCATTTATTAAATATAGGGTAGGCAAGCATACCTATGTTAACACCTACTATATAAATAATACATTACTGACATGATCAGTGGTGTGTAGATGAAATTGTTCAACCTTGTTAAAATAGTATCACCTGTCTCACCTGTGTGTTTTGACAAAAAAATTTGGACACAGACTGCATCTTTTTTCAACTGCTCAGCCTGATAATGTGTGAAAGAGATGGAAAAAATAATTGCTAGGACGCTCTCCATTATGCAACAAGTTACTCTAAGCACTAAGTATATTTTCAATAATGATATTATTTTTTCAGATTTATTCGCAGAAAATTACCCTTTGATCTTCTCTTATAAAAACACTTTTTAACATTAACAAATGCTGAATTTTGGGATTCTAAATTATGAGAAACAACATAAAGAAGGCATCTGCTAAGTTTTGGAAAGATCAGTGTTATTTTGAGTATTTTATTCAGATTTTTGTCTTTGTCCCAAATCAGTGATTATCACCACCTTAAGAGTAGACTCCATACCCTCACTGAAAAGGGAGGCAAAAATGAAAATGGCAGAGTTGCTTCCCCTTAAAGTGTACTCACTCACCTTCATAAATCAACCTAAATTTTTCATATTTGAAGGATGCTAATGCTCCGTCAGAACTTATTCATAGGTTCCATAATTCTCAGGAGAAAACATTGTCTCAGGTTAATGGGTATACCGCCACCTTTTCACACCATTTTTACAAAGGGAAACAACTTTTATGACTTCCTGTTTGGCTTTGCTGGACAAAGAAGCCCTCTAAAATGGAGTCTACTCTTAAAGGAAAGAATATGCTCCATGGGAAGCGAGTTCTTTCCTTTAAGAGTAGACCTCCATTGAGTAGGGAGGCAGTTCTTTCATGTAAGAGAAGACCTTTATTGAGTAGGGAGGCAAAAATGACAAGACTTGTCCGCGTACAGGATAGCTCGCCTGCAGTGCCTTGCCCATCCATGGGTTTAAATATAGGTCTTTAAAAAACTTTAACCACAACATCCAGTTCGGACGCCGACGCGGATGCTGACGCCGACAGACATCGACGCCAGGGTGACAACAATAGCTCTTCCTGAACTTTCGTTCAGGCGAGCTAAAAATGGCAGAGATGTTTTCCCTGAAAATGTACCCACTCAACTTATATTTATAAAATATTTTTACCAAATTAGTAATGAACCATATAATGCAACCCATATGGCATGGATACTCCGTATATGGGTCTGGGGCTACCAACAGGGATCTTTGCAAATTGCATATGTGACCAGTATGATGCATATTAACTGTCTGCCCTGTTATGCAGTCTGATTTGATTAGCTGAATTACACAAGACAGATTTTGTTAATTAGGCTCATTCTAAGCAAGGAAAATACGTCTTTCAGCTGGATAAAGACTTTAAAGGCTCTCCATTCACGTATCAAATTGATGCAATTTGAAGGGTTTATAAAAACATTGACAACTACTTATCCTATTGCATGAATGCAGGGGAGCCCCAATAGCTCAGTAGGTTAGGTGCTGGCCTGCTGATCTACAGAACTGCATTCCTGGGCCCCACCCCCAATGGAGTTGGAAATCCTTCCAACCATAAACGGAGTTCCATTGCACACAGCCTTTCATTATCACTCTCCCATAATCCTGATATGACTGCAAGGACGTAAAATCGCAAAGTCATCTATCTGTTCATTTTACATGAATGTATTTGCTTCTTACCTTTACAGCAGGTATATGTTTATGCATATATGGAGTATAGGGGCAGTTCATAAGTCCTAGGTACTGGAATCTTCTGTTACCAAGAGGTGTCATACAGTCTTCTAAGCAGTGAACTGGACTGTAATAGAAACAAAAGTAATATCAAGATGTTTCCTTGGCTATCATTCTATCTTGGATGGACACACGGCGCCAAGTACGTGCAACTATGGTTACATACCGCAGAGCCACTTGGGGAACGTCATTAGGAGAATTGAACTGAACTAAACTATTATTCTATAAAAATATACATATACTTAAGGACAAAAGTTCTGTACGGATGTTAAAGGAACATCTGTGTGGAACTTTTGTCCTAAGTATATATTCTAATGTATCATTATTTTAGAATTTAGGATCTGAGATGGTGTGCATTGCACAGGTTTACTGTAAAATTGCCATGATTATACCTGTGTGATGTACACTTCAAAAAACCTAAAAGTTCTGAACATTATAACTAGGAAATGGCTTTTTCATTAAACATAATGGCTTTTTCAGTCACAATTGCAGCCAGAATCTGAGTTTCAGAAATTTAATCATGTCTTAGAAATTCACATATTCTATATTTAAAGGAAAAGTCCATATTTTGAAAATCTTGTAATGAAGAAACAGCAGTGAAAATTTTACCCATTGCATTCTGGATATTTTTTGTCCTCCGCTGAAATTGTTGTCTGCATCAAAAATCCAGAATATGTTGACAATATTGGTCTAACTGACTCTTGTAGAAATGATGTCTAGGCAGCAAACTGTTTGGATCTCAGATCAAAACTGTTGGTTGGTTGATTTGATGCTTAACGTCCACGGTAAACAACTAAGGTCATGTCGGGACGGTCAGTTAACCTAACCACACTATTCCTGGGCAGGCTTAGACCTCCTAAGCGGTTAACCAGTACTAAGTGCACATACTTTCGCCAGTAACTGACAACTGCCCTTCTTGAATCAGCGGAAGGAGAAACGAAAGTATGTGGCCAGACCGGGATTCGAACCCAGGACCTCTGACTTACGAGTCAGGTGCCCTACCGATTGCGCTACCCGGCCCGGCAGATCAAAACTGTCTACCCCTAAAGGGGTATCCCTAATGGAATGGGTTAAGCTTTCAGTGGTAACCCACAAGAAAATATAAGGACTTTATATCACTGGGAGAACTTTAAGAAATCTAGATAAATAAGAATATTTGGTGACAGTTATGAATAATTTAAATTAATCTACATAACAAGAATTCTGTGGAACACTATGTCTCGCCTCTCACAAAGAGGTGCACATGTTGCTCAGAGAGCTAAACCAGACTCTTGACAAAAGTTTATACCACTAACGCCAACGCCAGATAAGCAATACCTATGTCTCGCTTCTGCCAGTCACCAGGAACCCCGGTAGCTCAGTGTGTTACGCGCTGGCCTACTGATCTAGTGGACCCGATTGGATCCCTGCTTGAGGTGAGAATCTTTCCTCCCGTAAACAGGGTTCCATTGCACACAGCCTATCATTCTCATCCTCTCATTGTCCTGATACGGCTGAAATACTGTTGAAAAGAACGTAAAATTACAAGTCATCCATCCATCCATCTACCAGTCACAGGCTAGACAACAAGACCTGTCTGCGTAGCTTGCCTGACAGTGCCTTGTCCATCACATAAAAAGTTTAACGTAAAACTTAAACATTTTGCTAACACCGACGCCTACACCAATTTGGACCCTGGGGTAATGCATTAGCTCTTCCTGAACTTCGTTCAGGCAAGTTAAAAACATGTTGTGAACCCTCATCTGAACATCCTCATAGAGGCAGTTCAGATGACGCTTCACAACATGAATTGTCAAAAAGAAATAGAACAAGCTATCCCACAAAATTATCAAATATTCCCTTTTATGTTGAGCTCTCTCCATTTCCAACTTACTTAAAATCTCTATTATCTGCGCACAGCTCATGGTGCCCAAGTATCATCGACAAGTTGGTTCCCGCTATTTCAAGGGAGGTAAGTCTTGCAGCTGATCTGACATAACTGGCAAACTTTTCCACTTGTGAGTCCTTATAATTACTGTCTAAGGATGAGGACACATCCAGGTGTCTAAAACATAAATAAGTCCAAGCCCCTTTATAGGTGGTTGTTTCAACAGAATTTTGGATAAAACATGGACATTTTGTGGCTCTGGCTCCAATATGAAACTTTTGTCTGATAGTGCAGCTATTGACCTACATATATTTAAGATCTTTAACTTATATATACAGTACAAGACAGGAATTGGCCAAGGATGGAAAGACAAACGCAGCGGCGTATCTAGGAGCAATTTCATGATACGCACAATCATGTGTCATACTCTATCCCTTGAAGGAAAAGGTAGTATTTCAGCCACCTTGGCAGTTGGTGTAGAAATCTTGTCTAAATTGTAAAATTTCAGCATGCAAATATGCAGGTGCGTTTTGAAATTTTGTCAATTTTGACAAAATTTCAATACGCATCTGCGTATTTGCCGTATACGTAGCTACGCCCTTGAAACGGTGCTGGATGTGTGTTAACTATGGATGCATTCTGCTGCTGGGGAACATTGTTTCAAGAACTGAAATGGAATTGGCCGCTAGCAATGCCAATTTGGATACTAAAATTTGAATAATATTTGCAAGAGTTAGTTGCTAATATTTGCAAATTTACTAGCTTGTGATCGAATTCAAGATTTCCTTATTGGCTAAAAATTCATGTCACATCCAGACATACCTTACTTGTAAATGCCTTTAATTTTGCTTAGTCTCTATTTATCTTTTTTTTTTTTTTTTTTTGATACCTATTAGCAAGTTGATCAAGTGATGTTATTGCTGCCTGTGACAAGCTATTTCTATATGGTTGTCCATTAGTCATTCTTGAATTTCATCAAAAGCTATATTCTGAAATAACTCATTGATTAGAGGATAATCAAAAGCTTCCTGGAAAAGCACTGTATTCTTTTTTTTTTTTACTTTTTTTCAACAAAATTTCATCCTTTAGATGTAACTTTAATGTATTTTTGAGTCATTCCATACACAAATAGACCAGTTTTTTGCATGCACCACTGAGGTACTGACCAAAACGTGACCTGGCCCAGCTAATGTTGCATTTCATTTTAACGTTTCACGTTTCTAATAGCAAACATGAATGTTGCTAAGCCACAAATTACTTAAAGAAACATTAATACTTCATTTAAACTTTAAAATATATATTTTCTCTTGATGTTCTGATCCTTTCTACAAAATTCGGTCTGTGTCCAACAAGCCCTTTTATCAGCAAATATGTTGGGGTGGGGTAATTCAAGGGTAGACAACCGACTTTAAAATATAAAAAGGAACAGTTATCATAAGGTTTCCTAAACAAAGGTTTATGGCAATTCATTAAATACATGCATGTGATTTATGCTTTCAATCGAACCATACCAGAATAAAACAATACAACCTGATATTTGCTGCACTATTAGCTTCCAACAAATGTCCAATTCACCCAGCAGCTAGGATGTATTGGCAAATTTTCTCATAATTAAGGTCATAGCAATTTTATTACTATGTGTGGCATTTAGAAGACTATGGTACATGAAACTCCATATAGGAGGTTTTATCGTGACTCACTTCCGGCTCTATAAATAGACTCGGGATAGCCCTGGCCTTCAAAATGGCCGAGACCTACTATTGAAAACCAGTGTTTCTATGCCAATTTAATGTGGTGAAGTGCTGCTTTTTATAATAAATAGTAAAATAAATAGTTTATATTAAAATAATGCATGATAAACTAATTTGTCATGATTTTGATCTTTATTATCTTTTTAAATTTATTTATTTTATTCTTTATATGATTGATATTAGCATTTTTGAAATTTATTTATTTATTTATTTTTTTTTTTTTTGAAAAAGGTATTTGCTAACTGCTAGATCGTTTAACTCCTTCATCTTTTAAATGTTATATAATAATAATAATAATAATAACAATAATAATAATAATAATCCAGTGTCCAACAAGAAATATTGTCAATATTAGTCTTTAAGCAATGAAGGCGATGAGCTGCCCAGAAGTTTCTGGGGCTTGTACAGGAAAATTCCTTCCAAAACTTATTTTTTAAACCCAGCTCGTAGTTAATATATATTTCCTTTAAATTTATTCTCAGTTGTGCCTTTTCCATGTCTATTTGTAAAAAATTATCACCGGGCAAAGTAATGTGGAAAAGTTTGGGTGTCAACGGATTTGGCCGCTCGGGGCTCATTTTCTCAACAATCCAGAAAAATAATTTGTAGGCTGTGGTCTTATTATTAAATGAAATAGAACTTGTTCTGCTGGATTTTAATAATATCAAAATGTAACAGATGTCTTTTATAACCATTCAATTGTGACTGATTGCAGTTTCAAAGTGTCAAGTTACAAAATCCTCAATTGTTAACTGAATAAGATTTTAATATAGGAGTTAGTAAAATCTAAAGTATTTCACACTTCGTAGATGTATGTGTTCTGTTGGTGCTTTGATGTAAATTATAACACGCGAAATTCGTCTCGTCTCTGGCCTTACTAACATAGAATGAATTAGATTTACTCGGCAATGAATTGCCGATGCAACTGATGATGTGCTCTACTGTTCACAATGTAATTTGATATTCTTCTTATTTTAAAAACAGCATGTTCTTAGTGGATTACTTTCAATGTATGTTATTTTTGTTCTGTTATCACATTTTCATTTTCTCTACTTATCACAACAACAAAGCCTGCGAGTCTTTCGTATCAGCAGTGCCGTGGCCATTTTTCTCTGAATGTGCTTATTTTCTTTTTATATTAAGTTTCATATTTATTTTTCACTTTTGTTTCAAACTTATTAATAAATCTGTTATGACAGAAATAAATAATCTATACAAAACAGTATATTTATATTTCTAATTTAGAAAAAATCCGGCTTTTACCAAAAGAATTTCTATCTTCGATTATCATGCGCCGTGATAGAATCCCGTATTAAATAAGCGCAAATTCAGTGATTTCCCGTCGAAATATTTTAAAATGAGCGAAAACATGTTAAAAGATAAGAGAATCATTATTTTTTTCAAAAACTACGATTTACTAACACTGAAAAACTGAGTTTTGCATAATGAAAATCTGTCTTTTTACACTGTGAAACATAGTGCTGGCCGATGGATTGACAGTCAGCTCTGTGCGCATGCGCCAGCTTTAAGTCATAATGGAAATCCCTAAAAACTCCTATATACAACAAATCAGCCTTAGGCTATGGCTAAATTTTGACAACACTTGCAATTGTAGTCTTGCTGCTAGTTGATTAACTCTTTAAGCCCCAGTGACGCAATTAGCAAAATTTGCAAACAGCGTAGATCCTGATGAGGCGGCTCATGATGAGCCGCCTCATCTAGATCTACACTGTTTGCCCTCTAGCTTTTGAATTCTCAATATAAGAAGTCTTGGACAAGGCATTTTTTTAATTTTTGCAGACGTAAATTTTGTCGTCTGCTTTTTGGTACTGAAAGAGTTAAGACTTATATGGACAGATAATGTTGCTGCAGATATCAGGTTGTGTAGCCGTATTGCTGGAATAGTTCCATTGGAAGCATACATCACATTTCTAACAAATTGCCATAATCTCTTGTTTATGAAACCTGATGATAAGAATTCCATTTTATAATGTAAAGCATGTTATCTGCCTTTGAATTACACCACCCAACACATATAATGAAAGGGCACACTGGACTTAGGCATCATTTTGAAGAAAGGATTGAAACAGTTTACAAAATTTTTACGGAACATCTAACTAGAACTGTCAGAGAATCCAACTATACCCCCGCTTAATGGCTTTATTAAAATGGTGCTATTTTCATTACACATTCAACATGTGTACCAAATATTCAATAGTCTTCTTCAATCAGTTTCTATGAAATGCAGAATGATAAAAAATTCACAGAGACAGAAAGAAAAATTAATACATGTAGTCTTGTAAGACATGTTTTTCTCAATCTGTATTCCAAATATAAACATTCAAACTTGAACTATTGATCTGAAATCTGTTACTAAAAATTGCATTATTCAAAGTAAGGAGAGAAAGAAAACCAGAAAAATATAAAGAACAATAAGCAGAAGGCTGACTCTCAATCCCACAATACAAGAAGTCTTCATCGACCTGCATACCAATATGACTACCATAACTTGCAATGGCTGCATAGAAATCTTTGAAGAGAAATTATTCAAAGTATAGAGAGACAGAAAATCAATTGAATATAGGATGAATAGGCTGGATAATGCTGGTTTGAAATCCCAAAATACAATTAGATGTTCTCTATCTATATACCAAATGTGAAGGGTTGCTGTAAAATCTGTTATGAAAAATATCATAAGTCAAAGTAAGGAGAAAAGAAAATTGGACAAATACAGGGAAGAATATGAGGAGAGGACTGACTTTGAATCCCATAATAAAACACTTAATCATCAACCCGCATACAAAATATGATCACTCTAGCTTGCAGGGTTGCAAAGAAACCTTTGATGAAAAATTTTATTATTCAAAGTATGGAAAGAAAGAAAATAATATAAATAATGGGAAGAATAAGCAGGAGAACGCTGGTTCTCAATCCCATGATACAATATGTCATCATCAACCTGAATACCAAATATAAATATTCTACCTTGAAGGGTTGCTGTGAAATCTGTTTAGAAAAATTATTCAATTAAAGAGATAAAGAAAATTGGACAAATATAAGGAAGAGTATGCAGGAGAAGGCTGACTCTCAATACCAAGATACAACACATCGTCACCAACCTGCACATCAAATATGACTACTCTAGCTTGCTTGGTTGCAAAGAAATCTTTGATGAAAAATTTCATTATTCAAAGTATAGAAAGAAAGAAAATCAGATAAATATCGGGAGGAAAAAGAGGAGAAAGCTGGTTCTTGATCCCAGGATACAACATGTCGTCATCAACCTGTATACCAAATATGAACATTGTTGCTTGCACGGTTGCAAAGAAATCTTTGACAATAAATTTCATTATTCATAGTATGGAAAGAAAGAAAATTGGATAAATAATGGGAAGAATAAACAGGAGAAGGCGGATTCTGAATTCCAAGTTACAACATGTTGTCATCAACCTGTATACCAAATATGACCATTGTAGCTTGCATGGTTGTGGAGAAATCTTTGACGAAAAAGGGTTACGGAATTACGGAAAGATGGAAGGACAGATACACAGATACATGTATTTCTAAGTTAATGTTAATTGATCAATTCATTAACAATTCTGACATGGCTAAACAGCGTTCAGTATTTGCTGTAAGGAAGGGAAAAAAAAAGAAACATAAAGTTAGCTGGGCCTAGTCACGTTACGGTCATTATGTTAGTGGTGTTTGCATAAAACAAGGTCAAATTTGTTCCCTGGATATTAATATATGAGAAAAGGATTATAGAGGCTTCAGGGATCATTTCTGTACCTGAGATTTTCAAGGCCAGTCAAGTACTCGAAGAAAGGTGTGGGGCGTCTTGTCTGTCTGGGGCTACTTGATAGTATTAGAGTTGTCAGCCATTGCAGTTTAGAAATCTTTGTCCACCAAAAACTCACATCAACTGACACAATACACACAGTAGTGAGTTGATGATTTGATGCAAGAACGTTCCATATAATTAAGTCTGAAGGTACATTTGAGTCTGAATCAGTGTTTATAGCTGTAAAACTAGTTAAACTAGGGAATGAGTACCAGTTTATATCAACACTTTCTTTAGCTTGTCTATAACAACCATCCGAGTGACGTAAAGTCATAGCATCACTTTCTGTTGAAGGTTTGGCACTATAAACTAGAAATCTTTGGTTGGCATTAACATCTCCTCTGATTCTACATACAATCTCACCACCCCCCTTGTCTGTGGGACTAGCATCACCAGCGGGGCCTGTAATACTCCAGTCCCCTGGATCGGGAAGAAAACTGTAATACGGTGAACCATCAGCAACTAAGTCATCAAAATTTCCAAAGATTCCATAGACTCTTAAGTTCCTTATATTGCTTTTGTTCTGTTTCAACAGCAATGCTATTCCACTATTGTTGTGGGAGTATTCCGAGCAACCAAACAAGTTCAGACAAGTTATATGGCTATTTGACATATCACAGATATTTGCTTCTGCAAGGATTTCATGTCTTAACAAGTTTAATTTACTACAGACATTGTTTCTTTGCAACAAATCATGTAAAACTGCATTATATGATGGTGGGTGACTTTCTGGAATACAGGTTTTCAAGAACTGTGCAACAAGTTTATCACAAAGTGTCACAGGTAGCTCTTGATCAGGTGAGGCTACTGCATCTCCTCCACCTGTGTCACTGAAACAGCTGTCTGCCTTTCTGCCAGTATGAAGATTCAAAGATGTAAGATTTTCCACACAGTAGAAAATGCACAAGTCCTGTAGTGAGTCAGGTATGTTGGTAGAAGAATTCTGCATATTTGTCTTTATTAATACTAGTGCTACCTCACTGGCTCAGCCTGAAAGCAGAATGATCAAAATGAGCTGTATTTCTTCACTTATAATTATAAGATGAGGTTTCCCTTTCCAAAACACTCTCAAAGATGTAGATCTGTTTTGTAAGACACATCTGGATCATCTTTTTTGGATTGTTTTGGAAGAGAAACCCCCATTTTATAGCCAATATACAGAACTATTTACATACGTCTGATTGTCAATTATGATATGATTTCTAAATATATCAGCTACATTTTGAATAAACAGACCTGTAAAGAATTTATTCCATTGGATAGTATTTTTTATCTATGTTCTAAATATGGTACCCAAAGGCATGTCCTAATCCAAATAAATCAAAATGGCAAGTCACACTATTGAAAATACAAATTTAGGTCATTTTTAAGGGAAAAGTTTATGCTTATATGACAGAAGTAAACGGTAAATTTCATATCATCCTTGAGCATAAACATTCCCTTTACATGTACATGAATCAGAGCTCTAGATAAGAGGGAGTATTTGGTGATATTTAGGGATAATTTTTATTAATTCTGCATAAAAACATATGTTGTGACCCCTCATCTGAACTGTCTTGATGAGATGCTTCATATGAGGGGTCACGACATATGATTTCCATGAGAAATAAGAAAAATTATCCTTAATTATCATCAAATACTCCCGCTTATCTAGAGCTCTGTGAATGTAGATCTATGTAAGTTAGCTCTTCTTTCTGTGAGACAGTCAGGCATTTTTCTGAGTTTGGTTTGATCTGTGGCAGATATGAGCCGCACCACAAGGAAGCCAACAAAGTGGTTGTGCGCCAAGTACAGACTAAGATCCAGGGTTAGTTTTCATATAAAGTGACCTCTAGGGACCAAGAAAAGAGTTCTAGCCAGTCAGGGTGAACGAGCCATCAGGGTTCGAGCCATTGAAAGTCTACTGTAGTTGGGTTGAATTATCAGAGAGACGTTCGAAATGAACAAATGAAGTTTGGACATCCAGTCTGCATATCTGTGTAATCATATCCACCACAGCTAATTTGTTCTTACAGACCTGAAGGTCAAATAAATCACCTAAAACAGTTATAATCTCCAGCACAGCATCAACTGAAACTAGCTAAAAATTGTATCTGCAGTTTTGCTGAATTCATTTCACATTGATAAAAATGATGAGTTTGAACAAACTGATTTTATACATTTAAGAATGACAAATAGTGCAGTCTTAAAGGGCAAATCATCTTCTGCTCATTCAGCTACCCAGTCAGGCCTATACTGTTTGCCAAATATATAGGGTTACTGTGGTAGGGTTTGTTGAGCACTACAAGAACTACTGTCTCTGTAATCTCAGATTATTTCAATCAAAAATTAAACTGAGCTGTGCACAACGAAATGGATCTTCAGGCATGTGTCAGATCAGTCTGCTATATCTGCAGGTGTTAATTCTTTAAATTATCTAATCAGCCTTGCCAGATTCACTTCAGGGTGATAGAAAAGGAAGACAAAATGAGAGTTTTATCTAAAATTATGGAGAAAGATCAAGCCCTAAAAAATGTGCTTGAAGCCATCATTTTAAGGGAGACAATTTACAAGTCATTTGGATCGTGGCTAAAATTGTGTAATAATGTCAATGCTGATGATCACTTGATGATCTTGGTTGTTGTAGCTAAAAATTGGCTTCAGTATATCCTTTGTCACACATTGTAAAAGGTCTACCTTTTAAGCCACAAAAGAAAATATAGAAAGCCATGATACAATATAAGTGTATACATGGACTGGTATCACTGACAGCAGCATACTAGGGCTTTGAGTTAATCACTAAGAACTAAGACGTTTGATTTCTTAATATGTACCAGTTGCAACATTTTATGATGAAAGAGTTACGATATTTTCCACATCAAAATTTGACTCCACTCCACTCCAAATCTCCACTCCATAACGGCACTCCATAGAATACACAGTATAGAGGTCTGTGAAAAAAAGTATCTGGGCACTGTAGGTACTAGCCTTGAAGGTGGTATAATCCTGGATTTAAGAACTAAATCACGTAACAGTCACATGTCAAATAATTTCTTGATATTTTCTTATGACATAATTAGACCACAACACCAGATGAATAACCTTATACAGTTTCGATGCAAAGCAATATCGTTTCAATGTTAGAAAATTCATCCGCATATGATTGGGTGATCTTTTTATAGCAAATTTCATCCGCGTGATAAAAAATCGACGTATCCATGTCGGGTCACTTGTTAATTATTTTCTGTTGCAAAGATGCTTTTGGAAACTTTTTAGTCTTAAACAGATTATAGATAATCCAATCTATATCAGATATTAATTAAGGAATGAATGTTATATTTTCATCGTTTACTGAAGTATAAACTACATCGGGTCACGAGCAAAGTAAGTGAACCCCGAAGGGGTTTACGTAAACTTTGCTCGTGACCCGATGTAGTTTATACTTCAGTAAACGTTTAAAAAATAACATTCATTCCTTATATTTATATTATTAAATGATGCTTTTGATCAATAAAAAGGCAAACAAAAATAAGAAATACATATATAAGAATCGTTTTAAAAACATTGCCGGTCGAATTTTGCAAAAGTTTGGAACAGCCGCATTGTCACTGCCTACCAGTAAATACCACCTCCTGCTTTAGAGTTCACGTGCAAGTAGGCGTAGCGAGCTGTCACTCAATGTTTACCAGCCATTCAAGTACATGGCATATTGTAGATTTCACGTGCTAGCTAGTGAGATGAGCTGTCACTTTAAAGCGCGTGACGCAATGTAATTATTGACTTGTAAACAAAATTGACTCCCACATCACTTAATTGGGTTTACAGAGAGCTCTGCACTGAAAATGTAAATATTGATTAAAGGAAGATACCCATTCATTCAAACAGGATTCACAAAGCTCTAAATTGACTTTCCTACAACTATAACATTTATAATTGTAGCGGCATAGCCCTTGAACAGAACGAGTTGAAATTCATTGTTTCACTGTATGGGTATCCACTTGACTTATAACAGTATGCACAGACTGTTTTCTTTGAATAATAAAGGAGCCTGGATTCAGCCCTACTCTTAAAATATCAGACTTTCTTTTTCAAGAAAAAGCAGATAAGGACCCCCCACTATAATAATCAAATAAGAGAATAATTTTGCAATAAGATTTTGCACCCATACTATGACCAACTGTTCACCCACAAGGTACAAAATCAGTAAGCATTTTCTCAGGCTGAGATCCGAATTATAAGAAAATGGCCGCGTTTCAGAAATGCAAAAAAGAAATAGCAAAAGAAGGCATTAAAGCAACTGGTCAAACGCTTTTTTAAAGTTTTATTCCCTTTTTAGGCCAAAAAAAAAAATGTCTTGTTCCGGAAACCCGACCGACCCCTTTTTTTTGACCCGACTTAAAATTTATCGGTAAAAATCAGCAACCTTCGTTTTTGTAAGTAGTCTCGCTTTTTATACAAGTCCCGCGGCGTAAGCCAGTAAGCCAAATGACGCATACCGCCATTACTGCAATCGTGTCTTCCATCAAGATGGTGTCATCTGGCAATTTACATTGAAAAATGCATTATGCCAGCAGGTTTTGATGAAAAAATCAGTCATCAGAAGCGTTGCGCACTCGCATTCGGTGAACTCAGTTTTAGAACAACTCCACCCATTTGAAAAGTGGTTTAATGGATTGATTGATTGATTTGATGCTTAACGTCCACGGTAAACAACTATGGTCATGTCGGGACGGTCAGTTAACCTAACCACACTATTCCTGGGCAGGCTTAGAACTCCTTAGCGGTCAACCAATACTAAGTGCACATACTTTCGCCAGTAACTGACAACTTTCATGCAAAATGTTCAAATCTGGGAGATGATGAGCTGTTAGCGATTGAGACTGGCAGTAGTGATTGGTATTGCACAAGCTGCAAGGCGGATTGCGGCCTGTGCAGTCGTGCGGTTCTCAATGGTCATAAGGCAGTTCAGTGCGATGGTTGTGAACTGTGGCTTCACAATGAATGCTCTTTTATTTCGGACACTGATTATGAAAATGTATTGACTTCTGGATGCACATGGATTTGTCCAAAATGTGAATTTTTCAACTTCTCAGACTCCTTTTTCGATGATCAGTTGAATCTAGTGACTGAGAATCGATTTAATCCACTGTCAAAGGATAAGAATGTTAGGCTTTCATCAAGCAGTTCAAATGAGTCAAATTTAAATGGCAAGACTCTTGGCGGTTTGAAACTTGTTAGTTTGAACATAAACAGTATTAGGGGTAAGAAATTGGAGTTATTAGCTTTCCTTGATGTCCACCAATCTCAGGTTGTGGCTATTCAAGAAACAAAAATTGACAGTTCAGTTGCAACTTCGGAATTGTTCCCTGAAACATTCCCCTATAATGTATTCAGGAAGGACAGAAACCTTCATGGTGGCGGAGTGATGCTTCTCATTCATAAGGACATTCCGCACATGCCCTTGTCAGAAATAGAAAATGACTCAGAATCAGTTTGGGTTAAAATTTTGGCAAACAAAACTTCCCATTATGTAGCAAGTTGGTATCATCAGCCTGGTGGCTCAAGTGAGGAATTTCAATTGTTTCGTGACCAGTTAGATCATATTAGGACAAAGCACAAGGGAAATAAGCTCCCCTCAGTTCACGTACTAGGGGATTTCAACTTCAAAGATATTGCTTAGCCAGACCGACTTAATAAGTCAGGATCAGTGTTAAGTCAGTCAGAGGGACAAATGTTGATTGATGTCATGAATGACCATGGTTTAGAACAACTGGTGAATTTCCCGACTCGGGAGAAAAACACATTGGATTTACTTCTCACTTCGCTTCCTGGTCAGTTTCAAGAACTACATTCCCCGGACAAACTTAGTGATCATGATGTGATATCAGGAACATTGAAAATTTATGTCCCCCCCAAAAAAAAACCTCGGAGGAAAGTGTTTTTGTACCAAAAGGGAGATTTTGAATCAATGAGGAAAGAAGCGTCAGACTTCGCAAAACATAGGTACTTCAATGGTTACTCGGACAATCGCTCAGTTCAGGAAAACTTTGACTTGATAACCTCCTTTATTCAGGAGTCTGCTGAAAAGCATATCCCCTCAAAAACCAGTAGGTCAACCTCTTCTGTTCCTTAGATAACCCCTGAGATAAGAAGGAAGATTCGTAGAAGAAATAAGACACATGCGAAGGCCAAAAAGACTGGCAGTAGCAAACTTAGGTCAAAATTTGAATCTTTGAGAAGGGAAATTAAAGCTGATGTGAAAGAGCAACATGATTTGTATGTCAATAACTTGGTTGGTGACATAAAGGCTAATCCCAGAGACTTCTACAGGTACATTAATAGTCAAAAGAAAGATACTCAAGGCAGTGCTCCAGATAATTTTTGTTTCAATCAGTACCGTACTGATCAAAATTTTCTTGGATCAGTATCCACGATTCTGCTCCAGTATTTGCACTGAACGGATTGATGTAACATGCAAACAGATTCAATTTCAACAGTATTATAGTGGTACTCTCTAAATGACTTTTCTTGAAGTTGTAAAATACTATTTCTGCTTTCATACTTAGGAAATATACTCTTTTATATACATAATAACGCAAAATTAAAGTCCGATTGATTTAACAAACCATTCTATTACGACTTAACTTTGTGAAAGCTCCTTCTGACTGCTTCACAAAATGTAAATTTTAAATTGAAACTGATGTACAAATTTTAATTTATATTGTCAGTAGGCTGAGTCATACTGCCATGCATTTGAATGACACACATGAAGAAAATTCTCTAGTAACAAGAACCAAAGCCTTAAAACTCAAAATATCTGGTAAGAAGCCAATGTCCATCAAGACTTAAGTCAACAGACTATCAGTTGGTTTCTGTATCCATTTAAGTCATTGGTTTGAGTGGCAATGACAGTCCTGAAGTATATCTGTTCTACAGTATGCCCAAACAATTGCATTATATGATCAAGAATGAGTTTGCTTAATACCTGTCTCAGCAGAATCTTCAAGATGTTCCAAACATATTCTGTGCCTCATTTTTGTGTTAAAATGTCAATTGCACAGTGCTACACAGGTAAGAACTCGGCTCGTGTGAACCGTATTTGAATTGCAATTTTCTACCCACCAGAATTCTTCCTTTTCAAAGTGCGGTGTTAACCGCATCTGAGAAAATAACATTTCAAATCTCGTCCATGGATCAACGATTTTCCACAGAAGGCAAAATCTAAAACCTCAAATGAGGCCTGCTTCCATGCTTTCTACTTTCAGTTTTTGAATCGACTGGTTTACAATTCAACTAATTTCCATGCATTAGGAATTCTGATTTCATGAGTAAATATTCAGAACCAGTCAGCTTCTCGGTGACTGCGACGCATAAGGAAGCTCAGTCCTCTTGATGATATTAGAATGCAAGCGTCTGTGGAAACTCATCCAGGTGGTACGGACTACCGGAAAAAATGATCCGTAAAGTCTTGAAAGCGTCCGTATCGGGTACCGATAAAATTTCCAATTGTTCCGTATCGGCCAGAAATGATCCGTAATATACGGCGATACGGACGCTATCTGGAGCGCTGTCAAGGTATCCCACCCCTAAAGAAGAGAAATGGTGGTGGTGTTGCCGAGTCAGAGTTGGAACAGGCTGATGAACTTAACGGTCAGTTTTCGGATGTGTTTAACAAAAGTGAGCACACCCAAGTCCCCCTTCCTAATCGCTCGGCTCCTTTCATGGAGGACATTCATGTTTCGGCAGAAGGTGTAACGAAACTTCTTAAGGGCTTAAACCCATCGAAAGCTTTAGGACCTGATGAATTGCATCCCAGAGTCTTAAAAGAACTAGCATTTGAATTAGGCCCAATGTTCGCTCATCTCTTCCAACAATCTATTGACTCGGGTGAAATCCCCAAGGAATGGTCTCTTGCAAATATATGCCCACTCTTCAAAAAAGGAGATAGGTCTTTCGCTTGCAATTACCGACCGGTTTCTCTAACTTGTGTACCATGCAAGTTACTCGAACACATTGTCTGCTCTAATATTATGGCACATTTGGATGAACATAAACTTTTGTCAGACAGACAACATGCTTTCCGTAAGAAACATAGCTGTGAAACTCAACTGATCACGGTTATAAATGACTGGGCTAAAATCTTGGATAAGGGCGGTCAGGTTGACGCTTTTATCTGGGACTTCGAGAAAGCTTTTGACACTCCCCCTCATGAATTACTTAAATGTAAGCTATACGGCTATGGTATTGGTGGGAAGACTCTGAAATGGATAGATTCTTTTCTCTGTTACAGGCAGCAGCGTGTGGTGGTAAATGGAGTTAAGTCGGATTGGGCCCCGGTTTTGTCAGGTGTCCCCCAGGGCACTGTGCTTGGACCATTGTTGTTCTCGTTATACATAAACGATATAACAGAAAATATTGACTCGGAATTAAGACTTTTTGCTAACGACTGTGTTTGCTATCGTGAAATCAGAGATACTGAAGACACTGTGAAACTTCAGGAGGATATAGATCAGTTAGGTTGTTGGGCAAGGAGTTGGGGCATGAGATTTCAACCTGTTAAATGCAATATAATGCAAATTACAAGGAAACGGATCAAGAAGATCAATGCTTCCTATACCTTAGAGGGAACGGTCCTCAGTAATGTAGAAACTATCAAGTATCTCGGCATAACCATTGCCAATGATTTGAAATGGAACACACATGTCAGTAATATTTGCACAAAGGCTAATAGGACCCTCGGCTTCCTCAGACGTAACTTGGCAGCATGTCCACAAGATGTTAAGGAGTCAGCATACAAGGGACTGGTGCGTCCAGTCCTGGAGTATGGCAGTTCAGTTTGGGACCCTCAAAGTATACTTCTTCAAGATGAACTTGAGAAGGTGCAGAAAAGGGCAGCTAGATTTTTAACGGGAAATTACACATATGAAACTGGGAGTATGACTGGCATTCTGGAGAAACTTAAGTGGGAATCCCTAAAAAAGAGAAGGAAAGATAGTAGACTTATAATGCTTTACAAAGGTCTAAGGGACCCATAAATGACCTTGTTCCCCCAAATAGGCGTACCAGGAAACATCATTCCCTGACATTTCAAACCCCATTGGCTGGGACTGACATTT
Source organism: Ctena decussata (assembly GCA_963989385.1). Classification (NCBI taxonomy): domain Eukaryota; kingdom Metazoa; phylum Mollusca; class Bivalvia; order Lucinida; family Lucinidae; genus Ctena; species Ctena decussata. Next base: position 88,390,492 of record OZ022500.1, read on the forward strand.
ATGTGGGTGTTCCAGCTAAGATCTTTGGATATGTTTACCCCAAGGTATTTTGCACTATCAACAGCCTCCAGAATCTCCCCATGGAGGGTATACTGGGAAATGATAGGTTGTCTGGATTTGCTTATATGTAGCACCTGACATTTACTTGGATTAAATTCCATATCCCAGGTTCGTTCCCATTGTTGTAAGGTGTTGAGGTCATTCTGGAGAGTGTTGCTGTCACTTGGGTTAGCTACTGTGAGGTAAACAGCAGTATCATCTGCAAATAGTCTTACCTGGGACTGAATATTGTCTGGTAGGTCATTTATGTAGAGCAAGAAGAGGAGTGGGCCAAGAACTGAGCCCTGGGGTACTCCAGATGTCACGGGTACTTCTGCTGATGACTCCCCTTCAAGCACTACAGCCTGGGTTCGACCCCCAAGAAAGGATTTTATCCAATGTAGAGTTTTACCATTCACTCCATAAGTCAACAGTTTAAAAAGGAGTTTCAGGTGATTGACTTTGTCAAATGCCTTGCTAAAGTCGAGCAAGACTAAATCTATTTGATTTCCTTGTATGAGTTGCCTGCCAAGATCCTCAACAAGCTGTATGAGTTGCGTTTCGCATGAGCGCTTTTCCCGAAAACCATGCTGGAGATCATACAGGATGTTGTTTTCATTGAAATGCCGGGTAAGATTTGAAGCGATTATATGCTCCATGAGCTTACACAAAATACAGGTCAAAGAAATTGGCCTGTAATTTGCAGGATCGCTCTTGTCACCCTTTTTGAATATTGGGCTCACCCTTGCTGATGTCCAATCATTTGGTAATGTGCCAGTTTCCATAGACTTCTCAAATATTATTTTAACTACAGGGGCAATCTCAGTTCGAAGTTCTTTCAGTAGAACTGGTTTGATATCGTCCGGGCCAGCTGCTTTATCTGGTTTCAGATTTGCTAAAAGTTTCAAAATTCCATTTAGGTCAATTTTTATTTCAGGCATTTTAGGGTATTTACACTTCAGATTTTCTGGTATACTTTCAAAGAACTGTTGTATTTTTTCTACACAAAGCTGGCCTAAACGTAAAGGAGATAATGGCGAAAAGACAGACTGAAACTGCTGGTTTAAAAGATTTGCTTGTTCTTTTTTGTTAGATGTCGAAATGTTTTGTTTCTTATCCGTAAGTGATGAGATTCCCTGAGTGTCTTGTCTTGCATTCTTTATAAGGGAGAACAGTTTTTTTGGTATAAAGCCAGAGGGACTGCCATCTGCTGTTTGTGCAGAGAGTCCTAATAAGTCTTGTAAGTAGTTGTCATATGCTGATTTGATTTTAGCCTGAACAAGATACTTTACCTGTTTAAAGTGGTGTCTGTCCGTGGTCTTTCCTGACTTCTGGATGTGGAAAAGTTTATCGCGCTTTCGGATGAGTCTTTTAATATCCTTGGTGATCCATGGGAGGCTCTTCTTAACTCCAAACCTTTTAATAGGAATAAACTTTGAAACGCCTTGATTTATAGCTGTTTTAAATGAATTCCAGAGCTGTTCTACAGTTTTATCATGGTAGTTTATCATAAAATCAGAGGCAAAATCAGACATGTATTTCTTGAAACTATCCCAATCAGCTTTCCTATATAAAGGTACAGATCTAGGTTTTTGTAATCCTATTATAGGCTTAACATTAACATCAGCGACCATGATATGATGGTCAGCAATACCAGGGAGAATTTCAACTTTATTTACAAGTGTATGGTTAGAAGTGAGAAAGAGATCTAGGACGTTTTCGCCCCTTGTGGGTTCATTGACAACTTGAATCATGCTAAAATCATCCAGCATGGAAACAAAATCGTCATAAATATGTGTATCCAAGGCCCATACCCTGGTCCATTTATTCTAACTACAGATGCAAAAATAGCAATATCTGAGCTGGAAATAGTTCTTATTTATATATTCTACCAATATTTAAGTTAATTTTGATAATAAAAATGTTTATTTTGGTGTATTCCGGTATATTCCGGTAATAAGGTGTATTCCGGTAACTCTAGTAACCCCATCTACCATATTTGTTGCATTGCTGTGTTGACATGAATTCTTCCAGCGTTGGGACACCTCGCTGAAGGAATTGTATGAATTTATTTTAGGTATCAATATTTGTAACTGTAAATATTATAGGCAAAAGGCTTAGTTTACTTGTTTACGAATCAGTGGAAAGAGCGTTCAGTTACAAATGGATAAAGCATAGTATTTGAACAGCTAGTAATCACGTACATTTCAGATACTGCGTGCGTTCAGTGTTCTCTCAATGGTACCACCGTCGGTACAATTGGGAGAACCTTGAACGCACAGTATACTATATGATTTCATATCTTCTTTCACTGCTATCCATTTGCATCCAGGCCACACCACGGGGAGGTGCTCTTTAACATGGCCCGTTGTTGGTTTTTTTCTTTCTTTTTTTTCTTGTTTTTTTTTTTTTTTCTTCATTTTTTTCTTTTCACTATTGTTATTTCTATCCCCTCTGCGTCCTAAGTCTGAACTTTCCAGTTTCCATGCACTTCACGTAATGTAAAAAGAAAGATACAAAGTAAGCGCATGCTTAATGTATTTAGAATGCGACTGGAATAAGGACAATAACCATACAACTTTCTTGATTGCTTTCCATCAAAGATATCAAATGAAGGCATAAATGTATGTACAAAAAGATTTCCTCTATTTACCGCACAGTGTGCTGCTAAATAAAATGTTAAATTAATTTCGCACACTTAAGCAATAAGAACACGTGAACTGCTGAACTTAGTATGTCCAAAGCTTGATGCAAAGATGTATACTTGCAATCAACTCTGAGAGCATTATTGAGTAAGTTTATACACCAACCATACATTCAGGCGATAAAAAAAGCATTAACACTAATATGCCAGAAACGCAGACAGGGTTTCTCAGATCTGCAAAAAATCACTGAGTTTTATCTTATTAATTGAGCCGCGACACGACAAAACCAACAATGTGGTTGTGCGCCCAGCGCAAACTCAGATCAGCCTGGAGATCCACCTAGTTTGATCAGACTCTTCGTTAAGTGCTCAAATGGTAGCTAGGGGTCTAAGCTACCTCCACGCGGACAGCGAAGACTCGGATTAGACTGGGCGGATGCCCAGGCTGAGCTGAGTCTGCGCTGGGCGTACGACCACATTGTTGGTTTTGTCGTGTCGCGGCTCCTATAAATTTTGTTTTCATACTTCTTTCAGTACAACACTGTGAGATTGAAAAAGAGCTGTATTCAACGCTTCTTTTCTCTTTCATTACATGGGCGTTTTCGCTGCCCAGGCTTTCGAGCTGTACCCTTAGCTGTGTTTACTACACTGAATTTTCCGTCCTTTGAGGTAACATATTTTGCTTTCTGCTTTCTTTTACTATCTGACAGGAAGCTTGAAAATATGTTTTTCTTCTCTTCCTCTGACTTACAACGCCATACCGCGTCAGGCACGCGGTAGGAACTTTCTGCTGGTACAAGTTCATAATTCTCACTGTCATGAATTGCACTTCTATAATCCATGAAGTGAAGCTCAGTGACACTATATAGTTTCTGAATCAGTTCATCTGTGTGCTTCGGCTTCCAGTCTATAGATATTTTCAATATGTTGTTTATTGACTCTGCATTGTTGTTTGTCCAGTTCACCGACGTACGCTATCCGACCGACTACGACACAGACCTGGTACATCTTGACTCTTCAGAGCGACTTCGACGAAATAGTGGCATGAGAAAGTACGAGAGCAGAATTAAACGCATTTTCTGCAGCTACAGACCCAATCGCCGGTATTAAAAAGAGTTTGATCACAAAAGGCCCTTTTTAGGGCCAACAAAATGCCAAGAAAGATAACCTTATAGTGTCTCTTTGTCATTTGACGTAAACGAAATAAATATTAGAAAAGTAATTTACATGTACATCTGCACCCACACGTGATCGTAAAGAAAGCCCCAATGTCGTCACCCCATATGGCTTGTTCCATTGTCCTATAGTTGTTCTTTTTCTGACGTTTTAGTAAGTCTTTTTTTATCACTTAATATATTCAAGCATAAATCATTGTGAATCATTGTAAAAGCAAACACGCAATCACACAAAGCAAACGAACAAAGAATAGTAAACCTCAATTTAATGTAACCTGAAAACAAAAAGCGCCTTTTCTTATTTTAGAATTTCCTATTCGCGGAAAGGTCGTTTCACCTTTAAAAATACTTATTTGATGGCAAGTATACATAAAAGTTTGTGCCATGGGGTGTAACAAACATTACTTTCCCTATAAAATGTGTTTTTTTTGTGGTAAATATGCATAAATTTTGCAGGTATGTTTTCTTCCCACATTTGTCTGCTCCGAGCATGCGTTAACAGTCCAGTTTTGGTCACACAGAGCATGCTACAGGGTGCGCCGAGCATTTTTTCTAAATCATGCTCAGGAACCACATAAATTAGATTACGTGCGTGCTTGCAAAAAACCAAACAAAAAAAAAACAAAACAAAAAAAAAAACGGTGCGCGGAGCAACCATTGCTCAAAGTACATAGAAGAAGGATCATGCATGTGTGCTGGGCTTTCCCAAATGCAATATGAGTATACTTAAAGTTAGTGTCACAGAATATATACTGCCAGACTATACAGGTGTTGACTATATACAGGGACTCTTGCTCTAAAATGCAATTTTCGTCAATAGCGAGGATACTCGGAATGACCATAATTGGGCAGTTAACGCATGCTCGGAGCAGCCATATGTGGTATAAAAACATAGCTCAAATTTTGATGTTGTGGGGGTGCCGTGGGGTGCAACTGGAGAGAAGCGCTGGATCGTTAGGGTTGTGACTAGTTCAAATATACATAAAATTTGTGGTGCCATGGGATGTAAAAAAAAACATTATTGCCTCTCTAAAATGCTTTTTTGGTAGTTAATATACCTATATTTTAATGCCGTGGGGTGTCGTGGGGTGTCGTGGGGTGCCGTGGGGTGATTAGTAGTACCGCCGATAATCGGCTTGAGCCGTTTCGGATGAATCATCGGTCATACTAAATGCCGCTGCGTTCGAATAGCCCAGTTGGCAACGCGTTTTTCCACGCGACTGGCTACACATCACTTCCGCGCGTTGATCAGTAATAGTGGATTACCGCAAATCTGTATTGCTAGGCAACAGCTGGTAAACATTACCTGTAGAGTGTAAACATAACTGCTGGTTGGTACAGCAGCTGAAGTGAAAGATAAGAATTTCTATAGAAGTGAATGGTGTTTATTTGTTTTGTCTTCTTTGTTTTAATAAAAATTAAGTTATAAAGTTTCTAAATTTTAATTCACCTCAGTTAAATAATCACAGAACTTTATGAAGGACATGGGAATTAGTCTATATTATGAATATGATAGTAAAAATGAAAATATCTAACAACAATACTAGAGGATGAAAAATGTATATTAGACTATAAGCCTAGCCAAATGAGCTAGTATGCTCCTGTTGACTGCAAATGTCTGCACTGACCAGCATGTACACTGACATACTCATATACAGACAAATAGGTATTTATATATTTTATTATGACAATCAGTGATCAATTATTAGGCCTTTCAGAGGTGGAGTAATATCATTTCTGGGCATAAAATTGATTAAATGATAAGATTTGAAAAAAAAATGTGTCTGATATCAATGAAAGTGGATCTGCACAGGTTTTTTCATTCATTATCTTGAATCTGGAGTTGTTGTTTTTTGTGTGTTTTATTGTGGAAAGAATGGGCTTAAAGAAATAAGCACATATAAAAAGCTTAACTTCACCAGACGTCTGTTTTTCACTTCAGAGTTGAAAAAAAAACTTTGTGATATATCTGTTCCGCTAAAATACATTTCCCTCTAAGTTATGTTTAAGAATTGTAACAAAGTGAAATTCTAGGAGACAAAATAGGTAGTATTATGGAAGTAATAGCTTGCAAATGTTAACATAGATTTGTTTACATGATATTACTGAAGTTATCAGAAAGAAAGTAACATGATTTTTTCTTTGATAAGAAGGAATAATCATACCTGGGCACTGGCATAAAGTCAAAAGTTCAAATTAATGCGTAATAGCTGTCTAATTGCCTCACTTATTGATGCGGGGTAATGAATCTCCATAGAGTCTAATGTTAAAATTATCAGCTACTGTACTAACCGCAAGCCGGGAACCAATAATGAGAGCCAGCTGGAGATTTACCATTGCCTTGCGTACGTCACATCTTCGAAGATTGACGGTATTTTAATGCTACCTATCAGCGATAATGGAGATTTACGGAAAAGGCCTATATTGACCCAAAAGGTAACCGGATGTTTCGCGCCCTTACACTTCGCTACCTATACGTGTTCGCTACCAACGTTTTCGCTACCTATACGCTTTCGCTACCCTGCATATTCGCTACCCAACAAATTAATTCTATTCTATTCTATTCTATCCCATAACCTTACTAGGTCGTTGGGGCACCACAGCTGACTTCAAAACAATCCCTTTCCACCTTGTCCTGTCTTCAGCTGCCCTAGCATGCACTTTTCAAGCAACAATAGGTAGAAAATTTGCACCACTCATTGGTCTGAGGGATGATGACATGGACATAGATACCATGATTACCACCTACAATACAGTAGTGACTGATGCAGCCAGTGAGATACTTGGGAAGGAACGTCGCAGGAAAAAGCCATGGGTCACTAGAGATGTTCTCGACCTCTGTGATGAGAGGAGAAATTTGAAGAAGAAGAGGTATGAAGCAGGAGGAGCAGAAGAATACAGGGAAGCAAACAAGAAGGCAGTGAAGAAAGCGAAGGAGGACTGGATAGCTAGTCAGTGCGAGGAGATCGAAACTTGCCTGAACAAAAACAACAGCAAGAAAGCATACCAGCTGGTGAAGGATCTAACTTCAGAGAAACAGGGTAGATCCACAACTATCCAGGACAAGTCTGGGAAATGCCTTACAGAAGAACAAGAGATTCTCAGCAGATGGACAGAATATTGCTCAGAATTATACAACCATGAGACTGATGGTGACAATACGGTTCTGGACTGCAGTCAGCCCCCAGATGAAAATCAACAACCGATCCTTCGTGAGGAAGTTGAGATTGCAGTAGCAGCACTGAAGAAGGGAAAATCTGCCGGAGTTGATAATATACCAGAAGAACTTGTTCAAGCTGGAGGGGAGACCATGATTGATGTTTTAACAGATATCTGTAACAGGATCTGGAGAACAGGAGAATGGCCTACCCCATGGACTCAGTCGCTGATTATTACTCTCCCTAAAAAGGGCAACCTACAGCTCTGCCAGAACTACAGAACCATCAGCCTCATCAGTCATTCAAGCAAACTCATGCTGAAAGTTATCTTGAACAGGCTTAAGCCACAAGCCGAAGAGATAATCGCTGAGGAACAGGCTGGGTTCCGAGCAGGAAGGAGCACCACAGAACAGATCTTCAACCTTAGAATCCTGTGTGAAAAGTATCTCCAACATCAGCAGAATCTGTACCATGTCTTCATTGATTTCAAAAAAGCCTTTGACAGGGTATGGCATGCAGCCTTATTGGCCACCATGAGGAAGTACAATATCAATGCAAACCTAGTTCGCACCATTGAGCAGCTATACGACAAGGCTACAAGTGCAGTCCTGATAAATGGCAGCACAGGAGAATGGTTCAGAACAACAGTTGGAGTAAGACAAGGATGTCTTCTGTCACCCACCCTGTTCAATATTTTTCTCGAACGGATCATGTCCGATGCTCTGGAAGAACATAACGGAAAGGTTAGCATAGGCGGCAGAAATATTACCAACCTGCGGTTTGCCGATGACATAGGAACTAGAAGCTCTAGTTGAAAGTCTCGACCAGACCTGCACAAGGTATAAGATGGAGATCAGTGCTGAGAAGACCAAACTGATGACAAACAGCGCAGATGGCATCCAGAGGGAGATCAAGGGAAAGGGGCAGAAGCTGGGTACTGTAAGCAGCTTCAAATACCTTGGAGCAGTTGTCTCAGATGATGGCTCAAAACAGGAGGTTCTCTCAAGGATAGCACAAGCCACTTCAGCTCTTGCCAAGCTGAAACCAATTTTGAGAGATAACAACATATCTCTTGGATCAAAGGTGACACTTATGCGCTCCCTTGTCATTTCCATATTTCTGTATGCCTGTGAATCATGGACCTTGACAGCAGAGTTAGAGAAAAGAACGCAGGCCTTTGAGATGAGATGCTACCGAAGGTTACTGAACATTTCGTACAAGGGCCATATAACCAATGAGGAGGTTCGCAGGAAGATCCAAGCAGCCATTGGAGAATATGATGAACTCCTGACGCTGGTCAAGAAACGGAAACTAAGGTGGTTTGGCCACGTCTCAAGGTCTTCTGGTTTAGCAAAGACAATTCTTCAGGGCACAGCGAAAGGAAAAAGAAGAAGAGGTAGACAGAAGAAGAGGTGGGAAGACAATATCAAGGAGTGGACTGGAATAATTGACCCAGAGGTGGCATGCACTTTTCAAGCATGCACTTTTCAACAAATTAATAGCCAGCCGGAATTGGGAAATTTGGGAAAGAAAAAAGGATTAATAAGCCAGACAGATATAGTTTTAACAAATTTTGTCATTTAAACTTTTCCTTTATAATGAAGATGAAACAAGAGGGCTATGAGGCCCTGAATCGCTCACCTGAGTATGGTGGCCATGTAGGTCATGTGACCTGGACCGTTTGAATAAACTTTCGATTCTTCAGGCCCTTGAGGCTCATGGAGTCTCTGGCCAAGCTGAGCTAAAAACTAACGTCTCCCTGCTTCTTGTGCCATCGAGGACAATGGGTATGCTTTCATGGGAAGCAACTTTTCCATTTTATTTCTTGACATGCTTATCTCTTTATAAAGTCCCATTGGAAGGGCTTCGTTCCCCAAGGAAGCAAACAGGAAGTACAGAAGTTGTTTTGTTTAGTAAAATGACAGAAAAACACAGAGATATACCAAATGCACGCTAGTCAACAAAACCGTTATTCCAAAAAATAATAGCAAAAGAAACCCACTGAAAGCTGAATCTGTATCTGTTACGGTGTAGGACCTTTCACAGCATCGGCACAGACAGCAAGAGAAGTTTAGTAAAAGTACCAATGTACCTTGCTCTTAGCTCACCGTCCGAAAACAAGGTCCCCCAAAAGGACCTACTCAGCCTAGAACAATGGGAAAAGATGTGGCATATGAACTTTAATACCTCTAAATGTCAGGTCCTTCATGTCACTCGTCTTAAAAACCACATTCAGACTAAATTAAATACTTTTACATGATATTGAGCTGGATAGTGTTTCATCTGCAAAATATCTCGGGGTCACCATTTCGGATGACCTAACATTGGAGTACCCATATTGATAATATAACCAAGAGCGCTAACCACACTCTTGGATTTCTGAAAAGAAACATTCGGGTCCATAATAAGGACCTGAAATCAGTAGCTTACAAAGCACTAGTAATGCCCCAATTGGAGTACCCTTCAACATTATGTTCCCCCCACACTGCCGCTGATATACATAAAGTGGAAGCAGTCCAAAGAAGGGCTGCCAGGTGGGCGACAAGAGATTATAATTAAGCATCACTGCTACGTTGAAGGACCTGAATTGGCACCCCCTAGACCAACGACGTTTAGATTGTCGTCTTAAAATGATGTTCAAGGTCACATATAACCTTTTTGCCATTCCTGCATCTGAGTACCTTGTTCGTAACACTAGACAATCGAGACATATTCATCCACTTTCATATCGGCAGATCCCCACTTTTAAAATTAAAATCTTAAAAAGTTCCTTCAAGAGCAGAGAATACATACAGAAGTAGGAACATGGGCCAGACTACGTAGTTTCGGCTAATAAAGCCTCGTCAGTGACCCTGACAATATCTGGTGACGAAACCAGAAAAAGCATACTGTAATTTCTTAATTTTAATTGGGCAGTCGATTCAAAGACTGGTTAGTTTCAAAAGGATCTAAATAATATAAAAGACGATGATCTAGAATAATAGTCTAAATCGATCTCAAATTCTAGATTTCTCAGAATCTATCCTCTGATCTCAAAGGATGTAAATGAAATATTATCTGCACTATGTATGATGTACGGGGAGACGTTTTACGGCCGCCACACGGCACAACACCAGCTGCAGTGAGGTAAAATTAAAATCTTAAAAAGTTCCTTCAAGAGCAGAGAATACATACAGAAGTAGGAACATGGGCCAGACTACGTAGTTTCGGCTAATAAAGCCTCGTCAGTGACCCTGACAATATCTGGTGACGAAACCAGAAAAAGCATACTGTAATTTCTTAATTTTAATTGGGCAGTCGATTCAAAGACTGGTTAGTTTCAAAAGGATCTAAATAATATAAAAGACGATGATCTAGAATAATAGTCTAAATCGATCTCAAATTCTAGATTTCTCAGACACGTTAGTAAAGACTACTACAGGTTCACATTTTTCCCTAGGACTATCATCCATTAGAATGCCCTCCCACCCCACTTACCGGTCCTTCCCACCTTGGCGCAGTTCAGCGATGCTGTCTGCCAGGTGATCCATTCTCTCCCAATCACCAATTTCTGTTTTTATCTTTTAACTATACTAACACTCTTTATCGCACTGTACAATTTCATCTCACACACTTTCCTATACTTTCGTCTCAGCTTACCCCCTTCAGCACTTGGTTCGCCCGGAACCCGTCTGACGCCCCTCGGGGGTTAAGATGTATAGATATATAGATAGATAGATAGATAGATAGATAGATAGTACTCGCGAAGCGCTAATTTAAAGCCCTAACTGTCTCTGCATGCATGACTTAAGTATAAATCTAATTCCAATCCTCTAAGGCTTTTATAAAGAAGGAATTTCTATTCTGCACAGTTTTACCATGATTTACTTTAAAACATCTGTCATTATTTAACACGTGTCTATCCATAATATTTGCTGAAGTTAACAAGTCTGTGAACTTACGAGTCCTTATATGGCATCTGGTGCAAAACGGTTCCAAAAATTCTTCAGGCGGAATTGATGGCACCAATCCTCGACCACTTTATACAAGAATACAAATCTGGTATAGCTGCTTGTGTCTAAACGCGTCCTGTAAACTTGTCTATATCCTGAGTATAATGACGGTCCCGTACTACAGCCATAATTCAAAACTAATCTTACAAGAGATGCATATCATTATGCACCTTTACGACAAAGTTAAGGACAACTTTTAAGGTTTCTCCGTAGAAATGCTAACTTTTTGAATATGTGGTCCCCATTTAATATCATCAGAGAGAATAAGGCTTAAATATGGGTTTTCATGCACTTGCTGGAGAATATGTTTTTCTAGACTGTAGAAATGTGACGATTTACCGTTGACACTCAAAACAATGCGCCCATCACAGTTCCTTGGGGGAAACCCAATTCAACATAAACCGATTCAAAATGTTCACCTTTCACAACTACTCTCATATATCTCCTTGTCAAACATGATGTCAACCATTTAAGTATTTGACCGTTGATACCATAATTCTGAAGTTTATATAACAATTTATCACGAGGGGCTGCATCGAACGCCTTAGAAAAGTCTGAACTAACTATATCAGTTTGCAGTCCATGACCATATGCCTTCAGAAGGTCACTCAAAGTTATTAACAACTGCATTTCACACGAACAGCCTGACCTGAATCCATGATTTAATTTAGTGAGAATGTTATTGCTTTCCATATGGGCCAGCAGATGAAGATAGATAGATAGATGTTAAGATATAATATGTTCCAGTAATTTTCAAGATACAGAAGTCAATTAGACTGGACGATAGTTTCTGGAAGGAGAACATCACCCTTCTTATAAATAGGAGATACATTTGCGTTTACCCAACCATCCGGCAGCTCACCGCTATCTATCGATCTCTGGAATATTACGCATAGGACCGGGGCTATCTCACGAGCACAGTTCTTTGGTGTCATATTAGGTATCTTGTCGGGGCCGGTGGACTTCGAAGTGTTGATCTTTGACAAAAGTTTCCCAAAACCATTTAAATGAAAGCTGCACAACCACATCATTGTCAGTGTGTCATCTGCAAAGTATCTATTTATCACTATTTCAGATGAACTCGAATGGAGCACACATACATAGAATATTTACAAATAGGCAAACAGAACCATCGGTTTTCTGCGAGGAAATCTCAACATTGGAGCTATCGCCATTAATCAACAGGCCTACTTTACGGTCTTAAGACCGCTCGTCGAATATGCCAGTACTGTTTGGGAGCCATATATCCAGGTAAAATTTAATATTCACAGGCTTGAAATGGTACAACGGCAAGCAGCAAGGTGTGTGACATACAGACAAAGAAACAAATCCAGCGTATGTTAACGTCATGTTGCACACTTTTCGCTGGCGGACGTTGCACGACAAGAGGAAAGATGCTCGACTCACTATGATGTACAGAATAGACAGGGGACAAGTTGGCATCATAAAGGACAAGCGTCTAACCCCACCAAAGAGAATGACGAGAAAGAGCCATGACAGAGCATTACTTGCCATACAGACAGGAGAAAGATGTCATTCTTTCCACGAACAATCCTGGGACTGGAATGCATTCCCTTCTGATATTGCCAGCCTGGAGACACTGGAGACTATCAAGACCAAGTAGTCAGCGCTAGAGTACTGAGCCTGCAGGAATATTTTTAACTGTTTTTAAATTGTAAGTATCAACGTTATGGTTTGAGGGCTGGATTTGGATTTGGATTGTTTCAGTTCCTGGTCTTTGCATACTTTTTACTTTTTTTAACCTTTTGGCTGGAAGAGAAATCATCAAAAATGACTCAAAATTCCAACTTGACAAAAACAATTACTAGTACCTGGACAGGAGGAATTGTTACTTAGCGCCATGTTAACACCCCAACTAGCATAATCTTCAGAATGTTGAAGGAGGCCAGAACTTGACAGAAATAGAAGTAGAAGCTCAAACTCTGAAGCTACCGGATCGGAATCAGGAGTTACTGGATTGAACCAAAGCAGACCCAGAAGATATCCCATTATGAATCCGCATTCAAGCTGAGGTCCATGAAGAAAGAGATTTTGCACTAGGCGTAGGTTTCTATTGCTTAAGAATGCAACATTTGTCTTTCAATTTTGATAACAATAGGCACTGCATGACTGCATGTCTGATCTCATTACTTAAGGCATGTGAATTATTCTCAGTCTGATGGTGAGGTCAGTAAAAACTTTAGAGTGACTGACAAATGTCAAACCACAATGAGGTATATAATGAATATAAAATCCCCCACCCCACCCCCTTGCAAAGGACGGGACACTCGGCGCTAGGTGTGTGCAACTATGGTTACGTACCGCTGAGCCACTTAGGGAACGTCGTTATGAGAACTGAAGCAGAACCCCTCCAACAAAATACCTTTCCTCATGGACCTCAGCATGAATGCGGATTTTGCATATGTATGCAGTTCGTGTGTTTCCGTCTAACTACATGTACATGCATGACAAAAGTATCGTGGCAAAAATCCAACTGTGCATTGAAGTGTGACATCAGTAGAAAGTACTAAAAATGCATTTTTTGTTGTAATTGTCCCCCGTAGGCATTTTTCAAAGAAAACACGAGAGGATGTAGAATTTGGCTTTCCATAGTTTCCGTGGCTTAGTCTTCCGGGTTCCGTCTTCTTGACAGTAGGTTTCTTATGTGCCCAACCGTCGGATAATGATTACTTTGCGAGCTTAGTCATTTTTTCGGCATTTTTCGGCATCGGCTGTTCTAGTAGGCACCTTGTGTGCGCAACTCCTCCTTCAACTTTTAGCTCGCCGGACAAAGTCAAACCAGAACTATTGCACTACCCCTGGTAACGGCATTGGTGTTGAAGTCGGCGTCCATATTTACGTTAAAGTTTTTAAGAGCTCATATTTCCCAAACCATGTGATAGATGCTGTTCATACATGGTATGGTAATAGATATATGTCCAAAGTTTCAGCAATTTCCACGCCAATGACCTTAAGGTCCAGGTCACGAACTTTAACAGCACAGACTCGCCTGGACCTTGGAATTCAGGCCTATATGCCCACCTAGGCCTATTGTGGGTGTGGAATGGGAGATTGAGGTCACAGGGGAGAGGGTGCTGCTGAATAAAACTTTCGATTCTTTCATCAAACCGAATATGAACAAAAATTCATCACATGGTTTTAAAATTTTAGCAGGTGATGAAAATTTATCAAAAAAAGGGAAATACCTTGAAAGGGAATCGTTTTTTATTTATTTATTTTTTTGTAGAACCAGACCCCGGAACTGTTCATCTGTCACCGGGATCTGTCATCCGACAATTAATGCAGGGGCGGATCCAGGATTTCTGCCGGGGGGGGGGGGGTGGGGGGGGGGGGGGGCAGGTTCAACTCGGTCAATCTGATATTTTCGGATGCGGATCCAAAGCGCCGGTCAGTCGCCAAGGAGCTTGAAAGTCATCATATAAGCATCATTTAAACATACAGGATAGTTAAAGCCATTAAAAAGTCAAATAACTGAAGTTCTGTATTCAATACTCCCTGATTTATTCAAGAAAACAGTTTTAATAGCAAATATAGTGCATGCATGTAACAAATCAAAGATTTAGAACAACACTTTTTAACTTCAAATTATGTTGACAGACAACAGTGATAATGTTTACTCAAAAATCTATCGCATTTGGCAAAAAATATGATACCATTTATTGTAAATTGGTAGAATGCTCATCACAGTTAAACAAATCAGCAAACATGTATACAGTTTTTACAAAGAAAACTGTGTACATGTATGCTGGTTTGTTTAAAACTACTCTATTTTCAGGCAGGTCAAAAATACTGACTCATTGTTACAATGCAGTTATATGTACATGAGATGCATTGAAATAAATACTGTTGTATTGTAAATTTTATCATTTAATTCTTTTACAAGTCTGTAAACATTTCTATGCACTATTTAAAATGAAGCATATAAAATAACTTACAAGCTCTAACAGAAAACACTTCACTGAAAGACTACATGTATCTGACTTAAAAAATAAATAAATCTGACTGAAAAAATCTTCTAATTTGAAGCTTAACAACACAGACATTAAATACCTCTGCATCCAATATGAAAGACATACAATGTGTTTAATACATGTGCTTAAAACTCTAGAATTATGAAACACACACACAAAAAAAATATGAAAGACAACTGGTTTTATAACTTACAGCACTCTCAGACAACACTTCCTTGCTACATATATACACTGCTTTTAAAAAGGAATAAAAATGATACATAAGAGTTCTTTGTATTTACCAAAATAGACTTTAAAAACTCCTATAAAATGTACATGTTTATGATATTCAAAACTGTAATCCTAATTAAAACCTGTTCACACTCTTAACATATGTTAAAAAGTTTCATTTGAGGATCATTTAATTATTTGTAAATAACACAAGCTCTTTGCGACAATATACATATATATCTGTTTGAACAAAACTGAGTTTCTAACCAGACTTAACAGGTCTTTGTATTCACCAAAATTTGACTTTAAAACTTCTGTAAAATGTATATGCTCAAATCTGCAACCCTAATTAAAACCTGGTAACACTCTTAACAGCATATGTTAAAAACAATTATTTCAGGATCTTTAATTATGCAGTCAACAACACAAGCTCTGTGCAACAATATTACATGTATGTTTGAACAAAATTGAGTTTCTACCCTGACTTTAACAGTTCAATACAGTGTGCAGAGATGAGACTCAATTCCATTAAAAATTGTCTTTAACTCAGATAGCACATGGAAAAAGCTACATTTGAACATCAAAAATAACTAAGACAGAGTTTCAGATAAGAGGGAGTATTCCGGATATTTCGAAGATAATTTTTCTTATTTCTCAATGAAAACATATGTTGTGACCCCTCATTAGAACAGTCTCAACGAGACGGTTCTAATGGTGGATCACAAAATATGTTTTTATGGAGAAATATGGATAATTATCCCTAAATTATCTCTGTTATCCCTTCTTATCTGGAGCACTGCTAAGAGCACTAATTTACAGAATAATAGATAAGAAGAGTATTTTAAAAATAATTGAAGGATGATTTCTGTAAGTTCTCCTTTAAAAGATAAGCTGTGAATACTGATTAGAATTGCATTTTTATGTAACCAGACACTGTCATGATATAACTGAAAAATTGTTGAAGGCGCCTGACACACACAGAGTACTGCAGTCAGTGTGTTGTACACCCGGTGAAGTCTGCAGACTTCCCGACTGCAGTACTGTCTGTGTTTGATGTCAATTCATGTCTTTAGGATTGTCCTAGCAGGGCAATTCTAATAAGAACCCACACCATTATTTTTTTATGCAGAACAAGCAAAAATATCCCTTGATTATCACCAATGCCCTCTCTATCAATTCTACTGATTACAAACCGTCAATAACACTGCTTTTAAGTAAGCACTAAACTGTTCTGAGGATCATCTCATCTATGTATTGGATATCTCATCTCATCTTTATATTGGATTTCATCAGTCTTTCAAAGGATTTGTCATAATCATCCGTCTAGGCTGTCTAGTAGCAAACTGCGATACTACTCTATCAAAGTCCGTTGCATGATGAAAATGAATTTTCATCAGAGCTAACCCTGTGAGTCTTTCATTCGACATAGTTGACCGTAGGTAAGATTTCAGTTGTTTCGTTACACTGTTAGCTCTCTCGGTTTCCACTGAGGTGATAGGCAGCGTACAGGCAATCTTGAGAAGAACATGTATGTTCGGGAATACATCACCGTCACAAGCCTGAAAAAAGATTACAGTGTGAGGCAATGAATCAAAATAATTGAGCTGTCTCATAACAAAACCAACAAAATGGTATGTGGGCACAGCAATGATTCAGACCAGCCTGGGCATTTGCCCAGTCTGATCAGAGTATTTGCAATGTGCTCAATGGGTAGCTGAGAATCCAATGTTTCTTCATACAAGTATATTTATAACATTTTTTGAAAGCAGTTTTCTTTCCCAGTTCAAAAGGAATGTCTAAAACAGATTGGTTTGAATGTGATCATTATATTAATGCACTTCCTGAGTATCTATAAGATACTTAATACTAGGAGTGTTGCCTATGATTATTTCACTTCCTAAGCATTTTCATTTGTATTTAAAAGTATAAAGTTGCATTCGTGATTGTGCCAGAAGAACAGGTGCATATTTGGTGTTGATTAAAATATTATTTTCTAAAGTTCACCATAAAAGCATATGTTGTGGGTGCTCAGTAGAATCGCCTGGCTGAGAAAATTTTAT
Source organism: Ctena decussata (assembly GCA_963989385.1). Classification (NCBI taxonomy): domain Eukaryota; kingdom Metazoa; phylum Mollusca; class Bivalvia; order Lucinida; family Lucinidae; genus Ctena; species Ctena decussata. The sequence continues at coordinate 88,407,762 of OZ022500.1, forward strand.
TGAGCACCCACAACATACGAGCCGCGTCATGAGAAAACCTGCATTTTGCATATGCCAAAAACAAAGACCCAGATCAGCTGTGCGGTAACCATGCAGCTTATTAGCGCCTTTTGTTTTCACTTCAAAAGATAGTACAATTACTCTACTTTCTATATCCCATATTCCAAATCTCTAGCCATATTTTGCAGTTGTACAGCCTGGTTTGTGTCAGACCTGGTCAAAAACCCTGAAGACAGGTTTTCTCTGTCTCTGTGTGTGTGTGTGTGTGTGTGTGTGTGTGTGTGTGTGTGTGTGTGTGATGGCTCTACCTATTCAGGTGAGTAGTTATAATTACCTGTAAAGCCTTCTGGAGTGAGTCAGGTCTTTTTGTCAATGCTCTCCCACTTCCGTTGCCATCTCTTGTACTCGACATCAAGAGTTTTTGGACTTGGTAAGTCGTTCAAGTGCACTTCTGCGACGTCATCGATATTGGTCTGAAGGTTCAAACTCGCTGATACCAGCCCCAGAAGCCGGGAAGTTTTCTCTTGTAGTGGCCCAAACCTGAAAACAAATGACATGATCTTTTTGGCTCACTAGAGCCGAAACCTCTGGGGGAGCTTATAGGATACCCATATATGCTAAAACCCCTTAAAAATCTTCTTCTCCAGAACTGCTGAAGGGATTTGGACCAAATCTGGCATGAAGCATGAGGGAAACACAGTAATCACATTTTATGTTTTTTTGTAAGGTTAACCGTTTGGAAGGGGTGGTCGGGTGGTGCGATGGCGCTGTGTGGAACTTCCAGTGCCGGAGAGTCCTACTGATTTGGAGCATTGTAGGACAAGGGCCTACTGTGCTTGCAGTAGGTGCGGGTGGGGGTGGTTTGGACATTTTTTCTCTCGTCTATCATTTCTCCTCTTTCTCCCTCTCTGGGAGACGGCCCGATATAGACTGAAATACTGTCTCAAAGGGCCGTTAAACCAAAAACAATCAATCAATCAATCATAACCGTTTGGATGACAAATGTCCCTGTTATAGCCTATGGATTTTGCCAGAATTTGTGAAAAAATGGTGAAAATTTCTCTTATGATAATTTTTCAAGGCATTGGTTTGGAAGTTGTGGGAAATGATCAAATGTAACAAATTTCTTTAGAAAAAATGTGCCTTTAGGCATGTATGTCCCTTGCTTAAGCCATATACATGATGATAAACTCACACTTTCAAAAAGCCCTTTGAGCTCATACTTCATCTTTAGCATCTAGACATAGGCGAAATTAAAATTTGTGCTTTTTGTACAAATCCATTATTCAAGATGGTCGCTATGCCTATATATGGTAAATACGCTTCCAAAATCTTCTTCGCCGGAACTGCGGAAGGGATTTAAACCAAATTTGATATAAAGCATGTAGACCCATGATGCTCACATATCATGTTTTTCGTAAGGTTTAGACAATGAATGCCCCCGCTATAGCCTACAAATGAAACAACTTTTTTATGAAAAACATGTGCCATATGGCATGTATGCCCCTCACTTAAACTGTAAACATGTGGACAAATCACGCTTTCAAACGCAATGTAATCGTTCTGACATGACCTCAGCTTTCACCGTGAACGTAAAGCAACTAATCAAACAAACAAACAAAATTTAGTAAATAAGTGTGCATTAACTGAGTATTTTCGAAACAATCTGATAAAATTTAATCTGCTCTGGAGATGAAATGTTTTTGATAAGGCTTACAAAGGTGGGCCATACCATACATTTTCAGCTAATAAAGCCTTATCATTGATGCATATTTTAAGCATTAATAAAGAGTAACAAACAGCATGTACCTGTGATCCATCTCTGTAGTCAGCTGATCTAAGAAGGGAAGGAAGACTGTGTGGCGGTAATACTCCTCTGGCCCATCATGTGGCGGGTTACTTCGATGTGTCTGTCGACCAGCTGTTCGTGGAACTAATGGATGAACATCGACTTTGTCCCCAAGCGTTTTACAGACATCGAACCAGTCTGTAAATATATCTTCACCAGAGTTTCTGTACTCCTGAAGCTCTTGTCGGGTCTCTGTTATTAATCTGTATGCTGTCATGATCTCGTTACTCTTCTTCTGTAGTTTCACACTGACAGGCTTCAACACTAAGAGACACTTTAAGGTAACCACCAGTGCCACTATGAACTCAAAGTTTGTGAGCGCATGTATCAGTCCATTGGCCTTTGTTAAAGCCTCCCTGTCCCAGCTCCAAGAGCCATACTCTGCTTCGTGTTGACTCTCGTTCAGAAAAATGTCCATTGTATTCACTATACATTCAAAGAGGGCGAAGAAGTTCTCGTATGCTTCATGTCGCTCCACCCAACGGGTTCTACACAAGTCATGTAGTTTCTTCTTGTCAATGTCTGTCTCTGTGGTAGCAATCACTTTCTCAAACATTCGCTGTCTCTTTGCCGAATTTTGGAAGAAGTATGATGTTTCAGTGATTGTCCCAGCCATGTTCTTGATCATTGGAATTGTACATGCGTTCACTATCAGTAGATTTAGAATATGTGAACAACAGTGTGTATAAAGGGCTAGAGGATTCAGTCCGCACAATCGTCCTTGGACACCAACACGAGCTGATGACATGTTTGACGCACGGTCATAACCCTTACCCCTACAATCTTCAATGCCAAGACCCCAATCGTTTAGCTTTGACAAGATGGTTCTGGCGATGACGTCTGTTATTCTCTCTGTTGAACAGAACTTAACAAATTCTTCCCTTATATTGGCTGACTCATCCACAAATCTTAACACTATTATAAATTGTTCAATATTGGCACAGTCTGTCACCTCATCACACAGAATTGAATAAAACTTCGCTTTCTTTATTTCATCAATAATGCCATCTCGGATCTGTTCTCCCATTATAATGATGAGTTCATTCTGAAAGTCTTACTCGTGTAGGTCGCATATTTCCCACATGTCTCAAGGTGTGTCTTTAATACAGTGTCCCCAGATTCTTGTCTGAATTTGATCAATGTCTGGAGGATCCTTTTGTTGCTATCTGGGTCGGCTGTACTGTCATCTCTATGCCCAAGCAGAGCAAGTCCCATTTTGCCACACACTTCAACACATGTAGAGACACTTTTTACCACTTCGCGGTTCTGTTTTATTATTTCCTGTCTTTGAAAACTAATCTGTGATTCAATGTTCTTCTCTGGCTCTCTTTGATTCGTCACAAATTTGTCATAACTGAGCTGGGCATCTGAATGGTAGGCCTTTTGCTGATGCTGTCCACAGATATCACTAACTTTGGTCCATCTTCTAAATGGAGTGTTCACCAATACACCCAATTTTTCTTTTGTTGCAAATAGAACACATGAGTGGCAGAAAACAACTATCAACTTCTTGGCTGTATACTAGCCATGGATATGTTGTGAGCCATTGGTGACGGAAAGCTCTTTTACATTTGATCATGTCAGTTTTTGGGAACCCATAGTCTTCACCAGGTTTGAAGTGATTGTCTATACTGTCCAGCGCTTCTGGGGCACTTTAAGTCCACAAGTTGGTTTTACCAGTGAGGAATTTCCCAACATCTTTCCTATGCATTGGTTCGGAATCTGAAACCGACACTGTCTCTGACTGATGGGGCACTAAATCTGTCTCTGCTGTATCTGGTTAGGGTACTGATTCTGCCTCTGGTTGATGTGGCACTGAATCTGTCTCTGCTGTTTCTTGCTGGTGGGGCACTGATCCTGTCTCTGATTGATGAGGTACTGGTTCTGTCTTTGGCTGAGGAATTTGTTAAACTATCTCTAGTTGAGGCCACACAGTCTGTTTCTTCCTGACAAATTCTTTTGGCTGACGAGCCATCAGAACATACATCAGGTGACAGAGACCTGCAAACAAATAGGTTTTCTAATAAAACAAAATTTTGGAAGAGCAGAACTGTGTCAAATTAACTATCGAGGGCGGGGATTCAATTATGACAAAATCCAACAGAGCTGGACTGTGGTCTCATTTGGGAGTGGATGGGGAGGGAGGCAAATTTACATTATACTGCCATGGCTTTTTCTCCAAAGAATTTATACATGCAATTCTGGTGATTACAACACAGACATACTTTTAAGAGTTACATCCGCCACGGGTAGGGAATTTTTTCAAATCGATAAAGTATATGCGATTTGTTTAAATCTAGGAAATATTACAGATAAAGTTACCTTAAAACAAAAATATATATTGCAAGTATATCTCAGTGTTTTTGAGGCCCTCCCAGGGGGTCAGTGCTCCCTATCTCCCTGAAAATAATGCCCAAATCTCCCAAGCTCCCTTAAAATATTTGCACATGCTCCCTAAAATTATTTGGCCCCTGCTCCCCTAATCCCTAAAAATAATACAGCTTATCCCCAGCTCCCCAAAAATATTCAAGCATGCTCCCCAAAATGTTCGACATTTTTCATCAGTTGATCAGAGTTACATTGCATAAAAATTCTGTCAGATATAAGGGGAAGTAACTATATGTATACTAAGAGGCCAAAGAATGTACATGTATACAGTTTCTGGATGTCCATATTTTACTATCTACTACTCATGCAAATTCTGTAGGATTTAGTTTTTCTCAAGGTTAACTGCTAATTTAAAGAGTAACTACACTTCAGGAACTGACTGAATCAGATCCCAAACCCTATCCCCAACATCAAAGGGAAAGATTGACAAAGACATCCCAACAAACAATAAATTACAAGTGATAAGCCGAGTCAGCAGCTCTTTCCCAAATAGGTGGCAACTCCGCTATCTTTACTGAACTAAATAATCTAGACCAACCGAAGGGTTACAACAGACTAAGCAAATTATACGAACTCTGGCCGCTAGGGCAGCTGAAAATTGACTAGGTGGAAAGGGATTGTTGCAAGGTCATCTGTGGTGCCCAAACGACCTCGCAAGGTTATTGGACAGACTAGACTAGCTGATGTTGAAAAGTAAAATTACTGTTCGAAATGCCCGACTATATATCCCTCAATATGAACATGTCGATTTGCACGTTTTTTTCTTTGTTTTATCAAAGTGATCAATTTAATTTTAATGTCGTCGCTATTGTGCATTGATTGGGTTAGAGAGCCATTATTTGCACAAAGGCTAATAGGACCCTCGGCTTCCTCAGACGTAACTTGGCAGCATGTCCACAAGATGTTAAGGAGTCAGCATACAAGGGACTGGTGCGTCCAGTCCTGGAGTATGGCAGTTCAGTTTGGGACCCTCAAAGTATACTTCTTCAAGATGAACTTGAGAAGGTGCAGAAAAGGGCAGCTAGATTTGTAACGGGAAATTACACATATGAAACTGGGAGTATGACTGGCATTCTGGAGAAACTTAAGTGGGAATCCGTAAAAAAGAGAAGGAAAGATAGTAGACTTATAATGCTTTACAAAGGTCTAAGGGGTGCAGCCAGTATACCCATAAATGACCTTGTTCCCCCAAATAGGCGTACCAGGAATCATCATTCCCTGACATTTCAAACCCCATTGGCTGGGACTGACATTTACAAGTCCAATTTCTTCCCCCAGACTATTAGAGATTGGAATTCCCTGGAAGATTCACTTATTTCTGCTGCTGAGTGTGCAGAGGATTCAGTTACTAAGTTTACTTCTCTTATAAGGGCTAGGGACTAGCTTCCCTGATTCACAGGTCCTGGTGAATGATTGTCTTTGGACGTATCACCAGTAAACAATTCTGATTCTGATTCTGATGCGAACTGAATCTTTCATGTATTTTTGTGTTGTCGATTGCATCGGGGCCAAGGACGAAGTTTGTCGACAGTAAAAAAATATCTTTGAATCCCCCGGTAGTCTGTGCTACTGACCGTTCTACGGCGGCAGTCCCGTTGTTGTTCTTAATTTAAAGAGTAACTACACTTCAGGAACTGACTGAATCAGATCCCAAAGATTGACAAAGACATCCCAACAAACAATAAATTACAAGTGATAAGCCGAGTCAGCAGCTCTTTCACAAATAGGTGGCAACTCAGCTATCTTTATTGAACAAAATAATTTAGACCAACAGAAGGGATACAACATACGAAAAACATTTAACAATTATTTTTACCTATTTTCTATTTTTATTATAGAAGGGTTAAAATGAGAACACAATAAATTAAACAGCACCGAATGTTGCTTTGTTTTGAAGTCCTTTTTCTTTTGCTCTTTGTCTTCGTTTTTGTGTTTGTTTTAGCATACAGATCACCTCGTTTGGGGAAGAGGGAGTTGGTTTTCTGCATCTCATGCATGTGTTTGTGCATGCGTGGGTGTTTGTCCTGTTTCTCTTCTACTTGGTGTCGTGGGTTAGCTGCGATTTGAGATTGTGGCATACCCTGAACCTTTCTGTTAACATTTTTTCACATGCAGCTAACTGGACAACATAATTTTGCTGTTAATCGGTGTTTGATCCTTTCCTAATCCAACCACAACATTTGCATTTTATCTACATAATGAAAGGGCTCTCTGAAGCACACAGAAGTCACATACTCAGAGGCGAAAGCAAGTATACATCTCTTAGATGCCCGTATTGGCCTTCTTTAATAGAAAAATTACAAAACGGTCTCTATGAAGACATGTTATCTGTAACTGTTTTGGGACAAATATTAAGCCATTTGTTAGCTCTACTGGGCCAAGCTCACAGTATAGGGCTGTGGCCCAATGTCTGTCAGCCGTCCATTCACTTTAAATATTTTCAAATAACATATTTGCCCTTTGTAATCGAAATCTATGGGATGGGGAGCAAAAAGTTCTGTTTCATGCTATGGTTCTTCAATTGCTATGGCAGTTTGAAGTTGTCATTGACTTCAACGGAAACGCTAAAAATGTTTTTGTTTTTGTTTTGCTCTTATACAGCCTTTGTTTAGCAGATATAATGATATATAAATGTGTCGTCAGTCCCCTATCAATATTTTTGTGCCAACTGCTTGTTTAGCTTGGTTGCCAGAGCAGCCCAAAAGTAATGAAAACTTCAGCTGCCATGAATGCTTCACCGAAATGTTAAGTAGTATAGCATTAGCCTCTGCAATCATACCTTTACTAATGCAACCCGGTCCAGAACTTTACTTCCTTAGCTTGCGCAACAAGGTCCAGTACTTTGCTTGTGCGACTTGGTCAAGAACTGTGCTTGCTTTGGGAACTCGAAGCTCCTACTGACTTTCAGTGTGGCTTTTATGCCTCTGACAGCGCAGACCTGATTTCAACTATTGAATTTCAAACACAACTCCTAATTCTAAATCAGGTGAAGGTTTGGGCCCAGTAAAACCGGTTTAAACCCCCAGTAGTTATTACTGACCGTACTTTTGTTGCGGTTGCATTTGTTTTATGTTCGGTGCTGTTTAATTTATTGTGTTCTCAATTTAACCCTTCTATAATAAAAATAAAAAATAGGTAAAAATAGTTGTTAAATGTTTTTCGTATAATTTGCTACATCTGTTGTAATCCTTCTGTTGGTCTAAATTATTTAGTTCAATTAAGATAGCTGAGTTGCCACCTATTTGGGAAAGAGCTACTGACTCGGCTTATCACTTGTAATTTATTGTTTGTTGGGATGTCTTTGTCAATCTTTCCCTTTGATGTTGGGGATAGGGTCTGGGGTCTGATTCAGTCAGTTCCTGAAGTGTAGTTACTCCTTAAATTACCAAGTTGTACGTATCTGATTCTTAGAGGAGGGAAGTACAAACTGTGTGAGAAAAGAGCAACTTTCAGTTGCTGATGTATAGGATCTGCATGCAATGTTCTATTAATTGCTACAGCAAAATATTCTGCAAGCAGACAATATTAAGAGGGTCCCTATCTTTCTATGTAGGCACAACATGTGATGCGAATGCCTTTCCTGCAAACCAATTTTCATAACAGAGAATATGTTTAGAATGGATATAGATGTCCAGTTTCAGTGAAGCTTTTGCCCAAAAGTCAGTGCATGCCAATTAGAAAGTTTGTAGCACTAGAACAGATGAATGTACTGTAATAGAAGCTCATAATTTATATGTATAAAGGGAGGTCTGGGGGCGCAGCCCCCATGAAGCTAAAAACAATTTAGATCATATTCTGACATACAGTGCTCCCCAGCTCCCTGAAAATAATGGCAAGTGCTCCCCAGCTCCCTGAAAATAAATGAGAATTCATGAGAATTTATTGAAATGGATAAAACCGATACTAAAATCCTTTTTTAGGGGTCGGCAATCAAGCTTCCATTAGAATGTAAATATGTATATACTTCCAATTCATTAACAAGTCTAATAAAAGATATTTACAGAATCAGCATATACATGATAAACACCTACAATACAGTAGTGACTAATGCGGCCAGTGAGATACTTGGGAAGGAACGCCGTAGGAAAAATAGCCATCAGAGGAGATGGCAAATCCCCCGACCAAGGCCCCTTGCGCTTTGGTAAACACAGTGCCCTTCAAAACACATATAAATAGTATACTGTCATTCTTTTATGCTCCTTATTGACAATATCTGTTTAACAGATGCATGATTATCTAACACTCAGACCAAAACAGTATGCCAGATTGCTAAAAAGAGTTAAAATCTCAAATAGCAACCATGTAGACAATGTATTGCATATGATACATTCAACATTTCAAAATGTGTGAATAACTTTTAAAGTACAAGCCCTACAAATCTAATTTTGAGCTCTCTAGTAAGTGAATTTGGACAAAGAATCCAAATCTGAAAAAAAATTTTTTTTTTTTTTTTTTTTTTTTTTTTGGGGGGGGGGGGGGGGGGGGGGGGACTCGGAAAAGTATGAAAGGAAGAGTTGTCATTCTTGTATGAGACAAACTGTCATGATCTAATCTCCATATCTGTGAAGTATCACAAAAATATTTCAAAGGGTATTCATGTTACGGAGCGGACACGAAATCACACCTAAAACTATCAAGGGAAAATAACTCAAAAACTTAGAAAGCAAGAGTTGTCATTCTTGTTCGCGACACATCAGCATGACCTGTTCTACGTAACTATGAAGTATCATGAAAATATTCAAAAGGGTATTCAAGTTATTGAGTGGACACGAAATTACACCTTAAACCATCGAGGGGAAATAACTCAAAAAGTAAGAAAGCAAGAGTTGTCATTCTTGTTCGCGACACATCGTCATGACCTGTTCTACATATCTGTGAAGTATCATGAAAATATTTCAAAAGGTATTCAAGTTATAGAGCGGACACGAATTTACACCTAAAACCATCAAGGGGAAATAACTCAAAAAGTAAGAAAGCAAGAGTTGTCTTTCTTGTTCGCGACACATCGTCATGACCTGTTCTACATATCTGTGAAGTATCATGAAAATATTTCAAAAGGTATTCAAGTTATAGAGCGGACACGAATTTACACCTAAAACCATCAAGGGGAAATAACTCAAATAGTAAGAGACCAAGAGTTGTCATTCTTGTTCGCGACACACATGACCTGCTCTACATATCTGTGAAGTATCATGAAAATATTCCAAAGGGTATTCAAGTTACAGAGCGGACACGAATCTGCCAAAAATTCACCAAAGGGGAGATAACTCAAAAATTACAAAAGCAAGAGTTACCATTCTTGCACGCGACACGTCGTCATGACCTGTTCTACATAACTGTGAAGTATTATGAAAATATTCCAAACGGTATTCAAGATATGGAGCGGACAAGAAAATGTTTACGGACGGACAGACGGACGGACGGACGGACGGACAGACGGACGGACGGACGGACGCCAGGCTCATCGCTATATCCCCCGAACCTTTCGGTCGGGGGATAAAAAGCCCTGGGTCACAAGAGATGTTCTCGACCTCTGTGATGAGAGGAGAAATTTGAAGAAGAAGCGGTATGAAGCGGGAGAAGCAAAATAATACAGAGAAGCAAACAAGCGGATTCAGAAGGCAGTGAAGAAAGCCAATGAGGACTGGATAGCTAGCCAGTGCGAGGAGATCGAAGCTTGCCTGAACAAAAACAACAGCAAGAAAGCATACCAGCTGGTGAAGGACCTAACTTCAGAGAAACAGGGTAGATCCACAACTATCCAGGACAGGTCAGGGAAATGCCTTACAGAGGAACAAGAGATTCTCAGCAGATGTACAGAATATTGCTCAGAACTATACAACCATGAGACTTATGGTGACAATACGGTTCTGAACTGCCATCAGCCCCCAGAAGAAGATCAACAACCGATCCTTCGTGAGGAAGATGAGATTGCAGTAGCAGCACTAAAGAAGGGGAAGTCTGCAGGAGTTGATAAAATACCAGCAGAACTTGTTCAGGATGGCGGGGAGACCGCGTTTTAACAGATCTCTGTAACAGGATCTGGAGAACAGGAGAATGGCCTAACCCATGGATTCAATCGCTGATTATTACACTCCCTGAAAAAAAGGCAACCTACAGCTCTGCCAGAACCATCTGCCTCATCAGTCATTCAAGCAAAGTCATGCTGAAAGTCATTTTGAACAGGATGACTCTCTGATGAGTTAGGGGACCTCCATACGAACCGAACTACCAACTAATTGTGTGCACAGCGGCGGAGGGTGAGGGTGAAGGTTTGGGCCCAGTAAAACCGGTTTAAACCCACAGTAGTTATTACTGACCGTTGCAAGGCGGTACTTTCATTGCGGTTGCATTTGTTTTATGTTCGGTGCTGTTTAATTTATTGTGTTCTCATTTTAACTCTTCTATAATAAAAATAGAAAATAGGTAAAAATAGTTGTTAAATGTTTTTCGTATAATTTGCTACGTCTGTTGTAACCCTTCTGTTGGTCTAAATCATTTAGTTCAATAAAGATAACTGAGTTGCCACCTATTTGGAAAAGAGCTGCTTACTCGGTTTACCACTTGTTATTTATTGTTTGTTGGGATGTCTTTGTCAATCTTTCCCTTTGATGTTTGGGATAGGGTTTGGGATCTGATTCAGTCAGTTCCTAAAGTGTAGTTACTCTTTGAATTTAAACCACAAGCCGAAGAGATAATCGCTGAGGAACAGGCTGGATTCCGAGCAGGAAGGAGCACCACAGAACAGATCTTCAACCTTAGAATCCTGCGGGAATATTATCTCCAACCCAGCAGAATCTGTACCATGTCTTCATTGATTTCAAAAAAGCCTTTGACAGGGTATGGCATGCAGCCTTATGGGCCACCATGCGGAAGTACAATATCAGTGCAAATCTAGTTCGCACCATTGAGCAGTTGTACGACAAGGCCACAAGTGCAGTCCTGATAAATGGCAGCTAAGGGGGAATGGTTCAGAACAACAGTTGGATTAAGACAAGGATGTCTTCTGTCTCCCACCCTCTTCAACATTTTTCTCGAACGGATCATGTCTGATGCTCTGGAAGAACATAACGGAAAGGTTAGCATAGGCGGCAGAAACATTACCAATCTGCGGTTTGCCGATGCCATAAACTCTCTAGCTAAAGAAGAGCAGGAACTAGAAGCTCTAGTTGAAAGTCTCAACCAAACCTGCACACGGTATAAGATGGAGATCAGTGCTGAGAAGACCAAATTGATGACGAACAGCGCAGATGGCATCCAGAGGGAGATCAAGGTAAAAGGGCAAAAGCTGGGTACCGTAACAAGCTTCAAATACCTTGGAGTAATTGTCTAAGATATGGCTGAAAACAGGAGGTTCTCTCAAGGATTGCACAAGCCACTTCAGCTCTTACCAAGCTGAAACCAATTTGGAGAGATAACAACAATCTCTTGGATCAAAGGTGAAACTTATGCGCTCCCTTGTCATTTCCATATTTCTGTATGCCTGTGAATTGTGGACATTGACAGTAGAGTTAGAGAAAAGAACGCATGCCTTTGAGATGAGACGCTACCGAAGGTCACTGAACATGTGGTACAAGGACCATATAACCAATGAGGAGGTTCGCAGAAAGAGGCAAGCAGCCATTGGAGAGCATGATGAACTTCTGACGCTGGTCAAGAATCGAAAACTAAGGTGGTTTGGCCACGTCTAAATGTCTTCTGGTAAAGCAAAGACAATTCTATAGGGCGCAGTGAAAGGAAAAAAAAGAAATGGTAGACAGAAGAAGGGGTGGGAAGACAATATTATAGAGTCGACAGGGATGGACTTTGCTAGCCCATTTAGGGCAGCTGAAAACAGGACAAGGTGGAAAGGGATTATTTCGAAGTCATCTGTGGTGCCCCAACGACCAAGTAAGATTATGGGATAGAATAGAATAGAAGTAACATACCCTTTTCCTACGGTAGAGTCCGTGAAATTCGGTAGGGTTCGGAAATCCTCGGCGGTGTGGTACACTATTTTACCCTAGTGCGGTGAGGTGCGGTACAAGGTTTTAGTAATAGCCACAGACCGCAAATCAAGTACGTCCAATGTTTGCAACTTCCTTTTCCGGTATACAAATAAAATTTGGTATGTGATTGTCAACTATTTGCCAAATAATCAAATAACATCCACTTGTTTATCAGACAGTCGCTTTTAACAATATGACAAAAGGCACTTGATTGTTCTGTCGGCATTTTCTTTTTTGAGTTTTGCCCTCAAGTCTTGCAGAAACCGATAAACAAGATCCTTAACTGCACCGATTTTGCGTATGTAGCCTTTAAGGTTCCTCTTAACACTTCGGCCATTTTTGTCCTGATTTCTGCATAAAATCACATCTAATCACAGCCCAAATAAAGCAAAATTTTGAAATGAAAACAGTCGGAGTCCCTAGATATAATGAAATTATATCTCTAAATGTTCAAAATGCTATTGTAAAATTTACCTTTGAAGAGTTCTCATTTTTTTCGTTTTTGCTCACATGTTCAAAATTTGTCTAAGTCCATTTTATACAAGAAAGTGTTGAAATATACCCTGCTTAGGCCTACATTAAAAAGTTTTATGTTTCTAGTAACTCAGTCATGCCTATTTTTTCCAGCCCTCCACCGGCATGTTTGAAAAGATTTCATGGGCATTCCCTTGGTCATACCTATTGTCTCCCAAGCTGTTGTCTCAATATATGTTTTTAATTATGCCCCCAATTTCGGAGAAATTGTGGGGGCATATTGGTTTGGGCCTGTCCGTCTGTCCGTCTGTCCGTCCGTCCGTCTGTCCGTCTGTCATATCAAGAACCGTAAGAGCTAGGAGCTTGAAACTTTATACACATGATCAGTATGAAAAATAAGCGAACACGTGTTTTTTCTTTTTTCCGCGGGTCACATATTTCCAGAGTTATGCCCCTTTTTTGACTTAGCCTGCGGAACCTTGTGAACAAAATATCTCAAGAACCCCTGATGCTAGGATCATGAGGTTTTGCAGGATGAGAATGCCCAAGGTGTAGATGACCTGATTAACTTTTGAAACAAATTAGTGAATTTTTGACCGAGTTATGCCCCTTTTTCGACTTAGTGCATTGTAAGCCTATGGAACCTTGTGAACAAAATATCTCAAGAACCCCTGAAGCTAGGAGCATGATTTTTTGCAGGAAGATACTGCCTGTGGTGTAGATGACCTGATTAACTTTTGAAAAAAATTCGTGAATTTTTTATCGAGTTATTCCCCTTTTTCGACTTAGTGCATTGAGGCCTATGGTACAAAGGTACCCTTATATAGTCAAGAACAATAAGAGCTAGGAACTTGAAAACTTTATACACATGATCAGTATGGAAAATAAGCAGACCCATATTTTTTTATTTTTCCGCCGGCAATGTATTTCCAGAGTTATGCCCCTTTTTCGACTTAGCCTGTGGAACCTTGTGAACAAAATATCTCAAGAACCCCTGATGCTAGGATCATGAGGTTTTGCAAGATGAGAATGCCCAAGGTGTAGATGACCTGATTAACTTTTGAAACAAATTCGTGAATTTTTAACCGAGTTATGCCCCTTTTTCGACTTAGTGCATTGTAAGCCTATGGAACCTTGTGAACAAAATATCTCAAGAACCCCTGAAGCTAGGAGCATGATTATGTGCAGGAAGATACTGCCTGTGGTGTAGATGACCTGATTAACTTTTGAAAAAAATTCGTGAATTTTCGATTGAGTTATTCCCCTTTTTCGACTTAGTGCATTGAGGCCTATGGTACAAAGGTACCTTTACATATAGTCAAGAACAATAAGAGCTAGGAACTTGAAACTTTATACACATGATCAGTATGGAAAATAAGCAGACCCGTATTTTTTTATTTTTCCGCCGGCAATGTATTTCCAGAGTAATGCCCCTTTTTCGACTTAACCTGTGGAACCTTGTGAACAAAATATCTCAAGAACCCCTGATGCTAGGATCATGAGGCTTTGCAAGATGAGAATGCCCAAGGTGTAGATGACCTGATTAACTTTTGAAACAAATTCGTGAATTTTTGACCGAGTTATGCCCCTTTTTCGACTTAGTGCATTGTAAGCCTATGGAACCTTGTGAACAAAATATCTCAAGAACCCCTGAAGCTAGGAGCATGATTTTTTGCAGGAAGATACTGCCTGTGGTGTAGATGACCTGATTAACTTTTGAAAAAAATTCGTGAATTTTTGATCGAGTTATTCCCCTTTTTTGACTTAGTGCATTGAGGCCTATCGTACAAAGGTACCCTTACATATAGTCAAGAACAATAAGAGCTAAGAACTTGAAACTTTATACACATGATCAGTATGGAAAATAAGCAGACCCGTATTTTTTTATTTTTCTGCCGGCAATGTATTTCCAGAGTTATGCCCCTTTTTCGACTTAGCCTGTGGAACCTTGTGAACAAAATATCTCAAGAACCCCTGATGCTAGGATCATGAGGCTTTGCAAGATGAGAATGCCCAAGGTGTAGATGACCTGATTAACTTTTGAAACAAATTCGTGAATTTTTGACCGAGTTATGCCCCTTTTTCGACTTAGTGCATTGTAAGCCGATAGAACCTTGTGAACAAAATATCTCAAGAACCCCTGAAGCTAGGAGCATGATTATTTGCAGGAAGATACTGCCTGCGATGTAGATGACCTGATTAACTTTTGAAAAAAATTCGTGAATTTTTGATCGAGTTATTCCCCTTTTTTGACTTAGTGCATTGAGGCCTATCGTACAAAGGTACCCTTACATATAGTCAAGAACAATAAGAGCTAGGAACTTGAAACTTTATACACATGATCAGTATGGAAAATAAGCAGACCCGTATTTTTTTATTTTTCTGCTGGCAATGTATTTCCAGAGTTATGCCCCTTTTTGACTTAGCCTGTGGAAACTTGTGAACAAAATATCTCAAGAACCCCTGATGCTAGGATCATGAGGTTTTGCAGGATGAGAATGCCCAAGGTGTAGATGACCTGATTAACTTTTGAAACAAATTCTTGAATTTTTGACAAAGTTATGCCCCTTTTTCGACTTAGTGCATTGTAAGCCTATGGAACCTTGTGAACAAAATATCTCAAGAACCCCTGATGTTAGGAGCATGATCTTTTGCAGGAAGATACTGCCTGTGGTGTAGATGACCTGATTAACTTTTGAAAAGAAATCATGAATTTTTGATTGAGTTATTCCCCTTTTTCGACTTAGTGCATTGTAAGCCTATGGAACCTTGTGAACAAAATATCTCAAGAACACCTGATGCTAGGAGCATGATTTTATGCAGGAAGATACTGCCTGTGGTGTAGATGACCTGATTAACTTTTGAAAATAATTTGTAAATTTAGGATTGAGTTATGCCCCTTTTTCAACTTAGTGCATTATTTGCCTATGGAAGCTTGTGAACAAAATATCTGGAGAACCCCTGATGCTAGGATCATGATTTTTGCAGGTTGATATTGCCCAAGGTGTAGATGACCTGATTAACTTTCAAAAACAATTCGTAAATTTTGGACTGAGTTAAGCCCCTTTTTCGACTTAGTGCATTGTAAGCCTATGGTTCAAAGGTACAAGCATTATTGGATGAACCTTCTCTAGAGACAAGCATATGGTTGGGGGCATAGTGTTTCATAAACACATTTTCTAGTTAAAATAAAGTCTATAAAACCAAGTCTGATAACCTGACCATAGTTTGAAATAGCATGTAACTGAAAACACACATGTATCATTTTATTGGCCTTACATTAGCTTTTCACCAGTATGGCAATACACTTGAATTCCGGTGCAACTCGAAATTCGGTGCAATGTTTACATCTCGTAATTTCTCAGCTTACGAGAAGCTTTGGTCAACTATTTTAGTTGAAGTAGGTCACCACTTACTACAGCTAAAAATTAGGCCGGATAATCTGTTTCAGGTGCCATTTATAGAAATCAGCAACTTATTAGTTGTTGGGGTTCAAATTTTTCATTCATCTTTTTCAGCATAAAATGTCATAAAATTCCAAATGAATAGGCCAAAGAAAGGAAATTCTACCTGCATAACAGTCTGTTTGTCTGCAGACAATATTTAATGACGTCAGAAACGACATTTCTAAGTCACGTGACTGCCTAATTTACCTGTAATAAGGTGAAACGTAGTCCCACAATTTCCCGCCATTTTCATTCCGGTGTTATATTAGATTGTTCCACTGACAATTTATCCTAAGCATGCATAAGATTTTTCTAAAAATGATGTTCATACTTCTATCCAAGAATATGTATACATACCAGAAACTAATATTGCTGCATCAAAATGATTATGATCATGTATCTTCAAATGAAATTTCAAAAAAATACCTTTTTTTCTAATAGATAATGGATAAAGGTAAATTTCCTGACCAAGTCTCTTCTTTATTGTCAAAAACCAACTCCTCTTTTCTGTAGATGACTTCTATCCCAATTTGTTTATCAGTGTCAGGCTGCCAAATAATCCCAGACATTTTTGCTTTTATCAATGTTTACATATACACCGAAATTTGAGGGGAAATCTATGTATATTTTGAACTCTGACCTGACCTACTTTGAACTGAATATTTATCCCTGAGCCAGCCCGGAGAACCACTGTTGTATTATTATTTGGAAGTATAAAACTTAAATTGGTTATACCCAAAAATTGTTACATGTTAAAGTTTCAGAAAAATATTTCTAAGCTGTTGAATTTTAAATACACCGGAATTCGAGGGTACCAGTATATAAGGTGTGTTACCATATTTACACTCTTAGAAAATCCTATACAGGACAGCATGGTGTCGTTTTATGGCAATATGCATGCTAAGACTCTGTGTGTGTGTGTGTGTGTGTGTGTGTGTGTGTTTAAATCATGTTCTAGAACAACCCTGCAAAATATCTTTGGTATGCAGATTCAACATTCCAAATTTTAAAAGAGGAGTAATGGCTGCAAAATTTTGCCTGATGCAGCCCATTCCACTGTATTCTTACTTTTATAATATGATATTGAAAAGAGTGATACTACTGTATTTCTTCATTTACTAGACGGAAGATTTCCCCTTTAAAAATGATCCCAAAAATCTAGGTCTGTCTAATCAGACGGATCTAGTCTAGATATTTGGGATTTTGTTTTGGAAGGGAGAACCCCACCTCATAGCTATAGCTTAATGTCATAGATATTTTGGGTCATTCAGTTTCTAGAGGGGGAGAAAAGGGCAAAAGAGTTGTTGAAATTATGCATGATACTAACTACACATATTCTGTTTGAGCCACTGCTTTTGTAACATTTATGCATTTGAAACTTTGGATTTAAATTACAGCAGGAGATCTTTGTGAATCAAATATCTGACTTAATTACTACCATAAATGCAAGGCTTTATGGGATGGTTGTGGTCGGGCATAATGTTGCTGGGTAACTTGCAGTGCTTCCTGCTAATTTGGATTATAGTAGGGCAAGGACCTTCTGTGCTTGCAGTAGGTGAGGGTTGGGGGACGTTTGGACATTTTTTCTCTACCCCTATCATTTCCCTTAGACGGCGCCATATAGAATGAAATACTGTCTCAAAGAGCCATTCAACCCAAAACAATCAACCAACCAATGCAAGGCTTTAAATTTCTATAGGCAAGTATATGCATCACACCACTCACTGGTTGACTGCACTGAAACACACCGGATATCCAGATAAACCACAAAACACGTGAAAATATTCACCCTCTAAACAGTATCAATTTCACTGTGTGAATACTATTTCAACTCTAATAAAAGCAACAACGGATTATGGAGAAAGGGGGAGGGAGGGGACAGATATGCCCTAAAAAACATTCAGCTGATTTTGTCCCAAGGGATTAACTGCCCTTGATACAGGGCTATATACATGTACGGAATCATTAAAAATCTATATACAATCAGAAGGGATTTTTATGACATTTGCAACAAATGATCTAAGCAAGAACAGCTCCCAGTGACAGTTAAAATTCTATCACAAGGAGATAATCTGTCCGTATCCTGAAACTAAATATATATGGCATCATGGAAACAATCTATAAAAGGTTTGCAGTGGTGGGGTTTTACGCATTATTTTACCATGCTTTTATTTTTCTCATACAATCCATTTTCCTCCTCCATCTCCTTCTGTCTGGCAAATCTTGGTAGGGGACATAGGCAGCAAAATTGCAACTAAAATAACTGCCCGTAAATAGACTAGTACGCTGCTTCTAATTTCATTTTTTTTTCTTTTTCTTTTTTTTGCTTCCTGAGGATTATCCTATGGAATTTATTTTATTTTCACTAAAAGTGGTGTTGAATGCCTTGTCTATTCTATTTTATTCTATCCAGTAACCTTACTAGGTCGTTGGGGCACCACAGGTGACTTTGAAACAATCCCTTTCTATCTTGTCCTGTTTTCAGCTGCCCTTGTTGAACTGGCAAAATCCATCCCTGTCCACTCTTGAATATTGTCTTTCCACCTCTTCTTCTGTCTACCTCCTATTCTGCCCTGTAGAATGGTCTTTGCGAAACCAGAAGATCTGGAGACATGGCCAAACTACCTTAGTTTTCATTTCTTGACCAGCGTCAGGAGTTCATCATATTCTCCAATGGCTGTTTGGATCTTTCTGCGAACCTCCCCATTGGTTATGTGGTCCTTGTATGTAATGTTCAGTAACCGGCTTCAGTAGCATCTTATCTCAAAGTTCTGCGTTCTTTTCTCTAACTCTGCTGTCAAGGTCCATGATTCAGAGGCATACAGAAATATGGAAATGGCAAGGGAGCGCATAAGTTTCACCTTTGATCCAAGAGATATGTCGTTATCTCTCCAAATTGGTTTCAGCTTGGTAAGAGCTTAAGTGGCTTGTGCAATCCTTGAGAGAACCTCCAGAATGCCTTGTGATGTCATAAGAAGCTTCCCCTGCACTGATGAGAGATACAATAATTCTATATGAAACAAAAAATTATCTGTATTCTCTGGCAAAGAGTAATCAGATCCAAGTAGGAGTAAATGAGAAGCCTGGGCTGTTTATCACATTATAATATGATTTTTGAAAGATAAATAAATCACAGATCATAACAGATGACTGATTTGGTCGAAGATTTAATTATTATACTGAATTCAGGGGTCAGCCAAGAGCTGACTTGTAGCTTCATATTAGGCTCACTGCCCCTGCAGGGTAGTTAGAGAATTTTCAGTTATTTGCCCAGGCTTAGCTGACTTCAACAATGGTGGCAAACGCAGAAAATTAATGCCTAGCACTTCTGTAACAATACACGAGCAAATAACGGTAGCATGCACTTCAAACAGCATGTTCTCATACTTTTTTGCATGGGCACCAACTTCTTACATCTGGATGAACAGTGTGTTCAGTAGGACAAACTCAGTGATGCTTGAATAATATCATGTGACATCAAGGGGGTAATTTCAACACTTTCTTGTATAAAATGGACTTAGACAAATTTTGAACATATGAGCAAAAACGAAAAAAATGAGAACTCTTCAAAGGTAAATTTTACAATAGCATTTTGAATATTTAGAGATATGGTTTCATTATATCTAGGGACTCCCACTGTTTTCATTTCAAAATTTTGCTTTATTTGGGCTGTGATTAGATGTGATTTTATGCAGAAATCTGGACAAAAATGGCCGAAGTGTTAAGAGGAACCTTAAAGCTTTTTTTTTTTTTTTGCAATTTTTGCTAGTCTAATAACTTGACGTAATCCGATTTTATTTTTTTTGATCGTGATTCAGCTAAAGATAAATTGAAAACAATACCTGTAGTGCAGTTTTGTTGCTCAACTATTTTTGCATACTGCTCACGCTTATTATTTTTAGCCTGACATTAAATTTATTGGCTGCAGGTTACTCCATGTAAAACCTATCAAAATGTGCTTTGAGCGGCAGCTTGTGACTTCAAAAACTGACCAAAATCCTATGATCTTTTGCAAGTATTATGGGAAGGTGGTTGACGGCATTTGTCTCATCTCCGTCATCATGCTAATTATTTTATTCCGTACTGCTTCTTTTGTCTCCAAACATAGTTAAAAAGATGCTGCCCAGGTTAGAGAGAAGCTCAAATGGAGGTATATAGCCCAATCAATGTATATAGCCCGATCGAGGTATAAAAATGAGTGGAAATTAAAGCATTATTGTTGCCTCTGCATTTGCAGTGAACTTGAACTGCTAAATTTGATATGAACAACAGTATGAAGGATGACCAACCGTTTATGATTTTGTAAAGAACTTGAACTTCCACCGTTGCGTTTTATGCAAACCAGTGTTCCTTTTCACTGTTTTGGGAATGGTGGCGGGGCCCTTACAATTGGGAAAAATAACGCGTAAAACCTCAAAATTGGGAAAAGTTGACAAGTAATATTTGCTATTGTGGCTGGCCTATTCTGTATTTTGTCAAGCAACAAGAACTAGTACATATCATGTTACAATTAACTTATAGCACTCTTTATTACTGAATGGGTATCTAAACTCAGTACCTGTGGTTTTGTTTACAAATTGGCTTCTTTGAATAGGTCTTGAAAATGCAAGATTTGGGATGCTCAATTTTGATAATCAACGAGTACATGAAGGGATGCACAACCTTGAGCTTCTTTGGGACGCAAAGGTTTTTAAAACATCAATTCTTTTACACTTGTTTGAATCAGAATTCTTTATTTTCTTCACATAGTATTTCGCATTATGGGATCTTCCGAGCGCCGCCATATTGTCTCCAAGATCGTCAAGACACTTGATTTTTATATCTTTTCTGATTCTTAAAGTAGCTATGGGCTTCCGTGATACCGATAAACTAAACGCTTTCATGCATAACTTTATTTCTTATAAGCGTCTACTGATCGCGGAATTGACTATTAGTACGGTCAACGTTTCATTTACCTCCTTTTTCCGGGACACTTCGTGGACTTTTTACATTCAACAAACTTGTTTGCCGATTTTTTTACCAACCTTCGATTGGGAATTTTAGCACTCTTTTTTGGGAAAAATACATACTTTTTGGCATTGGGAATGGGGCCGAATTTCGGCCCCAGATAAGCCTGAAAAGGAACACTGCAAACTGAGGATAATTTAAATACAAGAATATCTTTGAGATGCCCCCTCAAACTGGACAGATATATCTACTTCTGTGTCATGGTTCACATGCCTGCTATGCTTACAGACACTTGGGTCAGTAGGTGGATTTGGTCGAAAATTGATCTACAACTTTTTTCTCACTTATTTTTACAGTTTAGTATACCTGAACACCTCCTTAACTGAGATAAATGGTTTGGTCATGTATAGAAAACGTTTGCAATTATCGATATTTGCTCCCTTGGCCTAAAAAACACAAGATATGAAACAAGATATGGGGAAACAGGGCTGCGCCTTCGGAATTCAACACAGTCATCTAAGATACTTACGTCCCTCAGTTCGCCAGACATTGGCCTTTACGTGGACACCAGCATCATTTCAAACTTCTCTCAAATTCTTGCTATTTCTCGCCCAATGTGTAGAAAAATAAGGAAAAAAAATCATAATTTGCAGCACCTGAGACAATGTTTACAGTTGACTGGTTCCATCCCCTAATATCTAGTCACAAATATTGATAGAACAACATGGGACCAGTTTATGAACCGCAGTTGCGCATGACAGGAGACTGGTTCTCTTTCGAATTACTATAGGAGAACTAGGGCTGCAACGATACGCTCACCTCACGATACGATACGTATCGCGATACAGAGGTCACGATACGATACGTATCGCGATACATCTGAAGTTATTTGCTCTGCTAGGAACACAAATCTGGAATAATCCCCCCTACTAGATTAGATCAGTATGAGAATATAAATGGATGGGGGGTCGAGAGGATCTACAACAAGGACCAGTGTAAACCAGAAATTAGTCACGAAAACCTATGACGACAGTATGAGATTTGACAGCTGCCTGGAGGATTCATTAAAAACTTACCCGTAGAGAATTGCCACTATATGAATGAACCAGTTAAAGCATCAGTTTTAGATTTATCTAAAGTTCTGCTTCCATTTTTAGCTCGCCTGAACGAAAGTTCAGGAAGAGCTATTGTTGTCACCTTGGCGTCGGCGTCAGCGTCAGCGTCCGCGTCCGCGTCCGCGTCAGCGTCGGCGTCCGGATTGGATGTTTTGGTTAAAGTTTTTTAAAGACCTATATCTCCCTAACCCATGGATGGATTCTTTTGATACTTGCACTGTAGTTAGATATTGGTCCAAAGTTTAACAGGGTACCACCCCCACCCCACTTCATGACCTTGATGTCAAGGTCATGGACTTAGAAAATTGGGAGTTTTTTGGACTGGATGTTTTGGTTAAAGTTTTATAAAGCCCAATATCTCCTTAACCCATGGATGGATTCCTTTGATACTTGCACTATAGTTAGATATTGGTTCAAAGTTTTCCATGGTGCTACCCCCACCCCCCTCAGTGACCTTGATGTCAAGGTCATGGACTTAGAAAATTGTCCTTTTATTGATTGGATGTTTTGGTTAAAGTTTTTTAAAGACACATATCTCCTGAACCCATAGATGAATTCTTTTTATATTTGCACTCTAGTTATATATTAGTACAAACTTTTACATAGTACTACCCCAACCCCGCTCAGTGACCTTGATGTCAAGGTCAGGGACTTAGGAAATTTGGTCTTTATTAAAGTGTTCTAATTGCATACTGATCCATAATGCTTGACAGAGATTTAGTTTACACTTGAACTGATGTTAGACACTTTTGAGTTTTTACAAAACACTATATACTTACCCCACTGGATGACCTTGAAGTCAAGGTTATCAACTTTGAATTTTGTCTACAAGATTTTGGTTAAAGTTATATATTTATAAGACATAATTTCACAGGGCCACAATGGACTCAGTTGATACTAATACTTGGACTGATATTGGATAATGGTTCAAGGTTTTGATACACCCTAGCCCCCCCCCCCCCCCCCCCCCCCCACACACACACACACACACACACACCCCACCCCTTACCCCTCTACCCCTTAGTTCTTTGTCCTCAAGCTCATGGACTTTGAAATTTCATGTGGATTTTTTTTTTTTTTTTTTTTTTTTTAAGACTTATTTCTGAGATAGCGTTTGTTTATGAATGTGTTGTCATTATGGACATGCTTGTTTGAAGTTTTCTGCCTAGCAGTCCACACCACCATAGCAACTGTGTCATGGGCAAGCACTTATTCAGGCGAGCTATGCTGTCAGGCGACAGCTCTTGTTATCAATGATGTTTTCAAAGCCGAAGTACTGCCAAACTCTTGATTTAAACTTCGCGGGAGCATCCGCAACTTCACAGTCAGCCATTTTGGTAAACACGCCGCTCGAGTATTAATAAAAGTAAAATTTATAAATCGATTGCAAGAGAGAAAAAAACAATTATCAGATAGCTAGACTCAAGAAACAAATAAAACTGTAATCTTGCGATTTTACAAAAGTGTCAAATCAAGTTTTTTTTTTCGTTTTTTTTTCTTCTTTTTTTTTTTTTCGTTTTTTTTTGGCCCAAGCGGCACTAAAAAGGATGAACCGAACCGAACCGAAAATGAAGGAAGACCGTATCGTGAATCGAACCGAGCCGACCGCACCGCGGTGCACCGCGTTTTCGGTGAATCGTTTCACCTCTAAGGAGAACTACCGAATGCCTAAGAAATTTGTAATTCAGTCTACCTGTCGCGCACATATGTGTATAAACATTGTCCCAGGTGCTGCAAATTCAAGATTTTTGTCCTTATTTTTCTAAGATGAAAGTTGGAAACTGTTTTCATATGGGGTTTTCATCCGGGGAAGAACCAGCAGAATTAAACAGGACCTAGTTCCTCTAGGGAAAGTTTGCCGTGTCGGCGATATCTACCGGTACTACAGATCACGTGCCGCTAGCTGTAACATAATGAAGCGAGATGAGAAAAAAAAGAGCCAACAATAATAGTATGCGGACACGTGTCTGCTGTCATGATTAAAATGAACCTGACCTAAGGTGTTTTCATCACTTTTTGTCTGTTTCTGATCCCAGAGAAGCTTGTGAATTTTGTTATTCTCTTGATCAAATTTATTCCCAATTTTGGGATTTCGTTGATTTTCCCAATTTCGGTTAGAGACCTTTTCCCAAAAACCCTGGATAAAGCCCTGACATGTTCCAAACAAATTGTGTCTTTTAAAAAGAATCAAATGGGCGGGCGGATATGACAAAATACCGAGGAGCGGATGGACAGAAAATCTGCGCCATATGAAATTTTCGTGCGCATATGGCGCAATGGCGTTTCCCAAAATGATCCCTGTATAGGCGTCTGGTTTCCATCCGTCTGTCCGTTCACAATTTACGTCGACCCTAACATTAAAGTCGATTCAAAAGACTTATTCTGTGAAACCACTGCATCCAAGGTTCTCAAATTTCAAATGCAGCATGATCAGACTGCAGGGCTTCAGAATGGTAAAATTCAGCTGGGTCGAGAATCCAAGTTGGCTGCCGTTACTAAAAATATCAAAGCCAACAAAACCAACTTTTTCTCTAGAACCGCTTGGTTTATTTGGCTGAAATTTTGTATGGAGTTTAAGTGGAACCTATCAAAATGAAAAAATCTGTAGCGGAATTAGGTCGCATTGTTTTTACCCAGACCCTAGCACAATTTTCGTTGACCCCAGTATTAAGTCCATTTAAATGGCTTATTCTCTGAAACCACTGCATCCATGGTTCTCCAATGTCACATGCAGTATGAACAGACTGCAGGGCTTCAGAATGGTAAAATTCAGCTGGGTTGAGAATCCAAGATGGCCGCAGTTA
The DNA here is from genome assembly GCA_963989385.1 of Ctena decussata. Taxonomy (NCBI): domain Eukaryota; kingdom Metazoa; phylum Mollusca; class Bivalvia; order Lucinida; family Lucinidae; genus Ctena; species Ctena decussata. Next base: position 88,432,773 of record OZ022500.1, read on the forward strand.
CTAAAAATAACAAAACCAATAAAATCATGTTTTTCTCCTGAACCACTTGGTATATTTGGCTGAAGTTTTGCGTGAATCATTAGTGGGACCTTTGTTTTCAGAATTTTCAACGTGAATAAGATCTGTAACAGAGTTAGGTCACAGTGACCTACTCTCTATCAGTGTTCCCACTCAAATTTTAAACTGAGGTTTTTTATACCCCCTATCTATAAAATTTGCGGGTATGAAGTAAAATTTACGGGTATGACTTTTTATCTCGAAAAAGTTATGGGCCGAAATGGACATGGGCCGAAATGACCCGGAATCCTTGGTCCGCTTCTTTTGCAAACACTAAAGTGCCGATGTGTTTCCAATTGAAGCCTGAAAAAAAAAACGAAGAAAACGGCTGTCATGCCTTTTTCCAGTCCTCGTTTTATCCAATATTAATCCTTTGATGGATTCCTTTCCAAACAAGGTTGGGCGGTAAATTCCACCCCCGGTATTTACCACTGGAATTTACCGGTATTTACCGGTCTGGAAAATACTCCCAAAGTGGAAAATACTGGCAAATACTGGTCGATTGAACTTATTCACCTTTAAATCTTGCTAAAACCAAAACCAAGTTGACTTAAAAAGATATATATTCAAACTTAATGACTTAATGATGTTTTAGTTAATTTTTATATTAAATATTTGTAAGTTTATCATCATAAAGAATAAAATGTTTCACAAATTAAGCAGGTTGAAAAAGCCAAAACATGGATTTTGCAATTTGCAAGACAATGTCTGACTAGTTAAAACAACAAGTTTCAAGACAATGTTTATTTAAGGGGGCGGAGTATTGCTTGGGGCAAGGATGGAAATAAGATGTCAGAATGGTTATCTGTTTTATACAAAAGTCAGACAATTACAAGGTGAAGTACATAGAGGTGTTATAGGTATTGCTTGAGCTACATGTCTAGCATGGCTTCAACTCTTGAATACAATAATAATTTGTCATAACCGCTGAGCCACTTGGGGAACATCGTTAAGAGAATTGAAACAGAACAGAACAGAATTGTCATAATCAGTCCTAAAGCTGAACCATCACACATCATTACATGTACCAAACTACTATTCACCATGAAGACAAAAGATCCTATGCTGTTGTTACCAAGACAACAAGACCAGTGCCAGATGTATTGACTGCAAAACAGTAGTTAGTGCCAAAGCTCCATGTCCATCCCCACAGAGAAAAATGTCCAGCTATGATACAGTCTATTTTTTTTTTTGGCCCTAAAATGAAGTTCAAAATTTCACTGACTGGATAAACTATTTAGTAAATAAGTTGATACAATTGTTAAACTTCAGTATGAATATTAAGTCAGTTGATTAGTATAATTGAAATACCCCTATGGATTTTGAGTGTAGGTTATTGTATAAATTCCAGGCTGGTCAATTCAATCAACCAGTATTTGCCGGTATTTTCCAGTATTTGCCGGTATTTACCGGTAAATACCGCCGGCATGGAAAATACTCATATTTGCCGGCATTTTGCCAACCTTGTTTCCAAATGAAAAATAGAAAGTGCCGTTTCCAAACAGAAACAACGAAAATAAACGCAAAAATACGGACAAATTCTGTCGGCCATTATGACAGTTCTAGTGCGCAACATGACCGCACATGTCATTAATATTCATGCAGCTGATTAGTGGTAGTGTTTTCCAATAATGAATTTGATTGGCCGTAGAACGGATGTGACGGACGTGAATGAAAGCATAGTATCTTACTACGGCCCGCATTTCAGATCAAAACAGTGACTTCTGACTCTCTTCTCGGCTACAAAAATCATCTGGCCTGGCAGACTCGCAATAGAATGAAGAAAAATGATGATTTTTTTTATATTTTTGAGAGAAACATATGCGCGTGAACGCACGTTCTTGCCCCAAAATTTAACGCACGTTCTTGCCCCAAAATTTATGCGTGATTAGAATGATTTCCGCGTGATTCACGCACAATTCTACGTGAATGGGAACACTGCTCTATTTAAGAGTCCAGTTTTGCTAAAATGCCAATATCTCAAGAAATGCTGAACAGATATCAGCCAAATTGAATCAGAATGATTCACAAATGGAGCTCTTTCAAATTTATCTGACTGGGCAGTCTAAGATTGCCATTGGCTGCTGTTACTAAAAATAGCAAAATCATGAAAATGACAATTCTAAAGAACCTCTGAATGAATTAGGACCAACTGTCACTGTCAGAATGCTCCTCCAATGAAGCTATTTCAATTTTTTGCAAATCGATCTTCCAAAACCCCTGCCATTGGCCGTTACTAAAAACAGGAAAAGTATGAAATGGACAATGTCTCATGAACTACTTAATGGATTTTGACCAAATATGTATCAAACTGATACTTTTATTGGGTAAGAACACGTAGCAGGTGCGACATAGCATTCCGCGGAATTCTTGTTTCCGACTTAAAGTCATTAACAAGGACTTTTATGATGATAAACAGATGAGGGTGAAGGGGGTAATTATTTTAAGATAAATGTTAGATAACTTCTTGACATGCATGTATTCAATAAAACATGTTGTAATTCTAAAGAGGTGTATAGTACACTTAAGTACAGATACAGTGGCAACCAGATGATTATTGAGAATTTATTTGGTCGGTTAAACATTGGTACCAAAATTTTGTGGGAAAAATGTGAGTCCTGACACAAGAAAACCAACAAAGTGGCATGTGTGTCCAATGAAAACTCAGATCAGCCTGGGCATCTGCCCAGTCTGGTCAGAGTCTTCTCTGTCCACATAGAAGTAGCTTAGACCCTTGGCTACCCTCTAAGCGCTTAGCAAAGAATCTGATCAGACTGGGCAGATGCCCAGGGTGATCGGTCTGCACCGGGCGCACAACCATTTTGTTGGTTTTCTCATGTCGCGGCTCATGTATTATCTTCATCCAGCTATCTAGTGTTATCTTGAACAACCTCAGTTCACTCATGTGCTCATGATAAATATTAAGTATGATAATGACTTGAGCAGCGTCATGCTAAAAAGTGGCTCAGTAGATCTGCAAGTGGGAGATGAATACTTACAATCTAGCTAGAACTTTCATTCTATGCCTGTAAATGTCCCATTTGGTATGCGTGAACAGCAAAAGCTCAGACCAGCCTGCGCAGGCTGGTCTTGAGTATCGGCTGTTCACGTATGCCATAAGCCCCTTAGTACATGTCCCAGCTCACTTGATAAACCATAAACTCTTTCACTAGTAAATGAATGCTTGATTATAGTGGATGTTTAACTTAAATCTGAGTTCAAAATGGAACAAAAACAACTTTTTGATTATTTTAAAGTCACAAGAGCTCTGATTTTACTTTTAATGGTTGTGCGTGATATTAACACAGCATCGATTCCAGTGTGTTCCGGTACTCTAGAGAAACTGGGAATCGATGAAGCATCTCTGACAATAACAACAGAAGGATTTGAGGAGAAAGTGTTTGTTCAGATGATTTCTAGTGAATGCCATAGCTGCAGTCCACAGACCATTACATACATAGATGCCAGTCAGACTAACTGCACTGTCATTGTTGACACTCGTTGGTACATGCTCGTCACTTTAATCGGTGAAAATAACAAAAAGTTCGGGAACTGTAGTGATAGCGCTTTGGAGAAGCAGTATCTTGATGGGGGCAAATATTTGACTGTGATAAAGAACAAGAATGGATCAGTGTCATGTATGAAACCGTATATGCTAAATGTTGTCTCTGACAGTAATATTCCGATCTATGTTGCTATTGGAATAATTGCGGCTCTTTGTCTGATATGGATAGTGATTGTGAAAATGTATCACTCCAGAATGATTAACCGTGTAATAAACACAATCTCAGACACTTCAACAACTGATCCTCTTGCAACTACAGAGCGTGACCTTGGTACCCCTACAAACAGTATAGTTGATCAAGAAAAGAGTGGGAGCAAGCCAAAAGAGAGGCTGAAGTCACTTGATACTTTTAGGGGTATATCACTAGTTGTGATGATATTTGTCAATTACGGTGGCGGCCAGTACTGGTTTTTCCAGCATTCCAAATGGAATGGCTTGACAGTGGCTGACCTTGTGTTTCCCTGGTTTATTTGGATTATGGGTACAGCCATGGCTTTCTCCTTTAAGTCTATAAATCAACAAGGGACTCGTAAAGCTAAAATATTCTTGAAGATTATTCGAAGGTCCATCATTTTGTTTGCACTGGGCCTTCTGGTGAGTTCAGCTGGAAGGAAAGACCCTGTGGATTTTACCAAAATCAGGATACTAGGAGTATTGCAAAGATTTGCATTCACATACTTTATCATTGCAACATTGCATTTATTGTTCACAAAACCTATCAATATGAATGCTAACACCCCATTAAGGCCTTTTAGAGATATTGTGAATTATTGGCCGGAATGGATCATTAATTTCATTCTTGTAATGATACATGTTCTACTGACTTTTCTGTTAAAAGTACCTGGGTGTCCGACAGGATATCTTGGTCCTGGGGGATTAGCTGAAGATGTTGAAGGTTACAATGTGACACTGTGCACAGGAGGTGCGGCCGGCTATATTGACAGGAAGGTGTTTGGAGATGCACATATTTATCAGCACCCCACCTGTTCAGAGATATACAAGACTGTAATGCCTTATGAACCGGAGGGATTGCTGGGAGTGCTTACTTCCTGTTTCTTGTGTTTCCTGGGACTGCAGGCTGGAAAAATCCTAGTGACATACCCTGACCCCATTGCCAGGGTAACCAGATTCTCAGTTTGGTCTGTGATACTAGGCAGTATAGCTGCCATACTGTGTAAGGCCAGTAAGGACGATGGCTGGATTCCAGTGAACAAGAACTTATGGTCCTTGTCATTTGTTCTTGCCCTCTCTGCAATGGCATTCTTGTTATTTACAGTCTGTTACTTGATGGTGGATGTGTTTCATATTTGGACTGGCGCACCATTCTTCTTCCCTGGAATGAACTCCATTGTTGTTTATGTGGCTCATGAATTCTTTAGCAAACCCTTTAATACATTCTGGGGAATTGAACCAGGCAGCCATGCCATTGCTTTGCTAGTTGACATAATGGATGTTTCATTGTGGATTGCCATTTCATTCTTTATGTATCTGAAAGGAATATTTATCTCTATCTAGTTAGATACTCAGTATATAATGTAAAAAAGATTTTGTTTATGGAAGTAGTGTTATTTGTTCTATGTCCCCAATATCAGAGCTGTTGATGACAGTAATTTATGACAATTGTGAATAATTTTCTTAAAGTGACACAACTGGAGTTATACCAATATGCCTACCTGTGCTGGTCCGATCCTGCTCTTAACAAAGTGGCTGTTGACTGAGAATTCGGTCGTAAACATTACTAATAGGGTAAATGATACTATTGCCAGTGGCAGTCAACTGAGCTGATTCTGCTGTAGACTGTCTCTGTTGACAGCCACTTTTTGCTTGTATGGTAATTGACTGACTCGGTCCACAGCACAGATATGGAAATTGGTATTACCACCATGAGCATCTCTAAAGGAGATCAGTCTGATCTTGACGAATTTGTTTCTGTTGTCAATGGGAGCCACTCCCTTTTCATTTTTTTCTCCCTTCTCAGTAGGGTTCAGTTCTTAAGCAGAGCTCCAGATAAGAGGGGTATTGAGGATAATTCAAAGATAATTTTCCTTATTTCTCAATGAAGACATATGTTGTGACCCCTCATTAGAACCGTCTCATGGAGACGGTTCTAATGGTGGGTCAAAAAAATAATTTTTTGGGGGGAGAAATATGGATAATTATCCCTAAATTATCTCTGTTACTCCTTCATATCTGGAGCACTGTTCAGGAGAATTTTCTTGTCAGTGAGAGCTCCTCTTAAGGTGCATGGGTACACCTCCATGTTTTGTTTTTTTTTTGGGGGGGGGGGGGGGGGGGTCCAAATTTTATAAAAGGGCAAACAATTTCTGTGACTTCTTGTTTGCTTCCCTGGATGACAAAGCCTTTCCAAGATGAGATCTGCTCTTAAAGGAAAGAATTTGCTCCTAGATGCATATACCTGAAAGGAAAGAATTTGCTCTTAAACAGCAAATTACCTTCTTTCAAGTATACATCATAGCCAGCAGTGGCAACAGGATTCGACTGCCAGGAAAACAAAATTTAATGAGCCGCGACATGAGAAAAACAAAGTGGTTGTGCACCCAGCGCAGACTCAGATCTAATCGGAGCCTTCGCTGTCCACATGGAGCTAGCTTAGACCCTTGGCTACCCTTTATGTGCAAAGCGAAGACTGATCAGCCTGGGTGGATGCCGAGGCTAATCTTAGTGTGCGCTGGGCGCATAACGTCGTTGTTGGTTTCCTCGCGTTGTGGCTCAAATACTGTTCTGTTGCCTCCCTTATTAAAAAATAGCTACCAAAGAATGAAGGTGTAGCTATATATTTAACTCTCCATACAAATGTTCCACCTCCTAGAATGGGCTCACAGGA